>JARUPZ010000002.1:5122118-6322118 GCA_031213475.1 Nereocystis luetkeana | reverse complement strand
CACGTTTGCCCGGGTGGGATCTGTACCATCTAGATCTTACATACATGTTTCGCCAGGTGGGATCTGCATGATCTGCGTGATCTGAACATGTTTCACCAGATGGGGTCTGTATGATCTAGATCTTGCATACATGTTTGCCCGGGCATGATCTGTGTGATCTGCCTGATCTGCACATGGTTGCCTGGTGGGATATATATGATCTGCGAGATCTAGATCATATATGCCCGGAGGGATCTGTACGATCTAGATCCTACATACATGTTTCGGTGGGTGGGATCTGTATGATCTAGATCATACATACATGTTGCGCCAGGTGGGATCTGCAGATCTGCGTGATCTGCACATGTTTCAGAAGATGGGATCTGTATGATCTTCCTGAACTGCACGTGCTTGCCGGATGGGCTCTGTGTGATCTGCATGATCTGCACCTGTTTCGCCGGGTGGGATCTGTATGAGCTAGATCTTGTGCACAACTTTTACATATATGTGAAAAAGGATCTGGATGATCTAGATCGTGATCTGTCCTAGGTGTGAGAACTTTCATGGTGTCCAATCACCAATAATCACGGTTCGAGAGACTTGCAGCTCCTAGAGAGCAATAGGCAAGGGCATTTGCAGGCTTGCGCGACAACGCAACATTGAAAAAGAAAACCTTGGAAACACATGCACAGTGCGCTTCCAGATGACCAATCACTTCTGATAGGTACACCGAAAGGGCTGTCTTGTCTTGTGTTTTGCCTTTCCGACTATTGCCGTAATGCGCATGTTCGGGACTCTCACCAAAAAAATCTTCTTGGAAACCTGCGATTCGATCAACAAGTTAAACTCGGAGGAATTTTCCCTATTCGGAACACGCAGAACTTTTACAAACATTGAACTTCCCTGTTCCGACCAGCGGCCTTAATATCTGATGCACGCCACATACACCTGGTATACGTCTCTACGCTGCGCGGTCGACCAAGCATATATAGTTAGCCGGCCGCCCCATCATAGCTTCTCAAAACCCGTTTCGCAGCTACCGTTTCGAGGACTAGCATATTTGGCTCCAAGATGCAAAATTGCATGTACAGCAGGAACAGCTACATACGCGTAAAAACAACAACGTCCTCCTACTACCGCCGCTGTAGTCCAGTCTAAGCACGCTCTTCGACATTTCGGCTGACACTTCGATATGGCGGCGACAAGACAAGGTGCTTCTGCACCAGGGACCGATACACGCTGCACGAGAGAGCACATATCAGCCTGTCAGGTCGCGCGATGATATCTTCTAGCAGGGTACCGGCAATTTGCCTTGGCTACGAAATCTGTCAATATTTAATTGGAAGTATGTACCTTTCGATTAAATGTCCCAGTCTGCTTTAGAAAGACCTCCTCGACGAAACAACCAGCACTGGTCTGGTGGTGACTACTTCAACCACAACAACACAAGAAAAAAATGGTACATACTCGTACGTATTCACAATCCAACAACGAAAATCGTAATTGAAAAAAAAATCGTGAAAACAAAAACAGTTTTGGTCTTTGGGTCAGTCCCGTATCAGGGCATTGCGAATTTTTAGGTATGCTATTCATTTCGAAAACGCAATAGCGTCAACGAACATCGATAAGCAAACAATAAGGCGAGCGACGGCACGCGCCCTCTCCGGACCGCCGGCACTGCTAAAAATGTTTCTGTCGGCGCCGGCGAGGGGCATATCTCTCTTGGGATCCGTTGGGTGGGCTTATGCGGCGGCAAAGCAGCTGCCATGGTTCTGAGAGAAAATCCGTGGTGATGTGGTGGTTGCTCGCGGATCTTTGGGGGTGCAGCGCGATGAAAACAAAACTGGGGTTTGCGCCTGCCCTTCACTGTTTTATACGCGCCACAGGCGGTCTATGCTGTGCTATAAGGACCTTCGCAAGTCGCGCTGGGGCTGCTCAGGTGGTCCTGCCTCTCGGGGAGCTCAGGTGATGGTTTATCGCCTCTGAGGCAGCCGGCGACACCGCACAAACTAGCGTGGCCAGCTTCGGTTACGTGGAACATGCCACGTCGAGGTGGGCAAGCTCCCACAAGTGAACTCGTAAGAAAATTGAACAAAAAAAAGTCCCTGGGGATTTGATCTTTTGTCGGCTGTTTATCGAGTTCGCTCTTCTAAAGTTATAAAAAACGCCTGCTCGGTGGTTCACTTTTCGATCAACCAGACGCAATCTATTTTGAAGAAGAAAAAAAATCGAAGGTACGCTTTTTCGAATATGCAAACACTGACCGGAATTTTTTCGATTTGAGAATCCGATGGCCCAAGTGGTCAGACTATGGGCCAACGTTGCTGTCGTGGATACTTGAATTCAGAGACCATGCCATTTTTCGATTTGAAAATCCGACGACCCAAGTCGCCAGATTTTGGGCACTTGGGTCATCGGGTTGTCAAATCGAAAAATGGCATAGTATCCACGACAGCATGCAGCAGCAGAACGATCCATGAGTCCGGTGGTGACACAGCTTTATAGCGACGTTGCTTCGCGCCCCACGCGCGGTCAGCGGCCGGCGCGTCTTTCCGTGGCCAGACTATAGTCGGCTGGCGGGGGCTCGGGCCTAGAGACCAAGAGAAGCGCACTCGGCGCGTACCTCTCCGTGGATACGTACTCGTAGACTACAGCAGCATCAGCAGCATCAGTCAGTCACATTGTGAAATACAAAATACCAAGACAGGTTGACTCTAGCGTCTCTTCGCCGCCAGACCAAAGGCAGCCAGCGTTGGTTCGGACGCTTGGGCCCAACGCGCAGTGTAGCGCACTCGGCGCGCCTCTTCGCGGCGCAAGACCACAACAACAGCAGTTGGTCTCGGCATTTGCTCGAATTTCTGCTTGCACAATATATCTGGTATCCGATTGTTCCGCTAGGAAGACTGCTGTTTCGATTTGCAAGACAGCTGAAAATGCGATCGGGTGAAAATCTGAAGCTCAAAATCTGAACCGCATAGGAAATAGCCTTAAGGGGAAGGCTTGTGAGGAGGCTCCGGAACAGATCGAGAAATAATCCGTGTTTTGTTGTGAACGGGCGAATAACGAATTTAGAGATTGAAACATTCTATGATGGATGAGCGAAAAACACCACATACTACATGTATACTTCAAAGTATCCCTGATGTCAGGGACTAGCCGAAACGAAACTAAGCCTGAGCAGGTTAAGCGGACGTCAAAAAAGTTACGATGTAATTGATATGAGTCCAAGAGTTAAATACCTGGCAAACAAAGAAGAAAGCTCGCACACGAGATCATTCTCGCACAGTTCGACAAACACAGCAATCTCGAACGGGAACCGCGCGACCTCAGCTGACCAGTGAACTACGCGATCAAGAGCAAAACCTTCCGGGAAAATTGAAGATCAATCTACCAGAGTTTCCGTACTTTCTAGTTCCTGGGCCGTCCGTCTTCGCTGCGATTTCTGTTCTGGTGTTCTGGTGAGAGTGTCCTTACAGGGTGTAAGTTGTCATGGATTGCACATGGCAGTTCCGGGGCGTACGCATCTCCTCGGAAAAGGTCGGGACCACAATTCACCGCATCAATCGGTAAGAGTGTCCCTACATGATGTTAATTGTCATGGATTACGCATGGCAATTCTTCTAGCCTATCCCCGCCGTCCTGTACGGTAACAGAGGCTCACCCCGTGGGAACGCGCACTGTGTATGACACAACGGAAACCGAGTCACGCGATGCGACTAACCCAGGTTATATACTTGATAGTGTGGGAACAAGTTTCAATTCGACCCAGCGAACTAACTCAGGTTGGTATTGTATGATACCGGGAAGATACTGACTGTATGAACGAACCAATGAGTTAAGTGCACATACATACATGATGGATATAACGCACGAACTATTATACGTCGACGCCGGGTATGCTGTACTCGTATAATACCTCGGTGACATGTCAATGGTAGTAGTGGTCGGTGGGTGGGTGGGTGTGGTCCCACGACGCGTCTCTGCGAGCACAGAGCGTGGCTCTCTTCTCTCGGGCGAAGAATCAGCACGGGCACAACATGTGTATATCGCCCGCGAGTAGAAGGACAGTTTAATGTGAAACACAACCACGCGTCAGGTCAGGACACGCAACACACGAGCTGGTCTTGCTCGCTGCATAACGACCGCCGGATGCACTCACGTTAAACATGGATACAAAAAAGTCCGCAATACAATTCGATAAAATCCGTGTACTAAGTGTGGTACGTACCCGGAAAGTACAAATACACCATTTATTGTCGTTGCGGCTCAAATACTCTGCATATCGAGAGGTATAGGCGCCTTGCGTGCATGGTATTTGGGAGCAGGACCTGTCGAGCAGGTATAGTTCGTACCTGGGATGTCTAGTGTATCCGGTCAGGATTGAACCTGGTGGGCCACCGTCAGTTCTGCGCTCAAAGGAGATATAGAGACCACCGGCACCGTCTACAGAAGGCCTTGGTGGCTTGGATATCTATCGATGAGACAGACCAAGTCATTTTCTATATACACCACTACCAGGTACTGTTTAGTACTGCATCACGTCTGTCTCCAACAGGAGTTGGTTGGATGCTGAATTTGGTCGGACGCGCAGACTCCTTGTACGGGTGGGCAAGAGATCGATGGGTCGAGCGCATATATAATATCAATAAGAATTGACAGGTACTACAAATGCCAGGGACATGTAGCACACTACCCGGGGGAAGATGGCTTCCCTGGGTGGGTATCTCCACCTCACTTGGATCAGGTCTGGTTGACATACTCACGCCTATGGTAGCACCAAGCATGTCGCTGGAATAGCCACCACGTTAGCCGAATGGTATATCGCGATGGCAGCGCGCGCCCATCAACGTTTTTCCTCCGCGAATTTCGACCCAATATTGACCGGCAGGAACAGAGGCTGGGATTCGCAGGGGACGCGTTTTGTTCCGGGGAATTGGCCTCCAGTGCCTCCGAAACGCAGTTGCGGTCTCGTCTGAACAGACTTACGCGTCGGGTTTCGCATCTTGGTCCAGGTTTCGCAGGCTAATGGGGAGGGACCAATACCTGAGGGCAGACGCGACTGCCGAAGACAACGAGTTGGCAATCGTTGACTTTGCCGCCTGGTGTATCGCGTCGCAGGGTAACCGAGTGGGAACGATCGCGAGTAATATAGAACTACATACTTAGATCACAACCCCTGAACGTGCTCGGTTGGTACATCCCTGGCCTCTCAGAGCTCCCACTTTCAAACCGCCTCCTTTCATTACTTGCCGGACCTTTCCAGCGGTTCTTTGTTTTCTCGGTCCTTTCTTCTTTCTTGCTTCTTTCGTTGTTTTTTCCATTTCTCTTGGCACTCTCGGTCCTTTCTTCCTTTTTTCTTCTTTCGTTTCGTGTGCGTGCGTGTACTCCGAGCACGGCATCGCGGGAGGACCCGGCACCGTCGCGGGTGCCAGCGGGTGCTGGCGGGTAGAGGGGGGGTTGCAAGGAGCGCGGTCGCCGCTTTCGTGCCTAGGCGTCGCGTGTGCCTCGAGACACGAGGGATGCATGAACGGGCTTTGTCTGGCTTCCGTTTATGATTTTTGATAGAGTATGTACGAGTTATGAAGGTCGTTCGGGATGGCAAGATAATGTTCAAGCGGTGCTTATTTTTGCGACCACGCTGAAGTAGAAAGAAGGAGGTGTGCAGTTTGAACACCAACGTTATCGAGCTGGCGAACGGAGGCCACGGTGAGCACCGGACTTCACGCGAGGCGGGCGACGGGGCTGATTGTGGCAGAGAGTGATAAAAGCTTTACCCGGACCGAATCGGTGGCGAGGTGGTCGCGAGAGGGGCGGGCGGCGTACGAGGCTGAGAGAGAAGCTCTTCTGTGCGATTTTCTTTTCTTCTTTTTTCTTTTCGACCGGGTGTAAGGTGTTCCAATCAGGCAGAACATCATTGCACGAGAGGGGATGGGGATGTTTTTTGTTTCCGAATTTTCGGTTTCATGTTCATTGTCTTTGCTGCTGTGCCGTGCTGTGCTTTCGCTTTCTTCGTACATACGAGTACAGACATAGACAGTAGAGCATATCAAAAGAAGAGAATAAGTACAGCAGTAGTACCCTTCCTGGGGTATGTACGTACGTACGACATCCGCGACGCGAATCGTATGATGTGGCGTCCGAGCTGACGTCGGAGCTGTTTTTTCCTGAAGCATGGCGGCGGGGCTCTTGGCATTATCAAGTCGCCGGTTTGCAATTACGATCCTCAAAAAAACTAAATTCAATCGTGGACCTCTGTTCGCTTCGCATAATTTGATGTACTTTTTTCCTTCCTGAGCGAGCGTAGCGGGCGGCGTAGGCCGCCCGCGGAGCGAAGCGCCTTGTATATATATATATATATCTATATATATATCCGCAGCAATATTTTCACCGGTTCGAGTACAGGTTGGAACTCCCCACGCAGTCACCAACAGTAAAAAACGCATTGAAAGGAATAGCTCGCGGAAACTGGCGGACACAGGAGGGAGGTCTCAGAGACAATCCGGCCAGGATACGGTCAGGGGAAAACTGTAAAGTATCGGAAGGACATCGGATTTGAGGGAGTTGGAATGGTCGAAGACCATTTGGGGTACTCGGTCGTCCGAGACCGCACGGTAGGCCCCAGTCGAGGGGGCCCAAGGGAGGGAGTAATATGACTATTACATGGAGTAATAGGGCTGTTACAGGGAGTAACAGGGTGTCGGTATGAACATGGAAAATCGTCAGTGACGTCGGTTGCATGCCGAACAATGGAAAACTCCCTCCCACGTCTCAGAGAAAAAGAATAACAACAACCCAATTCGAAAGATAAAACAACAAACAAACAGGATACCGGCCCAGGGTACGTAAATCTCTTGTTCGACTTCCACACTGTTTGAAAAAGCGTGTCTAAACACTAAGGCCGTTTCCTATGCGGTTCGATTTTTGAGCTTCAGATTTTGACGCGATCGAATTTCAGATGTCAGGTTGGCAAATCGAAACAGTCTTTCTATGCGGAAAAATCAGATTTATTGTGTGTGTACTGTCTTGGTATTTTGTGTTCCATTTTGTGACTGACTGCTGCAGTACAGCAGTGTAGTCTACGAGTACTCGTACGTATCCACGGAGAGGTGCGTGCCGAGTGCGCTTCTCTTGGTCTCTAAGCCTGAGCCCGCACCAGGCGACTGCAGTCTGCCCACGGAGGGACGGCCAGCCCGCCGCCCGAGCGTCGGGCGCGAAGCAACGTCACTATACCGCTCTGTCACCATCCAACTCATCGATCGTTCTGCTGCTGATGTTTGCTGTCATGGAAAACATCTTGAATCTAGAGAGCATGCCATTCTTTGATTTGAAAATCTGATGACCCAGGTCGTCGGATTTTGGGTCAGGCCGTTTCCTATGCGGTTCGATTTTTGAGCTTCAGATTTTGGCCCGATCGCATTTTCAGATGTGAAGTTGGCAAATCGAAACAGCCTTCCTATGCGGAAAAAATCAGATTTATTGTGTGTGTAGAGATTTGAGCAAACGCCGAGACCAACTGCTGTTTTTGTGGTTTGGCGCCGCGAAGAGACGCGCTGGGTGCGCTGCACTGTGCGTAGGACCCAAGCGTCCGAGCCAAGGCTGACCATCTCTGGTCTGGCGTCGAAGAGACGTGGCGAGTGCGCTAGAGCCACCTGTCTTGGTATTTTGGGTTCCATGTTTTGACTGACTGCTGCTGCTGCTGCTGTACAGCACTGTACGTACAAGTACTCGTACGTATCCACGGAGAGGTGCGTGCCGAGTGCGCTTCTCTTGGTCTCTAGGCCCGAGCCCGCGCCAGGCGACTGACGTCTGGCCACGGAGGGTCGCGCCGCCCACCGCCCGAGCGTCGGGCACGAAGCGACGCCGCTATACAGCTGTGTAACCTTCCAACTCATCGATCGTTCTGCTGCTGTTTGCTGTCATGGATAGCATCTTGAATTTAGAGAGCATCCCATTTTTCGATTAGAAAATCTGATGACCCAGGTCGTCGGATTTTGGGCCAAAATCCGACGACTTGGGTCATCGGATTCTCAAATCGAAATTTTTCCGGTCAGATTTTGCATATTTCGACTGCATAAGCAGGGTCATTCGTTTTCGAGATCGAAAAATACAAATCTGAAGCTCGAAATCGAACCGCATAGGAAACAGCCTCAAAACCCGACGACCTGGGTCATCGGATTCTCAATCGATTTTTTTCCGGTCGGATTTTGCATATCTGGACTGCATAAGCAGGGTCATTCGTTTCGGAGATCGAAAAACACAAATCTGAAGCTGGAAATCGAACCGCATACCGCATAGGAAACAGCCTAACTTTAGCGCAACCGCTCCCGCACTTCTTATGAGGAAATCTCAGGCTGAGTTATTGTGGGGGTGTGGGGCTCTTTTGGGCTCTTTTTGTGAGACTGGAGAGGGTCGGTAGTGCCAGCAGTGGATACCAGGTACCAGGTAAGTACGTGAGTACAACACTTACAATTAATAATAGTACTCGTACCTCTACGTAATGGCCCACGTGTGCGCCCTCCGCAAAAATCACGTACGATATCTACCCAGGAACCTCACCAGCCCCATGCAGAGCAATTTTGCGTGCTTGCCGAAGGCCACTTTGGCAACGCTCTCGTACGTCGAGCCCCCCGACCTCCTGGAGCAAGAAACGAGAGTGAACAGCGTGAAGTCGGTGGCGACGGCTGTCGCCACGAGCAGCACCGCGCCGAGCACGATCCCGCTCTTCCGCAGAGCGAAGGGGAGCGACAGGACACCTCCACCTGAAGGGAAAAGGGGGGGGAAGGGCGGGGCAGGAGGCTCAGATAGGAATCAGGGAAGGTCGCGTCAAGCACAATTCGGAATGTTGTTGGAAGCTGAAATCGCGACATGCCGACTGCTTGCGGCTGCTGTAAGAAATCAAGCCTTGTGGATGTACCAGTAGACTCAGGTATACCAGGTATACGATGTGGCGAAAGTACCTTCCGTAGAGGTTGCAGGCAGCAGTTCAAGCAAAAAACCTGGTAATGATATTATTAATAGTAACAGGAGTTACGAGGGTACAGCAGCACGCACTTTTCGAGGATTATCCTTCGTCTACCAACTTCTTGGTGTTTTACAGTATTTACCGCGGCAACCACTTGGAAATCAGGAACTCCTGCATAAGCTCCAGTACGTCCGTGGGCGGTGGCCACCAACTACCCCACCCCTCGGGACTCGGGTATACCGGTACGCGGTTACACCAGAGTAACAGGCAGACAAGCGACACCCGAAGTAAAAAGAGAGATTATATTCTGATGCAAATAAAAGGGCCAAGTTCAAGAATTGAAATGGTACTTGCCGAGAAGTGTGCCGAGAAGCGTCGCCACGGCCCCCGTTACAGTTCCTTGGCGCTTGTCGGAGAAGAAGTGAGGCGTGAAATGCTCCCTGTCGAGAAAACGCATCCTTGCCAAGTGCTGTTTACGATGTAGGCTCACGTACTACTAGCTGCTAGGCCCTACTAATAACGGTGTACGTGCCGGTTTTCGGTTTTCTAACGAGGGAGTTCCACATGTTTCTGAAACGTTTTATTTACGGGAGTTCAAACAATAGCGATCAGCGCAACACGCGACGGACGGACCGGAACATCACGTACGCCAGCAGCGGGTATGGCCGATCCAAACTGGAGGAGGCCGCCGAGCTCGTCTGGAGGAGGGGTTCCCTTTGGTGTGCCGAAGGTGCAGCAACAACAGCAGCAAGAGGGAGCGCCGACAAATGGACAGCAAGGAGGTCATGGAAGCCAATTCCCCGCACAGACTCAGACGAAGTTCCATTCCAGCTCAGGGATCGCCGGCAGGGGGGCGCACACCCCCCAAGGCGGAACCTTCGCTCCTCCAAGCCATTCATCCCTGGTAGGCAAAAAGGGCGCTCCACAATAGTTCTGTCAATACCCTATCCGGTAGAAGCAGACGATATACGCTATGCAATCATTGGTATCGGCATGACATGCCGATGCGTTGAGCAGCAGTGATCAGATAAATGAAATGCCAGAGTTCTTAGAAAATACCTGGTACTGCTGGAAAATCCCAAATCGGGGTTGACTGCCGGTATGATATGTGATGAGCAGCACCAGCAACCCGTGACCCCCCTGCGTAATGCTTCCCAAGCTATGATAGCTTTCGGGGAGTGGTATGTATGTAGGGTCATGTTGGGAGTGAGTATAACATTACGTTGCGTGCCAGGTGTTGCCCGGGGCCCCTGCTCGACGACCTGCGAGACCCCCTTTGCTCTGGCTTGCACATATCGTCCCTGTTTTTGGCGTCTCTTCGTCGAAACTCTCGCGATCCGGTTATACCTGGTACTCGTAGCCTCTTTGCAGTTGGACGTACCATGGCCTTGATCCGCGGAGGGCGGCATCCTTGCGTCTGCAGCAGTCCACAAGGAGGGTATGACATGTAGCCTGTAACGGTATAGCGGCATGCCTATGCACTGCTGCCGTAAGTCAGACATACTTCTCGGCCTTCTAGAGTCCGACTCGCCTTATCGGTCCGCCGACTCTACTCAGTGCTGCATCCTCGTTCCTATTGCTCCGCTTGGTCGCCGACTCCTGCGAGAAAACGGCCGAAGCCTCCTTACGTGTATTACTTCGTACCATGTACCAGGTATGACGTATGTAAGACCGATGTTTTACAAATGAACACACACCGAAGGCACGATAGGACAATAAGGATGTGGTGCTGTGAGATCCTGTTGCGGTTTGGCCCAGATTTGGTCTTGATTTATCAACCATGTCGTCGCAGCCGGGCCAAGCCGTGAAGCCGTGTAGACACCGTTACACGACACTGTGGTTATTCTCTTGATCATCCTCTCGTACCTACAGCAGTAAGGATGCGTTGATGCTGATCGCTGATGCTCTGATGCCGATCGTACGAATGATGCTATTAATATTACTAATTGATTCGCAGGCTGCCGTGGGGGCACCGTCTAGTATTTCGAGCGCAAGAGGCGGAGAGCGGCCGCCATACGTGGCGGGTGCATCCAATGGCGTGTCCGGTAAGTTATGTTGCCTCTACAGAAGTAGTATAATAGCAGTATTGCCGTTTGCCCCGAGTTTTGCGTCTCTGCTGTAACCCAAAGATTCAAGATTTGACACGATAATTATACAACGAACAAACGGGCATATATACCTGGTACCTGGTATACCAGAGCGTACATATATGAAAATCAGAACACGCATACCAGTACCAAACAGCACTACGAGCACGAGTACGTAGTCAGTTTGCATATTAAAAGCCATGCCGTCGCAGCAGACATCTTGCAAAAAAATAAGAGTGCATGCAGCAAGGGTCAGCCCATCCGTCGTGTTTCAGCCGCCCCAGAAACTCTTACGAGTAGTGTAACCCCTCCGCCTCACGTCTTTTCACTACTGTAAGTAATGCTGTACGTACCCCGCTCGCCACCCCCTGTCCTATATTTTGTCAGGGTTTGCCCCACCCCCAAGGCAGCAGAGCCCGTTCTCGGCCAACGGCGCAAGGATGAGTTCCCCGCCGGCGACTGCGCCCCCCGGACGTTACGGTTCGGGGCCTCCCGTCGGCGGCGCCGCACCCGCAAGCACCGGGTCAGCTATGCTCGGCGGAGGTGCTCTTCCTCCTCCTCCTCCTCCTCCGACGTCGAACAGCGGCCCTCCCTCATTGTCGAGGGGTTACTCGCCTGCACCGACTCAAAACGCATTCTCGAAGGTGAGTCGATGATTCCACTCGAGTGTGTCTTGCAGCGTTGCTGTGCGTGCGATTCCTGTGAGAAACGTTAGAGAGTGTGCGACTCGTGAGATGTTCAAGCTGAGCAGCGACGTTGCTGATAAGTTCTGCCAAACCGAAAGATTGCCTGAAACAAGAAAAGAGCTGTTGTGAGATGTACAGCAGAAATGGAGCAGAGCAGGGGACCGTCCTGAAAGAACCGTAGTCTTGTCTTGGGACGAAAACAGGGGTGTGGGTGAGAGGTAGAGAAGAGGACAAGGGCCTTGCTCAGAAAGTGTACCTGGTATATTCAACAGGAGCTTCGGCTTTGAGACGAAACAGAGCACTTCCGCGTGCGCTCTGAGAGGTTTCGCGTCCAGTTGGCTGCGTAATAGAGGGTTAGAGTTGTCACTGTGACTGACTGGCCCGTCCTCCGCCGCCTGCCCCCGCATTTTCGCTCTCAAATTCTGCCCCCCGGCACTAAACATGTAGCCATCAATGAGCGCGCCACCGGCAGGGCCGCCGCTAACCTGGTCGGGAAACGGCACCGGTATAGCCGCGCCTACTGGCGGGAACGGTCACGCTCACCACGCGCCTCCAGGCTTTCTGCCGCCGCAGGGTCCCCCCAGCTCCTCCTCGGGAGTTGGTGTTGGTGTCGTGGGGAACGGCGGGCACGCGTTCGGGAATGGCACAGCGCCACAATCTGCGCCGATGTACGGTGCTAGGGGTTCGGCGGCGCCTCCGATGGCAGCTCCTGGACAGGTGCGGGGGCGGGTGGGGGTAGGGGGTGGGGAGGGGGAGGCTGTCTGCTGTGTGTCTTGATGGATGTTTTTTGTGTGTTTCGTATCTGGGTGCAGGAAGGAGTAGACCGTCAAGCTGGGGTTTCCAGCTCCAGCCCGTGTTTGTTGCTGCTGTATAAATTTAAACTGGCCGATTCATTACACACGGCACGTGGGCATATGTGCAAAAGGTGCTGTTACATCAACAGAAGCACGGCCGGCTCGTACGTATATCGGATAGATACAGTATATATGATGTGGGTGGGTGTGTTGCAAGGATGGTGTTTTGCGCAGCGAAATCGCCTTGAGTTATTTGTATCGACGATGTGTGCTGCTGCGAGTCGCGGGTGATGACGCTTTGGAAACTGCAATAGTGTCAAGCACGCAGATGTTCACTGTTTTGGTTCTGGGACTTGAGTGGGTGGGACTACTATTAATAGCGAATATATGTGTGACAGTTACAGAATCTACAACGCCAAGTGCAACGGGCTGCTACAGTAGGTTTGGGGATGATGCATTTTAGCGCCAGGAGCATATGCACAGTATATTGATGCGTTCAATGCTACGAGTTGTGCGACACGCGTGCATTAGGCAGCATCAACAAATCGTACCGCTGCTCGCTCACACTATATGTGTAGACGTACGATATACCCTCACTGCTCGTCTTTGTTTTTCGCTGTACCTGGCTGGCTGGCTCTTAACCCGTTTAGGACTATCTGCAATTCCCTTGTGGGGATGAAACACTTCAAATTTGAGTCGTACGTGGGTTTCTGTACAGCCCAGGAGCAAAAGGGCTTCAAGAGGGTTATTGCTGTGCCTGACCTTTCGTTCTCCCTTGCCCGCTTTCCCCACGACACCTACCTAAAACAAACTATTCGGCAGTACGACTCCGGCTACACCAATGGAGGGATACCTCCTCCGCTAGACAGCACTCGACCCAAAATCAAGCCAGAGCAGGTGCGTGATGGAATTATTGGGGTCAATAATCTCGTGCCAGTGTCATTTCTTCAGTCTGCCTTCTGCTTTCACCCTTGCGGCCCCGCTTCCACAACAGCGCGCTAGACGCGAGATGTATACGGCTTGATAGCCCTCAAGGCTCCACGAGCTATTGGTATCGAGGGCGTAACGGCGCACTTGCGGAGTACCTCGCTCGGTCGAGGGATCGGATGGCACCAATGCGCAAGGGGACATAATTGGCATAGGGAAGTAGTTGGAACGTACGTTCCTTTTCAGACATCGCTTCGCCTGCGCACGATTGTATGCTTTCACCTTGTCAAAACCTTTCGTTTGAACACTGCGAATATATCCTAAACTAGTTCCAGGTAACCTTGACCCCGGCATATGAGTGCAATTGTAAACGGGGGTCCCTCTTTTACGCCCGCAGTCTCCTTTGGGGGACAACCTACCTACCGGTACGTTTTGAGTGGTTTTTTCCCCAAAAGGGGACTGCACTCCTACTAAGGGTCAAGCTCTCACTGATTCCACGCTTCGGTTTGTTGTTGACGCTCTACGTTGTCGCGGAGACGAAGGCTTGGCCGTTTTTTTGTTCCAGCCCCCGCCCCTGCGCCTCATTTCCTTCGTGGTTCATTGTTTTGTGTGAGTGTGTGAGTGTGTGAGTGTGTGAGTGAGTGAGTGTTCGTTCGGTCACCCGTGGCCCATGCATCCCGCCGTCCTTGTCGCGTACGTTGTATGTTCCCCTTGATTTTCGTCGCCGTCCAGATCCCGAGGCCTGTCGTGAGTAGTAGCGAGGAGGTCACGTACCGCACCTGCACCCCGCCCAGCGTCATGCTGCCTCCACCTCCCACCTCGAACTACGTTGCCATTGACGAGGTGCGGCAGTGCTCTGCATTGTTATTTCGGGGGACCATAGTTAATAGGACCAAATATTGTTAGTAAAAATGGCTAAAAATATACCAGGTAGGTTTTTATGTGTGCCATAGGTCCTACCAGGTATTAATTATGGTCCCCCGTAATAGTATGCACTCCTTGGAAGAGTATGTCTCGTGTTGGGAGAACCGGGGAGGCACGACACGGCACGCACGCACGCCGTCGAGGTTAAACACGGTAACCCCCTTGGGGGGTTGCAGGGGGGAAAGTTGATGAGATTGAATGACGGTTACAGCATCGACCTCTCACGAAGTAGTAGCGTAGCCTGCTGCAGGCGGCCGGGATTACAGTAGGACGGGCTGATTTCTTTTCGACCTTGATTAATTCAATCGATTTGATGCTATACGTGATACTCCTTCCTCCTCATGCTACTGCGCGGTCCCACCTGACCGTTGAGTAGACCGCTGGTACATGAGGCCCCCGTTCTTACTGTTTTGGTCGCCTTTCTCGGCCCCAAAATTCCTACGAGTGATACGCCGCACTCCCCAAGGTGTCGCAGTTGTGTAATACGCGATTGCTGCGGCAGTAACACGGCACCAGTCGTACCTGGCAATCGCTCGTGCCGTCGCTAGAAAAATGCCGTACCGCAAGGGCAATCACTGCTTTCACGATGCCGAAAATGACGGCGTTTTGTCGGATGTCGCGCTCGCAGGGGAACTGCTCGCCGCGGTTCATACGTTCGACCATGGCCCAGCTTCCCATCACCGCGGACGCCATGGGGGCGTGTAAGGTGGGACAGAAAAATCATGCCAGGTACACCAAACAAACAAGGGACACACCTGAAAACAACCAACTACTTAATCGTAGACTTGGAAGTATAACCCACTAATTAACACGTAATCGTAGACTTGCAAGTATAGCCAACTACTTGATCGTCGACTTGCAAGTTCAGCCAATTACTTGATAGTAGAATTGTAAGTATAACAGAACACTGGCCGTGAGGCTGTATCACGTCATATAATACGGCAAGCTGTTGCGGATGCGCTCGCGCGTGCAATACACGTGAACGTGCCGTGGTATATAGAGGCCACCCCAGGCACTGGGCGGGGCGCTTGAGGATTGCGTCGGTAGCATGACTCAAGGGGCAATACAAAGCCCTCCGATTGTGAACTCCCTTCTCTCGCTGACTTCGTCGGAAAGTGCGGGGGAGGGAGTCTCCCTCCCTGCCTTCAATCGACGGCTGAAATATGCATGATTTTCACGCGTTGCAGGCATCATATACATAAAGTGGACGCACCGGTCGTGTTTTGGGTTGCATGCCCGCCGCTGACGCTTACCCCTCATCTACTGTTGTGGACGCGTGCGTGATGTTCGTCTAAACAGATCCCGATGGCAGTCGTAATCCAGCCGATGGCGCTGGTGGGGCCAAACGAGGAACCGGTGAACCTGGTTGACTTTGGTGAGATTGGTGACTAACGCTTTTTCTTACATTAGTACGATCCTTCTCGTAAGATGTTTTTATTAACTACTCCAAGCTCCAAACATATACATATCCCAACCCTGCTCTTAAGATGCTTGTTCTTATGCATTGCAAATAGTAACATCGACGGCCGTTCTTTTAGATGCTTCTGGGGCTGCAAAGCTTGTACGAGCCTTCTCTAAGCCGCTTTTTTCTACTGCAAACATTATGCGAGCGTTCTCTACGCCGCTTTTTTCTGCTGCAAACCTTGTGCGAGCCTTGTCTAAAAAAAAGGCGTTTTTCTACTGCTGACAATGTTCGAGCCATCTCTATACGTGTACGAAATGCTTTTATTTTTAGATCTTGCAAACAGTTCAAATCGATCCTTTTCCATTTACTACCTTCGGGAGTCATTTCCCCCCAAAATCGTCGGTGCAGTGGTGAACGGGCGGCACAGTACACGCCTTGTTGGAGGCATGGTGGGCGAGAGGGTGGGAATGCCCCAGCAGAGGTGCGGTGCCATTGGCACAGGGCGACATGTGGCCCGAGTGCCCCTTGCGTTATCGTCGCGTGTCGTGCTACGTATAAAACGTACCCGGTACCTGGTATCGTCTTTCCTGTCTTATCGGGTGTTTGACTGCTCGCGTCAGGAGGAATGGGCTTCTCGGGACCTGGTGCCCTTCGGATCATGTTGCCGTTTTTACGGTGATTGTGATGTTCACTGTAGTATTCACATGGCATATACACACTGTACAAAGTCCGTTTTGAGGTGCTCAGTTGTCTTTTTCGCCTCTGTCGCGTTTTTTTTTTTTTTTTTTGGCGCGTGGCTCTCTCTTACGTTAGGGGAGAGCGGCCCTCTTCGGTGCGACAGGTGCCGCGCGTACGTCAACAGCTTCGCCAAGTACGTCCAGAACGGCGAGAAGGTTTGTATGCAAGGAGTATTACTACTGTTTGTAGTGACTAACGGTACCTGATGCCTGGTACCAGGTATGATATACTACTACTGAGTACGAACGTGTATCGCCAGTACTCGGGAAAGGAAGGAGTAGGGGGTGCTCCGGTACAGAGGAAGGGATATTTCGGCAAGGGGTGCGGAGTACTCCGATATGGACGGAGTGATGAGTACTCCAGCATGAAGGAAGGAATAATCCATTGTGGAGTAAGGAGTTTTCCGGTTTGGAGTAAGGCGTACTCCGGTATGGAGGAAGGGCTTCTGCCAACAGGGCAAGGCGCGCACGAACACCGTGTGATCCCCCCTCGCGATTAGCTCGCTTTTCTTGGGTGTGCACTTGGCGTTTGTAGACAGTGAGGCGTTTTAGCGTACATACAATAGAACATGGAACACTGTTTTTATCAAACTTGACTTTAGGAGCTGCATCGCCCACTATGGGGCTGACCTGAAGGATAACGAGGAGACCAGCCTTGTCGTCACATTCCGTGTTTCCTGGCGGGCGTGGAACGCGCGTCGTCGCTGCTGTGTGAGCCACTCTGTTGATGGAATACGCGACTGTGCACGACATATTATGAGACATACCTGGTATGAGTATGATATTACCAGTATCAGGTGTAGCGTTACATTTTTTATACTACTGCTGTAGTACTGGTACAACACTGCGTGCAGTCACCATTGATAGCAAAATTGCGGAGTAATACGTAACGTTACGGCGTATAAATGTAGTAGTGTACACGATCTGCGTGACTGCTGTGACTATCCGGTTTGCAAAGCTTGCCGGTTGATTCGCCTTATCGCCGACTTTCATTTTGCCTTGTGAGACCAAAAAAAACCGTTTGCCTCATGCCCTCTTTCGTTGTGCCGTGTTTGTATTGCCGTTCGGCTTGCGTTAGTGGGTGTGCAACTTCTGCAAGCATGAAGGAGATGTGCCGCAGACCTACCGGTGTCCGCTAGACGCTGCCGGGCTGCGCAGGGATCGGCAGCAGAGGGCGGAGCTCTGCAGGGGTAGCGTCGACTTCGTAGTTCCCAAGGTTGGCCGAGATTCGTATTGGGGGGGGGGGGGCGTGAACGCGTAGCGTAGCGCATGGGCGGGGTGGCCTGTTGGTCTGGTGGTCACTACTGTGCGCACATGGCGTCTCATGCGGCCCCGTTTGGTTGCCAGCACGCGTGCACGATAGGCGACGGTGTGTGAAAGGTCTGTTGGCGGAGCACGATAGATTTAGGCACGTGGAAGTTTCGTTTGTCAGAACGCGCGCCCGATAGAGTTCGGTATTTGGAGGTTTTGGTTGTTGGCACGCGTGCACGATAGGGGGTGGTATATGTACGGAAGCATGTGTCAAACCCTTCCCCTTACTTCCTCTCTCTCCTTGTTGCCCTCGGCACCCCCCGCCCCCCCCCCCCTCCCCCCTCGACAGGCGGTGTACAGCTTGCGCCCGGAGCAGCAGCCCATCTTCGTCTTTTGCGTAGACGTGTCCCCGCGGTCGTTGGAGACGGGATTCACGGCGGCATGCTTGTCGGCGATTGAGGCGTCGCTAGACGAAGTACCGGGGGGCGAGCGCGCGAGGGTGGGACTCATGACCTTCGATCGCTCCCTGCACGTCTACAGATTCGACGAGGAGGGTGGCGTCTCGCAGATGGTAGTCGCCGCGGACATAGAGGTGGGGTCTTTGGTTTCGTGAAGTTAGCATGGGACAATCGGGAGGGGGGGGGGCGGGGAGGGAGAGGGGGTCGGCTGCTGCTGCTGCTGTTGCTGCTGCTGCTGTTGCTGCTGCTGCTGCTGCTGCTGTTGCTGCTGCTGCTGCTGTTGCTGCTGCTGTTATTGGGTTTAGTTTGCGTGGAGGCATTCGAAGATGTGCCTGGTGTGTGATGTGAGTCGCGGACAACGACGTGCTGGCAGGGTTAATCGACACACTGAGATGTGAGGGGAGTCGCAGGAATAGGATCGCTGGGGCGGAGTGAACACGTTCTCTCTGGTGGGTGACCAAAAAAAGCGGTTCTCCGACTTCGGTTTCCCTCTCGGCACGCAGAGGATGTGCGTTCTTGTAAGTCAGTCTGTATGGGGCAGGGTGGGAGGGGGGGAGGGGAGGGGTTCGGCTTCTGCCTTGTTGTGCTCGAGTGGACGCATGCATGGGAGGGAGACTCGGAAATACTCCATTCTCGGGGGGAGTAAATACGTTCTTTGTGGTGGGTGGCGTGACGAAAAATCGACCCCCCGTCGCCGCTGTCGCTTTTTTTTACGACATGACTTACCCTTCTCTCGTCGCTGTTTGTGCTTCTTGCTCCCATTTTGATCCTTGGCGTCACAGGAACCGTTTGCACCGTTACCCCCGTCCCAGTGGATCATGCCGCTGCATACCTGCAGGAGTGGCCTCCCGCGACTCTTCGCGTCAATTCCAGGTACGCTTGGTTTTGTAGTGAGAGCGGCAAGCTAGGATGCTGCGTATTGTACATGGGAGACAGCGGTTTTGAGTCCTTGACTGCCCCCGCCCCCCTATACACGTTGGCCTATCACGGCATATAGGCCATAGTAATGCATAGTAACCAGTACCCGCGATGGACCCAAGAATGACTTGCGTCTCCCTACACGAAGTATGTACACACACTATAGTTGGTTCTCATTACTATTGTTAGTACTTCAATGTTACTCTTAGCAGTATTGGTATGCTCTTCCCGTAATAATGCAATAGTCTATCAAGGCTCTAGAGGCCGTGACGCGCCCGTAGTGATACCGTCAGACCTCGATCCCATCCCACCCCGATCCCAATCCACTCCGATCCCACCTCAATCCCACCCCACCACGATCCGATCCCACCTCAATCCCACCCCACCACGATCCGATCCCATTCCGATCCCATCCCACCCTGATCCCACTCGAACCTCCTCCCTCATCTCACGCTTGCCTCACCCTCGTCTCATCTCGCACCATCAGGCCTGGTAGTTGGGGACGGTCGGCAAATGTCCCCTGCCTCGGCCTGCGCGTCGGGGGCGGCTCTGCGTGCGACGGCGGACTGCCTGGAAGGGATCGGGGGACGAATATTTCTCTTGGCGCAGTCTCCGTCCGACACGGGTGCCGGCAAGGTTTCCCGAGGGCGGGAGGATGCCGGGATGTACGCGGGGGAGAAGGAGTTCCGCATGTATCAGCCGGCAGGGGACGCGGGCAAGGACGTCACGGCGCTAGCGTCGGGCGCCTTTTACAAGGCGCTGGCTAAGGACTGCGCTACTCGGCAGGTGCGAAGAGGAGGGGGGACGGGACGTGACGCACGCTGTTTAGGCAGTGTTTAGGTGGTGCGGGGGGAGTGTGGTGCCGGTGCTTTGGGTGCTCTGGTTACGACCTGGGCTACTATTGTAGGTGCTGTTGCTGGGTGCCGTTGCTGGGGTAACAGAGCTGGGTACAATATCAGGTATCAACTGTTGGGTAGTAGCAGTGCTAGGCACCGGTGCTGGGTGCACATGCTGAGTACAGTATAGTAAATATTCTGAGTACCGATGCTGGGTACTGATGCGGGTCGCCGGTGCCGGACCCACATGCTCGGGATGATACCGGTACCGGTGCTGAGTGTCGATGCTGGGTAACGGTGCCTGGTATGATACCGATGCCGGGTACCGGTGCTGGGTACAGTACTATCAATATGTATCAAGTGCGTTGGACTTCGTTGATACGTTGCTGAGTAAGTGTAGTGGCAACCGTTTTTTACTTCGAGACTGGTTCTGTTTCGGCTGTGCTCTTTCTCTCGAGTCGTGTTTGCGCGATGCCGGGTATTACTTATTGTAGTAGCTACCGCTACTTAATGTGTATGGGGTGTACAAGTTGGACGGCGTTTGTTTGTACACAGTGTTTTCGTGGCCCTCTTGTCAGTCCTTACGCACACCATGTCAACTCGAGAACCTCGAGCTTCTCCTGCGGTATTTTTCCCGCGCGTGAGGCCCGGTACTTGCGCCGATTTTGTCGAGAGCCTCGTAGTAGCCGATGGTGTGTCTTATGTCTTTGTCTGGTCTCACTGCCTGCACAACTCCAGTGGGCTCTTGCTCTCGGATCGTGGTCTTGCTCTTGACGTAACTCAGAAAACATTATCGAAACTTGGTTCTCAGTTTCGTGGCCGGGGCTGACGCTTTGGGCAGCTGCGACAGCCCAAAGCGTAAAAACATTTCCCCACAACTCTACCGACATTGTCATGACCAGCTGAGCTAAGTAAACGCGTTGCATTCTCGAAGTGTGCTGGAAGGCCGGATTCGAGGTTAAATCGTTGCCCAATAAGCACCTGCATTCAGGTACTTGCACTTAGATTGATAGTGGTGTAGTGATGGCCCAAGCACCTCCGTCCAGACAATACTTGCCACTATTAATAGCGGTAAAAATAATGACCGAAATACCTGCATCCAGATACTTCCTACGAGTAGTAGTAATACATCAATAACGGCGTCTCCCCAAAAACTAGGTGTGCGTGGACCTGATGCTGTGGTCGAGCGTTGACGTCAGAGAATTCTACGACGTGGGAACCATTGGGGTGGTGCCCAGGGCAACGGGGGGGCGCGTGACTTACGTCAGGGGCGGGGAGGCGGGGGGTCTGGAGACGATGTCGCACTTGCGCCAGCAGCTGAGGGGGGCTTTGCGCGATCACGGCAATAGCGGCAGCGAGTCCGTCCTGAAGGTGGGTGTCCGTGTTGTTGTTCACACCAAACCGTTACTTCTACCCATCACCAACGCCCAGCACATCTGTTATTATTAGTGCCCGTGCTGATTGTTTGTCGTAGAGAACCATCCACAAGCCAACAGAGGTTCGTGATGCGTTTCCATGCACACCTAAACATTTCCATGCGTAACGTGCTCGTTTGCAAGTAGATGCAGGCGGGGAGGTCATGCACAGACGGACTGGATACGAAAAACAGATGATACAGAAGGCAGCAGAATCAGACTTGCAGTTGCTGTCGGCTGTTGCGCCTGAGAATTGTTTTGTGGTGGAAGGAAAAAGGGGAGGGGAGATATACGCTATGCTATTTTGGCGTGGTTGGTAGTCCACGTCAACGCCTCATTCCATGATCGGGGTTAGGATTTTAGGGTTAGGGTTGGTGTTTGAAGTCAACCACAACCATCTTGGCGAAGCTGGGCGTCAAACCCTATACAATCCTCCTCGAGAGAGGCGCGGGGGGGGGGGGCGGGGGCATGTATGCATTGCGCCTCTTTCTTGGAACGTTCCCTCCCCTAATACCAAGTGTAAACGTTGGTTGGTTTATAGAAAGAAGTTGCAAACGCTGCACGTCTTTTATAGATCTAGTTTGTTCTTGAATGATTCCGCGATGTGACACTGACTGCTGTTGTTATTATTAGTTTTTTTTGGGAGATCGAAGGAAGGAAATCTGTAGAGGTTGTGGAACCGTTGCGACTACGACTATATCACGACTGTTGCTATAGATGGTAAGAATTATAACCCACCATGGACCCAAATATTGACATATCCCCAATGGTTGCGAGTGATACGGGATGGTATACCACAGCTCGTTAGTACCGTTTCCCTCACGGACTGGTGTGGCACGGTACTGCAGTGCGCACTATTTCGTACCAGGTGCAGGTACTTGCTTGTTTTCTCCCATCGAGATGATTTATTTATTTTTCAGCCTGTTTTGGTGACCACAGGCAGGCAGAATTTCAGGAAAGTTAGCTAACATGTTAACATCATCATCATGCTCATGATACCTTTACACTAAATCATGGTTGGTTTTGATTGGTGCTTTATGTATATTATCAGGAATCAGTATCTTCCCCCCGCAACAGAACAGAGTGGATATTTGCTACGAACTCGGGGTGCTAGACAGTATTTGTAACGAAGCGTCAAATTTGTGTACGCTGGTGAAAAAGGGCACTGGTTTCGTCGTGATTTGGTGTTCGAAAAAAGAAGGCATTTTCGGTCGCGAGTGGCGCGGAGATCGATCTACATCGGGCTTCAGATCTTCCAGCTCCCTTCACCCAGCTGAAAAGTAAAACATTATACAGTGGCGCGGAGATCGATCTACATCGGGCTTCAGATCTTCCAGCTCCCTTCACCCAGCTGAAAAGTAAAACATTATACAGGCGTGCCCTGTATGTTTTGCGGTCATGTAGACTATTAATACCTACCAGGTATACAGCAACCCGCTTCGCTCATAATAAAGGAGGCTTGCTAGTTTTTTTTTTGGGGGGGGGGGGTGGCACGTTCTGGGCGAAGGGGGCGTGGTTGAGGTTGATGAACCCGAGACAGAAAGAAACGAGGACACGAGGAGTGGGTGTCAGAGAAGCCAAACATCCAGCAGAAAACAAGATAGCTTGTGATGTACCAGGTATAGCTACTTAAGTAAGTGGGCAGGAACTACTCCTTCCTGCGCTGGAGGTTGTTTTGCCCCGCCCGTCTCGAAAGGGATGCGTGGTCAACGGTAAATTGACGAAGGCAAGCAACAGATGAGTATCCCCCCCCCCCCCCCCCCCTCCGTTCCGCTATCTACTGGTGTAGGTGCGGTGCACCGCGGGGATGGCTTGCACGCAGCGCTTGGGGCCGGGCGTGGAGAACATGCCGGGAGAGTTGGAAGTGGCGACGATCACGCCACAGCACGCGATAGTCTGCAGACTCGAGCACGACGGCAGGAAAGTTCAGGAGGGAGAGATGATCTACATACAGGTGCAAAACTGATTTTGGGCGCGGCGTAGAATGTGACAGAACTATTACGGGGGACCATAGCTAATAGGGCCAAATATTGTTAGTAGAAATGTTTAAATATATAGGTGTTTATGTGTACCACAGGTCCTATTAACTATGGTCCTCCGTAATAGGGCGTGTATCTACAAGACATGATTAAGGTACGCAGTTCGAAGGTACCGTAGATAAGGCCTGATTAAGGTACGCGTTGGCGCGGGTATTTATCGTAGATGGACAAAATTGCTGTATCGTACATGTCATACATATGTTTCCTACCAGGTGTATACGAGGGCAGGGGGGCGGGCCTGTGAGTGCCGGTGCCAAAGCTCGTGAAGTTCTCAAGCAGCAGCTTGTCCTGTGTTTCGGCAAACGTAGTTGTCTCAAGCTTGAGTAGACCATAAACACGTCTAAAATTTACGGTTTGATTACTGTCGATAGTGTTAGCACAGTATAATACCAGTACTACATTTACACTGCGTATAGGTACACGCACGTGCGTGCGCATCTACACATCGCCATTTTTTTTTTATAGGGCAGCCTGAAGCTTCCCCGACCCCGCCCGATGTTGCATAAATATATCTATGTTTGTAGGTGTGTATGTACACATGGCGGTCGCCATGGCGGATGCATACCTGCCTTTGGCACTCTCAACTGCCCTGGTTTTCCACGACACTTTGGAGAGGCCGTTCAGTCCTTTCAGTACCGCACTGCTATAGAGAACCTACTTTAATTCTGACTATGATATACCTGGTAGTATTTACAAGCGTTTCGTCCCCACAACGGAAATACATCCCTTAATTAACGCCTAAATGACTAAAGGACTAAAGGGGTAAGCTACGACAATCGCTCTCGTTACAGCGATTATCTTGTCCTCGCTCTTACTTCCGACCACTTTCGTGTGCTGCCCTGCTCACAGCTTGCGACGCGTCATCCGCACCCCCCGCTCTCCCGCCCCCCCCCGCCCCGTTAGATGCACGCCTTTGTCCCTGAATTCTGAAATATCGTGTCTCGCCGCTGTCCCTGGTGCTATTTCTTGTTTTTTGGTTGAATCGTTCGCGCTGTGATTGATTTGGCTGTGCTGTTGTTTTGGCTTGTTGCCATGCTTTCTTGTGCCACGCCTCCGCGCTTCGCCTCTTTACCCTTGAAAACCCCTCAGTCGGCGCTGCTTTACACGTCTACCAGTGGGCAGCGGCGAGTACGGTGCCACACGTTGGGCTTACCCGTGACGGGCGTTGTGGAAACCCTGTTCCGTTCAGCTGGTGAGTCTTTGGTAAGACGAGACAGACACACACACACACACACACACACACACACACACACACACACACACACACACACACACACACACACACACACACACACACACACACACACACACACACACACACACACACACACACACACACACACACACACACACACACACACACACACACACACACACACACACACACACACACACACACACACACACACACACACACACACACACACACACACACACACACACACACACACACACACACACACACACACACACACACACACACACACACACACACACACACACACACACACACACACACACACACACACACACACACACACACACACACACACACACACACACACACACACACACACACACACACACACACACACACACACACACACACACACACACACACACACACACACACACACACACACACACACACACACACACACACACACACACACACACACACACACACACACACACACACACACACACACACACACACACACACACACACACACACACACACACACACACACACACACACACACACACACACACACACACACACACACACACACACACACACACACACACACACACACACACACACACACACACACACACACACACACACACACACACACACACACACACACACACACACACACACACACACACACACACACACACACACACACACACACACACACACACACACACACACACACACACACACACACACACACACACACACACACACACACACACACACACACACACACACACACACACACACACACACACACACACACACACACACACACACACACACACACACACACACACACACACACACACACACACACACACACACACACACACACACACACACACACACACACACACACACACACACACACACACACACACACACACACACACACACACACACACACACACACACACACACACACACACACACACACACACACACACACACACACACACACACACACACACACACACACACACACACACACACACACACACACACACACACACACACACACACACACACACACACACACACACACACACACACACACACACACACACACACACACACACACACACACACACACACACACACACACACACACACACACACACACACACACACACACACACACACACACACACACACACACACACACACACACACACACACACACACACACACACACACACACACACACACACACACACACACACACACACACACACACACACACACACACACACACACACACACACACACACACACACACACACACACACACACACACACACACACACACACACACACACACACACACACACACACACACACACACACACACACACACACACACACACACACACACACACACACACACACACACACACACACACACACACACACACACACACACACACACACACACACACACACACACACACACACACACACACACACACACACACACACACACACACACACACACACACACACACACACACACACACACACACACACACACACACACACACACACACACACACACACACACACACACACACACACACACACACACACACACACACACACACACACACACACACACACACACACACACACACACACACACACACACACACACACACACACACACACACACACACACACACACACACACACACACACACACACACACACACACACACACACACACACACACACACACACACACACACACACACACACACACACACACACACACACACACACACACACACACACACACACACACACACACACACACACACACACACACACACACACACACACACACACACACACACACACACACACACACACACACACACACACACACACACACACACACACACACACACACACACACACACACACACACACACACACACACACACACACACACACACACACACACACACACACACACACACACACACACACACACACACACACACACACACACACACACACACACACACACACACACACACACACACACACACACACACACACACACACACACACACACACACACACACACACACACACACACACACACACACACACACACACACACACACACACACACACACACACACACACACACACACACACACACACACACACACACACACACACACACACACACACACACACACACACACACACACACACACACACACACACACACACACACACACACACACACACACACACACACACACACACACACACACACACACACACACACACACACACACACACACACACACACACACACACACACACACACACACACACACACACACACACACACACACACACACACACACACACACACACACACACACACACACACACACACACACACACACACACACACACACACACACACACACACACACACACACACACACACACACACACACACACACACACACACACACACACACACACACACACACACACACACACACACACACACACACACACACACACACACACACACACACACACACACACACACACACACACACACACACACACACACACACACACACACACACACACACACACACACACACACACACACACACACACACACACACACACACACACACACACACACACACACACACACACACACACACACACACACACACACACACACACACACACACACACACACACACACACACACACACACACACACACACACACACACACACACACACACACACACACACACACACACACACACACACACACACACACACACACACACACACACACACACACACACACACACACACACACACACACACACACACACACACACACACACACACACACACACACACACACACACACACACACACACACACACACACACACACACACACACACACACACACACACACACACACACACACACACACACACACACACACACACACACACACACACACACACACACACACACACACACACACACACACACACACACACACACACACACACACACACACACACACACACACACACACACACACACACACACACACACACACACACACACACACACACACACACACACACACACACACACACACACACACACACACACACACACACACACACACACACACACACACACACACACACACACACACACACACACACACACACACACACACACACACACACACACACACACACACACACACACACACACACACACACACACACACACACACACACACTTGATGACCTCATGACCTTGAGGTGATCGAGGATGGGTACAAGTACGCAGGTTCAAAAGCACCTCCTCGTTCGCTAGAGAGAACGGAGTTGAGATAAAAAAAAGAGTGTTGATGGGTGATCCCGAGATATCAGTTAAGGCTGTCGATGCAGAGCGTCTCCTGGGCGTCGGGTGTAGTTGTTTTGTTGTCATCGCGTCTATGGCCTACAATTTCGTTACATAGCCGGGGGCGTAACCCCCCCCCCCCCCCCCCCCTCCCTGCGGGCTTTTGCGGTTTTCCTCGTCGGCGTGTGGCAAGGGCGTTACATTGGACGCCCTTTACCCCTGTTTGTTGTCACGGTTTCGCTTGTTGGTATGGGTGATGGGCCTTCCGTTGCGCGTCTTTCACCCCTCGGACAGATGAGATATATCATCTATATAGATCATGCCCACAGTTCGTGATATAGATATTTCAGGGCAGATGGATATATGCCTCATCTGTATGATCTAGCGCATCATGTTGCCGCGGGTGGGAGCCGTATTTATCTGCATGACCCACTGTAGGACATGTTTCCTGGGTTGGATCTGTACTACATTTTTCTTTCTTTTCTCCAGCTCGTTCTTTTTCAAGTGTTGGCCACCTCGCCTGCGGGGGGGGGGCACGACAGATTGTTTCTCTTAAATTTTGCTTTCATTTTTCTTCTTTTTCTCTTTCGATTTGTCTACCTTGTTTTTGTTTATCTTTGATTGTTTCTTTTCGTTTCACTATTTCATAGATTGCGTATGTCGTGCCTGTCGTATCTAGTATGATGACATGGCTTTGCATTGCACACTGC
Source organism: Nereocystis luetkeana (assembly GCA_031213475.1). Taxonomy (NCBI): domain Eukaryota; class Phaeophyceae; order Laminariales; family Laminariaceae; genus Nereocystis; species Nereocystis luetkeana. The sequence continues at coordinate 6,293,311 of JARUPZ010000002.1, read as the reverse complement.
ACACGTGGCAACGTAGTATCTCTGTGGCGTAGCTTTGTGACCACAGAACTTGTATCTCTTCTAGGATTGAAGAATCGGCACGGACACTGGTTGTGCTGGATGTCGACGGGTAGAAAGAACGGTTTAATGTGAAGAACAGACACACACACACAAAAAATCCTACCAGGTACACGTCAAGCTCCTAGCGACAGGTTCGGATCTAGATGATATACTGTAGACAGATGCATAGAAAGATAAATACATAGGTCATAATCTGTCTCATGTGTGCAACCTACAGTATTGTAGCTCTGGTGCTGCTGCAGCGTCACGACCCTTTTGGGACCCGAAGACAGCTACCAAACAAGGCACCTGGTACTATCAGTACTTTTGGGCTTACTGAGGGCCTGTTACAACAACAATGCACACGGCTAGGACAGGTAAAAGATAGGACATATCACGAACTACTGCAGACCATCTAGATCCTAACCTGCGCTTATGACATGTTGGGCAGGATATGTATGTACAGTACAGATCCAACCCAGGACAATGCAGATATATACGGCTCCCACCCGAGGCAATATGAGGAGCTAGATCGTACAGATCATTAATCTATCTTCCCTGAAAGATCTAGATCATGAACTGTGGGAATGGCCTGTAGATGATCTGTATATGATCTGTAGGTGGTGTGTGGTGAGCTCGCAGGCAGCATTTTTTCCAGGAGTATATCATGCTGCGCCCCGTGTCCTTGTGTGGTACATCTCCTTGCATTGTTGTCCTCCGAGCACCGGTCGCCCTGGCGGTGTAGTGGTATATACCCTCGACTGCCATGCTGCTAGAGTTGATTGATTCCGTGCGTTCAAACCCCACCATGGTGAGAAATTAGTTAGTTCCAAAAATAAAAAGAAATCAGCTGCTGGGAGCGCGTGGCGTGGGTAGGCGCAATCAATCATATTATTAGATTATCAGACGCCAGTCGACGAGGGAAGAAAGGACCAAAGTCTTCTCGCGATAAAACTGCAAGGCGCGAGCCTGAATGGGGAGGGGGAGAGAGGGGAGGGAGCCTACTATTTAAAATGTGACCCAATGGTTGATCTGAGTTACGACTATCGGAGGAAGGGAGAGAGAAACAAAGGGTGAAGATAAATAGGAAGAAAAAAAAAATAAGCAAGACAAAAAAAAGTATGTCATCATCCCCCCAAACCAAGCAACCAAAGCAGTGGCCGGTCGGCACTGTAAGAAGACGCCTGCTACGGTATATAGGGATGCATACCCCGTACTCGTAGCTCCTCGCTTAAGGAGCTTTACTTCAAACGCACGAAAAAGCAGGGCTGTTCACGAGTCAGGTAAAAGTCTCACGGTTCGGGTCAGGTCGGGTCGGGTCGGATCAGGGCGACCCAGCTCGTGGTACTTCGACAACCTCCTGCCCCGACCCGACCCTTGGTATTTCGAATACCTCCTGCCCTTACCCAACCCAACCTGTGAGATTTCGAAGACATTCTGACCCGAGCGTTGTGCGGGGGTTATGACCCGCGAAGAGCCCTTAAAAAAAGCGACTGCGAAAAAAACCTGAAGGCGCAAACCGATCAGCGACCCCATGGTCTACTGTAGGCTGTAGGTGTATTACAGACCCCAGTTTTGTGAAATGCAAATGTTATTTTGCTGTCTACTGTGACGATAGTGGGTATATTTTCCCTTCAGTTGAGCAAAACTCGTCAGTTCGACTAACCTCACACTTTGTTCCCTCTTTAGTAGCTACAATGAAATTTGATCGCGTCTGTTTCCGTGCCCCCCTGTTCTTCCTCTCGTGTGGTTCGCACTATTGTTATCGCTGGTGTATTGGCCGCGTCATCCACCGCCAGACGTGGAAACCGTGTCGGCGGTGATGGCAAGGCAGGCGGTATCGCAGGCTCTCAACAACAAGGTGGTTGTCGACGTGGTGCGCAAACAGGTGAGGGGATCATCAGCTGCTGCTGCTGCTGCTGCTGCTGCTGCTGCTGCTGCACATGCGGTTCGTGTAGTAGAGGTGGGTAGGGTAGTTGGTGCGAACGACGCGCTCGTGCGTGCCCTCGACGGCTTGTGCTAGATGGTAGTGCGTGCGAGGGTACCTGGTACCCGGCACGAAAGTGTATCTCGATACGTGACATATTTACTTCGGTGCGTTGCAATCTCTAGCCCAGAACCTGAACCACACATGCAACATCACCGTTTGTGCTTCTTGATGCTGCCTGCAGTAGCTGACCCAGTGTTGTAGCCTACAACGCGCTATCGTATGCTCCAGCAGCAGTATATAGTATTGCTGTACACACCTTGTCGCTTTTTGGCTAGCCCTTGGCTTGGCTTGGCTTGGCTTGGCTTGACGTGACTTTCGTTGCTTTTGTGCGTCCGTCCGCTTGGTCCTCGCGGTCTCCAGGTGGAAGAGTCGATGTTGGCGATGCTCTTCAGCTACCGCAAGAAGTGCGCCTCTAACTCGTCCTCTGGACAGCTCATCCTGCCGGAGACGTTACGATTGCTGCCGCTCTACACGCTGTGCACGCACAAGATGGTCGCTTTAAGACCCAACTCTCAGGTGAATGGTCTCGCTAAATCAACTCGTGCTGAACCCATCAATGTGCGGTGTGACGCGTCACGTTGTGGTTGTGACACGCCCCCGCCCACCCGCCCATCCACCTACCCACGCAGGCCGCTGAGGATAAAACCTACCCCGAGTTGAGCTGGAAAGTAAATGTTATGACAACAACAAAGGAACAGAAAAAGAATGCTGCTCTCTTACAGTGGTCGGTTTAGGGTACACGCTTGCGATCTCGAACGACATTGACCACAACAAGACTACTCGCATTAGATTGCGCCAAACGACACCCGCCCAGCGGTCACCACCGAGTGCGCAAGCAACGAACATTGATACGTTTAGCGTTTACATCCCTGCTTTGTAGTACTCAAATTATAAATGTTGTTGTTAGCACTGTTGATAAACGGCGCCGGTCTCTCGCCCCCATCGCCTCGCCTTGCTTTTCCTTGTCTTACCTTGCCTTGCCTTGCTTTGCCTTGCTTTGCCTTGCTTTGACTTGCCTTGCCTTGTCTTGTCTTGCCTTGCCTTGCCATGCCTTGCCTTGTCTTTATCCGGGCGGGAAAACCCAAACACACACAAAACCCCGCACACGCCACGCTCCCTCTCTCTACAAAGCAGGGCAGCGCCCTGGACGTCCGCGCAGATGAGCGCGCAGCGCGTCTCCTGGCCTCCCACACCATGCCCGTCGTCGACATGGTCCAACTCCTCTACCCGTCCCTCTACTCCGTGCACGACTTGGCGCCGGAAATAGGGGATGCTCCGCCTCTGGCCCCGCCCCCGCCAGCCGACACCTTGGAAGGCGGACCTGCAGAGCGAGGGGTGGAGGGGCTCTGGGGTAGGCCGCTAGCGGGGGTAGATTGTCCGGTAGCGTTGCCGCCGACGTCGGAAAAGTTGACGAGCGACGGCGTGTTTTTGCTGGACGCCGGGGACGAGCTGATGCTGTACGTTGGCCGATCGGTGGGCGGCGAGGTCATGTCGGAGCTCTTCGGAGTGGACGATGTTCCAGGTGCTGGCGGTGTTGGCGGTGAGTGGAATGTTGCTGCTGCTGCTGCTAGTGGTGCTTATTTCTTCTTTGTACTCGTAGAGCGTCGTCATTTATGGTGCTCGATTTTCGTTTTTGTCGCGGCCGTCGCCGTCATCGTCGGTCGTCGCGCTTCGCTCTAGGCGCTGCTCACGAGCTTAGCGGGTCAGAGATTGTGGGCGCGCGCACCTGTCACCGTCGGTGTTGGTCGGCTCAAGCTGTAGAAAGAAGAAGCCCCGCGATATTTATAGCCTTCGGCGATAGCGAATACTGTCATACCTGTCGTCGTTTCTGGGGACGGGGTTTGGTCAGATGGCCTGGGGATGGTCATCATCGGACGACCTGCACCGGTAGGCGATCGATCGGCGCCTGTTTGCTTCCGGGTATAAAGCCAAATGCCATCAAACTTGTTGTAATTTCTGGTTATCGGCTCGCGTTTCTTTCTCACCCGTGCGTCTGGTGCAGTCACTAATGATGTTTTTGTTCTGGCTTGGAGCTGACACATCGCCCCCTCCCCCGGAGGGGGGGGGGGGGGGGGGGGGGGTATTAGATACCTAGAGCAGCCACCGAAACCGCACGAGTACGTACGTTGTCGCGGTCGTGCCCCAACCCTACCCTACCCGACCTTACCATGCCTTACCCTACCCCCCCAACTCCTGCCCGACCTCGCCATACCCAATCGCACCCTGACCAATCCCACCCTACCCACTTCCGTCTTCCCCTACCCAATCCCACACCCTACCGGATCCCACCATATCCCACCCGACCTCGCCCTGCCCAACACCACCATCCCCGATCCCATCATACCCCACGCGATCCCACCATGCCCTAACCGATCCCACTCTACGTCATCCCACCCTACCCTACCCGATTCCATTATACCCTACCCGACCTCACCATACCCCGATCTCACCATACCCTGTCCGATCACGCCATACCCTACCCGATCCGGCCCTACCCAATTTCACTCTACCCTATCCCACGATACCCGACCCGATCCCTCCATACCCGGCCCGATCCCACCGTACCTTACCGGATCCCACCCTGCCTAACCTCACCTACCCCACCCGACCCCACCCGACCCTAACCTACTCCACCATCAGGGGGGCCTGGCAGCTCGGGCTACGGCGCCGTGAGCGTGCGGCTTCGGCTGCGGGAAGAGGAGGGCTACGAGCAGGCACGACGGTTGCGTAACGTGATTGAACACTTGCGAAGGGGATGCGCTGCTCACAAGCCGCTGGTGGTGGTCGTCGCTAACTCCTCGGTTGCTGACGAGGTGAGAGAGAGAGGGGTTGACAGGAAGGAGCAGGAGAGGGCGCAACACATTGACGGGGAAGGGCCAACATATACCGCTCTGTTCCAAAACATAAAGACCGTGTTTGGTGGTGCGTGTTGACATGACACCCAGGCGGCCCTTACATTTCCTGACCAAACGGGATTAGAGGGGGAAGACAACGTTTTTTTTGTTTTTCCTCGGCCAAATTCGGCACACCTCTTGTTGTACACCAAGTACCACTCTGTCCGAACATGTAAGGACCTTTCCGTGTTACGGTTTTCCCAGGAATGCCGAGAAAGGTCCTGATATTTTTCCTGGCAGAGGGGGTACCTTCTGGGGCATAACCATTGTAGATTATGTTATTTTTTTGAAGATGTGTGTTTTTTTGTTTTTTTGTGTGTTGCGGGGTCCCTTTCACTCTGGAGGAGGCAAAGATAAGCGCAACGGCGCTATGGTGTAACATGCATTTGCGCGTGGCGCATGCACAACTGCAGCAAGGGTGAAATACCAGGAGATGTACCTCTTACTTGGTGTAATAAAGGCAAGAGTTTTGGCGAAAGAACAGATGATACCTCCCATATTTCGAAACCGTGTCAGGCGCTGTCTTTTTCCAGGCGAGAGCAGTGGTCCCCTGCTTCAGGCCCCTCCGCGCATATATGTATACATACGTCGTACCCATCTGTTTCAACAGGCTAGCTTCCTCGTAATGCCATTGTGCAAACATGTTTTGGTTTTGCAAATGTGTTTTTGTTTGAACAGCCGCATATATATGCACCGACCGTCGCCGCTCTTTTTGCCGAAACAGGCCCGGTTCGCGAGTCTCATGGCGGAGGACAAGACCAAGCAAGGAACGTCCTACGTCGACGAGCTCTGCAATCTCCACCATAAAATACAGTCCAAGATGCGCTGATGCGGTCATGCGCTCATGGTGGCGACGGACACTTGGAGGGTATAGCGGTTACCGTACCGTCTCGTCTCATCTCGTCCCAAGCGCCGCCCCGCCGAACACCTAATAAAAAGCAGGAGCTCCCGTGTCGGGGGCCCGCTGCGTGGTTGTTTTGGTTCTCTCTCCCGCTCTCTCTCTCTCTCTCTCTCTTGCTCTTCTCTTGAGACTTTTATTTTACACACACACACCCTCCCTCCCAAGTGTTTCGGTGTCCTATCCAAAGGTTTGCGGTGCTGCTTCAAGCGTTAGATAACGGCGAAGGAATTTTCGTTTTGTTGGCTTTCGCGGGCGCCTGGCTCTTTCCGGGGGTTGTTGGTGTCCATCGCTGTTCGGGACTTTCGTTTCTTCATTGCTTTGAAGTGTTGTACGTGCGTGCGTGTAGTGTAGTGTAGAGCAGGACGTGGGGGAGGTTCGTTTGCTTTTTTGCGTAAAGACGTATTTATTTATTTATTTCAGTGAGTTGGATCGTGTTTCGATGGGCCTTCTCACCTCCTGTACCAGTACTTACGGTTTTCGGATGTGCCCCTGCTGTGGATGCCGTGGCCCCATCAACGTGACGGCTTTGCTTTGCCTTGCCTTGCTTTGCGCTGCTTTGCGTTAGTCAGCGTTGCTCAGCGCTGCTTTGCTTCGATTTGCGTTCGTGTTTCGTTGCCTCGCTTTGTCTTTGCCTCGTCTTTTTGTGAGTGGCGATGGATGTGACCGCCCTAGATGGGCGGTTACAAGATAATCATGGCGAGGTCCCGCAATGTGATGAGGGTTTCTGGTACCTTCACGTTTGTTTCTATTAATATTGATACCGCATTAGTATTAGTAATGCTCTAACCGAAAGGCGGTGAAAAGAAGCAAGCACTGCACGTACGTACGTACATAAATAAAGCGCTTCGCTCTCGTGGCGGAACCCATGACGGCTCAGACTCTCTGTTCGTACGAGTAGCGTCTGAAGGCGTCACTGAGCGTGCTTTTGTTTAAACGCTCTTTAACCGGACGAGAACTGTTTCTACGTGCGGGAGGGAGAGGTCGCTGCTGGGTGTATCCTTAGGCTGTCTTGGCTACGTATCATGCGTTATGTATGGAGGTACCGATACTACCTTTTGCGTTGGCTGGTGGGTAAATTGAGTTTTCCATTATATTTATACTAGTTTTATATTTTTTTGCATCTTAGCATGTACAGTATACAGCGAAGATTTTGTGCCAGGTCGTGTTGCGCTGACGGGTCTCCCTACATAAACCGCAGGTTTCTTCCCCTGCTACCAGCCCTCCTTGTCGGCCATGTTGTCGGCCATGAGTCGGGAGGTTTTCCTTTTAACGAAGCCGAGGTTATCATAAGAGTGCCGTGTACGATTCCAGGTACCTGGTATTAGATTTAACCGGTATGTACGGCCTCCTCATACTTTTTTTTCATACATTCATTCGTACTTGGCACACTTACGTACACAATGACGTTGTCGTATGCAATTCGCCTATTAATAGGTGCCTCTTCGGATGCCCGATCTGGAAGCTACCCTTGGCCGGTAATTAATCCTTTCTAGCTGGCTGTGTGCTCCCGCACTCCGCACCCTGGAACACACGATCCAATTGAATGAACGATTGGATGCTTGACTGATTGAAGCCTCTGACACGGGGCTACCGCCCCCGAAGTCACGCCTCGCGCATAAACCGTGCCTGCGTACGAGCCTGTTTTCTTGATTCTACAGAGTGCGCAGTATTCACGACTCTCACTGCATGCAGCACAACTATTAATAACAGTATATAATCCACCCCTCATGCGTAAATAGCGCACATACAACCCATCAGTGAGTGCGATAATAACTACTACCGAGCCGCCAGGAGGAGCGTCAAACGGCATTACTGCTGTGCTGCGCACGTGTGGTACAGCTCCTCGCATTCATTGCGATTTGGACCAAGGATGTCGGACTACGGTAGAAAAAGCTGATTCTTATCATTACTACGCGTATTTCGGCAAAATCAGAAACAGCGGTGCTTTCACGTAATTACGGCAAAAACAGGGGACGTTGAAGAGACATCCCCGCAAGGATCGAAACGCACGTTCAAACTGTGCAGACCTCTATTTTATTGCTTCGAATTATTTATTTATTTGCCATTTTAAAACTCACGTGCTCTTTAGTTCTGCTCTCCATTTTTTATTTCGTTTTTTTCTCCCCATTTTTTATACCTAATAAGTGCCGATTTGTCAGCACGAACCGTTTTTTCTTCTCGGTTTTGTTCACCCACCCTTATCTCAATGGATGACCCATGACCTATGACTTTGGTTCGTGCTGACGCGTTGTAAGCCTCCGTCAGCATGACGCCAACAACGGAGGTCGCCCTGTGGCTAGGGTTCGAACTTCTCGCGTACGCCTGAGTGGTTGGAACTCTTCGCGATTCAAGATACCATCACCATGGCCGAGGCAGGTCGCAGGGTCACCGTCCGAGCTCAAAGTCCAAATGTGGCTGCTGGGCAGGAGCACCGCGCACGCTCAAAGCCCAAATGTGGCTGCTGGGAAGCGAAACTGTAGGATTTCGCTGTAAGCTGGATTGGTCGGCACAAAAACTTTGTGCAGGGGGTGTGTCGCCAATTTTAACCTCGCACGTCGGCCCAGACCAACTTGACCCCAGGCTTATCCCTAGACCTAACCCGAACCCCAACCCCTTGGGGGGCTCGAGGTCGGCAGTCACGCGACTCCGCCGCGTGTTTTGGTGGCATTTTTCCAAAAAACATCCGGGCGGCCGAAAGCCCAGGCTTGACCAATAAGACCCGCATCGTGCACAAAGTTTTTAGCCGATCTGCCCTGCACGTAGGGCGAGTAAAAAGTGCAGGGGTTTCCTGGAATTTTCTACGGTTTTGGTCGACGGAGAGGATCGGGGGGGTCGCGTAATTTCGTCGGCCAAGTCCTATTACTTACCGTAAAAACGGCTCGCCGTAAGGGCGTAATCCCGAAATCCGGCGACAACCTTGATTCGCAAACACCCTTCCACCCCGGCCGCTCGGGCTGCTTCTTGTTCGTGTGTCCGTTGCTACACATTTCGTTATGTAATCGATCATCATTTTATCAGGGATTTTCCTCCCCGCCATTCCTAACGAACAAACAAAAACACGATTCTCGAGTTTTTTTTAAATCGTGATTTTTTCGGTAGTGAAAAAAAACACGATGATCACATTCATGACGCCTTTTTTTCCGCTTCTCCCTTAGGGCCGGTCCTAACGAGGAAAAAAAAAGATAATAATAAGACGAAGAGCACAACGAATAGAACTAGAGGTCACGATACCTCCGTTTTTACATTTCGTTTTTTTTTAGTCCCAAGTGCACTTAATTTTTACGAAAGGAGTGTGAAAAAACGAGTTATGGGTTGCCCAGGGGCGAAGAGGAACATGGGAGGAGATCGAAGCGATGAAATGAAGTTCCGAGAAGTTCCTACGACTGGTTGGCAAGCGCACAATGGCCGAAGGAGTACATGTAGCGCTGCCACGTGGCTTGTCTGCCAACGGCGCGAGCATATATATGGGTAGGGTATGACCAAGGGGTGCCCTCACAAGAAACTGAGGGATCGCTTTCGAAGTTGTCTTATACTAATGCGCACCCCCCCGCTCGGAGCAAGGGGGGGTGGAGAGAGAGGGGCAGACCCCCGGGGTTGCTCCAGTAGCAACCCCCTGCTAACATCCGTAAACCTGAGTCAGACTCCATCCCCAACTGGCGACGTCGATCTCTCGACGCCAGCCGACTCGAATGGCAATACGCCTGCTTCGCTGAAGCACAGACACACGTGTTACTGGACCAGTAAACGCAAGCCCCCCCGCCCCCCGGATAAACGGCAAACGAGACGTGCACGGGGAAGCCAACACTACTACGCGGGTCTTTGGCTGTGGCGGTAAAAATTTCGGCAAAAGTGCCACTCAACTTTCAAACGTCTCGCCCATCGAACAGCGCTGGCCGATGTACAACTTCTAGAGCACTCCGGAGCGAGCGGGTTGGACCGCCAGAACCGCCTGCTGTGGCGGGTGCCTCGCGTGTGCGAGTCAAGTCTATCCACCGTCGTCGTTGTTGAACGCTATCGCCGGGAATCACGTGCTGTGGCGGTTGAGTCATTGTGAAAAATTGCACCGCATTAAAAATCGACTCGGCTTCTTAGTTTTTTTTCGTTTCGTTTTATTTTCTCGTTAAGAACTCTACCTGCTGTTTTTTACGAGAGAGCGAATTTCTGTTCGTATACGTATTTCGTAGATTTTCCTCGTTGGCCCTTGAGAAAGAAAAGAAAAGAAAAGAACTCACGATGATTCGTGACTTTTTTTCGTGTCTCGAAATACGCCTGTGATCAAGGCACTACGGAACCCATGCGCTCCAACGGTATCCGAAGGCCGGTATTGGGGCATGGCAGACTCTGTTCGTACGCCAGTCGTGGGCAACGGCGGTTACCCAAAGACACCGCTGGGCGCGGGTGGCCGATTATTCGAGGAGGAGGAGCCACAGCCCGAAGACAAATATATATATATATATCTGAGAATGGATGTCACAGGTCAGGCCGGGCAGACGGCTTGTGAGATGAGATGGAAATCTCGTGGACCGGGCTTGACCGACAGTCAGGAAGATTGGAATCTTGCTGGCTGGGTCAGGCTTCGGCCCGAATTTCGAATACGATATATATAATATATCACGGGCCGGGCCCCACTCGCGAGGGCTGGCTCCACCCGCAAAAAACATTCGTTGGATTTGAAATATCGGAGTTTTTACGATTGATTGGAAAATATCACGAAAGGTGGCGTTTCTCAGTTTTTTTTTGTTAGATTTGAAATGTCACGAATCTCGTGATATTTTCTCATGCTAAATAGTCACGAATCGTGACCTTTTCTGATGCCAAAAAGTCACGAATCGTGTGTTTTTTTTTTTTTAGGAACGGCCCCTGTGAAGCCCCAAAAGGGGTGTAAAATTGTGCGTTTCCCCCCATGCATGCCCTTTTCGCCTTTTCTTTTTGCCTCTACGACGTATTGTCGTTGCAGTTCGTTTTATTTGTGGTGGTTCAAGTCCATGGTCTCTCCCCTTTCGCGTCCCGCTATGAAACCCTGTCGTTCCGTGGTCCTAACGTCTCAAAAGCAGGGCTCCCCTTCCGCGCCTCGCTATGAAACCGCCATTTATTCGTTGGCGTACGACTACCTGATACATACCTGCATACCTGGCATTCATCATTCATTCGAGTAGTATACAGCGAGACGAGAGCGGGCATGTCATCGTCTCTGTCCCTGGATCCTGGATGATTTGTGGTTTGGCGCTTGGCCCTTGGCGCCTGGAATACCCTGGTAGATCATTAGCATCCGTTACCCATTACATTGCACAAATAATACACGTACGACCTTTATTATCAATAATACATAGACCCCCAAAAAAAAAAAAAAACATGGACCCAACTGGCATATCCTACCGCCAGGAGAGCAAAGCGAAAATAACCAGCCGACGAATGGACCTGCTTTTGCAAAGCGCGACGACGCGGGCGGTCGCTCCTAGTGTTCAAATAGCTACTTACTACAGCAGTTTGGCCGTCTATCGAATCCCCTGCAGCTACGACTACTGCTGCTGTTGTGTTACGACATACATTGGCATACGTGGGGCGGGGACCAACCAGGTGCTTGTCCCCTGCCCCCGTACCAGATTAGCAATGGAAACCCCTCCGATCCAGCGAGAACCGCCAATCCCGCCGCCCACACCTAGCACACCCACCAACGCCATGGACGTCAATACCGTAATGTCTCCCGCTAATGTAGTAGAATCATCTTCAGGCAATGGTAGCGGTGACCTCGAGAAGAGCAATGGCTTCTCCCTTTGCGAAGAATGCGAGGACAGGAGAAGTGTGTGGGACTGCCAACAAGGTTGCGGCGGCGCCTTCTGCGACGTTTGCTTCTACGCCTTGCACCGCAAGGGAAAGAGGGCCCTGCACAAGCCTGAGAAGATAGCGCGCCCGGGGGCGGCCTCGCTTAACGGCGGGAGCGCCGGGGGGGTGGATGGTGCGAGGGGTGAGGGCGGAGGGGGGCTGTTGAGCGGGTTGATTGGGCCGCGATTACCTCCGAAGGAGGAAGTAAACCCCGATATGTACGACAGGTGAGAGGCCCTGTGCGATGAAGCTTGTTCTGCTCTGTTCTGGCAAGAACATTGACCGCCGGTGTAAGGGTGTGGTGTGCAATCAATACTGTCGTCCTTCGAAGGGTCTTGATCTCGTGCTTCGCGTGTTTTGTTGTAGATGTATCCTGTTCAAGCGTTCAGGCCCATGTGCAACTGCAGGCATGATACGTCCACACGTTTGCGGTTTCGTTAAAAACCATGTGCTCGTGTCTCCGTTCGGCACGTTGCGACACCTCGAAAACAGCAGGAACTGCTGTGTTACGTACGTACAGCAGCAGTAGAGAGCTATTACGAAATACCAGGTATTTATACTGGTTGTTTGTACCAGTAGAGCAGCAGTTGCAGTTGTGAGTTCTGAGGCGAAGAGTGGTGTGAGGTTCAACGTTCAACGCCCGTATTTTTTGCAGTCCTCTTGTTCAGAGCAAGAGTACATGATGACACGATGACATGACATACTCGAACAACTTGCGCTACGAAACCGAAAGACGCGCATGGCCACATGGAAACACAGGAGGAGCGGAGGAACTGCTGGGAAATTGACCTTGGTTTCAATTTAATTATTTCGTACTGGAAATAGAGGTAATTATTTATTTTCCGTCTTCGGGCACACGAAATAGTTGTTTCTACTGCTCGTATTCTCGTAATAGTGATTGATAGTAATGAGGCGCGCGACCTCAGTACTGACCTGCGCTACTAGAAGTAAAAAATGCGATGCATCATGCGGCGAATACCGATTGGGCTGAACCAACACGAACGAACATTTAGGTACGTATCCGTGCGGATTGGGCTCTTTCTTTCGAAAACAGAAACCGTCGGCAGCAGCAGTAGTAGAACACACGAGGCCAGGGTCAGCGTCGCTGTACGCTGGGCTTGTCGGTCCAACCCTTGATTAAACCCTTTGTTCATGTACACGTACTCGATCGATTATGTTGTGTGTTTCCTGGTTCCCCAACTCGAAATTGACCAATTTGACGACGGAAAATCTGCATTTGTCCATCAGAGCTTCTCGTAGCAGGTGCCACCACTACTCCTGTAATATCTACAACAGGGCTTCTCCTGCTTCTCCGTCCCCTCATCAGTAGGAGGGTGGGCCTGACAATACCACCTGCAGCATGTCTTAGGGACACAGCCCGAACGTTGTTGTGGACATATATATTTTTTTCTGCCTACGGGTGTGGTCGTACCTAGACTCCTAAGAGTTGGGTTTCGTACGACGGTAGAACTAAAAAAATAAAAACGTTTATGGTATTTCACGGTTCTGTTTTTTTTCAAACCATGGCCCAGCCATGTACCTTTAAGAACACCCGTTGCCGCACCTAGCTCGACCAACTCTGAACGACTTATAACCGCACCAAGACAATAAGATTTCGTTAGTGTTTGTGCGTGCGCAGAGCACGCCGGGACTGGTATTGGTGCCGCGCGTGCGCGTTGAGCGCGGTGGACAAACGTGGCCGAAAAAAATGTTGAATCACAGACACACTTTACAGAGAAACTAAAAACAAGGCATCCTAAGCTCGAACGATTCGTTATGAGGAGTCTTTTATGTCCTTGGAAAACCAAGCAAAAAAAAGATTCGCGCGCCTCATTATTAAGGGCCGTTCCTAACGAACGAAAGAAGTCACGATTCGTTAGATTTTTCCCGTGAACCGTGTTTTTTTTGTCGCGAATCGTGACGAAAGAAATAACGATTCATGACACCATTTTTTTCAGCTTTTCCTGAAAAAAACAAAATCACGATTCGTTACACTTGTCGTATCTCGAAATACGCCTGATCAAGGCACTACGCAACCCACGCGCACCAACGGTATCCGAAGGTCGGTATAGGGGCATGGCAGACTCTGCTTCGTACGCCGCTTGTGGACAACGGGCGGCTACCCGAAGACACCGCTGGGCTAACGGGCAGGTTGTGGTTTCGAAATTTCTAGGAGGAGAGTCACTACTCGAAGACAAACGCGAAAATGACCTGAGAATGTCACAGGTCAGGCCGGGCAGACGCCCTGCGGATGCAAACGCCCTGCGGATGGAATCTCGCGAACCGGGCTTGGCCGACGGTCGGTGAAATTGGAATCTCGCAGGCTCGGTCAGGCTCCGGCCTGTGATTCGAATATATCACGGGCCTGGCCAAGCGCGGTCAAAAACACAGAATATACTTGTAATGGCTGAGAGCTGAGACCACCAAAAAAATGAAACAGTGTGTTCAAACGTACCTGCTATATTAGAAAGTGACATACGTCCCACAAAGCACCATCCCACTCAACAGAAAACCTCCCACACGGAGAAACGAGTAAACTAGGGAGGGAGGAGAGAGGGAGAGACGAGGACTTTGTGCACGATGCACGAGTTATTGTCTGCCGCTACCAACCCGTACCCGTATTTCCCCCGGATTGCGATGGGAAGCGGGGAATGACGCGAAAATGTGCAAGATTCGCGGCAACAACTGTAGTATAGTGAGGGAAATCCGGTATACTGGCTGCTGATTTTTAAACTCTATATTGTACTGGCTGCGCCAGCCAGTACCCAGCCCTACACATTATAGTACGCGTCAACTATCACATCAGTAGACCGCAGGGCCGGAAATAGGTGGTGAAATGTTGCCGCGGCGCACATATTTCGTCGTAATTGCGCACCACAAGGCGGAAAAGCGCAATCTTTTTTCGCGTTCGGCGATTTAAATAGTGCTCGTTTTTCGCAGTAGACTACTTTTCTTGGGGGTCAGTTCCACCGCAGGTAATGTTTTTTTCATGGGTGTTTTTCGTTCGTCGCCTCAAGTCGATTTGTTTTTTTTCAAAGCCTATCATGGGTAGTTTTTTTATAATTTTTTCGCCGTATGTCACTGTTTTTTTCGGGTTCTTGTTCTTTTTTCGCCGCATGAATGAACATCGTGTTTTTCGACGCATTTGTCTCCTGATATACTTCTTGTTCTTTTTCCGGCACGTTTTTTCATGCTGCTCGACACATGCCCGGCGAGAATTAACCTCAAGGCACAAACCGTGTTTGCCGTTTTCCTCTGCCTCGGGACGAAACAGTCCTCGAAAAGCTCGAAAAGGGAGAGGAAACATACGTGTAACATCACACGAGTCAATGCATGCGTAGCAACTACGTAAGTTTCGCGAAAAATGCATGTTAAAAGACGGCCCCTATTCTCAAGTCTTTGAGCGATTCCTCAGGATGAAACAGGTTATGACCCACTTTACTCTAAACTCCCTTCTTGCCCTTGTAACAGTAGCACGTATATACAGCAGTACCAGATATTTGGCTGGGTGTGGGAACCAATCAGGTACACATGATTTGTTCAAGTTTGTTAGTTTTGCGATTGTGTGCTCGGATTTGAAACAGCGAAACAACAGTAGCAGTGTCCATGACAGATAACACGATGTTCGGTCAACTACTACCGAAGCCACACGCAAAACTTGAGGATCGAAGCAGCAGTAGCAGTGTGCATGACAGATAACACGACGTTCGATCAACTACCACCGAAGGCACACGCAAAGCTTCAAGATGACATGCTCCCCTGCCTCGGTTGGCTTGGTTTCTTCCCTCGGTTCGCGCGACGCCTATATATGATACATGTGATACACGACAGGCACTCTTTTTCGGAGAGATCGAAGTACATTCCGGTGCGTCTGACGCCCGAAGAACGCACCTACTTGCGGCTGGTGGAGTCGGTGGTGTCGGTCACAGACTACACGGGGAAGGTCGACGCCGACTTCCCTTCCGCGAACAAGCGCCAAAATCTCATTCTGACGCAGGTATGTACGTACTATTGATACTTGTACTTGCTATCGATTGCGGGGAAAGCATGATGAATGACCCTTTTGACAGCTCTTTGAGCCCGCAATACATAGCGACGCTTGCCTCTGTGAAACCGTTAGCTTGTCGCCACAGCGCAGTGGTCTTTACGATTGGCCCAGCTTCTGCCAAAAGGGTTGATATTTAATAGTCCACATTAACTATTCAGTACCTACGTATCGTTTCGAGAAATTTCTCAGGCGGTCTGGGTTAGTTCAAATTTCAAAGTCATGTATTTTTCAACCATTGTGTCGAAGCTGGGCCGAGGTCGTAACAGCCTCCCCCCGCCGACCATCTCTGATCGGTGTATGCACCGCAACGCAGGATGATATACTTATACTTCGTACGTGGGTGAGAGATCAATATTGCATTCTCATAGAACCTTCAAGCACTAAAATTGGCACACTGCCTTAATTGGGGGTTTTCTGAAGCATCGCTCGGCTTCTGTACTCCTCACAAACCGCCACCTGTGTGTCCGAGCGCTGGCCGTATGTGTGAAGTCAGTCCATCCACATCCTCCCCGTAGCGTTGTGCTTGCGAGCTGAGCGAGCGCCAGTGGTCGCGTTCGCCTCACGGCGTTTTAATATTTCGGTTTTGTTCTTCGCCAGATCACGCGATTCTTGGGCGGGCTGGTCCTGGCGATGGACTACGAGAGAGGCATGGCCATGATGGAGGACAGGGGATACAGCGAGCACGAGGACTTCTTCCAGGATGCTCTTGAGATTGCCCGAAGACATAAGATCATGAACCCGGAGAAGATGCGCACGGAGTACGCCAAGGTCCGCGTCTGGACATATTTCGTTCGCTGCTCATTTTAATTCACTCGTGCGTGCTTGCCTCCTGTGCTTCTACGTACGTGCCTTTTCTTTTATGTATTTCCGTGATATTGGAATGGAGAATGCGCGCGCGTTGCTGTTGCCATGTGCCAGTCATTGTTAGCGATGTAGCGGCAGCAACCAGCGCTGTCTGTCGGGCTATAGGTCAGCCTCTTTTGTTCTGGCGTAATGTACAGTGGCGGCAAGTATCAGCCCTGCTATGCTATAGTACTCGTATGGATCAGCCTTATTGAGCGATGTGGCAGCAACTGTCAGTGAAGCGCTTCCGTTTCCGTAATTCTCGTTGCGATGGCACAGTGCTTAACTCTAAAGACGGAGCCGTGTACCAGGGAGTATATTTACAACCCATACGTTCCCAGGGGAAAATGCACTGTGTCTGCCTTTCTGGTGGAGCCAACCATTGCCATCGGGTAGAATACGGCACCACCTCTCAACTCGCAACCGTGCCGACGGCACTCTCCCTGCCTGCCTGCCTGCCTGCCTGCCTGCGTCCTGATGTATGAGTCAGATGATTTATCTCATGCAAGACGCTGTGTCGCCGGACGCGCAGCGTATCCTGGGCTTGAACGTCAAGAGGTGCGCGGTGATGCACGCTATTTTTTGCGCACGCACGTGTCAGCGCGTGCGTGCCCGTGGTGGTGTGATGGTAGTAGTAATAGAACAGTCGGGGAGTATCTCACGTGCAGGTAGTCGTGAACCAGGAACACACAGAGTATAGCAAATGCAAGATTTTGCGGCATTTGTGGGTATCAAGTTGTTTTTGTTGTGACTCTTGTAGTTTGGTGCGTAAAAGATCGTTCGTCGCCCACCCAGTACGCATGTGCCGAGGCCTAAGACGCAGGTCTGGGTTCCCATCGCTTCTGTCCCGCCGATTTATCTTACTGTAGTTGGTGAATGAAAACTGTGCGCCGACGCAAGCACGGGTTACACGTTTTTCCTTCTCTGTTCGGGACGCAGTGGGCTTGGAGCTTCGCAGGCAGAGATACATTTCTCCGGTCCGCCGGCGTAGAAAGCCACATTTTACGTACACCTATGCGCTGTTTCCCGTGATGATGTCCACGCCCCGCACTCTGTGTTGCACGGCTGTACCTCTCCTTCTCTACAGGGGAGTGAAGTCGGTGTACGATTTTTTGAAAGAGAAGGGGGGCCTGGCGATTCTGAACGACGCTAATGTGGAAATAGCGACCAGAGAGGTCTTGGCCAATGGCAGGTCACGGCCCCAGATTACCAAGGACATCCGGAGGAAGGTCCGTCGGAATAGCTAATTACTGACCGACGCGACCGCCTAAAGTATAGGGTATGCCGTAGTGCCTTACGTTTTAGCTGGGTGAATCCTGAGGTCTTATGGAGAATGTGAAGCCGGAGGGAGATCCGTCCCGTCTGACCGAAAATCTCCTAAAAATAGTTGTCTCCTAAACCTCGTTTTTCGTTTTTCCCTCTTTCGCCAGCGCACACAGTTGACCGCAGTAAGGCATGCCTTATCACAACTCTGCGCTAGCGCCGGTTCCTATTATTATTAATAGCAAGAGCCGTCCAGTGCTGTGCTTCGCCGTGACTCGAGAAGAGCAGACTCTCACGCGGACTTTTGTAAATAATAGGACCGGGCGACGTATACCTTGCGTCTCGAGCTACAGCAGTCGCGATTCTTTTACACATGGCACGATCCCCGCAGCTCAACTGGACCGTGCCTCCTGTGTTATCTATCGATGTGTGCGCTGTATACGTGTGCTTGATGTGTGGTGTTTGACATGGCGTGCGTCGCAGGAATCGGCGGTGGCACAGATCAAGCGCCGATACGCCACCGTAAACCTTTCACCGGAAGACATTCACACCTGCCTCTACAGCATGTGAGACCCGGGCAGCAGCTGCTGATAGTCTCCCTATTTTGTTTTCAGTAGTCGCGACGTATTTACCAGTACGTACAGTAGCTTGTGCCGATATATTCGTCGAAACATATGCTCTCTCTAATTTTGTGGGGGTTTTCGGACTCTCGGCTACACGCACTACAAAGCACGAGACGGCACGTTTCTCTCTTGACTCGTTTACTCACTACTGCGTGTTTACCACCCGATGTTGCTATATATATATATATATATATCTAGTGCCAACCATTCCCGCGTTCAGCGTTCATCCTTGGTGTTTTTCACTACAGCATCTGCCAGACGTAAATAAATATTTTTATTCTTGGGATGATTAATGATTTTTCTAGTGTGGTATACACCCTGCCCAAAAACGGTGTTGTACGTACCCCTTTTCGGCTGTCTTAAAGCCGAGTTCTTCGACCGACCGCCGACCTATAGATTCATAGATACCATTCTCCACATGCTACTACTCAACCAGCGCACTCATTCAACAAAACAGTTACAAATGTTCTGCTGCTCGAGCTCCTAGCGACAGCTGTAACTACCGTATCTTCTTACGACCCCCTTTGCTAACCCGCCTCGCGACGACACACGTGCAGGTGCGACAACGACTCCTTCCTGAACTCGAACCGCGTGCCGATCGACAAGATGATCTCCTACCTCGAGCAGTACTTCTCGCCTGACACGCCGGGAGATGACCCCTACTCGCTCGCCATATCGGCGGGGGAGGGCGGAGCGCGCTTGACTCATTCCCACGCGCGGCAATATAACTTTGCGCTGCAGGTGAAGCCGCGGTAGTGTCTTCCCCGGTTGCAGCTGATAGCATCCATGGTACCAAGCGTGGCGCTCCTATTGATCACGGCGACGATTAGGTAGTGCGCACCATCCACTTCTATGCATTTCAGCCTTTTTTCCCGGCGCCTCCGCTGGCTTGATCCCGGCAAATAGAGAGACCGAAAAACGAAAGTGGGTTTGCGCTTCATCCGCTTTGCGGTACATACTTTCTAGAAGGTGCAATCGTTACGACGCCAAATGGCGCGACAAACAGCCGACCTTGACTCGAGCGACGTGCTCTCGCTTGTACCCGTGCTTTTTTGTTTTTTTTGTTGTTGTTGCAGTCGTTGACGCTCTGGCGAGAAATCATGCACGATATGTTCCGGCTGTGGTGCCTGGGGGAGGAGGATCTTCTTTCGGAGGTTTCGCTCTACAAGCTCTCGGACACGGGACAGGGGAAGCAGCGCGTGCAGCAGAGCCCACGCACGTTCAAGGCCATGCAGGCATGTTGACTTTTCTCGATGCACGCGATAGTTGCTTATTGGTGGGTCTTGGCTTTTGTTGGTCCATTTGTTACTATATGCGAGGTAGGTGTTGTCCCTGGGTGCGCTCTCAACTGTGCTACCATGCTGCTGCATGCCGCCCTGTTCTGGGCAGTGCGCACATCGAGAACGCCGGGAAGTTATACACTCTGGTACCAGGTATGAACGTTGCAGTAGTTCACACATCGATTCCCACTTGATGACATAGAGCTTTCAGGGCGAATAGATCATCTATGCCTGATCTGTGTGATATGTATGATCTAGCTCATGTTGACGCGTGAAAGCCGTATAGTCTGCACGATTAAGGACAGGTTTCCTGTGTTGGGTCTGTACTACACAGATCCCACACAACATCTCATATGTGCTGGTTGTGATCTAGATCATCTACCGTAGACATATAGATAGATGGATAGATAGATCGTGACCTATTTGCCCGACGTTTGCAGTATTTTAAGTCGTAACTTTCACATGAACCAGATGTAAGCTCAACCTGTCTGCGGATCTCGAACACGGTGTGAAGACCTCTAACTTCTACTCGATTTGTTGATGGGCTTTTGTTCGCGGGAGACGTGGGTAGTTTTAAGAAGCGTGCGGATACATCGTGCCTGCATGCGATTATCCGTATCGCTAATTGACCCGGGCACGCCTTTCCAACCGCGCACCTGCAGGAGATTCTCTACCACGCGCAACGTGGCGTGAAGAGCTGGGTGGGGAGCAGCGTCATTCACCTTGGCGACCACAACGTGCCCAACGCCCTCATCTTCATCGACAAGTACACTCAGGTGCGTGTTGCAGGCTCATTCGCCACTATCGCCAACAAGTCCCCAACGACAACCATTGGGAAAATTTGCAGAGAGGCGCGTTGTTTTCGGAGACCATCGCACGAAATATTGCTGACATTTCGATACAAGCGCCGCGCTGCGCTGTTAGGTTATTTTGTTATTGCCAGCTACGAGCCCCGTTTTCTGTGAAAGCCGACGATTTACGTAGCGGTACGCGGCGTGGGGTCGGCCTTATTTCAGGGAGGCCTCGAGCAGGGCCGTATATCGCGTGGTTGTGATGGTGGTACGCAGCTGGTGCATGGTCAGACGTTGGTCCGACTCCGCCCACCATGTTTGCGCATGTTTTTTTTTCCCGCCGCCGCCGCAGGTGTCGCGGATTTTGGGCCCGATCGTTTCGTGCTTGGAGCAGCTTGTCGTGCTGTATGACAAGGATGAACAGATTAAGCATCTCATCGATACCGGCTACGGCGGTCTGGAGGTTTTGAAGAAGGACATCCTTTTCGATTTCTTCCGGTCGGCTTTCGACGGTAGCGGCGCCGACAACTTCTTCGACGCCGGCAGGTATATATTATTTATTATACCATTAGTTAACTAAGACTGTCTCCACAGGCTAAACACATCTATTGCTACTGACGTGCTTGTGGTCGCAGTTTTCGGTCAGATGTGTACCACGCTTAGGAGTCGACACCAGTGTCAGTCTTGTCCGCCGGTTATGTCCGTGTCAAGCCCGAAAATGTTCCCTCAGATGAGCATCTTGCCCGCTTTC
This sequence comes from Nereocystis luetkeana, assembly GCA_031213475.1. Lineage (NCBI taxonomy): Eukaryota > Phaeophyceae > Laminariales > Laminariaceae > Nereocystis > Nereocystis luetkeana. Next base: position 6,272,065 of record JARUPZ010000002.1, on the reverse strand, counting down.
TGAATGTGTAGTGGCGGTTTGTTTAACGTTTCGTTTGAGTATGTTGTGTCGGCCTTCGACTTTTTGAGGGATGTCCTTTTCGCCTGAAAGTATGGCGTGTTGGTCAATGTGTGTGTAGACCCAGTGGAGAAAATGTTCCTCGCTGCGACCATTACCTGCTATGTTGTGTCGACGATACCCCATGCATGACTCCGACTGCATTAATGTTGAAGACTGACTTAAGGTTGGATGATTTATCACTCACCTTTTGTCCACTCCGGGTTCGTTGTACTGCAGGCCTAGTCGGCACTCTCTTGTCATGAGGGCTCTTGTTTACCAGGTACCCTGTACGGTACTCGGGACGGAGAATTTCCTTTTCTCGGAATGAGACAATTCCGAGGTCTACGCAAGTGCAAACCGAGTATTCGAGCGTGACAGCACGATACGATGTACTGGAGTATGCGCATGATGCGTGCGATATACAAGCACAACGGTGATACGTGACATTGGGTCGTCTTTTGCCCTCGGGCCCGTGTTTTGAATCACTTGGGTTATGTCCGACCCCCAGTATACTAATCCCGCGTGTATTTGGCTGCAGAATGTCGGAAACCTTAGGTAACGGCTGATTGCCGTACCCGTCCCACTAAAGTGCAGCGGTGAGCGCCCGACCGCTTGACCCTCGCGCATGCTCTGGGCCCTCCGCGCATATAGCTAGTGCGGGTAGCTTCGACATATCCCGTGATTGTAGTATCCGATCATCTCGCCGCTTTAACATGAGGCATACTTTTTTCTCAACGCAAGCATGAAGATCCACCCGTTCGACCCCGAATTTTTTCATCTGCGACTTGTCAAAATATGAATCTACTGACTGTATACCGGTGTCGGTCGCCCCGGTGGTTCAAGTGGTTAACCTCGAATTCTACTTGTGTTTGGGTCCTGGGTTCGAGCCCCAGGTGGGTCGGAGATTTGACTTTATTTGCAAAAATAAAAATAAAAAGGATTCAATTGTTGAGAGCGCCTTGCAGCGTGGGTAGGCACAATTCGATGCGAGTCGACGAGGGAAGAAAAGGCTGAAATCTTCTCGCGATGAAAATGAAGGCACGTACCGTAGCGGGAAGGGGGTAGAAGAGTCTGCTATGTGACCCCGGATCTGAGTTACGAGTTGGAAGGAGAGAGAGAAGAAGATGTGCGAAGATAATAAATGGGGATGAGCAAAAAATAAATAAATACCAGATATATACCCAGTGCGGGAATTGACTATTTTCTTGCTTCGCCCGCCCCCGCCCCCCGCCGTTGTCGCCTTCCACGCTTCCGTGCAGTTGCATTGACGGCCGGTTGACATCGGCATGGAATTGGTGCTCGCAGCTCAACAGCAAGCCTTTTTTTCCGATGTTCCAGCTCACGGGGTTCACCGGGTTCGATGGAGAGTTCCAGCGATGAAAAAAACGTCCTGGCCTCCATCCCTAGTATATGTCCGTTGGTGTTGTGCTTGAATGCGGATATGACAAGCACGAGGAGCGGATGTGCAATCAGCACGGAGACAAAGGAAGAAAGGTAGACCGCGGCGCCCTCACACCGCACCGCTTCCGCTGCTGGAGCTGCTGCTGCTGTCATACTGTCCTAGAAGTGTGTACGCACAAGAGCAGAGTTAGAGCTCGCTCTGGACGATGTGGGTCGCGTTCTGTAAGAGATAACGGAGGACTACGGCATTCCGCTGCTGGGGACTCTGATCGTCGGGAAGAGGAAAAAGCTGTATTAATAGCAGTTCTTTAGAGAGCCAGAGACTGATGGTGTTTCGGTCATTGTGGCCATGCTGTGTCGAATAACTTTGCACGGTTGGTGCTACTATATGTATGTAGTAGTAGTGCTGTTGTTGCTGCCATCTCTTAATTTTATGCTTATCACTTGCTTGGCTTCATAAAATAACGACGCTCCATTCGTGTTTGTGCACGCCGACGTACTGTAGGCGTATCTTGGTTGCTTTTGCTGTGCTGGAGAAGACCCGTGCTGCTGGCACCGCGTCGAAAAAGCAACAACTCGGGTCCTTTTGACACGACCTGCATTCTTGCACAACCCCCCCCCCCCCGTTTCGTCCAAGTGTAGACGCGTGCCTCGATGGCGTTGTTGAATATGGCAAGCAAGCTAACGCCCAGGCGCGCGTGTGCGCCTGCCAACTGCGACTGCATTGTTTTGCTGGTTGCGAAGCGTTGCCGCAGTTTATCCAAGGAAACCGCACGGAGTAGTGGCCCTACACCCAGGCTATTCTGATCCCGTCCGTACCAAAGCCCCCGGCTTCGTAGGTCCTTACCGCCTGTGATCCCCCCTCCCATCCGCGCTGTCCGATTGCAAATACTCGGGTGCGCTTGAACCACTGCCCACAGTAGTACGTCCCCGTCTTGGATGCTGGGCTCCGCAGTTGACCGAGCAGCGGAGTGGAGCCGGTGGCGCGCCTCTCGCGAGGGCCCCAATCACGCAACGAGCGTGGAGCACGTGGTGCTCCTGCCCACATGATAAACATGCTGCCCGGTGTCCGAGCTGGAGCCGTTACACGACAACCCCGTACGCCACGTCTCCTCGGATGTCGACCAAGAAAGCGCGGTCTCGTTCCCGGGCCTCTTCCCCGGCGGCCTGTGGGATCTCTAGCTGCTGCCAGATATCTTAGGCCCACTGTCGTTCATTGTTGCTCCTCTCCCTCCGCTTATTTCGCTCTCCGCTCTTCCTTCTCTTCCCCGTCCCCTACTAAATAGCCCTCATCCCTCCAGTTTCCGCGTCTCCGCGACCCTCACTATCCCCCCCCTCTCTGCTAGGTTCGCTCCCACTATCCCGCCCCCGCCTGCTAACCAGGGTGGCGCATTGCCCCCGGGCCTGGGGTTTCGCCCGTACTCGTGATATAGCCCCTCTCCCCGCACTGGCTGCTCGTGACCCCCTCCCAGATCATCTCGACCGGCCTCATCTGTCCCTTGCGACCGCCCCACCCCCCCCCCCTCGTTGCTATAGGTAAAAGCACTGCCACTGCCCGCGTTTATTTGTATTTTACGAGCGTGATACAATTTCTCATCTGTTCGAAATTGTCATATTTCGCATCTGGCTCTCTGCTGTTGTAGCTCCACATTTTTATAGCCGCCGCTCTTTCTCTATACCTGGTATACTACAAGTAGTAGTAGTAAAGTTGAGATCGTCTTCACTACCAGTACTTGGTATTTTTGTAGGGTTCTTGCGTCAGCCCTACCTGGTACGTATCAAGCATGAATGGATTGAGTACGCCCTCTGTTTGACAGTAGAAGAAGGAGAAGGACCCCACCACACCCTACGAACGATACATACATTACACCAGTACAACGCTACAAAAAAAACACCCTAAAATCCTATTACGGGGGGCCATAGTTAACAGGACCAAATATTGTTAGTAAAAATGGTTAAACATATAGGTTTTTATGAGTACCATAGGTCCTGTTAACTATGGTCCCCCGTAATAGACATTTCCAAGTTTCCTTCGAGGTACGCAACGATTGTCTGGTGTCTGGCACGATAAATCGTTTTAAGCAGTTCATAGCTACTCGTACAGCAACATCGACAAACCTTCTTCTTGCATTGCCCGATGATCTTGGGATCTTGGCTATGCGCATACCAGGTATAATATAACGAGATACAATGTCACGTCTGTCTCTGTTGTAGATTGGGTACTCGCACTTTTTCACCAGTAGTACCTGTACTCCTCATCCTACGTCGTACTTGTACGATGTAAAGTATTCTCATTTTTTTTTTGTAAACTGAACGATATGTATATTCTTGTTTGATATTTTTGATTTTTACCTCAACTTTACCTATTCAATCAGGATATAAATAATATTAAATATCAGAGGGTGTGATTTTATGATTTTTACCTGTGATTTGCAAGGATACGATCAAATTTAAATCGTGTTGTAATCACGCCGCATTCGGGTGACCGGGATCTTGACCCCTGGTTGTTCAACCTGATTGACCGCGACTGAACTCTTTCCTAGCACCGAGCCGCGTTCTGGAGGACTGCTGGGATACCTTGGACTCACCATGTCCCAACGCCTGGTTCGAAGCGCTTTTTTAGCAGCAGGATGCTACGCTTCGTCAGCGTTCATGCTTCCTCCAACGACAGTGTCCTTTTCGGCGGGTCGATCGATGCTTGGACATACAGCTGGTGAGCTTTCGTGTTTTCATACCCTCTACAAGTGGCACCGCAGTCACGGCAGTAGCCAAAGACTACTGGCAGTACCGCCGTACAGCCTGCACACCACCGCTGTGTTCCAGGCGCAAGAAAGGGTGGATGCCTCGTGTGTATTTGTTAGGCCTGCTGCTGTAAACTTACCTACAAGGCTTGTCTCCAATGTGTCATCTATTTTTGTGTATTCGGCTCGAGAACTTCTTGTTTGTGTGTTGGCCTTCTCCCGCACAACCAACGCTCCTCGTGATGGCGCTCTCTCGTGACGCAGTTCGAGATTTCACGACGGCACTGAGCATGTCGGCCGAAGAGGGGCACAAGTACATCATCGTCGGTGGTGGAACAGCGGGATGTGTGCTGGCGAATCGCTTGTCTGCGGAAAAGGTGGGGCATTGTCACCCTTTCCTCGCCTGCACGTTGATTTTTCACGTCTCATGTTCACTCATAAAAATACGAGTGTCGCGAGTAGATTTGGCTCATGAGAGCAAGAAGAGAGAAGAGAGCACTACAGCAGGCAGTACACCCAGAGCCCAGAGCACACCCCAGACACCTGCAACCTGCAAAAATGTTCTCGATGAAACAAGTTTTTCGTTGTTGTCGAATGAAGGTAACTGCTGTCGACAACATGTTGAGATGTTTAGGCACTGGAAACTGGAAACCTGGAGTTGTGCATGGGCATTACATCCCCGACTTTGGGCTCGTGCTTGCATATATATTGCAATGAACGTCTAGACTAGCGCTGGATAGGCTGGGGCTAAAAGAAACTCAGGCTGGCCCAGGAGCAGAAACTCGACCTTCAGACCTAGCCCATGAGATCCCATAACTGCTGTGGTGACAAATTACTTGAAGTTTGTGCTGGATTCACAACTGCACCCTCGTTTTGGGAGCCATCTTATGTTGGAATTTGTCTGCGATGCATCCGTACAGCAGTACAGGACACCTAAATTATAATAAGAAACAGGATAATAAGAAAGGCAGGCTGAGATTTCCCAAAAAATAAGAAAGACGCGAGGCTGGGCCTCCGCCGCAAAATAAGAAAGGCCTTTTGCCCCCCTGGGGCGAAGCCCCGATGCCTTCGGGTGACCGTGCTGCTTGCCCCTGGTGGTCGCGAGTAACATTTAATTGGAGCTTTTCATCCGGGACAATTAATTTTTCAATTTTAAGCCCGTACAGCAGTGTACTTGTATGTACTGTGTTGTACTCGTAGAATATATTTTTTTATCCCATTTTTTTTTTGGCGTTTCATATTTCGAAATGTGCCGTTTCATCTTCCCGAGTGACGAGGACGACGAGGAGGAAACGGAGGGTGCTGACACCGGACGAGTTCGTCGATCGTACGGCTTAGCTATGCTTGACGACGATGATGACCTAGACGCTGGTGAAACAACGCTGCCGCCCCTGGAATGCCCACCGGGTTATGCCCTGTCCCGCTGAGCTCCTCCGGCCCTTGATTCATCACTCGTGAAGCGGCACATCATGCTGCGCCGCGGATTAGGATGGGTGAAGGGCTTCATCACGCGACGGGCACAGGCCCGGACTCGTCAGAACTACGACTACAGGGTGCTAATCGAGCGAACCGGTGCTACGCTCAGTGTGAAGCTTCCCCTCGGGAAACACACTGCTGTTGACGAGGCCGCGGCAGAAGGTACTTGGGTGCTAATGGAGAAGTCCAGTGCGCTTTCAAGAATGAATCAACGTGAGCTATTGGCGGCACCGCAGGGAGCGGGCAGAGGGGATATCGACGGCGACGGTGGCACTGATTGTGGCAAGGAGGACAACGAGGAGGGGGATAATGGCGACGATGAGGGGAGAAAGGAGAGCGGGGGGGGAGGAGAGGATGGTGACATCGAAGGACGCAGTTTGGAAGAGGACAGCAGCAAGCAGTGGTAGTGACAGTGGGGATGGGGAAGGCGCCGACAAAGAGGGGGAGAGGAATGACGACGAGGAGGGGAGGAAAGACTCGGGTGGGAGCGGAGTAGATGGTGACAACGATAGTGATCTCGGAGAGGGCAGCTTTTGCGATAGCAGTGATAGCGAGGTAGAGGCTGAAGGCGGGGAAGAGGTTCCTGACGCCATTGCCGGGACTCAGCACTCACGCAAGGGGAAGGGGCGTAAGCGGAAACGTTCCAACTCCGTCGCTGAGCACGTTTCCTCGGGGCCAGTGCCCACCAGCAAAAGTACACGCGGAAGAGCTCGGACGCCGAACGTGCGCATGCGTGACCAGTGACGGGCGTACAGTCAACAGCGGCATTAATATGAGTGAACACCTTTTCAAAACCAAAATGAGAAATCCGCTCGATTTCGGTCCGGCGAATATAAGAAACGGGATTAATAAGAAAAAGGCTTAGAAAAATAAATATAGGAAACCCAGGCTGAGTTCAGATCCCTGTTTCTTATTAGGTGTCCTGTACTACTCCTACCAATAGAGTTCACTCTTTGGTTCTCCCTCTCGGTAATATTTTTTCAAGTTAATAGATTATTGCAGCACCCTTGCCAGTCTATTCAGTCTTGTAATACTCGCATACTTTTGAAGCACCCTTGCTGTCACTAGTCTATTTTCTATTAATAGTAATTTTTGAAACACCCTTGCCAGTCTGTCTTATAGTAACTTTTTTTGAAACTTTGCCAGTCTGTCTTCTACAGTAGTAACTTTTTCAAAAATAGCACATACTTGCCTACAGGATGACCCTACAGGATGACCCCTGCCGGGGACAGATTTTTATACGATTAAGAGTACAAGCACATAAGGACATGATAATTTGTACCGGGTACGTATCATGAAGTATTAGTATCCGTGAGCGATGACCTCTGAAGAATGCCTACAGTTGAAGGACACCAGAGAGAGACGCCGGATACCTCCGCCTAGCGTGGGCTACTTGCTCATCCACCTATTAATAGAGGCTTAGGCGCTCTCACATGGGGGCGTGTCTCACAGAAGCACCTGCTGTTATTAATAGGGGAGACAGAGATAAATGCAGATACTACGAGCCATGTACGAGATACGTGCAAGATTCCATACGTCACCTGGTGATGCTACGACTCATCGGTGGGCGCATCGCACAGAGACGACGAGCTCCGAACTATGATTTGGAATGATTGTAAGACGCTGGAGAGAGTTACGGAATGCTTCAGTCTAGCGTGAATCGCACGGGAATACACCTTTCAGGGTTACACGCGCCTTCGTTCGCTGGTCCTGTGGAAGCTTGTGCTGCAGGGTATTTGGTTTTGGAGCTTTGCGTCGGGCGGTAATGCCAAGATTCCAAGGCATTTTTTTTGTCGAGACACCTCAACCCAGGGCCAGCATCGCTGAAGTACCCGAGTGAGATGATCACCCTCGCCAACACAAATGAACTGTGCATTATTTAATTTTAATATTAATAGTAATAGTAGATACCGACCAAACCGGAGAGAGATCAAAAGTGAAAGTGACTGCTGTGGGCGATGTTCCCGGCAGCAAGCAGTATCCTAAGTACCCGCCGCAAGATACGTATCCACATGGGAAACCCGGTGATGCACCCGGGATGTCCCCTGCCCACCACAGCCCGCAAATACTCTTCACCCTGAAGTCGAATAATATTTTGTTTGCTGCTGCTACGAGAAGCTGCTCTCTCTTGTTGTCGCTTCGGCTGACTTCGCTTCCTGACTTCGCTTGCTGGTGCATATGGTGCTGAGTGCAGTGAGAGAGTACTGCTACAACGGCAGTACTACTGCCCGCTGCTACTTGTACTGTTGCTGTTGGTGGCGGTGGTGCTGCTGCTGCTGAGGAGGCTGAATATGGGCGACACTACAGTACTTGTAACAACAAACACGCAGCTGCCAACGCTACGCAGTAGCTTGGTGCATATGTGTGTCGGATACGTGCCCGAATATTCGTTCACTCGTGTAGTTCAGTTTGGCACTCACAGGGCTCCTCTCCTCGGTGTCGGCCTCCTGGGCTCGAAATTCGGGAGAGTACCTTGTTTCCTTCTCGGAATGGGGCCATTCTGAGATCCACGCAAGTACAAAGCGAGTATTCGAGCGTACACTGTATATACGATAGCATGCAATATGCGTGTTACGCGTGTGATATACAAGCACATCATCCGTGATACGTGGCAATGCTTTTATCTTTCTTTGGTCTGGGCCGTGTTTAGTAAACACGAGGGGTTTGCCCCGACTTCCAAGATACTGATCCCGCCTGTATACGGCTGCGGAGTATTGGAAACTTTAGGTGGCGGTTGATTGCCGCGCTCTTGCCACTGGAGTGAAGCATGGAATGCCTAACCGCTTGACCCCCCCTCATGCTCGAGGCTCTCCGCGCATAGCTACCTGTAGGTATCGGGTAGCTACTGTATCGTCGTATTGCCGGATCCGAGCACCTCCGGCGCCGTAACACAGGCACTCTCATTTTCCGTGGGCAGGGAAGAGAGCTCTCTCACACCTGCCTGACTTCCATCTTTCGTCACAACGCTGCTACCATAGTACCATAGTGGGCATCACGCGAGCCCTTGCACTGGCATATCGTTTGTAGTCGTGGCAGTAAGGCGAACGACAAAATGTGACTTGGTTGTATGACTCGTACGTTTGCGTGCCTTCAGGAAAACTCTGTTTTGGTGTTGGAGGCCGGCTCGCCCAAGTTCAACGACAGGAACATCAAAATGCCGATAGGCATCCTCAGGTATTACTCTGTGGTGTTTCGCTCTTGCTCAATGATTAACGAAGGGAGCATGGGTATACCCCCAGATGCCGACTGTTTTATATTCTGATGTTGGATGGCTCGACAATCGATGCTCGGTCGATGTTATTTCATCTATATGACCTACTGCTTCATCGTAGGCTTATGCTTGCGGTGCCATGAGCGATGCCCACATGCTTTCTACTCGTAGTATTATGTGTACGTAGAGACATGCTGTTTTAGACTCGTTGGCTTACTCCTGTAGTGCATACCGTAGCCTACATGTAGACGCAATAGCAGTCATCTCGTAGAAGCCTACCTCGGCGTTGTAGAGAACGTCGCGCCCCACGATAGCTTCTTCGCACTTACCGCCCGCCCCTCACGGCATAGAAAAAGGCTGCTTCGACACGTTCGTGACGTAAAACCATCTATCTGCACTATCATCAGACACTATCATTTGAGCACCGGAGCCGACAACTCGACAACCAGACCAAACAGACTTCATCACAGCTAGCTACCTGGTACATATCACAGGGCTTCCTTTTTATGATGGAGCGCCTGAATTCCATATTTCGAACGTGCCGATATTTGATAAGCTTGCATACAATAAATCCATTTGTCACATTGCATATTTTTGAACTTGCCGATGTTGGATAAGCTTGCATCCAATAAATCCATTGCCACATTACGCGACAACACGTAAGAAAATGAGAGATTCAGAAAAGTTGGCTCGGATTGTGCACGTCGCATAAGTCACAGTCAGTACTAATATTAGTTAACTTAACATCGGCGGCTGATGTTGCAGGTGCAGGCATGCTTCGATCATGATAAGAGAGACAGAAAAATCCCTTTTATCGGTTGTAGGACGTATATACCCTGCCTCACGTCATGACGCAAAAAAATCTTGCCGTGGCCCAAAGCAGGTCGCTTACGTGGTGTCGCGTACTGTTGTGTGAACGTCCCCTGCCGGGCGTTTTGTTTCCTTCCACAGGCTTTTCAAGTCGGTGTTTGACTGGGGTTTCCAGTCGGAGGACGAAAAAGTCGTGACATCGGACGGGATTTATCTCTGCCGCGGCAAAGTGAGTTCCCTCCTTTCTTCGTTCCTTCCTTCCTTCCTTCCTTCCTTCCTTCCTTCCTTCCTTCCTTCCTTCGTTCCTTCCTCCCTTCCTTCCTTCCTTCCTTCCTTCCTTCCTTCCTTCCTTCCTTCCTTCCTTCCTTCCTTCCTTCCTTCCTTCCTTCCTTCCTTCCTTCCTTCCTTCCTTCGTTCCTTCCTCCCTTCCTTCCTTCCTTCCTTCCTTCCTTCCTTCCTGCCTTCCTTCCTTCCTTCCTTCCTTCCTTCCTTCCTTCCTTCCTTCCTTCGTTCCTTCCTCCCTCCCTTCCTTCCTTCCTTCCTTCCTTCCTTCCTTCCTTCCTTCCTTCCTTCCTTCCTTCCTTCCTTCCTTCCTTCCTTCCTTCCTTCCTTCCTTCCTTCCTTCCTTCCTTCCTTCCTTCCTTCCTTCCTTCCTTCAAGACGTGGTGGTGGTTGGCGGTTCTGCCGTGACTTGAGAGATGTTTTTCAAGCCCTTAAGGGTTGCACTCTCGTTTTTGGTACAAAAGTATATGGAGTCTAGAGAGGTGCTGCATTGAATCACGCTTGTAGCTGTAAGAGAGTTCATGCAACTTATATTCGACACATGCGTTTCGGTTGGTAGTCGCACTGACTGACAGCAACAGTTATGAATACAAGCTGTACGCTGTGATACCCGAAACAGGCTTGCTTGCCGCGTGCCACAGCGAACGAAACGCGAAAATGCGCCACAAGCTTTCACAGACTTGTTTGTGCCTAGCCGGCTTCGAGGCATAGACACGGTATTTATTGCCTCAAATATGCTTGTTAAATGGTACAGCAATAACGTCTGTCGGTGACGATGGCTAACTTGTATTCCGCGGGTTTGTTTCTTTTTCTCGGCACGATAGGTCCTTGGCGGGTCGAGTTGCACGAACGTGATGCTCTACCATCGCGGAGAAGAGTCTGACTACGACGCCTGGGGAATGAAAGGATGGGCCGGCAAGGACGTGCTCCCCTACTTTAAAAAAGCAGAGGTAAAGCGCTTTAGGCTCAGTAGCACGTAAATAGCGATTTAGCTACGAATATAACCATGAATAGTACCAGGTAATTTCATTTTATAGTTTTCACAAGCAGGCACGACTTATTTAGTGTTGTTATCGCCGCCACGTTGTCATGGGTTCACGGTAAACATTCAACATTCAACATTCAGCATTGATGACAGGACGAACATTTTTCTTTTGTAGAGATACACCATAACCACATGTACCAGGCGATTATGGTGCCGCGCAACGACTCTACTGTAGATAGCTACTGGCTACACTACCGCTGTAATCTACTCGTACGGTAGCACGTACATACCAGTTTCTTAACAGAGGACGCATGTCCTTGTTTAGCACTTATTCCCTGCGGGATGTGTCTGGGTGTGTTAACGATGGAACGGGTGGGACGGGGGGAGGGCGGGGGTTCCTCACCTGACACTATGGGTGAACTTGATGCGTCGCCCTTTGCAGAACAACCGATCAAAGAAGGAGGGCGAGTTCCACGGGAGGGGGGGGCTGATGCAGGTCGAGAACGCTCGGTACATGAACCCCTTGACGAAGATGTTCTTCAAGGCTTGCGAGCAGGCGGGCATGCCGGAGAACAAGGACTTCAACGATTGGTCGCACCCACAGGAAGGTTTCGGCCGATTCCAGGTTTGTACGGGTGGGCTCTAAACTTTGCCGTTTGCCTTGTTGGCCTGGCCGCCCAGGCGCCGTTCTCTCACGGAGTCTTTTATACGACGTGTGGGATGAGATACAGCATGCCTAGGCAGTTCTTGCAGACGTTTTCAAGTGCGCGGATACGTCGACTCACGGTTGGACAGCAAGAGTGTGGGAGTTATACCCATATATGGACTTGCTCTCCTTTTGACTCGCGAAAGCGGAATACAGGCACCTGTTCTGTACCTGATATGTGCGTAGTTTGGCGATGAGCGTATGAAGATTGGTTGGAAACGTCGTCGAAGGCCTTTTGTAGTACCCTCGCTTGACAATCGTAACCTTGTGCGAGACGTTGGCGGGTCGGCTGCTTTGCTGAGCACTCCAAAATTCATGTCCGCGTGGAGTTGCAACAGGGCTTGCTCCACTCCATCATAGTTTATGCTAACGGTTCTCTTGTGGAGAATCGGCTGGCGCCCTCAGCCAAGCTCGCGTCTTTCAGAAATAACTTGAGCTGTACAGAAGTTATGCTGTTTCGTTGTCACCACTGGCTTAACGTTAAAGTGTCCTGTCCGTCCGCCCATGTGTTATTGGTGCACTGGTGTGGTACGGGGGTTTTCTTTGGCGTCAGGTTGCGCAAAACAAGGGCAAGCGATGCTCGGCAGCATCCTCTTACCTGAAGCAGGCCCTCGGGCGCAAGAACCTCGACGTGCAGACGAAGGCGCAGATAACCAAGGTATGATTCGTTTTTATTGGTAGTACAACGCAGGCCTGTCTTCCTCATAAGCTGAAGTACTTGCCGTGTTTATAGCGTGACCGTTTAAACCGTGGTTAACGAGCTGGGGGGGGGGGGGGCAGTCGTAAAAATGGGGCAGTCGTAAAAATGCACAAGCTTGTGATCCATACCCCTATGGTGGACGCCGCGTTCTGGATGAACCCTTGTTTTTTTGTGTTGTGCGCAGATTCTGATCGAAAACGGTGGCGCTACAGGCGTGGAGTACGTGCAGGACGGAGAGAAACGGATTGCCAAGCTTGCTGCCGGCGGAGAGGTAAGCAGAAGGAAAACGCTGCAACGGTGGATCGCGATTTCAGTGCTAAGGGTGTAGGGTGCCGACAGAGTGGACCTTTGTACCCTCTACTCTCTTCTTGCGTGGTGAACCCTACTTCGGGGTCAGCTTATTGTGTCATCACTCTTATACTTGTGGCGTTGGCCTTGTCTCGCCTCTTCCACTCCACCGCATGCTCTGCTAAGAATCAACGTTGTTTCGATGTATTGCCTTGTATCTCTCATGTTTACTGCTTACTGTGGGTGACTTCAGACTCCGTCGAAACATAATACTTGCGAAACTTTTTGTCGACGAGTCGTTGGTCTGGTCTGGTTGTCTGTTTTGGCGCACGCCCTTGATGCCTCGCACGCGTCTGAGCTTTGGCAGGTCCTTCTCGCAGGTGGGGCCATTAGTTCTCCCCAGGTGCTCATGCTTAGTGGAGTAGGGCCTGAGCAGCACCTCAAATCGAAGGTGCGATGCAGTCAACGTTGAATTTGCGCTGGGGCAGAATTTCTGCGCATTTCGAACGGGTCTGGTTGTGGGCACCTCTCGTGCGTTTCTACCGTCGTATGCCTGGGTTTTCTTCTCCCTTCTGGGAATGTTTGTGAGTGGTCGACTTCGAAGTTCATGCTGCACATTGCCGGATGACAAAGATGGCATAACAATAGCTACAGTTTGAACATAAGCATACTAATGAGTATCAGAGACTCAAGGTCAGCCACCGACGTACCTCATCTGACTCGCTGAAGGGTCTTCCACGGCTCACCCGCAACTAAACTACTTCTGTACACATGGTACTTCGAGACACATTTCGAACTTGGTGACCCTTGGGGGCCTCCAGCGAGGGCGTGGCCTTTCTCCCGACACACATTGTAGATCTGCCTAGATGTGGCGTTTTCCGTTGAATTGTTGGGGAGTAGTCCCGGCCCCGAAAGCCGAGGGCATGCTTGTGTTTTGTGTTTTGTGTGTTGGCGCCTCTTGCGTGGGCAACATGCGTAGCTGTGCTGTACGTTCCGCTGGCGTGGTGCGGCACCAGCATACTATGCACCAGGTACATACTGTAGTATATACCTGGTAACGCTGTTTATAACGTAGTCGTGTACGGGTATCTGTTTTCGTCGTGTTTCGTGCGTGCAGAACATTGAAGTCAAGAGCAATCTACCTGGAGTGGGCAGGAACCTCCGAGACCACCCCGCTGTCAGTGAGTCTAACCTTTTCTTCGTTTGCGTTTCGCCGGAAGAGTCGCCGATATTCTTGTTTTGCTGCGAGGATGCCGCAACTACGATACTGTACTTGAAACCTGCATTTTGTCAGGCCTGCAAATGGAGTGACGATAGGAGCAGTTGGGAGTTGGGAACCTGGAGGTGGCATTGATCGGGTGACGCGCACGAGTCATTTCTTAAAGAGTTAAACCGAGGGATCTGTGTTTTTTTCATCTCACGTTCCTCAATTGGTTCAGTACGCTTCGCAATTAAGTACATGAAGGTCGATGTGGTCATGGGCGAAAATCTGCCGTCGGTATCGCATTCCCACAGTTGACCAGCGGGCCTCTCGCGTTTCCCCCTGTTTGTCGTCGATGCCCAGCTGTCATGTCCGATATCAACAAGCCCATCTCCATCACTGACGAGGTTCTCAAAGAGGACTCTGGCGATGTGAACAAACTGGTAAGCTAGGCCAGGGTTTTTGTAGGTGATTTGCAGTAGATATCCTTAAGTTTGTTTTTCACGAACCTGTCTGACCGTCGCTGCCTTGATTTGTTTTTTTTATTAACCTGGCATAAACCCCAACTCCAAAATGCGCGTAGCTCGTACGAGTACACAAGGACCGCCAAGTGTGATCGATCAACCCGCTCGTGTGTCTAAGGTCAGGGGGGGGGTTGCAAGGCGTCAAGCTTAACTCTCTTTCAGTTTGTCACGAGCAGTAAAGTCAATTCTATTATCTTAATAGCGGGCGTAAATTTGTTACGAATGAGGTTTAAAATTCTCGAGCCTGTGATTTCGATCGCCATCTGTTATTATTAATACCAGGTAGTGGTTTTGTCACTCCTGACTCGTTAAAGTTTTTTTAGATGCAATATATACTAGTATATATAATATATATATGTATATATATATATATCTTTATATATTCACGAAGCGTTATTTGTGCATATGCAGACGGCTCTCCGGTGGTTCTTGACTGGTACTGGGCCGCTGACTTCCCCAGGCTGCGAGAACGGCGCCTTCTACAAAAGCTCGGCAGACAAGAAGGCATCAGACCTGCAGGTAACCAACACGGCGCGTGCCCCGTTGGTTAAGAGGCCTTCCTGACTATGTTTCGATGTGATACGCGCATGGAAATCCTTGAAACATACTATCCCCTCTCGCCCCTCTCACGTTGATCACTGTTTGCTGTGTCGTAGCGGGTTATATAGCGTCATTCTCGACTGGGTTGGTCGCAACATGCAATTCGCCAAATGTGTTGTGCGCATTCCTGCGATAGCAATCATGTATTATTCCTGGCAAAGCCCGGCTCCCGATTGGTGCGTTCACAAGCCTGCGATACTATTGATATTATTATTCGAAAGAGTCGTTGATTTTTCACGTCCGAGGAAGACGAGATACCGTGACAAGCGGCGTCCATGCCCGAGGGTCTAGACCTACCTCGTACCTGCTACTACTGCTGTAGTCGATAATTATGCACAAGCCGTTTTCTGATTGTGTGCTTGTCCCCGTCCCGCCCTTGTCTCTGAACATGATCATGAATACGATAGCTTCGTTTTGTGCCTGGCCGCTCGACGACGCCGGACGGCGTGAAAGCGTACAACACCATCGGCAAGGAAGGAAGGCCACCTTCGGGCGTAACCGTGCAGGTGACCCCATCCTCCCACCAGGTTGATTGGTGTATTTCAAGGCCCACGCATGGACGACTTGGGACGATGCCGCGTGCGTTTGTGTGTCATTCGTGTGCCGCTTGCCTCGCTGAAGAACATAAGGGCTGCATGGAATGGCGTCGAACTCGTTTATTTTACGCCGTTTTGGTTCGTTTGGGTCCGTGTTCCCCCTCGATTGAGTTGTGCAAAGAGCCTGTTAATAGTCGTGTCGGAATGAATGGCGCCCTTAGACCTATTTGTCAAGCTGTTGGTGTTCTGCGAGTTAACTCAAGGTACGCCGCTACGACCACTTATTTTCGTTTTTTTTTTATTTGATTTTTATGGGTGTCTTCGCAGGTGGTGGGTATCCGACCTAAAAGTGAAGGTGTAGTGGAGCTGCGGTCTTCGGACCCGTTCGACAAGCCGCACATCGTCACCAACTACTTGCAAAATGGGTGAGACAGCGTCGGCTCCGAATCGTTTTCAGTCGGCAAACGTTTGTTGCCTGCATCGACATTGGAGAACGCAAGGAGAGCGACCCTCTTGAAAGAGTGCATGAGACTAGGGTAAGCTCTTCGCAACTGCAGCTTCACGGAAACCGCCCAACCTTCGGCGATGAATCGCTGGAGGCGCTTACACGTGCATAAGCTGACTGGGTAGCACTGCCCGCGTGTGTAACATACCTGGTAAGTCAATAGAAACATACCAGAATCGGTGTCTGCTGCGCGAGTACCTGATCGGAAGTACGGAGCTGTTCTGCAAGAAAGCGCGAGAAAATAGACAATACACGACTTTTTTCAAGCTCTAGGGACGACCTCATCAATGTGCACAACGTTCTTGCCTTTTCAGGGAAGACATGACGACCTTGACTAATGGCATTGAAATGGCGCGAAAGCTTTTCGGTCAGGCAGCTTTTGAAGACATGGTGGACAAGGAGGTCTTCCCCGGCAAAGATCACAAGGAGGTACTTGTAGTGCTACATTAGTGATATGCTGGCTTCAAAGTATTCCTTGGAGTGAAACGGTAAATCTACTGGAGTAGCTGTGTATTTTCTGCCTCTACTTTGCTTCCAGGAGTGAGATGCGTTCGCTGCTGCCCCTGGAGGGATGACCTTGCAGACGGTACCGCTGAAGCTTTCATGCAGATTTCCCCCCCCGCCCTCTATTTTTTGGAGGTTGGGTTGGCGTCGGTTGGCAACGACACTGTAAAACATGCCGCTCATTACGTGAGCTAGACAACCAGGGTACCGTTTTTTTTTTTTTTGGCGGTTGCCCACAGCTGGTTGTCGAGTTAGATCATTTGTGCGAGGTAAAGAACCTTTACTCCGCACAATTGGGAATGATCGTATCACGTGGTGTTCAAGGTAAGGCACCCAAGAGGCAGTTGCATCGTACTCCCATTGCTATCTCTGGAAATGCCTACACCGGAAATTAAATCAACTCATTGAAGCTGTCGTCCATATGCATGTCCGCCTCAAAAGCGGTTTTTAGTAGGATGCAGCTCACCCTTCATGCGACTCACCAGACACCTCACGGCGCTTCGCGCTTGGTGCAAGCAATGTCTGCCTGGTCGGTGGAAACCCGGCATGCTCCGTCCCGGCATTGTAGGGATGCGAGGGTCTATGGTCATACGACTACGGCCATGCATGAGATCGAGTACATCTCTCCTATCGAGTTCACCCCCCTCCAGTCAATGTCTACCCCCACCAGTTCCCAGGACAACCCTTCTCAGTATGAAACGTACGAGTAGCTCTTGAGTGAAGGGGCCCTCGCGGTTATAAGGAATCACGCGATGGTTCTTCAGCGAATTGTGGTTTGCTCCGCCGACATAGAGCTGTTGTCCACCCGCCGCTTTTCTGTCCAGCTCGAGGAGTATGTCAAGTCTACGGTGCACTCCGCCAATGCCTTGGTCGGCACTTGTAAAATGGGCGCCGAAACCGACAAGATGGCTGTGGTGGACTCTGCGCTCAAGGTGAGTCCTGCCTGCATTGGTTTTTGTTCCATTTTGCCTCTCCTTGGTATGCTCAAAAGCTCCCTGGCTCTTTGCTCCTGTTTATTGTTCACCGACGGTTTTCAGAGTTGATAGTTTTAGGAACACACGCTACATTTTGATCCATCGGAATGATCTTGCTTGTTACATACCTGGTATAGTTCATTTTGTACGATTATCATTAGTTCGAACAAAGTGTCTCTCGTATCATACACCTTTGTGTTGTATACTATATACATTGCCGGCTCTGTTGACCCTTTTAGGACTGCAGTATCCTTTTGGGGACAAACTACTTAGAATTTGAGTCGTTCGTCCCCAAAACGGGACTACAGTGCTACAGCAAAAGGGTTAAGATGAACCCGGGATACTGGCGGAGGCTAGGTTTCTTGTTTGAGAAAAGGTGTGATCCACGCTATTAACAAGTTTTGCCATAACCGCTCGACACCAACTTCATTTCGCGGAAATATCCGGCTGTGTTTCTTGTGGTACTCTTTCTTGTGAGAGGGACGGCAGTAGTGCACCTCGTAGTCTTCTCCAGTAGAAAAACACCCCCACATGAAAAAAACAGATGACATGCACTGACTCACCATGGTTGTGTCGTCCATATCCAATTCAACAGGTAAAGGGTGTGGCTGGACTACGTGTAATCGATTCGTCAGTCATGCCTTCTATCCCAGGAGGTCAAACCGCGGCGCCCACCATCATGATTGCTGAAAAGGCAGCGGACATGCTCCTGGCTGCATAGAAGCCTTGTGCAATAATTTATGTTGGTGGGATTCGAACGTTTGCTTCGAGGGAGAGGCCACACATTTTAGGAGGGGAGGCGTGCGCCGAGTTAGCAAGGCAAAAAAGTTGGGTAGTCACCGTTTTACACATGAGGAGGCTTGGGCTACGTTAGTAAGTAATGTGTAGATACTTTTGTTTGGAGATCACCGGTGGGATCCACGAATGGTTACAGTGATCCGTGTGTAGCCGGTCGGTCGTGGTTTATATCGTAGTAGTGTGATTGGTTCACCCTTGCCGTTTTTTCGTTCTCAGCCGAGCGCTACAAACTGTATTCTGCAAGCAATACTGCCATGGACTGCACTATGAAATACCTGGAAGTGCTCGTAGCGTTCAGCTCATCATGCAGATGGCTAAAACTCATCAGGCGGGGAGCTATTCCATGGCCTGGGTGAGTAATACTTCGAGTCACTAAATAAGACGCGTGGAGTGGGTGTAAGAATGAAGCTGTGCGTTTCTGTTGCTTTATTCGTGCCTTGCAGCTATGCAGCGCGGGGTAAGTGAGTAAAAAAACAAGGTGTGGGTTACGTTTCTGTTGGTTGTTACTTTGTGTCTGTTGGTCATGCAGCGTAGAGTGCGTAGAAACTTTAGGGTGTGCGTTACGGCTTTGTTGCTGGTCTTGTGTCTTTTAGTTAGATGCCTATTGGATGCTCTAATCAAGCCTCAATGTTTTTATAACTTGCGTGCCATCTTATACTATACCTGGTACCTGATACGTAGCCTGGAGCTACCTTCATACCACGACAAGTATAGCTATACAGTAGTAGTAGTAGTAGAGGCACTGCTTGCTGTTTTTCGTTGCCCGAATCTCGCTCGGGACTCTCTCTATGATGAGGACGATACTATACTACAGTATTACGAGGGACCATAGTAATCAGGACCCATCATGTAGACATAAACATATATATTCCGGTACGTACTTATACTACTCTGTAAGAATATTTGGTCCTGATTACTATGTTCCCCCGTAATACGATTTATACCAGGTATATCATTCTACTGACCAATGCGCAACGATAACCCTGTATAATACCCGGCCTGCCTGTGGGCGTTTGTGTTTGCGACACCTGCTGTGCCACCGTGGTGGGTACAGTATGGTGCCGCCGATCCAGTATCCCCCCAGTGGTACGATTATACGGGCGTTCTCAAGAATCTTGAACGGCAACTAACTCCTTTCCTGTCCTGTCTTCAAGTCATTATTTCGGGTCCGGCTAGGGCCGTTCGCTCGCACCAGGCATGACTTGTACGCCCCCCCCCTCAAGCTACCCCTATTATTATACTTGATTATACCGAAAAATGCTCGGTACGAAGAAAAAAGTTGGCAAAAGTACGAAAATTTGACAAACATGCGTATACATATACCGTTGTCCCATATAGCATACCTGGTATATAGCAATTGACTCAACCGAGCGACGGAAAAGCCATTCCAAACATGTGAGGACCCAACACTGGTGGCAGGGACCTCCCTTCTTGCATAATGTGGGCGCGAAAAAAAACTTGAGACATTTTCATTTAGCACACCAATTATTAGGCGTACCGAATTGAGAAGATTAAGTGCCGCTCGTGGAGTTTGTTGTATTTCTCAATGTCATAATATGGATTTGTTTACGCCCACATTGTGGAGGGGGGGGGGTTCCGGCCACCTCTGAAGAACATACTCTTAGGAGCTAGCCGTAGGAGCATAGAATATGATACCACTTACTTGTAGTCTACAGCGGGCAGAGACATACAACTAGCTGCTGTGCTGTACTACGGCTGCACGGTTAGTATTAATGGTACGAGTAGTAATAATACCTGCCTGGTAGTTTTTCGCCCGTTAATTGTATCGACCAGGAACACGAGATAGATAGATAGATAGATGGATAGATAGGTGTCTGCGATCTTTCTTCAGTAGTATCGACTCGATACTGAAAGAAAGATCGTATCGACCGCCTGTACGTACGGGGTAAACATTCACTCGGTTTAGTTGTAGCAAACCCCACAAGGTGGCCACAACCACCTCCTGTTAAGATCACGGAGAGCGGGACACTTTGTATCCCTGGACAGGTCTGCCTATCAAGCCGGCACTCGTTGGTACTCACGTTGATGTTCGCTTAGAGATAGAAGAGCCACTTTATTCCTTTCGTGCACGACGGAGACTGGGACCACGCTCGTGCCTCTCTGGAAAGCCCCTGGTTTTCCACCTAAGATACGCCTTCCAAGTACTACAAATACGATCCCAGTGCCAGAACCCAGGTAATTACCGGGCTTTCAACCTCATACAAAGCAGTATCATAGCACTCCCAATTCGGTGCCTCATGATGTGCTACATGTACATGTATGTGTACAACTATAATTGCTGACTGTGCCTCCACAAAAAGGATGTTTTGCGCCCGCATCGTTGTGCAAAGGGAGGGTCCGGGCCATCTACCTTTTACTTTTTTGTGGTGAATCATGTGCTTTACCATGTCGTATTTTTTTCTTTCTTTCATTCCCGTTTGTACACTCTTTGTGTCTCAGTTAGTATGGCCCGTTTTGCCTTTTGTGCGTTTTGCTATCTGCTTCTGTTTTTTTTTTTTTTTTTCGATTCGCTTCATCTTCTTTTTTTGGTTTTTGTCTGCTATTAATAGTCTCCTTTTTGATTCCCTGGTGTCCGCAGTGAGCGGTGGAGTGCGTATGTATGCTTGTTTTTTGTGTTTGCCTCTGTTTTACTACCGAGGTATTTCTTCCACTCCAGAGTTATTGGAGCCTGTCCTGCGACCACGGACTGCATTGTATTGTGAGTTAATGTGAGAAAAAAATAAATAATAGACCGAGTTTGTTTGTGTATTTTGGGCGGGGTTATCAGCGCAGATTGGACGAGCAGAAGTGTCGAGGTAACGCGTCGACCCCAGAGGGCATGTGGGCGTG
Organism: Nereocystis luetkeana; assembly: GCA_031213475.1. Lineage (NCBI taxonomy): Eukaryota > Phaeophyceae > Laminariales > Laminariaceae > Nereocystis > Nereocystis luetkeana. Next base: position 6,250,934 of record JARUPZ010000002.1, on the reverse strand, counting down.
CTTCGGACGGTATAATCGGTAAGATGGAAATATATGACCGCCCGGGTGTGCGCCTACGCCTGAAGGTGCGGATGCAGAGAGCCGAGATAATCGAAACGTTGCTCTACGGTTGCGTAACTTGGAGCCCGAGCAAGAAGACTGATTACGGTAGGCTACGGGAGGTCCGCCACAAGATGCTCTCTCCTCCGATGCATCGGCTGGCGAAAACGAAAGCGCGAAGACCACCTTCTATCCTGTGCTAGCGCGCTTTTCAGGACAAACTCTGAGAGCGTTGAGACGACGGTACGCAGACGTAGGCTATAATTGTTCGCGGGCTTTGTGACACGCATTGGAGAGGAGCGTCTGCCGAAGAGGGTGATGTTTGGGGAGATAGTCGGGGGTAAGGGCTACTACTCCGGAGGACAGGAGTGGGACTGGATGAGGTACCTTGAGGAGGGCCTCAAGGAGTTTGGCATCAAGCTCGAAAGGTGGCGCGAAGCAGCACAGAAAGCCGGCAGATGGTTTCGACGGGTCGAGGAAGGGGCGGAGGTTTTCATGCGGAAATGGCGTAGGGATGAGAAGGAGGCATCGATCGGCAGAACGGCACAGGATGGCTGCAACCACGACTGACTACAACCGTTGACGCCAACGCACGTGCGCAGAATGGCAGGGAAGAGGGAGGGGGCGAAAGGGGGACGAGGGGGGAGAGGGGGAATTGGGGGGGGGGGGGGAGTGGGGAAGGGGGGGGGGGCGGTCTACCCAACAGACTGAAGCCTGGGTATGGCCACATCACATCGTCATGATGCGCTCCCTTCTTTGTGGGACCCAAGTAGCTAGCGTGGTGCCACCCGGGCAACTTTGCGTGTCTGTAGGCACCAGTAGTTCCCGTCCTTCGTATCATCTTTCCCCCCCGCCCGTTTTTGTCCCTTTTTTGTCCCTTCTTTCATGTTTCCTGCTTTCAAATTTTTGTACCTCTTTGGGTCTCTGTTTGTATCTTCCGCTTTGCTTTTTTTTTATATATTCTATTTTTTTGCTTTTTGCTTCTCGCTTCGTCTTCATTTCGTTTTGTTTTTTGTCTGTTATTACTATTATTAATAATAGTTTTTTTGTTTCCCTGGTGTTCTTAGTAGTGGCGGAGTACGCATTAATAATAGTATGTTTGTCTTTTCGTTCTTATCTCTGTTCTACACCCCTCGCGTAGCGTGCGAGCCTGCAATCTGCAAAAATATACCTGGTATATAAAAATATGCGCATTCTCTACGAACGAGTAGGGTGTTTCCTTTCTTGATTTCTTGGTTTCTTTAGGTTCGTTGCCTGAATTGGGCTTTTTTCTCTCTCTTCCCTTTTGGACTAATTTTTTTAATAAAATTATGCAACACGTCAGCTGTGAGTTCGACAGATTACATACCTGGTAGTTGATACTCAACTTTGCAAGCTGCGTAATATGTGTCGTCTATATATATCCCATTTTTACGTTCCAAATGTTATAATATGCCGTTCGCGCGTATTCTATATACCAGGTACATATTATTATGTATTTCTTTGTCAAGGATATAGGCCACAGTGACTCCACCCCTGGATGCTGCCCGGGTCAACAGGACGATATACATAGTAGTAGTAGTAGTCATTCTGCGCACTGATACTATATACATACCCAGATATAAGGGAGGGTAATATGACTTTGCAACACGTTGAAATCTTTTCATTTTACAAATAAATATTGCATATTGATTAACCTACTACTACTCGTATTGACTTTTTGTATGGGATGGTTCTAACTCCGAATATTTTTTACTGCTTGCTGTATGTATTAATAGTAGTCGTTTTTCTGCTGCTGCTGTGATGCTCGGATTGAATATTTGAATATTTGAATATTTGATATGGCTCAAGGCGGCACCTCTACCTATATCAGGCAGCAGCATCATCATCGGTACTCCCGACATTATGTCGGGTGATGGAGTTTTTCGAGGAAATGAGCTGCTGCTGCTGCTATTATTGCTATTGCTATCACCGACATTTCGTTTTTCTGCTCTAGCTCGACCGTTCCTTGCGAGCAAAAAATTGGCAGACCGGATATGACCTCCTTGGTGCACACCCGTGAGTGTGCCAAAGCGACAGCACTTTTCGTGTCCTCCTTCATACCGGACCTTGTCGCTGAAGGTTGAAAATGTGGTTCCAGGTGCTTGAATTTTCGGTTTCTTGTACTGTGTACCAGGTAGTCAAGTATTTTTTTCTGCTGTAGAACGAGAAGGAGGAACGTACTCGTTACGACTCCTGGGTTCCTCCAGCTCTCGTTCTACAGCAGAAAAAAATACTTGGCTACAGTACGAGAAACCGAAAATTCAAGGGCCTGGAACCACATTTTCAACCTTCAGCGACAAGGTCCGGTATGAAGGAGGACACGAAAAGTGCTGTCGCTTCCGTACAATCACGGGAGTGCACCAATCAGCTCATATCCGGTCTGCCAAATTTTTGCTTGTAGGGAACGGTCGAGCTAGAGCAGAAAAACGAAACGTCCTCAGAAAAAAACGGCGGCAGGCGTGCTTCCATTGGCTTTGTTGTCCGGACTATGTTGTGTTTTGCGGGCAGTGCAACACTGGTGGGCACGAGCCCACAGCAGCATCTCGCGCCCCCTCACCCCTCGCACAATTGCTAAAAACACGCATCCATGATATACAAAACCTCCAGGCTGGATTACCAACACCAACCCTGTCAAGGAAGGATTGCCTGCTGCAGCTTCTTCGTCTAGCTCATCAACCCTGGACCGTGTTGACCTCTACGTCTTTTCACGTGCTTGTGGTCGAAAGATATCGTGGTGAAGAGTCTGTGGAGGATCTATAATCCTACGTCTGGATTGGAGAAGGACATCTGACCTGCCTTCACCATGTGAGCTAAGAGCATGGTCCTCCCGCGTGTATTGTTGGCTTCGACGCGCCAGTAGTCCTTGCAACTTCGACCACGCGTTGCCCCACGCATTTCGAAACCATGGATCACCCCGCAACCTTATGGTGGCTATCAGTGGTATCGCAGTTTGAAAGTTATAACCTGTTTGGCGCCTGCGCGCCGTTTTCGAATATCTCGCCATTCCCATCCAAAGCACAGATAGTGTGGCCACAGCAGTACGAATAGTACTCGGTAGCCTACGCCGGTACGACCAGGTGGAAGGCACTGAACGATTGACCTGCTTTGTACTTGTACGCCCTTTTTATAATCGCTACATGTACAGGAACGGTGAAGACAATGTCAAGGGGCCGGACGAGGAGAGGGATGAGGAGTTTGCGACGGGACCCCTTTCTCTTCTCATGCAGGTAAGCGTCAAAACCTGTTTCACGACCTGTTTATTTGTACCACCCAGGTATTTTGTATTCCTGCTGTTTGGAGCAATACTGTAACTGCTGTCAGCTGTGGTGAGAAGTTGGTCTTTGTGTGCCTGTTATGTACCTGGTACCAGGGATTCATCCAGTGAACGAGTAAGTAAACCTGTATCGTGGTGGCCTATGCGAAATGCGTTTGCTGTCATAACGGGCTCGCTCAGGGATGATTTCTTTGAGTCCGGAACCACTACAGAGAGAAGCTGCAACTAACGAAAGGCGGTATATCATATGCGTGCTGAGGACGACTGTCAGATGAGCGCTGGCTGGAGTCGCGGACAATGTCGTACTGGCACGGAGGCACAGCAGTAGTAATTGGCTCGAGCTACGAGTGTGTACGATGATTACTCGAACACTGCAAGTAATACCGTACCCAACTCTGATTCCAAGCTCGGTACGCATTAGTACAGGAGTAGTCCACAGTCGCTTCTTGGGCAATGCTACATTGTTTGGATCATGGTGGCTCTAAACTTGCTTGCACAGCTTTTGGACTCAACCAGCCGTAGACCCTCGAACAAGCCCGATACGATACCGGATGTCTGGTATGTACGTAAGTAGCGGGTCTAATGCGTTTCATGTGTGGGCGGTACAATTTGCCAACCGTGGAGGGTGGGGTGTATTGCCTTCTCTTTGGCGCAGAGATACAGTACCTCTCTTCTGCACTCATGACAGCGTCTAGCCAGTAGAGGCCCGGAACCATCGACTCGGATACGGCTTTTGCGGCTGCTCTATACCAGGGTATGTGGCCAAGCAGGAATGGTTCGTTTCCTCGTATGAGCCATGACCCACGGCAAGCTTTCTCGACCAAGCACTGTGCGTGCAGCGCTCCAGCGTTTGGCCACCCGAGGAAGGCCTGAACTTAAATGTGACAGCTTTTCGCGTCGATACTGCTGTATTGAAGGTACCTGGTTTTGATGTCCCATTCACAAGCAATCTGATCATCCGCGCTCGCACCGTTGCCTTCTTCACTCTTGAACAATTGAAGAGTGTCAAGAACAATACCCAGGTGCTCATCAACGTCCGGAACAATCACAAGCTGCTCGCGCGAATCAAGGCCTTCGATCGGCATTGCAACATGTAAGTGTTTTATTTGCACGTACATAGCGTCTTTGGTTCGTGCTTGTCGTGGTGCGATGGCGTGAGCAGCCATATTGCCTGTATACTGTACCTTATTTTGATATCTTTTGGGTGGCGACAACTACTTGCTGACTAGCCGTGTGTTTTTGTTTTGCTGAATTGGAATTTGCGAGCGTACGCGCGAAGCGTAAGCACTGCTGTTAGGGTTCGCTTTTTCTGCCGTTATTCGAGCAACTGCGAAGTTTAAAGCTACTTATTGTGTTCTGACTCAGCGTTCATGGTTTCTTTGCTGTCTCCGGCAAGTCTTAGGAAATGCGCGTATTAAAATTGTTGCCCGTGTTCGTAAGGAGAGGATCGCTCTCACATCCGAGAGGAATTACCTTCTGCGATGCACATTACCTGCACTCGGTAGCGTAACCGACAGAAAGTTGAAGATTCTTCTCCCAAAGGATCCAACACTGCTGTCTGCGGGCGTGCACGGCAGTTTTTCGTGCCTTTTCCAACGGGTGGCTACAGAAATACGTGTATCGTGCGTGCGCTTATTCAGCTTTCCAAATGGGTAGCAAACGCGTCTAGCCGCTTTGTCGGCTAATCTTGCCTTTCACGAGCTTGACCGGCCATGAAGCTCGCTGAACCGTAGCCTTCCTGACGACCGGTGCCGCTAACTTCACGGAGTTACCATCTGCAATATTGGTGCTGCTTTGGGATGCGTTTACGGCACGTACGAGTAAATTGCCAAACCGACACAATTTGTGTATTTCTACTAAGTGCAATGCATATGTGTGCATGGTGTAAGGTCGTACTCCGCGATGTTGGAGCTTTGTTAGGTTGCATCTAGGTTTTCTGCGGTGCGCCGAGCGTGGTGACTGCGTGACTCCAAGAGCAGTTGTTTTGGCTGTTGGACTGTCAGCAGTACTGGTACCTTTCAGCTCTTATGGCGGAAAATGGATCTTCGTAGCTGGCTTTTTGCACCGACAGCCGAATTTTGTGTTGGTCTGCTCGACACGGCCCCTGTAAAATATGTCGGCCGATATGTTTTGAAGCGATTGTTTAGTGATTGGACGGAATTTTGTTCTTTAACTCTAACGTTGTTGTGCGCGCGCGTGGTGACTTATTGTGTCATAGGCCACGAGTACGTAGTCTTGACGGTGTGTTTACGTCAGTGAGGGACTACTGTAAGCACTATGTACAGATGGGGGGGGAGGGGGGGGAGGCGGTCTGCCAAACAGACTGAAGCCTGGTTATGGCCATCATCGTCATGATGCACTCCCTTCTTTGGGGCCCAAGTAACTAGCATGGTGCCATCTGGGCAACTTTGCGTGTCTGTATGCTCCAGTGCCTGCCTTTCGTATTTTCCGTCCCCCCCGCCCGTGATTATCGCTTTTTTGTCCCTTCTTTTTTTTTCATTTTTCTTTCGTTCCCGTTTGTACCTCTTTGTGTCTTTGTTAGTATGATCCGTTTTGCCTTTTTTTGCGTTTTGCTATCTGCTTCTGTTTTTGTTTTGTTCTGTTTTTTTGCTTCGCTTCATCTTCTTTTTTAGGTTTTTGTCTGCTATTAATAGTCTCCTTTTTGCTTCCCTGGTGTCCGCAGTGGTGGAGTGCGTATGCTTGTTTTTTGTTTTTGCCTCTGTTTTACTTGAGGTATTTCTTCCACTCCAGAGTTATTGGAGCCTGTCCTGCGACCACGGACTGCATTGTATTGTGAGTTAATGTGAGAACAACAACAACAACAGATATATCCTACCAGGTACTCTACACTTTTTCTTCTTCGATTGCGCGTTGGTTGCCAGTTCGCGGTCGGCATTAATTGTCTCACATGTACAAAGATGAGTTTCAAGTTTTTTTTCGATTTCATAGCTTCGTTTTTTCCCTTGTTCTGCGTATAAACCGGGCGCCATCCGTTTCGCTCTCGCTTGATCGTTCGTTGAGTACCAAATACCATGTGACAGGCGACGAGTGTTTTTTTACGTTCTCAAGATGTAAACGAAACACTTGTTACCGTACCCACCTCTCACTTTGCTTCTTAAACTTCAGCGTCGTGGTGTGTCATTCGCATTCACCCGTAGTGCGTATGAGGCACGTGCAAGTGGCGAGGAGAAGAAAACCCACCAGTTTACAGGAGGGCTTCGAATGAAAAGGCTTGACTATTCTCTTCGCGCTCTTGTCCGCTTGTATGTATATCCGGTTCGCTCCCCATTTGAATTGCACAGGGTATTGACCGATGTCAAGGAAATGTGGACAGAGCAACCCAAAACAGGGAAGGGTCAGAAGAAGGCGAAGGCGGTAAACAAGGACCGCTACGTCAGCAAGATGTTTCTGCGCGGCGACTCCGTCGTGCTTGTGCTTCGCAACCCTGCATGATACGCCAATATATATCATAGGAGAAGTGCACTAAAAAACGTTAGTGGAGGTGGAAACCAAACAACGAAGGACGGTCGGTTCTGGGATACTGGTGCAAGCCTGATTCGATTTACTTTTTTCCAGGGCACCATGGGGCCATGCCTGTAATACGTACATCTGCAGTGTCGTGATGGGTAGCTTGCCGAATCATCGTGCAGTTTCGCAATGTCGGGAATTGAAACCCGTCGCTAAAACACGGTTTGCGCTGGTGGTAATATTGCATGAGATTTATCAGGACCTCTCTCAGAGGGGTTTAATAACGCTGAAAATCGTATGAACCCCAGGGCGTCGCCCAAAACATTTGGTCAGTCAGTGCTCAGCTTTCCAGACTCCCGGCTGTTCTTTGTTTCCTCTTGTACAATGATAGCTTGGCTGCCGCTGATTGAATGCCAATATATGGGGGAATTTCATCGACATAAGCGTGTTTGTGTTGCTGGGCATAACAGCAACGGCTCGTTTGCTGTTCTCGCTTGAGCACGTTGGACACGGCAACTTCGAGCGATTTTATGTTGTTCACCGGTATTGGTACATCACGTGTTTTATCGCGCCTCCCTCCCCGTTTCACAGCCGACCGTGGCCCCCTTTTACCCGGTGGCGTGCCTTTTGGTGTCCTAGCGACACACGAAACCTTTCGAACGGCTACAAAAGCACGAACCGCCCCTTTTATATCTGAGCCCACTCCAGATTTAGCGATGGTTGCTCGCCGTGGGCTAGGTGGCTCCAGGAGTACGTCACAACAAATGGACGTGACCAAACATGAGTCGACGACCCCAACGCAACACGCGCCAATAGTAACTTCCAAGGCTTGCTCAACAACATCAACCAGACCACAAGCGTCCAATTTCGCTTCTTGCATGGTAAGCTTGGAGACAACTATGATTGTAGATCACGACGCCTCGTATTGAGACCCTACATTGCGCCAAGTCTGTAGTCCTATCGTTACTTCTTCGTAAAATCCTGGCTACAAATTACCCAGCTGGAACCCACTCCACACCCTGCGCCGAATCCCATGACCGCCCTTCGCATGCCCGGCGCACCTGAAGAAATTGGATGTCGGGGCAGTCAGCATCGAGAGAGTTTTTAATATCCATGTTCACCAATTTTACTGTTGCGGAATAACAGAGTCTAGTTTCAAGTCCAATCAATGAAAATCACAGGGTCGCTTGCAACATCCACAATATCAGCAAATTGAATACAGTCCGTGGAGGCGCGAGCGAAGCACCCAACCTCGTACGAAAGCTGAAAAGGAAGAATCCAGCACGAAACACCCCCTCCGAACTCAAAACAAAACTCTTCCGCTGGTACAGCAGTAAATAGTGGCGCTTTTCGCAGAAAATTGGCGGGCGCGGGAAGGTGCATATAATGAGTAGCGATCTTCGCAAAATCTCTTCCTCTCTTCGCTACTGTTGTGCTGCTGCTGTGCTGCTGCTGTCTATGCTGCTGCTGCTACGAAAGGAGGAGAGGAGCTGGAGGTGACAGCTCCACTGACTTAAGGAAACTATGACACAAAAACACAAAGGCGGCGATGAAAGCAGTCTTGCGCGTTGAATGACGTACTACGTGGAGAGTTTAATGGGCGCACTTTTAGACATTAAGAGTTTAATTGCTTCAGCGCGAGGTCAAAGGGTTAAGAGAAACACCCGGCAAAGAACATCTAGATATCGCCCACGCAAAGGTCTCAAGTTTTACTATTAATATTAGTAACGCATCAGTTAGACCTTGGTACCATGGTATCTGGCACCAGTAGGCTTTAATCTATATGTGGTACAAGTAAATGGACCAAGTTGAACGCAACCCAGCAGAACACAGCAGTCAGTCAGTCTTGCTCTCTCGGTGAGCGTCCGTCGAAGGTACAAATATATTATACTCCCTGAGCTTCAATAAAACCCACATATCAAAATCACAGCAATAGCTGTCAACTACCTGGTACAGTCAGTACAGCGCTACGTAGACATGTATCAGCAACTATTTGGTGCTGCTGTCGCTGGAAAATACAGGACAACCGATGGTATGTGAGACTTTACTTCAAGTTTTTTTCTAAAGGTTGGGTATCACCGTGTTCTCACGTGTGAGCACAACTCCAGCCACTCCCGCGGACACCAGTCCGATCCCGAAGTTTATCACAGTCCGCTCGAGGCAGGTATCCCACTTCTCGTCGATCATCAACTCTGAGGGTACCTGTCAAAGAGCGGTCAAGCAGTCGATCTCAATGAAGGACATTGTTGTGGCCCCAATACGTTGGGATCGGGCACGTTACAGATCTATCCCTCGTTTATCGCCAGACATCTGCTGCGATCGGCAATGGAGTAAAGTGTGGTTATGGCTCGCGCTTTTGGGGGAAGAAGAAAAAATGTTGAGCAAGGCTTGGTGGTTGTATCTCAAGTCTCAACTATTAATATTAATACCAGGTATCAACCACGTCGTATTGCATACCAACGCTTACGCTCGGGACAAGTACAGCAGTAGCCAGGTACCAGGTAAGCAGTACCTGGTACAGCAGTTCAGCAATCAATACTCCTGTACTGCTGTACCACTGTACGGTCACACTGCTGTATGGTTGATAACACCTCACCTACCATCTACTTGACTGCTATACCTGGGTCACAAAAGGTTCAACACGTACTGCTGTAGGCTGGGTCACAGAGTACCACGCTCTGCTATTACGAGGTGTGGTGTGTGATACCAGGTACGTGATACAGCAGTACAAAAAACACCACAGCTGTTCGTACGAGTACGTTTTTATCACTCGGACATGGTTAGGGTAAATTCGAGTATCGAACCATTGCCAATTTGGGCCGCAGCAACCAGCGCAAAGATTCACTCGCTGCATCTTTATCATGGCACTCACATTTTTTTGCTTGTCCTCTGCCATGATAGTAAAAGCTCTGCGCCGCACGGTGAGGCACAGTCTTACAGCACGAGCAGTGGGCCCAGCTCAACAGCAGTCACACGAGGCAAGTATTTCTTGTGCATGCCCCTACATTGGCAAGCCTTCCATGTACCATTAAAAACTCTTGACACGCTAACTAAAAATGACGAGCTAACGATTCAAACCCGAGACGCGACAACGGACAGGAGGATAGGGAACATGTCTCTCATCGAGTCCAACGTCCGAGGAGATGGCCGTTCCTTGCGTGACGCTGATTGCAGCCTCTTAGCATCCAATAGGGCAGACCCCGTGAGCGGATATGTTGTTGTATCCGCTGGCGAGGAAGGATCGTATGCTCTAAGCGCTGCAGAGCTGGCAACGATTGAGAGCGAGAGGACCAAAGAGAAGCTCAGAACCAAGGCTGATCACGTGAGCCTGCTCATATTACGTATGCCATGTGTCCCTGGATCGTGTGCAGCTTGCAATTAGCGATTTGTGTCTCGTACTGATTTAGCCTCCAAGCCCGTTAGTTCCTCGAACGAAGCTGCAAAAATATCACTTTCTTGTAGGAAGTACCAGTACCAAGAACGTTTACAGCGTTGCATCGGTAACACAGCAAGAGGGGCGGTGCGGACAGGCGCGTTTGCCTTGAGACATCTATTAATTTCACCCCTTCATGTTTCGCGCGCACGTTAATAGGTCGCGAACTTCCACCGGAAAGTGGTGAGACGCCTCGCTGTCGAGAGGCGCGCTGCTAGTACTGTTAACAACAGTGCCGTTAATGTTAATAGTAGTACCACAGGTGCTGGAGCTGGAATGGCTGGCGACGACACGATTCGACCAAACGGGCACGTGCACGAGCATGACTACGCCGATACTTCAGCTGGAGCTACCTTTGAATCTAGCGGACGCACGCTAGAGGAGGAACAGCGAGCCCTTCGAGAACACTCAAATGAGGTATATACGTCCGAAGGCCGCGAGTCGGATATTTGATTCCTCATTCCCTTGTTTCTTGCAACATACCAGGGGTAGGTATGCACACCATACGCACCTGGGGTATAGGCTGAGAGAAATGGGCCGCGATCCCCGCTATTTTTTTTGCGCCACTGGTACGAGTGTACCAGTAGGCGTTATGATGGAATGTTCTTGATTTTGGCAAGAAAAGAGTACAACAGTTGTTTCGTAATTCCCAAGCAATGAAACTGTCAAAGTGTCACCATAATCGTTGCGGAATCTTACAGTAGTCTTGAACTCCATGCGACGTACCTGGTACCTGGTACGGGGCGGGGCTTTCCCCCTTGTAGCGACTGATGATGAGTCAACTACGCGTAGAGTAGACCTGTGTCCCTCGGAGTCGATGCTTTCCAAACCGAAAAAAAAAAAGTTTCAAACAAACTAAGTCTGTTCAAAACGACCTGAGGCACGGATGGCAGCCCGCAAACCACAAAAGCGACCAAAAGCCGCGCAAAAGAGCACCGCAGGTTGTGTGTGGCACCGCCGGTGGTGTGTTAGAGGAGTGCTATGATACGCGCAAGTCGTCCGTCGTCGGCAAGCAGAAATGATCGAATCGCTGTTTTGATGTGTGGTGCGTCGTGTATTTTGTTGCCAGAAAGATGAATACAGCAACGAAACTAATGTCTGACTCCGACGCACCGTTCGCGAGACCCGCAGCTCCTAGAAACAAGCAACTAGGGTGAACCATTGCCTGGTGTCATGGTGCAACATGTACATGTGTCACATCGTGGTCACACCTGGAACATGCAGATTCTTCTCCGATGCCGCGTGCCCTCGCTTCTGGCATCGCCTCATTTCTACGTCTGAAAAGGCTGATTTGACCGCTTGTGGCGAAGACTTTTGAGCAAAGGCCTCTTCTTTTGGAACTCCGTGACTCGATTATCGACATGAAATCGGAGGAATATCCGATTTTATTAACTCGCTTCGGCACTACAAAACGTGCCTGCTCCGACCCGTGGCCTTAATATGTATAGTGCGTTTCGGCTGGCGTACCAATTCTGCGTAGAAATCGCTGTTTCCGGGCTGTGGACACTTTGCTTGTCTCAACGCGTTGCGATGGGCGGGTAGGCTCTCTGAATGCTTCATAAGCGTCGTCACTATTATTACTTGCCGCACTACGCCTCGTTTACCTTGCGCACTCTTTGTACGTGTGTTCTCCGCAGACTCTGTGCTTCCGAGCTGTCAAAGTCGTTGGGGAACCCGGAGACGTGCGCAGCTTGTCGGATGCAGACACTCAAGCAAGAATCGCTTTGGCCGCCTACTCCTACCGCACGCCGTAACGGGGGTTGGCGGTGCTGAAGAACATCGTGCACCAACTACGTATCAAATAATATTATTGATAGTATACTGCAACTGTCGCCGCCAGTGCACCACGATTAGGCCCTCTAAGTATGTTTGTTGTGCGCGGCTCTAGTGCGCGCGCGCGTGATTTTCATGTGGAGTGCTCCCCTTCTCTCCCGTTGTGCTGCCTTGTGTTGTTTCGGCCATTTATTTCAAGCTGTACCTACTGTAAGGGGAATCAAACGATAGATACATGTAGAAAAGTAGCGATACCTGGTACTGTACATACGACGGCCGCCATTGAGCGGACCCCATGCAGAAAATTGGCCTTGCAGTTTCACTTAGCGGTACCTTATCAGGTTGCGAGGCTGCTCCGGTGTGTGCCGGGGGGGGGTGCGGAGCTGTACATGGTGTACATGGATAGTGCACATGGTGAATTGGTGGGTTTACTGAAAGTGCGCTTTTTCCGGTGGTCGTTGCCTGCTTTCTTGTAAGGGCCGGGTATACTATGGTTCAGCAGTACGTACTTTAGTGGATTAAAGCACCTTCCGCACAGAAGCATGCACAGGGTGGTAAGCTCATGACCTAGTTTTTGTTCATGGGCGTGTGTCCTTGTTTTCATACTTCGAAGTAGAAGTTTACCAGCTATTTCTTTTGTCAAGGCTTGATCGACGAGATATGAAACCATATAATAATCCATTTTTGGATCGCTGGTCGGTACGACGGCGGTTCACATTAAACAGGACCCCACACCTCAGACCCATCGACCATCCTCCCACCGAACATGTCCAACTCTGCGTCACCCCAACCGGTCCAATCCGTCCGATTTCGGCGCTTTCCCCTCGTCGATGTGAATATTGCCAACACTCTCGGCCCAAGAGATAGCTTTTGTTCTGCCAAGTGCTCAAAGTGTGCAGTATTCTCTTACCTTGTTTTGTCTTTTGTCTTCTTGTGTCCGTATGTTGGTTGTGTCACCGCCGGTGGTATATGTACAGCAACCTCTTACGTACAACAGTCGTCTAGTTTATGACCGAAATATAAGACCATCGCCAAACGCCAAAGAACCCGCTCCCTGGTGAGATTCTATCTATCTCTACGGTATGCTCCTACCTCAGCGTGGCGGGTGGACTGCCTTTTTTCAGGGGTTTCACGCTGATATTATTAACTGTATTCTTTCGTTGCGGGTGACTTTGGGTTTCTCTTACGTACATGACCGTGCTACACATCCACTCACCCACGTTGCGAGGCCGCCTGGCAGTGTCATTTACTATAGGCGTTTCAAGCACACGGCACACTGTGATCTGATATACACTCAAGTTCGGCATGCTTCGGTTCTGTTCAGGCAGTCTTCTTTCGGCGTCATGCGTACCCACTCTTCAAAACCAACCAACTCGGATGCGCTGAAGCACCTGCCCCCCTCTGCGCATGTGCAGACTAACTTTCGAGGGACGAAGTGTCGTTGCGTGCCTAACGTATGAGCTTGGCCGCGAGGATCGGTTTCTAGATGCCCACCCGGCGCAGGTAGTTACTATGCCCAGTACATCACAGGGGGCGTGGTATCCATATCCCATCACCCCCGCCCCTCGCCCCCCCTTTTTAGACAAGTAACGCGCGTGACTAGAACAACGCGAAATTCTGCCTTCGTGAATAGTGGGTCTACCGATATTATACGTTCACCGCGCTACTGCTGCCGACGGACACCATAGTTGTTAGTGGTCTCGTGATGACGTACCGTCGTCATCGGGTCCAAATGGGTACCAATACTATTGTATCGTTCTTGTACCCAAAGGACGATACTATGTCGTGATTGCGAATTGTTATCGTCGACTCCACTGGATAATATCGTAATAACAACCTTGTCGTACTGTGATGCTCTTTCCTCCTCGAGCGTGGCATCTCTAGTCCACTAGGACAGTCCGATACACCATCTGCTATGTTAAGCTCCTTCCTCTCCTTGAATGGGTACTCCGTCTGTCAGCGCTCTCGACACGAATTATGCCCCTTCCGTCCCTGCTTTGTCATAGACCTCACATGTGGTTGGTTTTCACTGGCCGGTGTGCACTTCCACTCCGCACCTCACCACGCGCGTTGTTATCCCGACCCATCCTGGTTGCAGCGCGAACTGCTGAGGATTCCTCCTCCAGACTGCTACGTACTTGCATGTACAGTGGGATCCCTGAAGCACCGGTCGCTTACGTTTCGTACGGGAGATATACTTCGACCCCGTGCGGAACATGGCCTGCATTCTCGGCGCGTGAACCCCCAACTGTTACTCGTAGTGCAATTCGAGAATGTGTGGAAGAAAATGTCTACGTACTGTACCGCTTCTCAATATTCTACACCACAACGCTTCCGGTGTCGTTCGCCTTGCCCTTACTGTTGTTCTGTTGACAATTTCGCTCCGTCTCTCTTCTGATTCCCTTTCGACCCTCGGGAAAAAGTGCCAAGCTGGCCGCCCCCCTTCGGACTGATCTGACTAGGAGAGCCGGTCCTTCGCAAAAAGTACATGTCACGCTTGGTCAGTTATAACTTCGAATGCACAAACGTATTTCCATATGTCCAATTTTCCGAAGCTCGGCACAACAACAGAGGCGACAGGGCGTTAATGCGGATCTCTAGAGTATTTTATCACCGAGCTTCGTGATGACGCGGGAGCGCTCCGATCCAGGAGGCGCATGTCTTCAAGGCGCCGGTCAACGGTTGGTGGTATAACCCGTGCGGGCTCCTCGGGTTGCACGCCTATAACCTGTCTGGCGAATGACGATCATAGGCACAACCTCGTGGACCGGATGGACAACTCCTTCTCAGCCCCGATTTAGATCGCCGTCCTACGTCCTAAAGGTCTGGCTGCAAATTGCCGTTGGCAAGGTGGTGACGGCCAAGAGAAGACCTTTGGATCCCGGGGACAACACGACTCACAGCAAGGCGGAACGTTTTGTAGAACAACGCATCACGGGCGCAAGTAATTCGCATCTCAAAATACTTCGACGACGTGCTTCGTGGCAACGCGGAAGTTTGCACCAAAAGGCGTTGGTCGCGTTGCCGTTGAGACCGGCCACCCTTGCGAACCCGGTCTGTCAGCGTGGTCGCTAAGAGGTTCAAAGTGGCAGAGTGCCCGCGGCGCACGACGAAGACAGTCGGACTTCTCTTTCTTCGCTTCGTAGCTCCAGCCCCCGCTTAGACGCGTCTTTACCCATCAAGCTGCGCGATATGCTCGCGCAGCTGGCACTCTTGGCCGCTCCGCAGAAGTTGACCCGGCGCAACCGCGCCCGGGGCACCCATTGGGCGCAGAGTTGCAAGGTGGCGCACTGGAAGCGTGAAGGTTCAAGTTGGTCGCTAGTATTGTTGAAGTGGCTGCTATTGTGTTGCCGGTGTGGATTTACGGACGGTGCAGATGGTTTTGATGCTGTTGCTATTTTGTTGTGGGTTGCTGTTTAGGTTGCTGATATTGCAGCTTGATGACCAACAGGCGGCCATGCAATGGTTGTGCCATGCCGGCTTGCCCTTGAGCGGCTTGTTGATAAAGATAGATGGCCCGCTAGGGGAGCTCCTTTTGGTGGAGCACCTGTTAGGGTGCCGACAGAGGAGGCACCTATAATGATGTTGTTTTCACAGGGTTCATCGGTGGGGGCACCGCGACTCCGCCGCATCCAGCTGATGCGGTTGCGGGAGCGGGACCATTCTAACTCATAGCGTAATTAGTTTCGATCAAGTCCCGGAAGACTCTTCCTGCTTTAAACAAAGGACGCTGATATATACCAGGCCCCAGGTACGGTTGTACCATTCCGTCGTCGCTTTAATTCGAACGAAGTATACAAGTTGTTATTAATGAGGCCTCCCTGCTGTGCTCAGCCGAAACTGTCGCCCAGGGCTACTACAGTACCCCCGCGTTGATTCCCAGGACACTCAATGTGGCACCTAGTCGCAGAAAGTACTTGCTCAGGTAAGAACAGTAGACTACAAAGGAAAACAGAATCTCGTTGGCGTGTCTCGCGCCCAACGAAAGGTGAGAAGGGTGGTCTCTATTTCCCTAGCCGCTTCCTACTTTCCCGTGTTGTTGTCGGCACGATCACGACGGAAGTAGTATCCGCCGTCTCTCTTTCACTAAGATACAAAGCCGGGGCTTCCCCAACCTCGGGGACGCACTAATTTCGTCCCCATCTTTTGGATCCAAGATTGCTTGGATCTCAGTGGTATTCGCCAGGCTCTCTTTTATTGTCATTCGCCCGCTGCAATCGAATAGACCCTCGCTTGACCGAGTGTGCGTACTTGTACTATGTATGTGCTGTGTCTCGAAGTCGTACGCCCCTGCGCTCTGTGCCCCGAACTAAGTATTCTGCTGAACGTTGGAGAAGCAGGCACATATGCGCGTACTTGTACGTAGGATGTGATATGATACGATACGATAATAATACTGTTGTGAAGATCATGCTGCACATTGTCGGATGGCAAGAGAAATAATAATACGACGATGCTTCAGTATAACTACAGTACGTGTACACAGCAGTACGTACATCGGTTCATACGTATCATACGAATCCTACATCTTGGTCCCGCGGAGATATAGTGGGTGTGGTGCGATTATGACGGGGAATGGATATACATAATACTACAGTGCGTTCCCTCTGTGGCAGAGTTTTTCTGGCGGGCGATCGGTGGCCCGGCGGTTGTGTTCCTCGAGGTACTTGATTGCACATTGCACATCAGCGGCTCGGATATGCGGCGGAATAAGGACCACGGGTTTTTTAATTGCGCCGCGTTTTTGTGTGCCTCTGTGCCACGTATCCTCCTCGACACGGGGTGGCTGCAGCATCTATGGGCATGGTATGACGACGGCGGGGGTCGTAGATTCCTGTGTACGGGTGCAGGTGCTTTCAGCTGCTTCGCTGCCACGGAGTAGAGGGGGAAGCGAAGATTCGAGTTGGTTCGTTGAGGCCAAGGTGAGCTTCTTCAAACTAGTGGAGACACATTTTAGTCTCTGAAACCGAATCATCTGCCGGAAGTGAACAAGTGAGCACGTTTACGTACGAGTCGAGTACTGCTGTACCGGTGACAGTTTTGACAGAGGACACACGAACTTTCGCAAGCACTATGAAGCGGCTGGCGGTGTCTCTCGCTTGTTGCGTTTAATGTACGTGTAAGAATTGAATCGAATGGTAGGGCGGTATGTGTAACCGCGTCAGATAACGCACGGTCAACGGTCAACCTCGTATGTACGAGTATGACGGATTTATATGTACTACGTACTACTGTATTAATAGTACGAAGTACCAGTTTGAAGTCTTCTTGGCTGAAAATGGCAAGTGACTAAGTGATTCATGATGCATCGGCGTTACGAGTACGAAATACAGCTGGAGCACGTACCTACGCCGAGACCGAAGTTCCACATAATACAGCAGAGCGCTGTGTAGCAGCAGTTTTACTGTACCGTGGGCGCCCGGTGTTGAGAAACGTCATTTTGGTGTCCAGGCTCAATGTACCAGGTGTTATTTATTCCCAATCTTCATCTAACTGTATTGTATACCTGGTAGCATTTAGATTTGGTCCCACTGTTGAGCTGTGTTTCTTAACCCACTTTTGTTGTTGTTCGTGCCGATCTGAGCCTATTTTCTTAAAATAATGTTTCTTATCTGCGGGCGCCCACTGTCGGTAAAGCCGCCACCAGAACAAACTTGGAGCATTAGAGAAATGTAAATAGTGCACTGCTATGCTTACAGTAACCAGGGTATATACTGTGATTGCTTGACAAAAACAGCGGATACGGGTGGCCGCGATAGTGGCTACTGTACGTACCGACTCTCAAGTTGTGCCCCCTCCTTCCGGTGACAGATTTGTACGCAAGACGGAGAACAACCACTGGAGGAACCTGTCAGGACCAAACCCTCGAGGTATTTATACGAAGTACAAACTATTACGAAGTACGTAAATATTTAGTCAGAAGAATATCGCGATTGTTTTTATTTGTTACTCTGTAATAGACATCACAGTAGACATGCAGCAATTTTTCAGTCATCGTTTTTTCTGTACCACCCAGGTCATGAGAGATTTTATACCCTAGGCGGCCTTCTAGACAAGCCGCGCTCACAGGACACAGGTATCGTATATCCTCCCCGCCCGGTACTCACATCCATTGTTACCAATCAGGAAACTGCGGGCACCACTTCCTCTTGTACTGGACAACCCCTCCTGATCCCTGATTATGCCCACTACTTTACGTAGAAGCCAACAGCTCGGGCCAATCTTCATGTTCACTCCCCACAGGGTAGGAACCTGGAACGAGGAGCTCGTCCTTGAACTCGATGCTGGCGGTGCTCAGTATGGCTGTCTTCAGTTGGATGTCAGGGACGCCACCTTGCGAGAGCAGGGGTTGAAGGCATGCACCTTCCACATGGCCGACCTTGTGCCCTGGAATGGCTACCACTTGGATGTGAGAGAGACAACAACAAACGAATGATTAATTATTAAACCTGTTCGTGCTCCTTTCGAACTTTGCGCGGACTTTGGTCACACGTACTACAGCAGTACGCTTGATTGCGATTAATAAGTTACAGATCGGCCTTGAATGAACATGATTGAACTTACAGGTGGGCATGGGGCGTGATGTCCGACTTCGAGTGTCCATCCTGGTTGTGGTGGACGACCCAATGACAGAGATTCAGCACGTACTCCGCTTGGAGGCCCTCTTGCTCACATTTCCCGAGAACACACCTCTCTCTGGACTCCAGAGAGAACCTGGAGCAGCACTAAAGTCTACTGTGCAGTGCATTGTAAAGGTGAATCGAGAGCACATGTGGCGCTTGTTTGTCAACTGGCATTCCACTACTATTAATACTACTATTACTACTACTATTGCTACTACTATAGCTCCTAGAGTATGGGTCGGCCAAAAAGTATGGACCTGAGTTGGGCAAGCCTCAGAATCTCATGCTGACCGCATTCTTGTTTACCTCACCCTGCAACAGACTAATATATCAACAGTATAATATATCTGGTAGGGTTTAGCGTAGCGCTCGCGGCCTAGCACGTCTTATTGCAGTATCCAGTTCAGAGTCCCCCAGAAAGTGAGCCTTACTGCTGTACGGTACCAGGTACCTGGTAGGTTCCTTCCTTATTATTTGTGGGCGTATAATGTACTTACGTGGGCTTCCCATGCATTCCTGGTCGGGTGCCCACATACATGGGCTTCAGCGAGCGACGACTACTGTGATAAAAAATGGCGTCTCTGCTGCTTCTCTGCTGCTTCTCTGCTGGCTCTTTCTCATGGCAGGGAATGGCGAACGACGTTTCACTGCAGGCTTCGAGAAAGCGGGAGCCACCTTTGCTGAATTTCAACGCTGCCGATGAAGAGATCATCGAAATTGGCGTCCCAGAATCTGACCGCGATGGAGGCAACCCTCACATTTGGAGCACGCTTCCTGTCGCCATCGTAGAAGACCAGTGAGCATCTGCGCGCTCCCTTATTCATTATTCAAGTCGGGGGGGGTCTAAATCATATGGGAACTGCTGCCTCACCATCCACTACTACTGTAGGATGAACTGTCACAACTGACTGTCCAGCACCCGAAACCCATAGACATATTTATCTACAAGTATTGGAGGCGAGATGTCGATGCACCCCTAACTTTACGAAGAGGTCGGACCAAGTCTTTCTCTCGTCATACGGCTGGACCTTTCGACTTTGCACCCCAAACTCTCGCGGGATGAAAACGGGCACGCCGACTAGTCTTCGACCTTGCCAATCTACGGTAGATAACTTACTGTACTGTAGTACAACATCATTGTACTTTATGCCTTGTAACATGGTGAGGGGTTTCTAAAGCCTAGGTCTCTGTCCGTCTATCACTCTCTGCATCGAAATAGGGTCACATGGGACGAGAGCATCGAGTTTCCTCTAGGTCGGCAAGTAAAAAGGGCATACATGCCCCACGCGAAGGCCTACCCGCGACAGCTATATGGCAAGGGAAAGGAGAGGGGTGTGTGCCAGGTGGGTCTTTATGCCGCTTGGCTAGACGCGACCTGTCCACTTCGGTTTACATTTCCTCCCTGAGCGCCCGGTTGGAGCTGGCACACGCCCCGCTACCCCGTCATATGATTGATGCACTCTTCAGACATGGTGCCATAGATTGCACTAATACACCTTACCTTCACCTATGTTTATTCTCACAAAATATATACCTTCACTCTCTTCGGCATGCTGGCCCACAGGTGTCCTTCATCGTGAGTTTTTTCGTCGTCGAAGCTCAGACCCAAATGTCAACCGCTTTGGGGTTTGCGGTGCTGGAAATACCGGACGATGTGCGATTAGACGAGGGTGTGGCGGAGCTATCGGCAGATCTAACCTCGCCGGACGGCAAGCCCTTGGAGGATGTAGTATGCGTCGTCGATCTGAAGGTAATATCATGCATCCAAGGCTCACTCTGCTCGCATGCGAGTAGCTTTCATGTCAAAGCCACTGGCTCGATCGACTATGGGCACTCATACCTTGATTGGTAGTGCCAGGCATACCTTTATTTATAATCCAATCATGCGAGTATATGGCATACCAGTACACCAATTTCTTAACATTTTTTGGCACGTCGTTCGTATCTAAACAGGCTACGGGCCCTCCTCCACTGTCTGCTCGAGAAAGCAGTTCATCTGAGGAAGACGAGGTAGGCTAAACGTTGTTGCCTGTTTGTGCGCGCCAACCAGTTATCATGGTGGTCATGCCAATGTAACGAGGACTTGATCAAAAAAACTATTTATCGAAGGCATCGTGCCATGTTTATTTTCGTCTTAGCGTGTGCTAATGGGTGTTGACATGCAGTAACGTCAAAAGTTATAGCAGCAACTATTAATACTGCAGCGCCCAAGAAGTCACTGTAGTGTACCAGGTATGACGTTTTATTCGGTCTATTCAGTATATCCAATATATTTAGTCGTTTCGGTATATTCAGTCTATATATTCGGTCTATCGGTCTACTCACCCTATGCAGACGGGGAAGAAGGTGGAACGGTCTCGAAAATCGAAGTTTATATAAAACAACCGTATGTATGTGTTCTACGTTTTCGTCGTAGGCAGCATGCTCTTCGCTGGTTTTGTTCAACATGTGGCTAGTCTTCCGACTTCGATGTTTATTCTCGTCAAGCAGTGGTTTGTTTTTATTCTTTTGACGAGACGGTGGAAAGGAACGCCACTCCAACCGACTCACGGAAGCCGCGCTCGATGTCTATTCATAGCCATAAAAACGTTCCTCCTTTCAATGCCGTGCGACCCCATGTCAAAGTCGATTGCGCATACACGATACTACTGCGGCACTAAAACGCATTTCGTACTCAATGTGTATACACTGTAGGAGAAGGAAAAACAATTACCAATAGCCTCCAAGAAAGGATCGGAGTCGCAAATCAGCACGAGCGAGGGCGCACAAGAGTCAATGACGAACGCCAAAGACAAAGAAAAGTGAGCCTTCTATCATTCTGTGCTATCCAAGCCGTGCCAAGTGTGCTTGATGTTTCATACCAGGTACGTGGTACTTTAGCTCTCCTCTACCGCGCACGGTGCCTATGGATAGCGTTGAAATTATTTCATTAGTATACCAGGTACACTTTAAGTCTACTGTAGTCTATTGCCGGTCGCCCCGGTGGTTCAAGTGGTTAACCTCGAATTCTACTTGTTTGAGTCCTGGGTTCGAGCCCCAGGAGGGTCGGACTTTGACTTTATTTGCAAAAATAAAAAAAAAAAGGGATTCAATTGTTGAGAGCGCCTTGCAGCGTGGGTAGGCACAATTCGATGCGAGTCGACGAGGGAAGAAAAGGCTGAAATCTTCTCGCGATAAAAATGAAGGCACGTACCGTAGCGGGAAGGGGGGAGAAGAGCCTGCTATGTGACCCCGGATCTGAGTTACGAGTTGGAAGGAGAGAGAGAAGATGTGCGAAGATAATGAATGGGAAGAAAAAAAAAAAAAAAAAAAAAAAAATTGCTGTAGCACTAGTAGCTGTTGCACAAGGTACTGTAGGTTTCCTCTGCAAGGCCGGATTTGAACCTAACAATCCCATGGCCTGGGCCGCCTAACAAACAGACTTGAGGTCCTGGAAAACGAAGTCGGGTCTCTTCATGGCCAACTCCAAGCCGTTCGTGCTGAGGCAGATCAAAAGCAATCCATCGTGGTCCATCTTTCGGAGGTGAGACCCGAGTCGCATGGAATATTTTCTTAGATTATGCAGCTAGATAGCTCAATTTGTATCGCTCACAGTCGGTATCACTTGTACTGTGCCAGCTAATCACCCCGCTGTACGCTGGATAACCATGTCATATCAGGTACGAGTTTAATGGCTCGCACCCTCTGCCAAAATATGCTCGCCTGGCGCCTGCCTCGTCGTTTTTCACGCATTGGAATTGCAGCAAGTGGACAAGCGGTCTCATGCAATAAGGAAATGCGGCGCGGAGATCGTGAAGCTGAGGAAGCACATCGAAGTCATCGATCAAGAACGCCGTCGCTTAGACTCACAGCTCAAGGCCCTCCACATGAATACAGCCGGAGCTGAGATGGTGAGGCAAAAGCGCTCATTTCCCCCCCGCTTGCGCCACATATAGCGGAGTACTGTATACACGATTTGCTACTCCGTCATGGAACCACCTACAGTAACAGGGGGAAGAGGGGCTGCACTAGGGGTAATCTTGGGCGAAGTCAGAGCTGTTTTTTGCGAAAAAAAGGCCACTGATTGTCATGTACCTGGTACTGTAGTGTAGTACAGTAGTCGAAAACGGCTCTCTCTGTGGTAAGGTAAGGCCGTAAAACATGGTCCCCCCAGCCTAAGGTAGGAAAGGTCGAGGTCGTTCACAGCAACGCTTCTTCCCGACACAATCGGATATTTTGCCACGCGTTCCTTTGGGATGACTTAATTAAAAAAATAGCACATTCTTACACATAGTCGACGGTGGAGAAATGGCCACTGCGTTCAATGTTTCAATCCTCTCTGACAACTAAGCCGTTGATGACTTTCGCTGTATTGCAGTGTCAATACGTGCACCTCCGCGGTGTGTGTTGCCTATCAGCCATCCCTTGCAGTAGCCATATTAATGGGCATACGAATAGTCATGTCACGATCGCTGATCAGGCGTCTCATGCATTGACGGGAATGGGAGGAAATACCGCACAGCAGGCGTGAATCATAGGACATGTGAGCTACGAAGTCAAGTTGACTGTCGAATGCAGTGTTGAAACATGATCTCAAGTCTCAACCACTCCACAGGAAGTGAATCGAGTGATGAAGGCTATGGAGGGAGATGCCTCGGTCAGTGGATTCGACGGGGATGGGGGCGGTCGCCACTCACGAGCGTTGGCCAAGCGGTGCATAATGCTCTCAGAAGAGAATAAAGTGAGATACCTGGTACAAGGGAAGCCGTATACGTTAGTTAAGACGCTATGCACGAATTGCGCTACACCAGTAGGATTGGTATGGAGTGTAGCACAAACTTCGCAATTGTCACAAGCGATCAAGCGATCGACGATCAAGCGATAGTTTTGTTCGCGTTCGCGTCTGCCCGAGCTCCTCGCGCTCGCACAAAGACAAGGGAACTGCTCTACTGTACCTGGCGCTGTTACGAGCTTCAGGCAGTTGCTCATGTCACGAAAAACAAGCTGCTGAGTTCCAAACAATAACTTCAACCCCACGAAAAAGTCGACGGTCGATTGAACTTCGGCCATGAAATATTCAGACATGTCGTATTCCTCTACTGTAATTACGCAAATGTTCATTCAGCAAGGCTTTAGCAGCCAGGTTTTATCTTCGAAGAATTCTTCAGTCTCGAGCACACAATCACATACTGAAGTACCGCGCATTGCATGTTCCCCGCAATATTGATTGGCGGTGTGTTCGAACAATGCTACATTGCTCTCTCACACACCATCAAAATGGGGTACTCGTACGGTACGCGTGCCTTCTCGTCGTCGTATCGGCAGACGCTGCACAGGGTTGCGCAAGACTCCGCGCACGAGCGATGGCAAGCAGCCGCGTTACAGGCAAGGCATATATCACGAATGAGGGGAGTTGGCCGTCGTGTATGAACACAGCGGTGCATTGAGGACTACAGTACCATGATACCTGGTGTATTGATGCATTTTGAGGACTGCATATTACTGTCATCTTATGGTGATACTCGTAGTCCAGGTTAAGAAGTGCATACTCGATTGAAGGGATTCCGACGACGGCACAATCGGGTAAATGCATTGATTCATTCGGTTTGTTCACTCGCTCGCTGGCTGCGTTTGTACCTTCCCTTGGTGCAGTCTGAGATGCAGAAAATGAAGAAAACTCAACACGTGCAGGCTGTCTACATCCGCAAGATGCAAGCGCTTCCAGGAAAGGTGGGGGAAAACTGCAAACAAGGCGCTAAGTGTTGAGCCCCCGAGCACTCTTAATGTGGAAAAAACATCTGGATCCGACTGCATACTGATACTCAGCACGTGTTTTATGTGATTTTATTTATATGTAAGACTATACTATTGATTTATGGTATTTCGCTGTCCGTTCTCGATGTAAGGTACAGGCTTCCCCCGATGCTTCTATCGCCAATAGCACACGCTCAGCACGGAAATCCCCCCACCATTCAATAATCAATTGATAGTATATGCTGTACGATTGCTTGTATCGTCAGGTGGCCGCGTACAAATCTACCGTGAAGATGCAAGAGAAAGTCATTGCCAAGCTGGAGGCGCTGCTGTCAGGCCGTCAACCTCCATCCACCGGAAACACCGAGTAAACACTACTACACCACGTACTGTATGAGCTGTATGAGCTGTATGAGCGTGCCGTCATAAAAAAGGGGGCTGACAACTATTAGGATAGCACACAGCACAGCTATTAGTAATATTCTTGTCAATTTTTTGTTGGCCCAATCTTCGCTCTCCCATCTCGATTGAATAGTTAGGCATATCGCTTCGTACCGTGTGTACGTTATGTTGGATTTGTGACGCGCGGCACGCGGCCGAGCGATTCTTAGAGGCAGGTATCATAAGATCACACGTATCCACAAAGAAAGACAGTTCAATGCTGTCGTTCCTCCCCCCGCGCATCACGTGCAATTGGCCCCTTGCCTTGATGACAGGGTGCGCACAATAACTGGCAGCGCCGAGGATGCCGCCGGAGGAGGTCTTAAATTTCCCCCCTCAGATGAGCAACGGAGAGGACGCGAGGTACGAACACGCCAACCATCTACATTAAACCCGCCCAGGAGGCTGATAAAATAAGATAACCAGTGTCCGGTCAATTGTATGTGCTTCATCCGCACCCCTCCAGATGCTTGTGGCTTACGTTGTGATACATACGTTCGCACGAAATCGATGTAATATGCATATAGGGCTGCAGGGACGAGGCAGGACCTACATGTTTTAGTCGGCCAGGCCCCTGGTGTGGCAGTATGTGGTAACTATATACCAGGTATGGCGTTGGTCTAAAGTAGAAACATGCTTGCGGGAGCAACCCCAGCCTGGTCAGGTTTCGTAGAGCGAAACGATATATTTCGTGTACCACGCGACACCTCCATTGCCCCGGAGCTAGTCAACGTGTTTGCTCTTGTGCTCATGCCATAGGTCGACAGGCTCAGGAAAGAGAACGCAAAATTACGATGGAGACTCGCTATGGCAGGCAGCACCAAGCGAAACGATGTACCGGGACACGTCACAGACGATGTCAGCGTGTTGCTGGAGATGAAAGACTCCAAGATTCGGATCCTTGAAGAGCAGGTATGGGGTGTGAGCTGGCTTACTACAGTAGTACTGCTGCAGAAATCACCGACTAGGTATTACAGTAGTATTACTTGGCTGAGTATTGCAGTTCGTTTCGTGACTTTTTTTGCGAGTTCTGCGTGGTTGCATCCGACTTGGTGCGTTTGTGGCTCCACTTGCGCTTGATATAAATAAATACTACAGCAAATCAGTTAGCTGGCTTGTCCCCCCCCCCAGCTACGGTAGTAACAGGTGGCCGTCAAGTACCGCGGCCTCACAGACCTAGAGGTTAGAGCATACCTAAAAGCTCGTATATTGTTTGCTGAACTTTTGTACTGTAGCGTAACTCCCAAAATGTCGTACAAAACGATTGCAGTTGCTCATCTTGTTTCCGTTTCTAGTAGGAGCGCAACGATAATCTGGGCACGTATATACTGTAGGGGTCACCCTTTTGTGGTGCGCGGCTTGCGCTCTGTGAAGACGAATGCCTTGCCTTGCGCACAGTTCAGTTCTGTGCTCCTGGTAAACTCTCTGATGATTGCCCTCGCGTACTGGTTGGTGGCTACTCCTCCCTTCACTTATTCTGTGGGTGTACGCATCACACATACCTTTTGCCCGCAGATGGTTGCGAACGCCAAGGCAGCCGGCGACGAAATTGCAGCTTTGAAGATGCGCGTGATGGAGATGGAGATAGGTACTGCCGTGGCGATGCCAGCAGGGCATCTGTGACGATGCTAGCTAGCAACAGCCTAGGCTCTCCGTGATTGCACTGTCGCGTATACGTTTGCAGGACGTGTTGGAAGAACAACCTATTATTCAGGATTACTAACGTAGTCTTAAAAGGATCAAAGTGGTTTTCAACAGTTGGTCGGTAGTTCGTTCTTGAAGCGTGAAGCCGTGTGTCACTACTGTTCTGCTTCAGTTCGAATATTTTGAACGTTTGGCAAGTGACCGTCTCGAGGTACAGCAGTACCAGGTATCGTACATTGTTGCAAGCAGCAAAGTGAACACAATGCAACCGTAGGTAGATGCCTACTGTGGTTCTTCCATCGTTCGGGGCCAGTCGCTTCGCCCCCCTCCCTCCACTCGATTTTAATGTTAGGCCGAATTGGGTAAATTCGGCGGGGTGCTTTCCACATTGTAGTTGTGTTGCTCCGTTCTGCGCTCCATCATTTTTTCAACAGACCCGTGTGGTATATGACGAGGAAATAGTCGCACGTTACTGACAAAAAAAAGGGACCGCGCGACTTGCCCGTTGGGTACTACCCCCTCCCCGTATCGAAACACGGGATGTATGGTACAAGCGTACTGTACAATATGCCATGGGGGATGCGATTGTGTGCACAGTACGAGTGTACTGCTGTAGGGCCACGATGCTGGCTGCTGGCCCCGTGTGCAGTAAGTGAATATCGACCGATGTACACCTTATGGTATGTAAGGGACATGCTTGGGAGATTAAGAGTGAGTATTGATGGCGCACTGCCGAGTGGAACACGAAACAGTGTGTTATTTATGCAGAGAGAGGTAGTTAACGTACCTCCACCATCCGAATGCCAATCACCACGACATGAGGGTCTACTGTCGAGTGGAAGAGAAACATGTGTCTTGTTTATACAGAGAGGTGCTGTAGCACGGCCTCGACCATCCGAATGTCAATGCGAATGTCAATGTTGAGGCAAGGACAGATCTGTCTGCCCTTCTTTCAAACACGCACTCGTACAGAGTGTCATGTACCAGGTATATACCCGAGGGTAACTTGTACATACATATCATTAATAGCGCCATTCAATATGCATTATAGTAGAAAACGACCGCGTTGTTCGGGGATGCGCGGGTTTTAAAACGACAAGTATTGGGTGTGTGGCATGTTCCGTGGGCAGGAATGGCACCCAGGCGAGGCCGCCGGACACGGTGCGGCATATTATTAATAGGTCAAACGTATATATGTATGCGTGCGTGATGCCAACGCACGAACTGATAGGCTGTCTCATGGCCGTCTGTCCGATTTTTTTCAAGCGTATCATACCTGGTACATTTTATTTCGCCAATTTCATTGGAGGACCGCATTTTCTGTGACTAAAACTAAACTGTTGTGCTGACTCTGGACTTCTTGTTGTGTGGGTTTTTATCCATTTTTCAGCCCAGCAATCGTGGAGTTTAGGTCTTGATTTCTCGCAGCTCGTGTCTCGAGCTGGCAAACAGTTACTAAAGTACGTCAAGTGTGGGTGGGTTTGATATAACAAGAACCACGAGCGAGGACGTCTGGCGTGACTGCGCAGGACTACGCATGAACGAGCGAGTCCGAAAACATACTCGATCGAGATCCAGAGAATCAGACGAATAGAAACCAGCGAGCCAAGCTTTCTACTCGTCATCAAATAAGATCGATCCTTGATACTTTTCCGATCTTTCGATTTAGCAACATGCAAGAAACACATGCACCCCTGGTATCATGTAGACGGCAATACTGATGATACTGACGTATATATAGATATATGTTATTTCAGTGCTGCCCTTCACGAACGGGGGCAGTGGGTGTGTGGCGGTGTGGAGGTAGAGGTGCGGTGTAGGGTGTAGCGGCGTGATCTTGCCCAAGGTTGCCGAAGGGTAACATGCGTGAAACCGATGCGGCGCAATTATTATTAGAACCCGATCTCGACTCACTCTCGACAGCGAAAGTAGACTGCTGAGCATTCTGAACTCACTCTCGACAGTAATAGAGGCTCGCTCTCGACAGAGATGGAGGAGGCGCGATGGAGATGCCCGCGAAAGTTCTCCTCTACGGTAGGTGCTGTCGTTGCAAGTAAACTGTAGTATAGGGCTTCAGCCATGAGCCCAAATCTGGAATGGGCTCCGATCAAGGAAGCAAAATGTCAACGCAAGAGGCCTGCAGGAAGGTCAGGCCACACCGTCACTGCTATGGGTCCCAATGTCTACATGTTCGGTGGTCTTCTCGAGGGCGCATCGCCTGCTGGCCCGACAGACGAAATGTGGCTGCTTACAATGAGCTCCACTGACGCGGAGTGGCACACCTGCGAGAAGAAAGTGAGCAGAACACATACCTGGTGTGCTAGATACCTGGTGCGGTATACGTTTGTCCACAACGTCTTGTGGTAGTCCCTGGCAGGCTGGCAAGGGTGTGTATCCATTGAAAATACTCGTAAGAGCTTATGACGGCGTACCACAAGGAATGGCATGCCAACGTACATAGATATACTGGTGCTAACCGCTTGTGCCAGTAGTTGATATCGTAGAGCGCTTGACGAAGTATGTAGTCGAGGTAATGCTTCCGTCGACATTTGCCTCCGCCAACAGAACCTCTACGTCGCCCACTGCTCACGCAACCAGGTGGATGTGGGTGCCTCACGTCAAGTCTCTCCAAGCAGCACGGGTTGTGTTGACGCAACGGCGGCGAACACGCCTGCTTGGCCTTGTGCTCGGTGGAGGCACACCGCCACTTACATACAGGAGAACAGGTACGCATGCTCCTATGATCTGAATAGTCACATGATCGAATGACACCTCTCCGGTGGCAAGCTTGTGGATATTCCTGTGAATACGTACGGTACGTACCAGTAGGATAGAAGCCCTCCAGCGAGCCCGTTCAGGGTTGTCTCAGCAAAAAAACAAGAAGCAACATATCTTCAAATATCTTCGCTGGCTCTCACTAAACCGCAGAGAGCGCTCACGCAGAGATGACTCTACAGAGTACAGTGTTGTAGGTGAAGTACCGAAACGAGCTCTAATGCAGTCAATGCAACCTCTACCAGTACTTACTATTTCGGGGACCATAGTGAATAGGACCAAATATTGATAGTAAAAATAGGTAATTATAAAGGTTTTTGTGTGTATCGTGGGTCCTATTTATTATGGTCCCCCGTAAAACTGATGCTGTTTTGACGATAGGCTGTCGTGATTGCCGTTCCCAAAGAAAATCGAACGCGAATTCCACCCTCACTTAAACCTTCAAACAGTCGAATGGTCAGCCAAACAGTAGCATCAATACGATAGGTAGCGTTTGAGGGCGCGTGCTTTTGGCGCCACAGAAGACGTGGTTCCGTTCATGATTACTATTCATAGTTATATCACAGCAGCACTATTAATAGCACAGCAGTCGTATGCTCGACAAAGTGTGTCTGCTGGGCATTTTACGCTATATCAGCATGTATTATATGAGCGTAAACGTTACCGACCTTCGCCGTTTTTGTTAGCATTCGTAGATTAAATGTTTGCATCATGTTTCCAGGATACTGGTCATTGGAGGCTTCCTGTCGTCTAGCGAGCGGCTGAATGACGTTTGGGTGTACAATGTCGTTTCCCGGCAATGGGAAGACAAGACGCCACCTTCCGGCCAGCGAGCGACCGCTTTCTTGCCTAGAGGCGGGCATTCCGCGTGTTGCATCGGCTCCCGCCTCTGGGTGTACGGTGGGTACGGCGGGGCGCTCTACAGCCGCAAAGATTTGGACGACGTGTGCGTCCTCAACCTGGAAACTTGGAACTGGGCGAAGGTGCGGGTGAATGTGGACTCTAAGCGAACGACCTCATAGCATTCCATGTGGACTCCGAGTGAACGACATCACGGCGTCCCAAATCCCACTGCAACACATTTTTAGTAGAAGATTGAGGTACCCGCAACACTTCGCGTTTCTATCCTATTGCCCACCCCCGGTGTCGGCTCGTTCTTCATATGTAACGCGACTTGTACTGGATGGCGTCAGGTGTCGCCTAAAGGCCGTGGACCTGGGCGGCGATCGGAGCACAGTGCGGTGGCAGTGGACGGCACGATGTTCGTCATCGGTGGTCGTTCCACCACAGCAGAGTTCAAGGACATGTTTGTGCTGGACACCGAAGTCGACCCCCCCGTGTGGACTGAGGTGAGGGAAGCATGCTCGAGTAAAAAACTAACTTATGTACGTACGAAACGTTTAGTTCCTACTTTTATTGAAATCCCGGCCTGCGCCAGGTGCATGAGTTGTAGCAGGCCTCCTATATTCTCCTCCATTGTTAACGTAAACAACACTCGGAAATATTAACGTCCCAACCACACGAGTATCCTTGGTTTTGTTAGACCTTTTGCACACCAGATCGGCAATAGTTACTGCCTTCTGTGGCTGTGGCTGTGCTGTGCTAAGCTATGTTCTACGTATGGCATGCAGGTGGAGCAGGGGCTAATGGACGTGCCCCGCTGGTTGCATGCAACATACGCAGTGCAAGCGGTACCGCACTGGAAGATCTTCGTTTTCGGCGGTATCGGAGGTGAAATCACGGACACCAATCGACAAGGGACGTTTATGAACGACGTTTCCATATTCGACACGGGTACGGAACGCTGGCTGCGACCGGCTATCCAGGGAGACCCACCGTTGCCCAGAGGTGACATGCAGCTCGAGTACTACCATCAGGTGTGACGTTGACCCAAAATTATTCATTTGATAGTGTAAACGATCACGCCTCGAAACTTCGGATTTATTTGCGCGATAGAGATACAACGCGGCAGTAATTTCTGCAGTGTGTTCGATTATGCTGCCGGAGCGTCTAAAGCCGACTGATAGCTTGCGTTGACTCTATTTTCCTTCGTCCTTACCATGAACATGAAGGGAGGGAAGCTCTTTCTCTACGGGGGGTGGGCAAACCGCTGGTTCAGCGACGGCTTCACTCTCGACGTGGGTTCCATTGTCGGGCCACCGTACGCGGTGATGGATTTGACTCCTAACCACGGACCCATCACGGGCGAAACTTTGCTAAACATCCACGGCATCGACTTCATCAACACGGAAGACGTAGTGGTGAGTTAACTATTCCACCATGGTAGGGTAGCATAGGGTAGGGTAGGGTGCAAAGCACGGTTTACGTGTAAGACATTGCACGGTAGTAAGAACTGACGACTGCCAAGCATGGTAGGCGGTAGGTGTCTTCACCCCACGCAGCAATGTCCAAACAATCACGATCGAGCAGCCGGTTAGCTATGGTGTGAATTCATTCCGTGAACGTGAACGTCAGCAAAGTTGTGTGTTTGCTCGCGCATCTTGCTGGTAGACGTCCGCCGTCACATTTCAACAAGCGCACGAACGTTCGCGTGTTCTATTCTTGCTCTTGCTTTTCAGATACGCTTCTCTCAGCGCAAGCTCTTCGTAGATGTGCAAGGGACGTTCATCAGCCAGACCAGTCTCACCTGCTTGACTCCGAACTTTACGGAAACCGGCATCCCTCCGGGCACAGTGGACGTCCGAGTTTGTCTTGCGGGCGAGAGCTTCACGACAACGAAGGCAGATTTTACTTTCTTCCCCGTTACCGATGCCAACTGCAGCTTTATCTACGGGCCCGGTCTCTTAGAGGAAGGCGTACCCCAGAGAGAAACCACCTTCGTTATCCAGGTCAGCATGCTATATATAGTGCACGTAGTTTCTGGTTTCCTAGTGTTGTTTGCTTTGTATCTCTTAACATCGGCTGGCGTCTGGCGAACCCCGCCGGGTGTGCTTTGCTCTCGTGTTTTCTCTAGGCGTGCCAGACTTGTATTCGCCACTCCTTACGTGTGTCACTCCTTGCGTGTGTGTTATGCGTCGTCTGCCGTCTGGGCTGCCTCGCTAGATGGCGACGAATCGCGGTCCTAGCTCACTGCAACACGACGTGCCTTGCTTACCGCACACCACCAACCCGATATCACAGGCGCGAGATGGAAGCAACAACGACCGCGAGTTCGGGGGCGATGAATTCGAGGTTAACGTGTATTTCGTGATGGGAGACGAGTACGCCGAGGACGATGAAACTGGTGCGAACGACCAAGATTTTGAAGCCGAAGCCGCCGCGGCGGAGGACGAGGCCCAGAGATCCAGAATAACCGTGAGAAAAGCCTTCCTTAAAACTTGAACTCTTCGAGATCTGTTTCCCTAGGCTACAAACAGCAAACCGGTGCATAGCAGTAGCAGGATAATGCAGGGCTGCGTGTACAGTATCATCAATAACACAGGGCTTAAAATATTTCATAGCTGTCGCTCGTAGGAATTCGCGCAGAAGGATATTTGTATGAGTCGTCAAGTTGTGTGCGTTGGTTAATTTACAGAATTTGGATTAACATACATCTGAAGTACCTGGTACAATATAAAGCTCGGCGGTCGTAGAACCCGGGTTCAGCCAGCCCCAACGGGAATACTTTTTGGCATGGTGTTAACTTGAAACACGTTCTTGCTCTTAGTACATGCTGCCGGATATTTACAGTACATGCGATGCCTTTCGCTGTTGCTGTTTGCCCTTTCTGTCACCACCACCACTTCTGTTAATCTAATAACAGGTCCGGCGGAATGAAGACTGCAAAGACGGCACGTACGTCGTTAGCTGGGTGCCTCCTGCCCCTGGAGACTACGAAATATCTGTCAATTTCAAGGGGACGTTCGGTGGAGTGGCAGGGGCAGTGAGAGGATCTCCCGTGACGGCTAAATTCCAGAAGGGCCAGCCAGCCGAGAATAACACCATGTCGGGACCGGCTATGATCAAGAAAACCACAGCAGACGTAGCCACTCTCCTGCAGTTCGCGACTAAGGTCAGTGTCAATTACCGGCGTCAATCACTAAGGTCAGTCAGCAAGGTCAGTCGCTGCGATCAGTCAGTGAGGACAGTCATCTGATACTCGCGGCTAGTTGGATCGATACGAGGGTCCCACCCGAGGGCCCACTCAATTTTGGGTGTTGATACCGAAGGTGTTACTGCAAGACTTTCTTGGCCCGGTGGTTTGTTCGATGATGCGGTGGTGATGATTATGGTCGTGATAACTGCTGTGATGCGCGCCCCACATGTGTTTGTCATTACATTACTGTGACGCAATCAGTAGTAGCATCCAGGCTCGCTGGCGAGCTTTTTGAGTACGATGAATGCATTTAGGTGTGACGAATATCCTAATCCTGGTTGAAGGTTGTGTGGGGTGTCTCGACTGTGGAATCTACACGATTTGCTTGCAGACAACATCAAACAGGAGGCGGTGTGTGGCGCTCGCACCCGAGTTACCTATACATAGTATTGCTATTAATGGTAACAGTAATCACTCGTGCTGACTTTTACTATCCAGTATTATTGCCCAGAAAGCGCCAGCCAAAATAAAAAATACCTTGCCTGGTGTGTGCTTCCCCCCAGGCGAAGGAAGGAATAAAACGGAAGATTGTGAAGGGTGGGGATGAAAACGAGGTGTTCGACGCCGTCGTGTCGGTACAAAGGCAACTTATACACTTCCACGAGAGGAAAGCAAGCATGCAGCTACTCATGGACAGGAGCCTTGCCGTTCTGGCGCAAATGCGGAAGGAACAGACAAAGGTACCGGAATGTATATATTGGTGAAGAACTTGCCCTCTACCTACGCTACCTTACGTCTGCGAACACACCCGCAGTTCTTACCTACCTACCCCTGCCGAGTTTGCCGTGGCAGAATTTTCATATACTGTACCCAGCGTTGATGCTTTCCGCGTCTCGTACCGTCATGTTGGCGTTTCCAAGGTGGCCGAGGTTGAAGTGCAAGCAAGCCGAGCAACCTCTTTAATGGGTGATCTCGAGCGAGTCGTGCCCGAGGTTGAGCTGCAGATGGGTCCTTTATTGAAGGTAAGGTATACTACTTGCTCTCGTATACCAGGGTAGTACCCTGTAGTATCCCTGCCGTCGATACTTCCGCAGCAAGCACCCCGATACGATGTACCAGCAGTGACTGCCAATCTAACTAAGATCTACCTTCTGTTTTTTTCCGATCAACCGCCTCTTGTCGTTTCTCCCGACAACGTTTAGTTTAGTTACTTGTGTAATCCGAGAGCTGACCTCTAATCGATTCGTGTGGCTCTTCGGCAACGATAACTATTTTATTTTTAAGGACCCTGCACCGAACGCTAAACACAACACGTTACTTATTTGCTCGTTTACAACAAGGCCCAAGCTCCGATGCTGAAGGCTGACGTT
Source organism: Nereocystis luetkeana (assembly GCA_031213475.1). NCBI lineage: Eukaryota > Phaeophyceae > Laminariales > Laminariaceae > Nereocystis > Nereocystis luetkeana. Next base: position 6,216,304 of record JARUPZ010000002.1, on the reverse strand, counting down.
CTAGAAATGGAGAAAGCTCTCCAAGAACGGTGCAATGCGGTTGCCCTCGGGGATTACACGCTGTGGGCCGCTGGGCCCGAGGCCGCCTTGGACATGTTGCGGGTGAGAAAAAGCACAACGAACGTGCGTGGTGCAGTTACAACAATTCAACATGTACGAGTACTCGGATTGTATATTCCGGCGATTCTGCATTAATGTCCGTGGGGGTTTTGAGGGGGGTGTCTGTTGTACAGCTGCCGCAGGCATTCGTTGTCGTGTGCTCACAGCACTGCGCAGAGTTGTCATATTCGTTTCTGTTCATCCAAGTGACCCTTTTCCTGGGCGGCATTACACAAAATAGGGCATGTAGCCACGTCACTTGTCACGTAGCCGGTTAGTGATTGTTGCGTCACACATACCAGTAGCAGTGAAAAGCATCACCTCATTAACCACGCCGTGCCTTGGTCGGTCGTTTCTATGGTCGCCTGTTGCGGCACGCATGCTTGTTGCCGTGAAACGCATCACCTTATAAACCACGCCGCGGTGTTGGTCGTTCGTTCCCAAGGTTGCCGACGAGGCGTTTGACGTGGAGAGAGACAAAGCCAAGGAGGCCGATGCACTGGCGCAGGTTTTCCAAATATCGGGCGACTTGGTCAAGTCGCGTCTACTCATATCACAGGTGGAAACCACCCCCTTTTTTTTAATGATATGCCGTGAATCGGTTTCACAAGCGTTATGCCCGGCAGGTTCCGCTGTCTAACCTACCCTCCGTACAAGTGCTGAACTGACACGTCTGTCATTCCACCGCTAACTAGGCGACAACACAGCCCTACGAGGCAGGTAGGTGTCATTTTTTGGCGCGCCCGCCGTAAAGCGTATCACCAGGCATGGGGGTACTGATTTTTTTTACCTTCTTGGAGGCGTCCGTGTGCCCTAATGTGGCATCATCAACACCTACACTGAGACACTGTTGGTAAACGATGCTACGATAGTTCGCCCCCCTTGCGTGATTGTACCGAGTTAATATTACTAGTAGTTTATCGATCGAACCGTGAACAAACCGAAGGAGAGCGAATCACATGACTACAAATGGTTGAATTTAACATCGGTAGAGGGGGAGAAACGGGCACATCCAGGGCAGTGTCACACACTGTAAGTATATTCTGTAAACACTATCCCTGAACGAGCACACTTTGTCTGTTTCCATCAGGTTGAAGACCTCTTCGGGTCGTTCACGCTACTGTGGCAAGAAGCTCGCACGTGCAGCGAGATGATCGAGTTCTCCAAGGCCATCAAGTGGAAGGATCTAATTCCGGAAGGCTTCGAGGATACCGCTACCAAACTCATGTCCATGGTAGGCGAAGACCACCCACACACGCGCGAGTAAAAACACAGAAATGATTTTCGGTCGTCAAGAACAACTTTTTTTTTTCCCTCCTCGGCAGTTGGCATGCAACCAACCACGCCCGAACCACGGCGGCTTCATGTCCTCCTCCTGCTTTGCAGGTCAAGAAACTTCCGAAGTCTCTTCACGAGACCGACGCGTACAAAGGCCTGTCCGCCCTAGTGAAGAACTTTATGTCCGCGTGTCCACTTGTGGGAAGCTTGAAACGATCGAAGCTGTCGCATCGTCACTGGCAAGAGCTCCTCAGAGCTAGCAACGCAGACGCCCCCAATTTTCCGGGCCACAATGTCGAAGATTCTCTTCGACTGGAGGTACGAGGTAGAAATGCAGACGTTCGCGCGCGACAGCGGTGTCGTCAATCAAAGTAGGCGTGCATCAACCTCTTTTGTAGGGTGTCCTGTGCTAAGTCGTGCCCGAGCCTCTCTCTGGAGCATCCTCAATGCCACACGCTACGTATGTATTTTCCTTGCTTTGATCAACTTGGAGGTGGTTGCAGATTCTTGTTGATAATCGAAGCATGCCTTAAGTGTGACTGTACTGCACGGTACCTGCAAGGTCGGAGACTCCATTGTATATCGTATGTGTTGCCGTACATTTTTCGTCAGAGTTTTAAAATATTCGACGGTTGTCGCAGGCACTTATTAATAGAACCAGAACTTATTCTCGAGTAGACATTTTTAGATCAAGCTTTTCCATGTACCAGGCCAACTAGTTTCCTCGCATCGGAGATAAACCCGCCCGTTATTGGGTTTCGCGAAATTGTTATCCGTAACAGGACTTGATGGGTCTGGATCTGGTTGCTATGGCTTCCGATGTGGAAGCCATCGCCGACAAGGCCACTAAAGAGGCCCACCAAGAGACATCTCTTATGCTGCTAGAGACTACCTGGGACAGGGTTGAGTTCTGCGTCACGAGCAACAGTGGTGACATGGAAGTCCCGCTGGTCAAATTGAGCGAGGAGCACCTTGAGGTAGGTTGGGGATGAGGAGCTTCGCCTTGAGGCATGTTTTCCTGTGAATATTCGTGTTTCGATCGTGCTCGCCATATAGCAGCAATAAAGGGAAATCTGCCCGCGAATGCTGATGCTCCATTCTGGCCGGTTATGGCAGCAGCGATACCTGTCTGTACAGAGTTTCCACACACTCTTGCGGATAGAGTAAAATCAACGACGGTTTTTAATCGGATTGGCGCTTTGCCTCACTGCTGTGCTTTTTGCCCGCCCACCTTCAGACGCTGGAATCGGACATGTTAGTTGTGCAGTCGATGGTGGCGTCGCGCTACACCCACTTCAAGAAAGAGACGTTAGAATGGCAGCGGTCGCTATCTTTCGTCAGCGATGTCATGACCATGCTCAACGGTATTCAGGTCAGTTCGTTTACCTGTTTACTCGAAACAATCCTCCATCCGAGGGGCCAGTGGGGTGGCCGTGACGTGTTTTTGACCTTAGCACTTCAGCGTAATCGCAACGATGGGGTCGTCGCGCTGTCTCCCTGCTCTCATGGCCTCCGTCGCCCGGCGAGCGAGTCAGCTCCGCCCCAGCGATGTACACGATGTACACGATGTACACGATGTACACGATTCACACGATGCACACTATGTAGACGTTGACCGCAGGACCCGGTATGTTCGCGGTCAGTCTTTCAGGATTTATCATAGGCTCGAGCCTCTTGCTATTGTCGGCTCTTCTAGTGACACAACGCGCGCATGTAGTTGATATTTCTAGCTTCACATAACGCGATACAATACCTCGACGTCGATACAGTACCGCGTGGAAGTCGCCCAGCGTGAGTTACAAGAAGCTCACGCAAGTAGACGAGCGCTGGGAGCGTTGGGCCCATCACGAGTAAAAAAAAAGCAGGAGGTGTGGTAATAGGTCAGGGGGTGGGGGGGAGGCCTACCTTGTGACTCGGGGATCTGCCTTGAGAAAAGTACTGGACACATCACTACGAGAAACAGAAAAAACAACCAATCAAAGCCATTGATGGGTTCGGGTGCCCTTCGTATCGGCGACTTCGCAGCAAATGTGGAGGTACTTGGAGCCTTTGTTCATTCAGTCCGACGAGGTGAAGAAGGAACTGCCATTAGACACGAAGCGCTTCGAGAAGATCGATGGAGAGGTCAAAGCAACGCTAACCGAACTCTGGAAGGTTAAGAAGGTGAGGGCAGCCGCTTTACATATTGCACCGCACCCCTCATGCCTCTATAGCGAAAGCCTAGCAATCTGAACCATGAATCAGGCGCGATGTAACTGGAACCATCCTTTAAGCTCAACTGAAAAATTGCGCCAAACAAACCAAATGTTGGTGAGTACGTACGTCAACGGTGTATGGAGGTGTGTGCTCACGTTTTGTATTGCCGTGATATGCCCGGCACGGTCTTATTCATCTTCTACCTGGTCTATGCTTTGGTGCTGTTGTTGATGCTGTTGGTAATGTTCAATCGTCTCTACCGTACTGCAGGTGAAGGCGGCATGCAACAAACCGGGCCTTGTCCCCCAGCTTGAGATTATCGTTACGGAGCTAGAAAAATGCAAGAAGTCCTTGAGCGAGTACCTCAGGTACGTCGACGATGCCATCGACAATAAATTTGCTCCAGCATTTCTTCAGCGCTTTCGAAAACGTAAAAAATCTCGCTTCGTCCACGGAGAAGCTCTTCGTCGGGAAGCGGTGTATGGCGGGGGGGGGGGACTAATACTCGAACGTCGCCGAAGCTAGCGCGTGGCCCACACGGTGAAGGTTTCATCGTATACCCGAAGTATAATCACACATCACACATCATAAATGTACTCTCGACAGTACGTGTTGTACGATACGTACGTAGCGCAATACTGCTGATGCCTCGCTTTTTTTGCCTGCTTGTCTCCTTCCGCAGCGGAAAGAAACGCGTATTTCCAAGGTTTCACTTCACCAGCGAGGCGGACCTCCTCGACATTCTCTCGAACGGGAACCAACCCGGCAAGATCATGCCGCACATCGATAAGATCATGCTCTCCACTAAAACCCTCAAACTCGAGACCGTTCCCGGAAATGTCAGCGACCGCCCCCGGGCTGTTCACTTCGAGGCGGGTGTTGGAGACGAAATCATTGACTTCGAGCCCGCCGTATTCTTGGAGGGCAAGGTAGGTACTGGTGGATACTGCTGTAGTCGTGGGACATCTGACAACATTAAGACAAACAATTTATCACCACTTCGTAGGCACGAATTATGGTATGTAGACAGAGACCAGCAGCTACAGTCGTAGTAGATTCTGGTGCTATGTAGTGCGTCTGCTCGTGCTATCAAGTCAAAACAGGTTGCCGGCCGGGGGTCTGTTAGATATTCGTCGTATCTTGTAACGAGCGGTCGATATCACCGTACATTCGACATGCCCGTCGTGCTCCTAAACGCCTATTAATAGTAGGCGGTTACACCATCTCACCAGACTGTCGTATGTCGCCACGTCGCAACCATCTCGCGCCAGGTGGAAATCTACCTCCAACACGTGCTGGATAGCCAAAGGAAAACCTTGGGAAACACTCTCAACCGATCAATCGGTCGCTACCCAAACCAGGCTCGCGTGGAATGGCTCATGGACGCGGATCCGCCCGGTTCGGCGAAAAAGAGCGATCCTGCACAGGTCGAGGGTTGTTACAGGATACGAGTCCTTAAGAATTATCTCCCCAGGGTTGGGGTTGGGGTATATCTGTATGATCTACTCGAACAACATGTTACACAAATCACTGCACGTTTATATGGAGAAAACTAGTTTGGACTGTTAATAGTGTGGGGTCATCTTTACAAGGGTGAAACTGTCATGATGCTTCGATAACAACCGCTCGCGTGCACGTACAGTAGTGCCTGCTAGTTAGTGAACGTTGCACAGCAGTAGCGAGTCTAGGGATCTGACAAGGTAGACCAGGTATAAAGCAGTGGTTCTCCTCGTCGACTCTTTTTTTCTAGGTGGCTCTTCTCGTGGCTGGCATCAACTACGTGCTGGAGGTCGAAGCAACTTTGGAGCGGGTGGATTCAGGAGACATGAGCGCTCTCAACGGGTACCACGATCTTCAAGTGAGAAATTTTGACTGCTATTGTACCACAACGCCACTACCTACTGAAGACCACACCACACCATAGGGGGTGACACATGTCTTGCTACGGTAGAGGTGATGTCAACATATTTTGCCACGACGTGCTGTTTTCACCTATATCTACCATAGTATCGAAGCGCTGCATGTCTAGTGGCGTTCGATTAGCGTCCAAAAACTGAGCTTGATAAATCCACAACGTGGAAGCAAAAAAAGTTTCCATGTAATGAACGCTTTACCTGTTGGATCCCATGATGCACGTTTTGGTTTAACGCCCGCTACTTTTTTCCTCCACCCTCATGCATACCAACTGTTTATCAATAGGTGAACCAACTAAACCAACTGATCGAGTTGACGAGGTCGGACTTGAAGCGAGACGACCGTCAACGTATCATGAGCCTCATCACGATGGATGCCCACGCTCGCGACATCGTGCTGATGTTGATTCGAGAGGGAGTCACCGACAAGGTGAGGTTGCCAGTATGCAAGGTGGTGGTGCACCACGACTTCCCCGTACGTGCACTGTTGTCTTTTGTTGTGACGTGTTATCTTTTTGCATCAAAATGCACCTTGTAACAAACCGTCTACTCCGAAGGGTACGCGATGTATGAAACAGAGCGTGCCGGCTCTCCATAAAGTCGCCGTACTAGAATAGCCTTTGTCATTTTGTTTTATTTTGGTGGCAGGCGGACTTTCAGTGGGCCTCTCAACTCAAGCAACGGCTGAGGGGGGATTCGGGGCACTCGTCCGACCCTAAACTGCCCATGGCAACGATCGACATACTAGACGCTTCGTTCGAGTACGGCTTCGAGTTCCTCGGAAACGGACCTCGGCTCGTGATCACGCCCCTCACCGACAGGATTTACGTCACGGCCACTCAGGTCAGCTTCATTCACTGTCGTCAGTCTTCACTGTAGTCAGTCTTCATTCACTGTCATCAGTCTTCGCCGTCGTCAGTCTTCAATTCACTGTCGATAGGCCATGTGTCAGTTCACCATACGAACACAGATAGATAGACAGTATACGTGCGGATACCGGTGCGGAATGACTGCTGACATCGGACAAGGAACGACGTCATCAAGAGGTTCAAGTCCTGCACATGCAGCCACCAATCCGATATCATACTCCCAGTGTTCTCTATTCATAGTAGTAGGTAGAAGTAGTAAAAGTCAGTTGTACTGCAGTAGTAGTAGTAGTAGTCGCAATAGAGAGACAGGCCAAATTGCAGGCGAATAGGTTGGACCTGTGCGTACTATCAATATTGAATACCTGGTAGAAACTGTAAATCCTCCACTATTACTATTACGGGGGACCATAGTTAATAGGACCAAATATTGTTAGTAAAAAAAGGTTAAATGTATAGGTTTTTATGTATACCATAGGTCCTATCAACTATGGTCCCCCGTAATATTAATACGTAGCAGTTCCTGAGGTAAACGAGAAGTCTGCGTGAGAATCTGTGCGTCTCCGCGCATCGTTCTCTTTTGCGCAGGCGCTTCACCTGAAAATGGGATGTGCTCCGGCAGGTCCAGCGGGCACAGGAAAAACTGAAACAACGAAAGACCTTGCGGCAGCTCTCGGAAAGTGCTGCTACGTCTTCAACTGCTCCCCCGAGATGGACTACCAATCTCTCGGCGACATTTTCAAAGGTGAGCAGCAGACGATCCAGCCGCCATTACTCTGTCAATAGTACCAGGTAGCACTTATTATATTGTCGTCCCATTTAGTACATGTACTATCTGTCTGTCCACAGGCGAGTTTAGATTATATAGCCAACAAAAACCGCCCCCCCCCCCCCCCCCGATGCCCCACTTAATCGCAGGTCTGGCATCCTCGGGGGCCTGGGGGTGCTTTGACGAGTTCAACCGACTCGTGCCAGAAGTGCTGTCCGTGTGTTCCTTGCAGTTCAAGGCGGTGACAGACGGCTTGAAAGCGCACGCGGTGGCTTCTTCCGACGGGAAAAGAGAGAAGCGCTCGCCGGCGTCGATCGTGATCGAGGAAGATCGCGTCTGCTTGGACCCTGGATGCGGGGTGTTTATCACCATGAACCCGGGCTACCTTGGCCGCTCGGAGCTACCGGAAGGACTCAAGGTGATCTGCCGAAACGTGTATATAGCTGGTATACGCTTGTCGTGACACGCATTCGTCTGCAAAGCAATGCTCAAGACAGTGATATCTACTCGCCGCGACACGCATTCGTCCTTCAAAGTAATGCTCATGACGCTGAAAAAGGTGCTTGTATGGTAACGTGATGACAGCAGGCATGCCCTTCTTTCGTGCTCAAATTGTGCTCAAATTTTGTAACGTGGTACGTCACAAGGGCTTAGAATGTACGTGCAATCTACTGTGCATCCGTATGTCTCAGGTGTTGTTCCGGCCTATCACGGTGATGGTGCCCGATCTGGTTCTCATTTGCGAGAATATGCTCATGGCGGAAGGGTTTGTCCAGGCGAAGACTCTTGCCTCCAAGTTCTACGGACTTTATTCGCTCCTCCAGGAACTGCTCAGCAAACAGGTCAGACTGGAACGAAGCCGCACCAGAACCCTCCTCTCTGCGCAACGACCAAGATGTCTAGCATGTGCTGTGTGTCGCTGTGTGTCCAAATGTACGACAAAGACACGCTACCTGAGCAGTACAAGATGGATCACTCGTTCCAGTGCCACGATGTTAACCACCTTTCTCCCTTCCTTCCTTCCTTCCCTTCTTCCTTCCTTCATTCCTTCCTTTCTTCCTTTCTTTCTTTCTTTCCTGTGTGTTCGGCAGGATCACTACGACTGGGGCATGCGAGCTGTGAAGTCGGTGCTTGTTGTGGCCGGGATGCTCAAACGCGCCGAACCGAGCCTGCCGGAAGACTCCCTCCTCATGCGGGCTCTTCGGGATTTCAACACCCCCAAGATCGTACACAGTGACGAGGTGCGCAGACTAGTGCGCCTACTCACGGTATGCCGGCCCGATGTCTGAAATATGCGAAATCACAAGTTTCCAAGATTTTTAATATTCGAAGGCCGTTTATTTATTTATTGCACGTTTTCATCCGACAGCCAATGTGTTGCGAACATAGCCGTGTCAGTCACAACAAATCAGCCCAGTCGAGCCCCCCCCCCCCCGCCCCTGCTGCTCAACCCCTCTCCTTTGCCCCTGCTCCATGCTTTCGCAACTTCTGTAAAATATGTTTTACCTCGCACAGGCCGTATTCTTCGGTCTTTTGAATGACTTGTTCCCGTCCGTCAATCCACCGAGGCTGGTTAACGACAACCTCAACGCCTGTGTGCGAGAAGTGTGCGAGGACATGAACCTATGGCCCGACGATGCCTTCGTCCTCAAGGTGATTCACCGTGCAGTAGCAGCATGCACAATGCACTATGCACAATGGTTGAAAGCGGCGATGGTTGGTTGGGTTGGCTGTCCTCATTGTGCTGCGGAAGTCAAGGATACCTGTCCCCTTCGTGATATTCACGTTAGGAAATACATCGACAATGCAGTTAGGAAATACATCGACAATGCAGTTAGGAAATACATCGACAATGCAGTTAGGAAATATCTTATTAGAACACGAGTATTGATCTTATTACCTCATACCCACCTCATACACACGTAGTACCATCATCAAAATTTTAACAATAATCAACGAGATATTACTTATAGTGTCGGTTTTTGTGGGTAATGCCTAGATCGTCTCTTATGTTCGTACCTCGATGTTGGCTCGAAATAATGAGCAAGCGGCCGGTTCTTTTTTCAGGTATCTCAACTGGACGAGCTGCTGGCTATTCGTCACTGCAACTTCATCGTGGGTCAGGCCGGCGCAGGAAAAAGCAGCTGCTGGAAAGTGCTCAAGGAGGCCCGAAGCCGCATGGATCCCAGAAACAAGGTTAAGGTACGAGACGCCTACAATATATCCCATCCATCTTGTACAAACCTGACCCTTGGGAGATTAACGTCTGGCATCTTGCTGCAAACTACCAAACGGCAAAACTTGTTGGGGGGGGAGCGTGGCGGTCTGATGCCGTTTTTTGAAGTGGCTGCCGCTTCGCGTGTAGGTGCTTCTTGAGAAACAATGGCCATACATGCGTCATACAAGCAGACGTGCTTCCTTCTTCTTCTGGAAATATAAAGAGAACGTTGACACCTCTTTTGGTATTATTCGTAGGACGTTGGGTATCTCTTCTCCACCACCACCCTATTTCCAAGCAGCTTCTCCCATCATACAATTTCCAAGACTTTTTTTGTCTCCACTATTGTTCCAACTAGCTTGTCCCATCACTCTAATTTCAAGCAGTTTATCCCCGACACTCTACTTCCAATATGTTTTCGCCGCAAGAATATTAAATATTAAAGTAGGACGTTGGCATATATTTTGAGAGTATTAAAATGGGACGTCGGTGTCTCTTGTGTTATTAACATTAATGCGACGTTGATATCTCTTCTGTCAATACTGTGATATCAATAATATTATACTATATTTCGTATCGATGTTGTTACTTGTTACCCTTGTTGCGCTATTAGGACGTTGACATCAACCCAAAGACGATGGCTACCGAAGACCTCTACGGGCACATTTCTCTTTCCACCAGAGAGTGGAAAGATGGACTGCTGAGCACCATCATGCGAGACCTTGGAGCCATCCCCAACTCCGCGGCGAAGTGGATAGTGCTCGACGGCGACCTCGATGCCAATTGGATCGAAAGCATGAACTCCGTCATGGACGACAACAGGGTAAGCAAGACTCGCAAGTCACAAATCACACCTTAACTCACAACCACTCACAGAAGCGTACCTGCGCAAATAATATGCTACCTGCTTAACAGCACTACCAGTACTACATTCTGTATCCGAGCATGTTTGGGAATGAACCCTTGAAACGACCTTAAAAGTGATCCCAGTCTAATTCCGAGTCGTTTGTTCTCGAATATTGTGGGTGCAGTTTGGAAGGGGTTATAGTGTACTGTCGTTGTTTGATGGACTCTATGCAGGCACCTACAGAGGACAACGAACGTTTTCTTGTGTGCTTGTTTGCTTTTCTGAAGTGCTTATTCGCTGGCATAATCGAACACCACCTCTCAAGGGGCGGGGAGTGGGGAGGATGCATGCATGTACACGGTGATATCATACGACCCAGTAAGCTCATTCGCCTCGCCGGATAACGCTCCCAATCTTGTCTGGCACCAACAGGTGCTCACGTTGGCCTCCAACGAGCGCATTCCGCTAAGGGCCCACATGCGCATGATCTTTGAGATCCGGGACCTCAAGTACGCTACGCCGGCGACGGTAAGCCGCGCCGGAATTTTGTACATATCTACGGTGGAGGGTCAGCAGTGGCACTCTCTCATTGCCAGCTGGGTCACCGCCTCGGGGTACGGCGAGACTGTCAAGTCCCAGCTGTCGGATCTATTTGACTCGTATATTCCAAAGGTGGTGCAGCTGCTGATCACCCACATGAAAACTAGCGTGGAGTGCGAGCCGACAACCGCCGTTTCAGCCCTCCTGCAGGTGAGTTGATTATTCAGAGTACATGCCAGCCTATCTTATTCATACACAAGTGTGTTTTTTGTTGTTGGCGAAGGGACAACGAAGGATTTGGTCGTTGCCACAATCAGCAGATCAACGCGTGTTGAGGTTGTTTCGTTTATTCCTCCTACCCATGCTGTCATGATCGTGCCCCAGTCGAGAGGAGCATAATACAAGGCTCACCGATGCACGGCGACAATATTAAATATTGTTGCTGTCCTGCTTGTTACCTCCTCACCTTGACCGAACTCAGCTCTTTTTATGCGCCCTTTTTTGCAGCTCCTAGAGGGGTTCCTCAAGGACAACACGCTGTCGGATGCGTCGATGGTGGAGCACTCTTTTGTCTTTTGCGCCATCTGGGCCTTTGGGTCGGCACTGGGGGTTGGCGACGATGGAGTCGACTACCGCAAGGCCTTTTCAGACTGGTGGGACAGGAAAACGAAATACATTACGTCTGGCGTTCCGCTCCCACCTCGACTTCATACGTGCTCGTCGATACAATTAGTGAATCTGGGGGATGTAGGGCACGTCAAACCGTGCTGATTCGATATAACTACAGTACAGTACAGTACAGTATAGTACAGTGCAGTGCAGTACAGTACAGTAGAGTAGAGGGAACGGAAACCGGTGACGTACCGTGTACGTTTCGCGTCGAGAAACGCACTCGGTTCTACGCAGCGCTTTCCCCCCCTTACTTTTGGTACTACTGCAAGCTGCGTATTTTGGTACTTGCTCTCTTACTTTGAGCACAAAGCAGCGCACCCCCCGCCTAGTTTTGGTACTATAAGCAGCAACTTTCTTCCCTTGCTTTTGGTGTGAACACTAAAAAGCGCACTCACCCCTCACTTTGGGCAATAGCTGCCGGTAGCAAGCATAATTTCCCCTTAGTTTCCGTACCAAGCAGCGCATTTCCCCCACATTTCTCCCCTTCCCCTTGGTACGACTGAGCAGCGATTTCCCCCATTACGACAGTTTTGGTACTAAGCGGCGTTTCCCCCCCCTCCTTTAGGCATTAAGGAGCGTACCCCCCTACCCCCCCCCCCCCGTTATAATTTTGGTACTAAGCAGCGCATCATACTTTTGGTGCACACAGGTGGAGGCGTGAGTTCAACAAAGCTGTCAAGCTGCCGGCTCGAGACACGATATTCGACTACTTCTTATCGTTTGAGAGTGGTGACTGCCGCTTCGAGCCATGGACCAAGCACAAGATCTTCAAAGTCGTCGATTTTGACTCCAATACCATGCAGATGAGCGAGGTGGGCAAATAAGGGGCTGAGCAAGCATTATTGGCAAACCGTTGAAGCCTGGTGACCAGGTGGTACCCTGTATGCTGTAGTTTAAACAGTCACATGACGATATATTTGATGTCATGTTTCGTGTGGTCGATAGGTTGTTCAAGTGCAGTACTACAGTAGTACACGGCCCTTCATTGCTTGTTTTTTTCCCCGGTCGGTGTTCCATCTGCTTCTCGTCTTGAGGTATTTTTTATAGCCAGCCGTGCACGAAGTAACTTATAAGCTCTGTTCGCACGTTTTGTTGTTGTTAATCACAAGGTCACGGTGCCAACAGCGGAAACTGCTTCAGCGACATTCTGGATGGAACAACGCATGGGAATGGGCAAGCCTGTGATGCTCGTCGGCCCTGCAGGAACTGGCAAAACCCAGTTAGTCATGGGTGCACTGAGGAACTTGATGGCCAAACGCGAAAGCTCCTATTTGACGTCCAAGATCAACATGAACTTCTACACGAGGTAACACGCGTAGTCGTAGCGGTTTGACGCCGTGTTCGAACGCTGTAATTTGGAACGAACGACCCGAGGTCAGGCCGGGGCATCGAAAGGTTAAGGTTTAGGGGGTTAAACGGCTTGCCGTGAGTTAAATTGGGAGGTCTGCTTCCCTGCCCACGGCCGCTTGTGACGTATCTATGCATCAATGCGATAGGTGCCATGCACATTTGGGTACGAAGTTTTTTTGCCGCTTTATCATTGTCACGCGTAAGCCCTCATTGTGGTACCTGGTACAGGGAGATTCCAACGCGTATTGCGCACAAGGCATACGGACACGGAAATATCGGAGCATGACAACATCACAGCCCGGCACAAATACTATGTTTCACGCAGTGGGAAAAGTATCCGCAATATCAAGAGAATGTGAGAACACTTTTTGTGTTTGCAATTGATCTACTGTAGGTCGTGGGATATGCCTGTTCCCTTTTCTTCACGTGTACGTGTTTCAAACCGTTTCTTCCGAACAATTTCTCTTCTCACCTTTCACCGGCAGTGCTTCTGTCTTGCAATCTAGCATGACATCCAGCCTGCAGAAAAAGTCTGGGAGTTCGTACGGGCCTCCAGGTTCGGCCAAGATGGTTTTCTTCGTCGATGATTTGAACCTGCCCGCCCTCGACGCGTACAACACCCAGTCGGCCATCGCCCTCATCCGCCAGCATATGGACTACGGACACTGGTGGGCCGCTGCCAAAATGGGCACACACATTGAACGACTCTATTACTTTAATACTATTAACAGAACGAAGGAGGTGAACAGATATAACACCGCCATCGGCGAGTTCAGGCGTCCCGATCAACCAACGGGATGCGTGGTCGAAAATTACCACACCCTCTTGGACGGAGCAATTCGGCCCAGTGTGTTCTTTGTGCGAGCAATATGTAACTTGATCTACAGAAATAGGGTTAGCGAGATCGTGTTCGATGAAACTTCAGTCCTGCATGCCGCGGCACGGCTATGGTTCAAGTTGAACGCGTAGCGTTGGCCTCTCCCTCCGCAATACCTTTACAGCAGCCCGTGACCGAACGAACCCCCAAACGCGTATCCAGGTATACCACGACCAAGCTTACGGTACAAAACATCAGTGACTGCCAGTACGTTGCCGCCATGAACCCGACGGCCGGCAGCTTCCAGGTGAACACAAGTATCAGGGATACAAATACACATCATATCACACGGTATTTCTTGCTTATCCTATGACTACAGTAGGTGGTCAGTCACGTTGCCGAGAGTGTCGCTGTAACAGCAGGCGGTATTTTGAGCCTGTGACTCAGTAGGTGGTAACATTGGTGAATCTGCCGTTGTAATCCGAGACGGAACTTTGAGCCTCTGACTATTTCAGGTGATCACATTGGTGCATGTGTAGACTATATCACAAGACCGCGTTTTAAGCCTATCACTACAGCAGGTGTTCACGTTGTTCGTGCGGTGACCGTGTCGTTTAATCATGAGAGACAGCAATCATATGCTCTCTACGGTAGCTGACGAATGTTTTTACGTATCCCGCACGGTTCCAGATAAATCCTCGGCTCCAGCGGCACTTCTTGGTCTTCGCTATCGGCATGCCAAGCCCCACGTCTCTTCTGGCCATCTTCGAAACGTTCTTGGAGGGCCACCTTCGCCAAGAGATGCATGGGAAACGCTTCCAAGCAGGCGTTGTACAAGTCTGCGCCAGCATCATCAAGGGCGCTTTGAGTGTGCACCAGGAGGTGATATTCTCTCCTTTGGTCAAATTTATTGAAACTAAAATCGTATTTGTACGGCCTCAAGAATGATTGGCATCATACCCTTCTCTCTTTTGGTTACCCTATTAAGAGGGTTTAGAGTTATTCAGCTCTGTAGCAGTTCATGACTGAAGACGGTTGAAGTTTACGCTGATGCACATTGATTATACTGTCTGACGTGAAGTGTGTTCAAAGCATCATGAATTAAAAAAAATCGGCGAAAAGTAGTTGTGATTCCGCTCTGCTCGTCGATACGCATCTCACGTTATCAATAAAATAATGTGCGCTATCACTACGTGTTTTGTCGTTTCAGGTCAGCGACAATTTCCGCAAAACGGCGGCAAACTTCCACTACGAGTTCAACATGCGACATCTCACGAACGTGTTCGAGGGCCTGCTGAAGGCCTACCCTAAGAACTTCGTTAGCGGGGAGCAGCTAGTCCACCTTTGGCTGCACGAAAGCGAAAGAGTGTACGGAGATCGATTAGTGAGTTTCAACAACACTATTTCAATGTCTGCACAATATTCAAGATATCAAACGTGGGGTACAGTATGGTAATTTGCCGCTAACGGCCATCAGGCCGCCAGCGGTACGCCCAACCGACTATTTCGCAAAAAGAGCTGCAAGTTCTTCGTACCACATTGATCAATGTGACCGCTTGTGAGAGCGAATGAAATCACACTGCCATACCCCACCTGTTGTTTTGTCTTTGTTATCAAGGTAAATCGGCACGACATAGACCGGTTCCGAAGCATCATGTCCTCTCAAGCAAAGAAAGCGTTTCCGCAGTATAATTGCCAGCGTTTTTTCATGGAGCCTTCGTCGGCGGGCAATGGTGGGGCTGGACAGCCGCTCATTTTCAACTTTTGTGCGGAGGGAGAGTATATCCAAGTGGAATCAACGGACATCCTCAGGTGACGATTAGTGCTTCCTTGAGTGACAGTATAAATTGACCGTATCATACTTTGCCGTGTACTCCCTGGGTTCACCATGTTCTAGCAAGAACTAGCCCTCAGGCGACAAAGTAGACCACGATGGCTACTTGCGCGAGTGGCTCCTTTGCTGTTTGAGTACGTTGGAGAGAGCTCCACAGTCCAACTCTGCAACTCCTCAATTGGGCTCCGATCCACAGTGTTCCTGTTGTTATATACTTGGTACCGGGCAGCGAGGTTGGTGTGACGATAGGCGATACGAGATAGGTACACGGGTCGTGTGGCTTCAAGTTTCCATTGTTTCTTCGCGTAATATCGATAGACATCAGGTAGAGGGTGCGGTCATTTGATGGGTTTCCATGTCCCCATCGAAGGCTTTCTCTGCTGGCAACCTTCCTTTCTTACCCGTAATGTTACAACAGAGAGCCTTTGAGAGCTTGATCCCTACCAATACAAGTAGGCCCACCGCTCAGGACTGGTTCTGACAGTCCCTGCGCTGCATCGCGCCAAACCTGGCACCCTTACTGCAACAGTCGGACTAGGGCTCTCACTGGATCGCTATTTCGTATTCCTAAGCGAAGGGGCGAGCGCGGAAAACGGAGAATCATGTGTCAATGTCGCACCCTCCCCGTCCACCCCCCCCCCCCCCCCCCGTCTCATGCCTGGTCACATGGATCAGAGAAACGCTTGAGGCCGCGCTCATGGAGTACAATGCGACGAATGCCGTGATGGACCTGGTACTCTTCGATGAGGTGCGGGTCATGTTGTTACACAAGAAGTACGCTATCAACTACCAGGTATTCATTGCAGTGCATTAGTTTGTTACTTTTATAACAGCCGACGAGGCGAATTTGCGGTATTAGAGAGTAATGCTTTTGGCATCAAAACACACATCGTTGTTACTAGGGTGACTGCGCAGTACCTGGGAATTTTCAAGCGTCTCGCTAAAAGCTAAGCAAACTTACGCAGCCCTCCGTCGGTAAAGCCACACACATAATAAATGATCGCTGTATTAATAGTTGAAATATATGTCGCACCCGATAGTTCCGAGCATAGCCAAGACCTGCTGGGAGTTGACACTAAACTCTGTCGTACAAACCCATTTACGATTTTGCTTCCTTGAAGGCATGCCTGCACGTCGCTCGCGTAAGCCGCGTCCTGCAGCAAGCCGCCGGACACGCCATGCTCATCGGAGTAGGTGGCAGCGGAAAACAGTCCCTCGCCAAGCTAGCGGTGTACATGGCAGGCTTGACTCCAGTTTCGATCGTCATCAGCAAGAGTTACAGCCTCAATGACTTCAAAGCCGATCTACAGGTAAGAAGGGGCTGGCCTGCAAAAATCACCCTACTCGTGCCCTATTTCCAAAAAATGTATACCCAAAACGGGGTAGTGATAGATGCCGTGCTGAAGGGGTTAATGTCTCTCCTTTATAAATAGTGGCCGCGTTTTTACGTTTGCAAAACTAGCTGACGATGCGCGCTCTGATTCCGCAACAGTTGATGTTCACCAAGGCAGGAGTCAAGGGCCAGGGCGTTGGTTTCCTCTTCACCGACAGCCAGATCGTCCAGGAGCGCTTTTTGGTGAGAATGTAGACATCTCTCGCCATTGCCATGGGATCGTTTGCACCCGGCTATTTTTTACATCTGCAGCACCTCACGAAATACCAATAAGCCTGTCAATTGTAGAATGAGTCTGACGTGTTTCGTGAGTAATCGAGTTTATCGCTCCAAGGCTGTCACGTGGTGCTCCTCCTTTGCACGTGTTGATACCCCGGACTTGTTCGTACTGCATACCCCTCTGCTTGTCTGTTGGCGACAGGTGTACCTGAATGACCTCCTCAGCTCCGGGCATATCCCTGATCTCTACACCAAGGACGAGCAACTTTCGATTTCCGAGAGTTTGGTAGAGGTGGTGAAGGCAAAAGGGATCTCCCCCGAACCGTCGGCATGTTGGGACTACTTCGTTCAACAGGTTTGGAGCTTTGTATGTATTGGTGCGCGTACCATTTTAATTTGAAGTTTGGATTTCGTTGCCCCGCTTCGTTTTTAACTTTTAGTGTCAAGGAATCTCATCCGCCCCGTCCATCTCTACTGGATACCGTTTGACGCTCATACATGAACTGGGTACTGTATGGCGTCACACATAAACGCCTACTGTTGTATGCGCCTCTGATCATACACGCCAGGTTCGGGAGAAGCTGCACGTTATCTTGTGTTTTTCTCCGATGGCTCCAGACTTCCGGAACAGGGCCAGAAAATTCCCAGCGCTCGTGTCCTGCACGGTTATTGACTGGTTCCAGCCGTGGCCGAAGGAGGCCTTGGCGAGCGTGGGCATGCGCTTCCTGGCGAAGAGCTGCTATCTCGATGGGGAAGGCATACGGGCAGGAGTCCAACAGTTTATGATGAAGAGCTTCGAAGGAGTTAACGCCATGTGTACCAAGGTGGGTTCCCTTACTTGGGGCGCGTTTCAACATACTGTACACACTACTTGCTGTAGCTCCGTGGTTTTGAGATATGTTCAGCTCCGGTACTACTGTAGTTCTTGCCAATCGACACCTTAGCCCCTTCGCGACTTTTTCGAGAGGGATACCATCGAAACTACTGCAAATGACGACTACAGCATCGGCCACATGAAGTATTCATAGCCCGGGATGCTGGGGTGGGGGGTGGCTCCGAGCGGGCGCACAATCAGGACCTGCCAGGTTCTGGGCATACGACATGCGCACCGGATAGTGATCCTCGTGCTGCCGCACGCTCTCTCTGTTACTATAGACAGTTGGTAAGATGGTCTTTCTTTCGTTTCTGGTCGACATGCATGGGGTTAAACAGTCCCAACCTTTCCCTTGCCCGTCATACGCTCACACACACCTGTCCCAGTTTTTGGCCGCCGAGGGTCGTTATGTGTACACCACACCCAAGTCCTACCTGGAGCTGCTGAAGTTGTTCATATCGCTCTTGGAGAAAAAACACGTCGAGGCGGACGCTGCGATCCAGAGACTGGAAGGAGGCGTGTTGAAGCTGGCAGAATCGGCAGAGGCCGTTGCAAATCTCGAAGACAACCTCAAGGTGAATCGCGCACTAGTCCTGCTTGGGACAATCTACACACACAGCAGGGTTAGTATATACACTTCGTACATACTGTAAAATCGAGAGGATGCATTACCGCGCTCAAGTCACCATTTCTTCTCACATGGCGAATGCACCCCCGTCCAAGCATTGCTTGTACGAACCATTCAATTCTCGAAATAATTGGAGAAGTGTTCTGCCGCGCAACCCTTTTGGATGACAGCGCATGCTACTCTTACTCATCAGTGTTATGGTGTCCCAGAGCTTACAGCTTTCACCTTGAAACTTTTTTGCGGACAGGTTATGCTGGCTTCAGCAGAGGAAAAGCGCGCCCAGTCTGACAAGATGGCCGATCAGGCGAGTCTTTAAGCATTTGGGCGAGCTTGGAGCTGAGGAGCGTTGCGTGCTATTACTATAATGCTAGCCGTAGCCCGTGTCAGTGTACTCTATTGTGGGGTGCTGATCGATTCGGCCCCTTCTCCTGTTCTCGGGCATGGGTCAGCTGGCGGTTTGTCGTCGTTATCAAGTTTGTGGCGGTTAAGCTGTGGCGACAAAAAAATAATGTGTCGGTGCTGCTGTGGCGATGTCTCTTCACCGGGTATTATTTAAAATCAATTGTCTGAAAAGACCGCAAACAGCGTCATTCCTCATTACCGTACCCACCATTCGCAACTGCAGGTTCGTACGGAGCGGGAAGGGGTTGAGCGAGAGACGGAAAACGCCAACATTGAGGCCGACAAGGTGGCCATCATCCAGAACGAGGTGTCCAGGAAGCAGGCAGACGCTGAAACCGACCTCGCCAAAGCGGAGCCCGCGGTACTGGCAGCCATGAGTGCATTGGACACGCTAGACAAATCTCAACTGGGGCAGTGCAAGACCATGAGCGTTCCTCCGCCTGGGGTAGTGGACATTTTCATCGCATGCATGGTGGGTGTTCCACGCCTGGGTTGCGCAGATGAAACTCTGCGCCCTACCACCTCGACATAACATATTAACGGTCTCATCGTACATCCACGTTATATCCACATGTTTCGTGTTGGGGCATTACAGGAATATTTTACTGTACGTAGCACGAAATTATACATTGCATGATGCATACCGGTCATGAGCAATCCGACAGAAAGCGAGCATGCGTACTGCTGAAGTACTAATTGTAGTTTTTTGTTTCATTATACCCGAAGTGCCATTTGACCTTTTTTTTCCCCGGCATGTTTGGACATGGCAGGTGCTGCTGGCAACTCTGAGCGACAATGTGGTTGTCAGCAAACAGACTGGTAAGGTCCGAGACAAGGATCGCACCTGGGATAGTGTCAAGAAATCGCTGCTGGGCAACATTAACGGCTTTCTCGAGGAATTGAAGGTATTACTTCAGCGACGATACATGATAAGAAATCTCGTTTCTGTGCCCCTAATCTCGATTGAGCGTTCTGTGTTTCGCAGAGTGTCTTTCCCGCACAATTTTTTCTACCTCATCATGAAATCCGCCCACGAAGGCACTGGGTAGCGTGGCGGTACCTGATAAGCCTCGTTCACCGCGCGAGTGGAAATTATTGGGTAGCCATATTTCTAGATGTAATGATGTCCATTCTGTAATGTTGCTTAATGTCTAACCTGTCACACCTCAACCCCAACAATTTTTTTGAGGCTTTCGTCTTGCGCTTGATGGCGGTTTTGCAGGAATTCAAAGGAGCTGTGGACGACGGGTCTGTGCCGGAAGTAAATATCCGAGAAGTCAGACCCTTCCTAGACCTCGAGCACTTCAAGGTGGAGGTTATCGAGAAGAGGAACTCCGCGGCTGCAGGCCTTTGCTCCTGGGTGCTCAACATCGTGCAGTACTACGACATCGTGCGCACGGTGGAACCCAAGCGGCGCGCGCTGCAGGAAGCCAACGACCAGCTTGCAAAGGCGAACCTCGAGCTCGGGGAGGTGAGGTGGTTCAAGGGAATTGTTGCGGCGGCTTGCAGTATGAGTGTTGGGCGATCCAATCGGAGAATAGGACCAACACATTTAAGAAAATGAAGGAAATGAAGGCAGGCAAAACATTTTACTCCTTCATACGTAAGTTACAGTAAAACTGCACCCACGTTTTGGGGACAAACCACTTGAAATTAGTGTTGGATATTACCATACGAAAAAAGTCACCCAGATGCACCATCAACGGGTCTCTTGAGGATATCTCAAAGCTTCCACCACACACGGCTCTGTTCATAGGTGAGGTCGCGATTGGCGCAGCTGGAGGAAACGCTTGCAGTCCTCAACGCCGAGTACGAGAAGGCTGATGGCGAAAAACAAGAGGCGCAAGCCACGTACGAGCGAGGCAAGACCAAGATAGAGCTAGCCAGGCGGCTTGTGTCGAGCCTGGGGGGCGAGACAGAACGCTGGGCCACGGGGGTTAGAACCTTGTCGGAAGAGAAGGAAAACCTTGTAGGTGATGTCCTTGTTGCAAGCGCATTCCTCAGCTACGTGGGTCCTTTCACGAAGCCGTTCCGAGAACAGCTGGTGAAGGAGCAGTGGCTCCCCTTGATGGCCAAATCGGTTAATAACGGTCCCATGCCGATGAGCCCAGCCGCTGACCCACTAGGCATCCTGAGTGACGATGCTGAGATTCTGAAGTGGAACACCCAAGGGCTGCCCGCCGATCCCGTGTCGGCAGAAAACGGGGCCATTGTAGATAACTGTGCGAGGTGGCCCCTCATCATCGACCCCCAACTTCAGGTCTGGTCCCCATACTTTCCATTATTTTGCGATGAGTTATTTCCAAGGGTTACTATGCAAGGTAGTCAGCAGGGGCCATGAAACCGATAAAGATTATGAGCGAAAGCGAGATACTTATTCCCTCCGCTATCTAAAACGTAGGGGCTCTTTTGAAGCCGGAGGTCCTATATTAAATCTGAGGTCGGAGATCTGAGTTGTCCGACTGAAAATCTCGGTCTGTTTTCATGCCTGCCGCCAGCGAGCGCACACAGTCGACGACAGACACAAGTATCCACCATCGCATTTTAGTTCCTTCTAATGGCGAGAGCTACTCTGTCTCAATATGCAACCTGTCCGCGCGTTCTCTTTCTAGGGAATCATCTGGCTGAAGCAAAAGGAAGCATCCCGGAACCTGCAAATAGTGCGTCTTGGGCAAAAAGACCTGCTCCGCAAGCTTCAACAGGCCATGGAACGAGGCTCTGCGATCATTATCGAAAACATGGGCGAGACCATTGATCCTGTGGTGTTGCCTGTTGTGACCAGAGCTTTCGTCAGAAGAGGCAATCGCAACATAATTCTTCTGGGCGACGACGAGGTCGAGCAACACCCCGACTTCCGGTTATTCCTGCACACCAAGCTCTCCAACCCCCACTTCCCCCCCGAGGTTCAGGCGGAGACTACGGTGGTTAACTTTATGGTCACTCCGGTGGGGCTGGAGGATCAGCTCTTGTCCGTCGTCATCAAGACCGAAAGGCCTGATTTGGCGGCACATAAGTCGGCCTTGCTCCAGCAACAGAACCAGTTTAAGGCACGTTTTTGGGAGGAATTGTCTCTCCGTTCATGACTCTGGACCGCTTTCCTTGCATCGCACACGTTGTACTCTTGCTGCTCATGCATCGGTGTCACTCATAACCGGACATGCTGAGATAATATACTAGTTGTATTGGAGGCCAAGGTTCTATTCGTAGCTACTCAAAGTATATTAGCTCTTCAGGTATTGTGTGGTTTTTGGGTGTACTTGCGATAGACTTGCTAGAGCACCACTCTCCGGCTCGCGATAGACGTAATTTTTTAAGTTAAAAAGGCTCTTCCCCGGTATAAACCCATGCGCTCCCAAACGGTCCAGATACGAATACGAGAGCTGGAGGATGACATTCTTGTGCGTTTGACGGAGTCCTTTGGCGATGTCACTGAAGATCGAGCTCTTGTCGAAGGGCTGGAGGAGTCGAAAAAACTCAGCAAAGGGATCACGCAAAAATTGGCTGAGATGAAGGTGCCCATGCAAGGGCGACAACTGCAGTAAGACATACCGATGCACGCGTGACGGCATGCGAGAGGGCGACCGCTTTGAGTGAATGCGGTCATCTCAATGAAAGTTGCGAAATAACAATGTACTCACTGATTGGACCCCAAATTATGCTGCAACGTTAACGTTTCCTTCACCAGTTGGCGACGGAGAGGATCAACAAGCTTTCCGAGGAGTACAGGGATGTCGCAAGGAGGGGAAGCCTGCTCTACTTCTTCATTGCCGATCTTCATAAGATCAATTCGCTTTACGTCTATAGCCTCAATGCTTTCGTTGCTATTTTTCAGGTGAGACGAACTCAACCTGAGCAGCCCCCCCCCCCCCCCCGCCGAACGTACAACACGTGCTGTATCCGTTCGGGCGGTCGCGATAATGGACTCGCTCGGCGGTTCGATAATGTTTTGAAGGTGCCAGACGAATCAAGCGCTTCTTACAAGCTATAAAACTGCATGCGAGATCAAGACAGATAGCGAGAGTATACTAGAGTATTCACACCACCTCCATGTGAAAACACTACTCGTACTTGACTGCGCGTCTCGAGGGGAACGAAGTGCTTGTCCGACACCGCTGCCGCCTAAAAACCTGCCTCCCCTCATTCCCAGTGTGGGATCGACTTGGTGAATGAAGAGGCTGGACGGAAAACGAAGGGATCGCCGACTCGAGGAGCAAAAAAACCCCGCAAACAGCGAGAGTCCGTCGTGCAGCCATTTGGGTGGAACGAGGTATGGTACGGTGCAAGCATGCTCACTGCTGCTGCCTGTGTCTCCCCTGCACAGAAGCGTTGGTACAGCACGATTGTTTTACATGCGTTGCCCCTACCTACAAGCTAGGATACTCATGCCGGCATATTTTTCGCTCGTTTTGTTTGCAGAATATCATGCGGCAGCCGACGGAGCTGAGCGAGGAAGTCGTGCGCAAGAGCATTGTCGGCGTCGACAACTTTTTGCGCTCTGAAGACGACGAGAACACTGCTGCTCAGGGTGTGGTGAGGCACACTGCGGTAGAAGTCGGCTCACATTTTCGTGATACTCTCTATGCTACTATACATTAGATGCCCGTCGGTAACGCACAAATTTGTCGTGATGCTCTCCGTGCTAGATGTTGGTCGACCCTCCAATTTCTTTGCGATCGCTTTGACCCAACAACTAACCGTCGGAGCTGCCTTCTTTGTCCCCTTGTCTTGTTTTTTTTTACTACAGCTCTCGGCAAAGATCCCCAGGCTTCAAGCCCGGATAACGCTGGTCGTGTTCAACTACATCAGACGTGGGCTAGTCGAAAAGGACAAGCTTATCGTCGCCAGCGTGATGGCGCTCAGAATATTGCGACACGAAGACAAGAGCGGTGCCCAGAAGACAGTCGAGGCGTTCGTTTCCCCCGGACCTGCCGGAGATTCGGTGGTATACCCAGAAGAAGCACGCAGGTGATGGGGGTGTCTCAATCTATTTCAAGTACTGTATACCTGTTACATTCACTGGTGTGATGTTCGTCCGAATACCTCGATGTTTTGACTCCCGTCGTCCGCCAAAGTGTACCACAGGACAGCTTGACTACGTCTCGAGACCGTTTAAGCTATTCACACACCATCGGCTGACGAAACCGCCGACCCGCTCAAGCGACCAAGAGTGTATGGTCTGGCGATAAATACCAAGATTGTAAGGACTGACGATAAAAATCAAGATAGTGTGGTCTGGCGATATGCATTATATGTGCATCGTTTTCGTGTACCGGTAGCCACTGACATACGACATTTTCCGCATGTCGGCAACAGCTCAGCATCAGCCCGACGCTTCTTTTTCGTTGTTTGGGTGGGCAGAATACTCCCGGAACACACTTGGAAAAGCTTCTTAGGCCTTGAGCTTCTCGGCGAGGACGATGCTATGTTCCAAGAAATAGGGGCCAAGTTCGTCATGTTCGCCGAAGAATGGGCGGATTGGTATCAAAGTCCTTGCCCAGAGGAAGAGGCGCTGCCGGGAGACTTTGCCACGGCAGGAGAAATGCAGACTCTTTGCGTCGTAAGGGTTCTGCGCCCGGATAGGATAACGTTCGCGCTCCGAAAATTTGTTGCGGGGTTCCTGGGCGAAGACTTTGTGTCTCAGCCCCCGTTCTCCATGCGAAGCGTCTACGAAGATAGCTCGGCCTCTACCCCGATCTTGTTCCTCCTGTTTCCCGGCGTGGACCCTTCCGCCTGGGTGGAGGACCTAGGACGGGAGATGGGCATCACCAGCAGCAGCGAAATGCTGTCCAATACTTCCATGGGTGAGAGGGAGCGAGTATTGCTGTGTGCCCTTGTGTTGTATGTGCGGACAGAGGACAGAGGACCCTCCGAGATAAACTTACATCACGTCCTTAAGAGGATGATTTCTTGCAGAAAGTAAGGCTTCAAGTTGGTGTCGACCTATCTTCGCGCGGCTTACTTGTATTCTCCCCATGTCATGTTTCGATGGCGTATTTCATCCTCAGGTCAGGGCCAGGAGTCGAAAGCGGAGCGTACGATTGGAAAGTTGGCAAAGAAGGGCGGGTGGGTCATGCTGCAAAACGTGCACCTCATGCAATCGTGGCTGCCTACACTGGTCGTGACGCTCGAGGGTCTCAGTGGCAGGGTGGAGCCGTCATTCCGATGCTTCCTCTCCGCAGAGCCTCCTCCATTGCCCACCATGCAAAATATGCCCGAAGCCCTGCTCCAGGTGAAGGAGTAGCTCATTATAGCCAACGAACACGTCCTCTCAAGAAACTAATAAACACATGAAGAAATGAAAACATGTATGAACATATAAAGAAATGAAACGCCAGCGTACTTACGAGTTTGTGCTGATAAGGAACAAACACTCTACTCAATGGTTTTGCAGTAGGTCCATAATTCTCGGATATTTTGATCTCCAGCTGAGGAATCGAAAACTGTACACACGCTACAAGGGTTCACTATTAATCTTAATCGATACGTGATTGTGTTTCCTCGTCTATTTGTCTGCCACTATTAATTTTACTACTGTAGTCGTGCCTCAAGGTAGCCAACGAAGCACCGGCCGATCTGCGGTCAAATCTGCAGAGATCTTGGGCCATGTTCGACCAGGAGAAGCTGGATTCGTGCACGGCTGCCAAAGAGTTCAGAGCCTGCCTCTTTGCGCTTTGTTTCTTCCACTCCCTGGTTTTGGGCCGTCGACGATTCGGGCAGTTGGGGTGGTCCCGCTCCTACGGCTTCACCTCGGGGGACCTCAACATATGCGCCAATATCCTCCAAAGCTACTGGGAGGCATCCGTGTCTGTTTCAAGTATTTCTGGTAAAGGTGCACCCTGGGAAGAGTTGCGCTACATCTTCGGAGAGATCATGTACGGGGGACACATAACTGACTACTTCGACCGTCGGGTAACTACGGCTTACCTCGAGGTGAGGCTTCACGAAAATACTCTTGGGGTCGTGCGGTGGGACCTGCAGCAAGCAGGGGATTTTTGACGGTCGACTGGTCCCGTCGACGGCGCTGGGGCAACGGCAATGTTCATTTCATAGCTTGATTATTGCTGTAGGCGTGTGGCGCCTCTTCGATACGGCTATATATATTTCCTTGTGGGTCTATGATATGTAGGATTGACTTGATGTGAATCAATACTGGTAACAGCACAGGTGTTATTTCCTGCGGCACTACGCTCCTCGACCCGCTGATAGTACCGTGAGGAACTGCAGTAAATATCACTGTAGTCGCGCGAGCAGCGGTAGTCTACGAGGTATTGGCACAGATATATGTGCCCAACATCACTACACGAAGCACCTTGCATCATATCACACCTGGTATACCATACCTGGGCATTACTTATATACGGAAGTCGGTACATAGGTAAGTTGCTCATACAAGCCGCTATTTCTGCATGTCGACGGTAGGAAATATTTGACGAAGGACTCCTTGCGGGGAAACCCTTGGCACCCGGGTTCCTTTCTCCTGAACCGGAGGGTATGGACCATCACATGTACACCATGCATATCGAGAGATCCTTGCCGGAAGAGACACCGGGAATGTTCGGGATGCCGGCGAACGCAGAAGTAGGATATCTTACTACTGCTGCCGAGGAGATTTTTATTGCCTTCCTGAGGTGAGTACGTACTGGTAGTATTTTATACCTGGGACTTTATTACAAGCACCTGTAGACTCCTCGGTCGAAAAATGTCTTGAACACCAAAATAATTTCAAAGAAAAATCTCACCGCTTCTTTAACTTGATCTTACATAGAGAAATCTATCGGACGATAACAAAATTCACGTAAGGGAAGA
This sequence comes from Nereocystis luetkeana, assembly GCA_031213475.1. Taxonomy (NCBI): domain Eukaryota; class Phaeophyceae; order Laminariales; family Laminariaceae; genus Nereocystis; species Nereocystis luetkeana. Next base: position 6,189,583 of record JARUPZ010000002.1, on the reverse strand, counting down.
CCCGAAATATACATCGCGGAATAATATATTCCCATTCTTGTGTACGCCAGCGCTACTCGTAATTTTAACGAGAGCTTAAAAATTTCGACAATAGTGAGTTTCTTTTGCCCTCCAATCAAGGTTGGAGACGGCGGTTGAAGCCGAGAGGAGCCCAGGAGGGCAACAAGAAGACGACGACGTGAGTGTGGCTGCCACAGGCGGAGGCAACGCTGTCGGTTATACCACGGCAGATTCTATCCGTCAGAGCCTCCTACCTTCTCTACCCGCGAGGTTCGACATGCATGCCATCGAAGGACAGGTAAGAGCTGGACGTTGTAACGGTTGATGCGTGCTGATTTTCTTGTCGTGTTTAGTGCATTTTTTACCAACCTCTTCTCGGTCCAGTGCGAGCAGGCCACAAGGCTGGTGCCCGCGCAGGCCACAAGGCTGGTGTCCTCCGCCCCAAAGGTCTACACACCCCATTTCCCTCCTTCCTTCTTAGCGAAGCGTTGCATGCAATACTCCCAAACTTCATCGACCTGCGTCGGTTGTATTGATTCGCTCATGCGTTATCCGCGCGGTTCTCTCATTCTCGTACGGACAGACGTTGCCCAGATGTGGACGTCAAGAGACGCGTGGCGCGTTGGAGGAAATCAGTTTGCCTTAAATGAGTACCGATAATCAGATTAACGACCAAACCGCTCAACAGCAGTAATAAAATGCTGTCATGAGCGATCATTTGATCAGTGTTGACCGGTGAAAGTCTTCTAGATTTGCGAATTCTTCGTACGCACCGACACACAGACACAGATTGAGCCTCGCTCAACTTCCAACCACGTGCAAGCACGGTTGGTTGTGTAATACTCGGGCCTATGGGCTATGACCCTCCAATAAAGAACTGCAATACTCGTAGTCTGCATCGCTGGCACCACCGAACACAGAGAACCCCAAAACGCTGGGAAAGATGCAACACCGGCAGCCACCATTTGGTCCAAAGTTTGATGAAAACGACAAGTGAAACAACGTGCCTGGCTCCACGACAACCATACGTCAGGATCATAACGTTTCAAGGACAGTATGGGTCGATGATGAATCTCTCCGATGTCAAATAAGATCGTGTTGGCCCTGGTTTCGTAAATAAAGTGGGCTACATGGGATTGTTGAAAACAAATCTGCACAAAATGGTCACCGAGTTTCGTGTGCGTTTTTTCAACCATGTTTTCCCGCGCTAACCGCAGGCAAAGGGCCTCCTGGACACTGAACAGGGTCCCTACGTGGTGATAGCTCTGCAAGAGTGCAGTCGAATGAACGTCCTCCTCTTGGAGATGAAGCGTTCTCTGCTAGAGCTCATCAAAGGGATGGACGGTCAGCTCAACAAGACGCAAGCGATGGAGGACCTACAGCAGGCCCTAGCTAAAAATGAGGTAAACGAGGACGTGTGCGAGTACTGCCCGGAAGTAATTGCAGTACGTCAAGGTCTGCTGTTGGTAATACGTCTCTTCTGAATTAATAGTGCGTTTCATCATGAGCGCATGAAATATGTTTTGCACTGCGCTCAAGACTAACGGGCGATCACCGCACCCTGATAGGTACCTGGACGCGACCCGTACAGCACTGGTACATACTCCTGGGAAAAGTACGCCTGGCCTTCAAGAAAAAACCTGTCATCATGGTTCGCCGATCTCGTCGAACGCGTCGGGCTATTCCGGCGTTGGACCGCGACATTGAAAACCCTTCCCAGCCCCTTATGGCTCACCGGTCTTTTCAACGCTACAGCATTCCTGACGGCGCTGAAGCAAGTTTCTTCTCGAAAGCTTTGCCTGCCCCTCGATAAAATTACAGTAGAAACCAGAGTGACATGCATGGAAACATCTGAGGAAGCTGCTGCGGTGGGTTCCTTGCCATCTCAGGGGGCACTGGTTCACGGTTTTTTCGTGGAAGGCGCCAGGTGGAATTTCGGGGGCCAGGTGGGCACGTACTGTACTCGTATGTACCAGGTACCGTAGTATTTGCGACCCTGCAGCAGTAACCCCCTTTGTGACCGAGTTATACGAGTATCGACAAAAGAAAGGACCAATGTTGGGATAAAAACATATAAACCATCCTCAATGTTATGAGCAGGTCGTACGAAGTATTAAAGCTATCCTTGCATGCGGTGCGCGTGCCATGCAACTCATTCAAGGTCGGGCACTCCACCTATGATACCCTATCCCAGCAGTCCATGGTATTAGAGTCGATTGTACTGCTTCATTCATAATCGTCACTTTGCTTCGACACTGTTCCCCTCTCAACCTTCTCAACTCCGAAAGGAATTCATCCGCCACGTTACACAGCAGTGTCGGATCAATTGACCGGATGCCCCAACGATTTTCGATGTCAACGCGCGTCATAACAGCATGAGCATCTCGTGCCTCATCTCAGCCTCATCACGTGAATAAAAAGCCACCTACTATGCTATTGATAGGCCGAGGAAGACGAAGACGAAATGGAGGACGCCGGGACGAGGCTGAGGCTCATTGCCGAAAGAAAAGGAGCGGAGGAATCTGTCGAGGATGTCATGCGGTCAGAAGGCCACTTAGCTGACTCGCGCCCCAAGGATGTCATTTCGTGGCTACCAATAGTGTATGTGAAGGCAGTGCCAGTACAAGACGAATGGACGCCGACTTCGGTGGGATACATGCGCGGCGACAAGGGCATCTACGACTGCCCGGTCTATCTCACGTCCAACCGCGGACCGCATTTCGTATTTCTGGCCGGCCTTTGCACAGTCGACCCCGCTCGAAAGTGGGTTGTTGCTGGCGTTGCCTTAGTTATGCAGACCGACCTTTGAAAGTAATGATACAATAATGAAACACCCGCTGCGAAAAAGTGAGAAAAAAGTGGTATATATATACGTATTGCATCAATGTCCCCGGGTTGATGTTGCCACCCAGGACGAGAGAAAAACAACTGCCCCGAATTCATGTTGTCCAACGAAACTACCTGGTAGGACACTAGTACTTCGCATGAGGCGGGCCCACGATACACAAACAGGCACTTTCTAGGTGACTTGTTTGCCGACGTCGCTACTCACTATCCACGTGGCTGCAAAGCTCCAGGCCTTTCGCCTCTTTCCTGTACATGCCACTACATCGTCCGACTATGCAACGGATAACCTGGAGTGTACGCAAACCTCGATGGTCTTCCGTTGTGAGTCCATCGCGTAGAATCATCGCGTTGCTTCGTAGTAAGTGCAGATGTAAAGGACGCCAGAACCCTAGACTTCGACGGCTCGATGGCTCCATACTAGTAGAGCCCATTAGCGGAAGGCGCGCTCATCCCTCCGTTGGTCGAAATCCCTCCTGTCGTCCCTTCGATCTCTGTCAACTCCGCTCCTGTACCCCCCAGCGTACTGTCCAAATTGCCCGCCAGCCATTTGGGCATAGCCTCCCATCGGTACCGGCCCTCCGACTACGCCACCTCCACCATAACCACCGCCGAATCCACCACCTCCACCGCCAGCAGCAGCCCTCACCCCGTACTGCCCGTATCCGCCAGCTGGGGCCGGACGGTGACCGCCAGAGAATCCTCCACCCATGCGGCCCGCACCTGGGGCGCCGCCTCCGTACCCAGGGTTGAAGCCGCCGTACCCACCGCCGCCGCCGCCGCCATCGCCACCGCCACCACCACCGCCGCCATAGCCACCGCCACCTCTGCCAGCGTTCCCCCCGCCATAACCTCCAGCTCCACCTCCGGCTCCTCCTCGGCCGCCACCGCTGCCCGCGCCTGATGCGCCGATTTGCTGCAGCACGTCCTCCTTGCTGGTTGCGAATACCTCCACATAGCGCTCCATCATACTTTCACGGTTACGGGACATGGCCAGCTGGCAGTCATCCACCGACGCGAACTCAACGAAACCCTCGCCAGTAGGACGCGCCATCACGTCCTTGCAGATGAAGCTGCCTATCACAGTCAGACCTTGGAAGAAGCTGAAGATGTTGTTCTCGGTCACGTTGAACGGCAACCCCCTCAGCTTCACACACGTCATCGGCTCCCGCCCGTACATCGCACCACCCCGCTCCATACCTAGAACAGTGCTGCGCACCGTTGCCGTGTACAGATCGCCTTTCGTAGAACGGAACAGCTCGATCCAACGGTCTCCGATCTTCTGCTTGTCGAGGGATTTGAAGGCACGCTCGGCTTCTTCCTCCGAATCGAACAGAACGTACGACTCTCCAGTCGGGCGCCAGTCCCCTCCGTTCACGACGAACACGCCGTGCTCTTGGAGCTTGTAACCGCGGAAAAACGTGCGAATTTCCTCAACACCAGCGGTGAACGGGAGGCCACGCATGCGCAGGACCCCGCGAAATTCCGCATCCGGCTTGGCTGCCATCTTCACCCCAACGCCTACACGCTGATAGAGCGCACCCTTATTGGTCGGGAAGAGGTCGATCCAGCGGTCGCCCAGCTTTTCCTTGTCCTTGGCCAGCGCCGCCTCTGCTTCTGCTTCCGTCGCGAAGAGCACGAACGCGTCTCCAGAGGCTTTGCCGTCAGGCCGGGTGACGATGAAAATGTTTGAATCCTTGACAGCTATGTCGCCGAAGAACGTTCGAATTTGTGGCTTGGTAGCCTCGAACGGCAGACCACGCATCCGTACTACCCCCGTGTAGGCGCTGTCGGTGGTATCAAACGACACGCCGCTCTGGTCTCCTTGACGCCCCCCCCCGGTCATGGAGTACACTTCTCCCTTCGTTGCCTCGAAAATATCGATCCAGCGCTCGCCAATTTTGTCCTTGTCCCGCTTCAGCGCGTCCTTCGCATTTGCCTCTGTCTCGAACACCACGTACGCTTCTCCTGACGGCCGCCCGTCGCGGTTAAGAGTAACGTGGACGCCGTCCTTCTCAATAGGCAGCCCGTCGAAGAACTTGCGAATATCGCCCTCATTTGCACTCCACGGCAGGCCTCGCATGCGCACTACACCCCGGTAGTCACCGTCACCGTGCCCTCTGCTGCTGGCATCATCCAAGGCGTGCGCGACATCCGCCACCGAGCTGCGGAAAACTTCGATGTAGCGTCGCCCGAGCATGTTTCGGTCCTTTTTCAGCGCCGTGTCCATACTGGATTCGCTGGTGAACTTCACGTAGGCCTCGCCTCGACTGTTGTGTACCATGTGGATGGCACTCTCATCTACCTCCACAGGGGAGAGGAATTCAGCCACATCTTTCGTGCTCGCGTTCCAGGGCAATCCTCTCAGGTGGACCGCGTGCTTGTACTCTCCAGAACTACCTGTCGTGCCATTCCCGTCTCCCTTCTGCCGCTTTGAACCGCGCTCACGTCCGGGGGAACCACGAGCTTCGTCTTCAATGCCGTTTTCTTCCCTCCCGTTGCTCCCCGACTGGGCGTCGGATCGGTCGTCGTCTTTGCGCTGCCGCTTGGAGTGTACCTCGGCGCTCTCATCAACGACGTGCTCTCCCCGACCATTCACATCGGACATGGTTTCAAAATTGAACCCTCAACTGCTGAGAACGGAACAATCGAGGCAAAGTGGCAACAAGGCGGCCCGATGTTTGCGACTTGGAAAATAATAACGACACAACCTTCCCTTAACGACTACGCAGCTACCTCTCCTCTAATGCATGAGGTCGGCAGGGCCTGTCGCCTGCGCTCGCGAGAGAGAAAGGGCGGCCACAACAATGAAGAGTGAAGAGTCAACACAGATACCTTTTTCCGGTCCGACACACGTTCATCTCATATGCGGGTCACTCACCACAAATTTGGACGCCACCTTCTCCACGCGGAACCCCGGAGCACGTTCCTCTTGCTTGCTTGTTGTTGCGCGTTCAGGTTTGGCGGTCACCTGCAAATTTATCAATTTCTCCCCCTCGAGGCAAATTCGAAACAACCTCCTTCGAAGGCTTTTTTGAACAGGGGTATTTTAAAACGGCATTTCGGGCGCAGGATCGCCGCACACACTCTGCTGAGCAGAGATGCAGATCACGCCATCTGCGTAGTATTTGCAACTTTTACCATACCGCATATCGCCACTGACTACTACTCTTGCGCACGGCACCCATGCTCGACGATGGAGAATCCTACCGAGAGCGGAAGGAAGCATCCATATCAGACTTGACAGGAACAACAATGCTGGAGTTGGTGCTTGTTTCGACTCCAATTCCGATGGGAATGTGGCTACTGGCGGAGGCGAAGGTATCCTATCATCGTACCAGATCATCAACGTGTACTTGAATATTCCGCTTCGACCTTCCGACTCCGAGTGCAACCTCATGACTCATGCCTGTCGTACGAATCGTTGCACGTCAGGCTCTGGCAACGCTAGGGGGTGGCAAGAACACCGCATTGCTATCGGGCTGGCAACTCTTCACGTTTGAAACGCTAGTCGTTCTCTTTCCAGCTCTCGCGTCCACGATTTGGCCGTCTCACCTGCCGACTACGGTCTTGTCCATGGCCATATCAAGTGAGAACTCAAGATGGCTGCCGAATCGGCGGGGATTGGAGGGGAGAGAGTGCACGCCTCGTCATAGCACTGCGTGGACATCACTTTGTGTTGCCTTTCCGTATTTTGTTCTGTGAAAATTCCGATCGGTACGTAAAATGTTTGACTCGTGTTAGACTGCCGTTGCCCGGCAGGTGTCTGCTGCCGGTTATGGTGCTCGAAGTTGAAGACTGGCCAAACAGGCTACCGAGCGCAAGCGAATGAGAGAAAAACGCCCCAGGAAGAGCGGCGTGGCAACTGCCTGGCGTTGCCGGCCATGAACTTCATCACGAATTTCCGCGCGAGTATCATGATCGTGACTTGCATCACTATCCTCGCTGTCGATTTCCAGGTGGGTGGGTGGGTGGTCTCGGACAGAGCTTTGCCGTTGTTGCATGTTTATCAATATCATACTATTAATATGAATACTGCTGTAAACGGGTAGGTACAGGGTACTGCCGTGTAACACTGGGTGTACCGTTGTAGATAGCACCTCCCTCGGACAATTTTCCAACCTGATTTGCTCGACAACGGGTAGAGTACAAACGCCGAGCAATCAATCTCCGATGACGTAATTCTCGTGTGTGCCCCGCTTGTTTGGATGCTATCGGCTCGGAGCTTCATCCCAATGGGAGTGTGTTACCTTGAATGCCAACATGCCATCTCAGACCCCGGGCTAGCGGCCAAAACAAGGATAATTTTGGTCTGTCTTGTCAACCGCCTACAGGCAGCGTGGCGTGAGCGCCCAGGATTATGGGTAAGATCATGCTGCGCCCATGCCGTATGACTCCTTGCAATCAACCATTGTAACTCGGAGAGCAATCAATTCGTATCACCCCCCACAATCACGCAGCGGTGCCCGTTGCTGCATTCGTCACTTTTTATCGTCATTTTTTCCTTGCCCCACGTATTCGAGCGTTCCACTACTAACTGCAGTACTTTACTGGTAACGCGCAAGATAGTACGCCCCCTGAGATGAGCTCCCGAGCGGGCTTTCTCCAATACAAGGAGAGCACGCATATCGAATATGGTAGCTTTGGGTAGATGTCGTCGTCGAGATATTTCCATAAGCGCATCGCTTGGCCGTTGGCGTTTGCACCCTCCCCGTTCTCGAGAAAATCAGCTTGGAAATTTGTGCGAGGGGGTGTATTCTCTACGCGGTGTTGTACGGAACTGCTGCTGCTGTGGTCTAGAGCTCTACGAGTAGTCTACATACAGCACAGTAGTGATACTAAAGTCTACTGCTCAACTATTATGACGACATGTGTACCTGCAGACTTTTTACAAGTGTTTCATACCTGGCAGTGCGTAATTACAGCAGGTACGGCAAGAACGAAATGGGCGACCCCTACTTGACTACAGCAGTATAATGTTAAGTCGTGCGTTGTTCCATACTGGTAGGTGTTTCCGCGTCGCTTCGCCAAGACCGAGGTTTTCGGTACGGGCCTAATGGATCTAGGAGTCGGCGTGACGGTCTTCGCAAGGTAAACCAAAGTATTACAGCACAAGCTTAGGAGTAGTGGTAGTTTCCTGGTGCTATACCTGGTATATAATGCTGCTATTGTACTGCCGTGTAACACGATGTCAGGCTGTAGCGATGAACAACAGATCCACAGGCCATCGTATTCCTTTCTCGTTCCACATTCTAAGCCCCAACCCCCACTTCCCGATTGAATATTGTCATACGCATGGAAGCGGACTGGCGGCAGGGTGCAAGGCTAAACAACGAAAAGGGAACACAAAGCCGGGTTGGTCTTTATGGCGGGCCATGCTGGTTGACGGAATATCAGCAGCTGTTCGTGCGTGGCCATTAGCTGCCCTGGGAGCGTCGCGCTTAGTTGTAGTCAAGGGATTAGACTACCAGGAGCATGTGTCGGAGTACGGCGTCCACTGGAACTTTTTTGCCACGCTCTTTTTCTTGCGCATCGTAGTGGTACCCATGAACCGGCTTCACCCCGCTCGGCTTAGGCTCCTCTTGGCGCTTGTGGCTATGTGTGTGTATCAGTGGTGGCTTGTGAACGGAGGGCTCTCCGACTTCATTGTTCATGCACCAAGGGAAACCCTGTTCAGCATGAACCGGGAAGGGGTGCTGGGCCTTGTTGGTTTTGTGGCCATCTACTATATCGCCGAGGAGCTGGGCTCCCGAGTTCGAACAGGACGCGAGAAAACAGAAAAGGTGAGATCGAGTAATGGTTGTTCTGTTGTCTTGTGCTGTTCATCGCAGGGGTTAAGATTCTGCTTTGCGGGGAAGACATGACGGACATGAGCAGCAGCTTCGTCGATAATTCATGGACTACTGTGTGCTCGGCATTGTTCGCATACAGGGGCTAACAGAAACACGGCCTTCATCGAAGTGCGTGGCCGTCGTGATCAGGGCCACTGTCGTCCTCTGGGGACTTACATTGCTGAGCGCGGGACTAATCCAAGACACTTCGAGGTACGTAAACGTACGTTGCCGTTTGTTCTTAATTCGAATCCTTCCTTGTACTTTCGAGCTCAAAAGAGCGCTGTTGAACGCTCATGAACACTGTCAAACGGCGCCTCTCCAGATATATGTTCAGTGACACCTCAATGATTGTTTTTGTGCTTGTAGATCGGTGATGGTGTTGCGTACCTTTTGTCATTTGCCGATTGAGTTGTCAATCCTTGTCGTGACGCCCTCGAGCAGTGAGCATCGGTCAGGACATACTATGAATGCTGTCGCCGTTGCAAGTTATCAGTAATGTTCTCACTCACCCTTGCAGGTAGGAGATTCGAAAGCATGGCTACCATACGACGCTTGACGCAGAAAATATGTGGTCGACGAGTTTACCACTTACTGGTATTCTTTCGCTTGCTGAGGTGACGGGAACTTGAGTGCAGCTTCAGTCAATCCCGGAGATAGATGCTAGTGGTGCCACGGTGGCATCAGTGTGCCTGGCAATACTGTGCCCTTTTTGCCGCTGATTATTTCTTGCGCGCCTCTCAACCCATGCAGGCGGATGGTCAATTTAACCTACGTGCTATGGGTGGGCGCACACTCGACGCTCATGCTAAGCCTACTGATGCTTGTAGACCTAATCAGGTGGGCCACTGCGATCGTTCTTGTTTTTAAGTGTAACTGATACATCTGTAGTGCAAATTGTTTCGAACGTGTCCTACCCTTACCCCATTCACTTGTTTTTATAATGTCCTTGAGTGCTGAAAACTCGCCCTACGATCGTGTGTTACCTGTAAGCTCTTGTGTCATGCTATTGTGTCATGTTGCTGGCGTTAGCGCACCACGATTTTTTTACTGCCGCTTCAACACGCTGTCAACAAGCTTGATTTCCTACCCGTCTGTCGCGCGCGCTTAATCGGCAGCTCAAAACCGTCGAGGTCGCAGATCTTGTCAGCTATAAATTTCAACTTGTTCCCGGTCTTCATGGTGGCGAATCTGGCAACGGGAGCAATCAACCTCTCTATGCGAACACTCGACGCCGACACCTCAACAGCCGTCATGACGCTGTCAATTTACCTTGTTGTTGTTGCAGGATTTGCGGTGATTCTGATGGAGAGATGGGGTTTCAAAGTTAAGGTTTAGCGAAATTTTCCGTTCGTCCAACTGCCGAAATAGAGGGTGAAAACATAATTCTCCGACAAATTCAACTGTACCAGTTGAATTTGTGTTGTGCACCGTCTTGTGTAGTAGAAACGGGGTTTCAAAGTTAAGGTTTAGCGAAATTTTCCGTTCGTCCAACTGCCGAAATAGAGGGTGAAAACGTAATTCTCCGACAAATTCAACTGTACCAGTTGAATTTGTGTTGTGCACCGTCTTGTGTAGTAGAAACGAGCATCCCACTACTCACGGAAGACTCTGCATTGAAGCACGTCGAATGCCGCCTTTACTGCTATCCGCGAATGTTCAATGCTCTTTCGCTTGGACGTAGTCGTGCGGTACGTCGCACGTGTTCTTGAGTGTGCAGGCCAGGCCCCCGGCGTGGGTTTGTCCGTTAGTACCGTGTCAGGTGCTCCGATTGAGTAAAAACAAAACGACGAATGAGCTCTAATAATCCTGTTTCATGTGATCACTTACGTTGTTCCGAATAGTTTTTTACTAAAGATCATCGTACTCGAATATAGTAGTCCATTCAACTGAATTAACTTCCGCACGTTGATGGCTCCAAGTAAGCCCCTTTTTCGCTTTAGGCGGCAGTAGAAAATCTGTAGTTGTTGAATGGAGTAAAATTGCCGTTGATTGAAAAATGCTTGCTTCTTGCTTGCAATTTGCAAGCGGTCATCAGTGTGAGCCAACGATAGGCAAATGGTTTATTTTTGCATTTATCCCCACCCAGGTCAGGGGTAAATTGTACTGTAGTTCCAGCACACAGGGCAATTACATGTTTTTTCTCTTCCTGCTGACCCCGGATTAGATCCCGGGGTTGCTTGGTACCAGGGATGTCAGTATCTATATGGTCTGTTGTCTTGATTGCGCGTGATCGGCTGAAAAAGCTCAAGTATTATTTGTTGACTGCTGTACGTTGGCGGTTGATGTTGCGCTTCTTACTCCATAAAAACACGAAACCAGGTCGACCAGGTATCTCAGGCGCTAATATTATTAGTAGTATAGTAGCTATGATACCAGGGTGTTAGCAACAGGCCCCGAAGAAACAACACGCCTTCCGGCGCCTGTAGCGCTAAACCGCAATCGATTCCGATCCCAAAGTTGCGTCAACGCAACAACAGCGAAGCAGTTACGAGTGCATGTAGTCAAATGTCCTCTGGTAGCTATAATACCTGGTATCATAACATTGTGTCAATGAAAGTGAGAAGGAGGGGATTAGAAACGCGGGTAGCTCGTACACGAGAAAACAGGTTTACGGAGGCATACTACTGATGCACATACATCACGATTCGCGATCTTTCAATATTCGACGACGAAGTATTTTTCCACCGTGCGGTGGTATGTATGTACTGTGTATGTATGTGGTATGACACCTGGACCACCAGGTACCAGGACTGCTGCACCGCCCAAATCAATACAATACCATTCCTGTAACTCGTTCGGGGTAAAAGCGTCAGGAACGGTGGCGAGCCCTGAACGAGTCGACGAGGACAACGGAGATCTGAAAACGCCTCATTCTTGTTCTTTCAAATCGTCCCCGGCCCCCGGATTTCATACCCTAGGGGATTGTCGGAAAAATTTGAATTTCGCGGGTGAGAGATCCCCCGGCAACTTCGTCCTTGATCAGGTCCTACTCGTGTTGTCGCAGCCCACAGCTCGTTACAGACAAGCGCCGGCAAACAGCTTGGCTGAAGTACGCATTGATATGAAGCCGAAGAAATCACCCCCGGCGAAAGGGCAGGGAACCCTGTTTTCCTTTTTCAGCAAGAAGGAACCTACCAGGAAGACCGACCAGTCTACCCCGGGGCCCAAGCTCGAGCAATCTACCCCCACGGCCAAGACCCAGCCGTCTACCCCGAAAGGCCCGGCCAACAAGCCAGTCTCGCAACCCAAAGCTCAAGCCAACTCGGAACTGTCAAGCCAAGAGCCCGCCGAGCTCGTTGGAAAGCGTATCAAGGTCTTCTGGCGGGACGACGACAACTGGTACTTCGGCAAGGTTGTTGACTTCTCCAGTAAAGATGGAACACACCTGGTTCACTACGACGACGGCGATAAGGAGAAGGTTGTGCTCGCCAACGAGAAGGTGAGCTCGTCTCCTTGTTGCGTAGCGCCCTACTTGTGCGATAGAGCTACAGCTGCAGTCTATACATAGCTTAAGTTTCCCAAATCCCAGCTAGGATGCCGCGGCCACTTTCTTGCAAAGGTTGTGATGTCTGTGCGAATGCCATCGCTCGTTTTTCCAGTTTGAACTCGCGCCGGAATCCGCGAAGGAGGAGGAGCGGGTGAAGCGTGTTCGAAAGAGTCGGCCGAAGGCAATTCAAGACGATGATGACGAGGTTGAGTGGGATCAGGACCAGCTCCAAGGCAGCGGAGATGACGATGACGGCTCAGCATACGAGGTACGCCTGCACTCACGTACCATTTATGCGGTACGAGCTCCGATTGCTGTCCACCGTTTTTATGTACATACACTGCAGCAGTACCAGGTACCTGGTACTGCTGTATTGTCTAATTTGTGCCCGGTTTTTGAATTTGAACATGATCATGAAGGTTTGGTGCGGAATGCGGAATCTTGTTGGTTTGGAGCTTCAGGAGTGATATCCATGCAATCCACTGCTGCTGACAGCTGATGCTGCTGTGTGTGGTGGTACCTGCTGTACATGTAAATACGTATAATACCAGGTACCAAGCACATATCTTGCGGACGGATGGCGGGAGATGGTTAGACTGATTTGACTGTACGTCGACGGCTGGTCGGCTTTTGTTCCGTTCCTTGTTTGAAATGAATCTACAGTAAATACAGCAACAAGATACAGCAGTAGATATGAAATACTACTACTGCTGTTGTGAGTATGAGATACCTGATACCAGGTATTATCATATCGCATCCTTGACCGCAACACTGCTGTTGTCCCACGGGAATTCAAATGTGCAGCAGCAGTACCTGGAATGTACGTCGGCAACGCCTGTACATGTTTATACCAGGTATGCAGCATGTTTTCCGACTACGAACGCTCGTACACTGTGTAGAGCATGCGATTTTTTCATTTTTTGAGATCGTACTCAGCTGACGGAGTGGCTCAGTGGTCCATCTTTTTTATTTCGAACTACCCAAGTACCTTTGGGCTCCATACGGCCTCCCGCCAAAAACATCCTCCGGGGTTGATCAAGCTCCTAATCAGCGCCTGGTCTAGCCTTCATTTGGCCCCCCTCCCTACTCGTGTGTTCTTTTAGTCAAGTGCTTCACTCCACTTTCGACCCTGAGCGTTCTTTTATCGTGAATCCCTCCACGTGATTTCCCTTTTTCTACCAGCGGCAGAAAAAGGCAGAAAAAGGGGGAATACGATGTCTGGCGCGACTCGAACCAGCGACTTCTTTTGTTCCAACTATAAAGGATAGACAACTGAGCCACTTCTCTACAGGCAGTACTATCAGTAGTACAAGCTACTTCCAGCGTTGAACTCCCATATCTCCACGAACACCTCGTTAGGGTAGTTCCTGACGAGGTTAAAAAAAAGGGAAAAAAAACAATTGGAAAAACGAAAAGCAGAACTAAAGAGGACGTGAGTTTTATTGGTAAAAATAAATAAAAATAAAGTAGAGATCCCGATACCTCCGTTTTCCCATTTATTTCTTTTTTTTTAAAGTCCCAGAGCACTTAATTTTTACGAAATCAGTGTGGAATAAACGAAATATGGGTAGCCCAGGGGCGAAGAGGAACATAGAAGGAGCTCGAAGCGTTGGGATGAGGTTCCGATAAAAGTTGCTACGACCGGTTGGCCAGCGCACGATGGCTGAGGTAGTGCTTGTGGCTGCCGCGCGGCTTGTCTGCTATTGGCGCGAGCAGTATGAAGTTCCGATAAAGTTTCTGCGACCGGTTCGCAAGCTCACGATGGCCGAGGTAGTGCTTGTTGTTGCCGCGCGGCTTGTCTACTATTGGTGCGAGCATATAGGTAGGGTATGACCAAGGGGTGCCCTCGCAAGAAACCGGGGGGCCTGGAAGTGGCTGTGGTGGTATATTTTTCGACATGAGTGCCACTCAACATTCGAACGTCTGCCATCGAACAACGATGACCGATATACAACTTCTAGAGCACTCCGGGGGGAGCGAGTTGGACCACGAGGACCGCATGCTGTGGAGGGTGTCTCGCTTGTGCGAGTTGTGTTTATATCCACTGTCGTTGTTGAGCGCTATCGCCGGGAATAACCAAGTGCTGTGGCGGTTGAGTCTCTCTGAAAAATTGCACCGCGTACTGAGGACCGGCCCTTACGTAAGTTATTTCAGGGCTGTTCGCGGGTCAGGAAGTGCTCACTTCACGGGTCGGGCGGGTAGGGTCAAGGGGTTTTAAAATATCGCGGGTCCGGTCAGGGCTGGTCAGGAGGTGATCGAATCTCACGGGTCGGATCGGGTCGAGTCAAGATTTTTTCAAATCTCTCGGGTAGGGGCGGGTCAAGAGGTGATGAAAAGCTCACGGGTCGGTTTAGGTCATGACCCGCCAGAAACAGGTCACTCGCGGGTCGGTTCAACATGGCCCCCGAGTTGTTTAGGGTGTCAATCCACGGGCCGGGTCCGCGGGTCGAAGTCGTGGGTCGAGATAAATAGTAACTGACCCGCGATAAACCCGTATTTCACGGGTCAACCGAAATCTGTCGGGTCGGGTCAGATCGGGTCGGGTCAGGAGATTTTCAAATCTCACGGGTCGGGTCGGGCTCGGCCCGACCTGACTCGTGAGGTTCGACCTGACCCGCGAACAGCCCTGATTTATTTATGCCTTGCACCTATTGGGCGAGATTTACTGGTGCATCGCTAACTGGTTGTTTCCCGCAGCTAAGGTAACTGCTGTGCTCGTAGATTCGTCGGAAGTCCGTAACCAACTGCCTGCTCTCTTTGTACTTGTTGCCTCCGATCTTCGGTGCTTTCCGCACAATGTTCGCCACAGAGTGAGGGTAACGACAGCGAAGACGAGATGTCAGATGGCTACGCCGACAGCGCCCACTCTGATGCCCCTGCGACACCACGAAACAAGAAATCGCCATCGTCGAAGCAGAGGCGCGCCGGGCAGACCAGTTCAACTCCACCCTCTCAGAGGCTTGGGACGAAGAGGCTGAAGAAGGCCTCGGATCAAGCTTCCTACGCGATCACGGAGACGATATCACCAGCCAGCTCGGGTCATCCGGGAAAGGGAAAGCCAGCAGGCCAAAGTAGGGGAGCCTTTGTGGGCAGCCCTTCGCCCCCGTCCCGCGCGAACAGTGCGTCCTCGCCACGGCTCAGCCCCCCTGCCTCTTCTCCGCCCCCCTTGACTCGCGTGAGCACCCCTCTGCCGGAGGGAGTACTGGAGACTGGTCGGCATACTCACCATGGGCTTCGTTGGCTGTACAACGACCGAAGGGATAAAGAGCGGCGAACGACGGATGACGACAACTACAACCCACGGACTCTATACGTGCCGCCATCTTTTATCAAGGCCCAGACCCCAGCAATGCAGCAATGGTGGTTGTTCAAGAGCGAAAACATGGACACCGTTCTTTTCTTCAAGGTGCGCTCTCCATGCCGTTTGAAGTCTCAATTTTGCGGGTGTGTTTCTTTTCTCAGCTCGACCGAGTCTGTCTGCAGCCGATGCATACCCTCTACTTTACCAGGTATCTAACAACAAGACCAATATTCGCCTCGGCAGGTTGGGAAGTTTTACGAACTTTTTCATCAAGACGCAGATGTCGGCATGCAGGAGTTGGACCTCATCTACATGAAGGGTGAAAAGGCGCACAGCGGTTTCCCGGAAATTTCCTACGGGAAGTTTGCGGATAGCTTGGTGTCCAAGGGATTTCGGGTGGCGCGGGTGGAACAGGTGACTTTTTCGCGCCGGTTGCAGACCATTGCCCAGCCGAGCGCGTAACATTTTTTCTTCATATTTTCCGACTCGTGATGACTAACTACCGTTACATACAGGAATATGAGAGCATGCTTCGTTGAAATATATCGGTTTGCTTAGCGCTTCTCATGCGTGTGTGCGTGTTGCTTGCGACGTCAGGTTGAGACTCCCGATATGCTCAAGGCCCGAAATGCGGCCAAAGGCAAGCACGAGCTGAAGGACAAAGTTGTGAAACGGGAGTTGTGCAGCATCCTCAGTCGTGGCACTCGGACGTACTGCTTCTTGGACGATGTCTCGACCACTCCGGACGGCTCCCCGCGTTCTGTGAACATGATTCTGTCGATCAAGGTGAAGAAACGACGTTGGCTGCGTAGTACTGCCGTTTGTCCTACTCCCACTATCAACTCAGTCCCTTTTTTCTCCATTCAAGTTTTATGCTCCCAGTATACTTCATACTCTCGAGTCGAGTGCATTTCGTAGTCCGACTACTGAGAGTATTGCCATACTGGCGGCCTAAATACTGCGAGTACTAGGGGTTTCAATAGTACTGAAGGCCCAAATACAGCGAGTACGGGCATTCTAAGCAGTAGAGAACCCCGAGTACAAGCAGTACCCGCAGTTCAAACATGTGGGATACTTGCAATAAATAGTCAGAGTACCAAGGGTATTGAACCCTTAAATACAGCGAGTACTTGCACTATATACTCCCGAAATACTGCCAGTACTCTTAGGTACTCCAGTTACTCCCCCCGAAAGTAATTTGCTCGAATTTCCACTCGCGGGACCATCCGTGAATGCTTTCTGGGATGTTTTTTTCGAGTCGGTGCACAGATGGTCGAAGCATATTCCATACTCAAGAGTATACTGCGCATATTGAAAGTATTTTGTACTCCGAGTGCTCTCAGTACTCGCAGTCCTAACGGACGAATACTGTCAGTACTTGGCAGCACCCGCAATATAGAACCCTGCAATACTCAAGTACAGCAGTACTCCACAGTATTGAACCCCGAAAGACTGTAAGTACGTTAGCATCCGAAGTATAGAATCTCGAAATACTGCTATTAATAGTACTCGCACCTTCCCGCAGTGCATAAAGCCCAAATACTACGAGTACCTCAAGTATTTTATCTCGAAAATGAATATGCTTCACTTTACTCCCAGGTACTGGGAGCATCTGTGTAATGTAGGTCATATGCTCTCGGCTCGTGACTGCTTTTTAAGTGTCCTATGCCGTATGCGCTTCCAATTTTGTGGCACGCACTCGGATATGTCCCCCCACAGGCGTCATTATCTTTGTTACAACCCAAGTGTGCACCGGGATCCCTTGACCTACTAAAATTCCCAGTCAAGCGTTCAAAGTCCCAGTTGGCTGCCTTTCGTGTTCGCACATTCTCAGGCTTGTATTGTTTGTCTTGTTTGTCTCGTTTGTCAGTTGTCTAGAGTATCAAAGGCCATGACGAACACGCTCCCCCTCTGCATCGTCTTATCTTCGATCTCCCCACCTCAGCCACTTGAACTTCGATCGTGTCGGAACGCAGCATCAAGCTTTCTCATGGCTCGAAATCTAGAAGCGCTATAAGTCCGTTTTCTTCACCCTACGACCTGTAAATTTTACCACAACGTCCCTTTTACTCTTCATGTGGCCTTTTTTTTCGACAGCTGCTTTAACTGCCGAAGGCGACTCGATGCGCTGACCACGAACCGCGTTGTTTTCTCGCAGGAAAGCGCCTTGAGCCCGCCGAAAGAAAGTGAGATAGATGGGGACGGTGATGATGGCCCTCCCGCAGCCGTATGCGAGTACGGTGTTTGCATGGTGGACGCGACGACGGCGACATTTAGCCTCGGTCAGTTTGCCGATGACCCCGCGCGTTCTCGGCTTCGTACCCTGCTTGCTCAGCAGCTACCTGTGGAAATCGTCATGCAAAAGGTGAGTTTGTCGCTACGGTGTTACGGGCACCTAGTGAATGGCGTGGCAATGCCCAATATGCCGTCTGCGCCGCAAATCGTAAGGATACAGATCCAGGTGCGATGCATTGCGCCAGCACCCGAACCACCACGTTGTTTTGAGGTTCTTGTCTATGAGATCATCCAGCTTTGATACTGCCCGCCTTCTCAATAGTGAGTGTTGAAGGCTCTCCATCAAACATGGTTCCGGTTTGTACAAAGTATCGATCAGCGCTTTTGACGGTACTTGAGTCTTTTTTAGGGACCCTAACACGGACGTTTATCACATCCGCAGGACAACTTGTCGGAGACTACAGTGCACATGATCAAGTGCATGGCTCCTCTAGCGTCAATCGTGATCTTGCGCGAAGGCGCTGAATTCTGGGATGCCCCCCGCACGGTTAAAGAACTCAAGGACGGCCGGTACTTCCATGTCGGGCGCAAGGAAGGGCAGGATGGAGACAACGCGGCAAGCGACGACGTCTTTCAGTGGCCAGCAATTGTCCGTGCTGTTATCGATGGCGGGAAGGATGGTGCCATGGCCTTATCGGCTTTGGGAGGTGCAACATGGCACACTCGACGGGCCCTCATTGACCACGATTTGCTGTCTATGCAACGATTTGTGGCGTACATTCCTTCAGACATGAAGCAAGCCGCCCTTCCTTCCCCCCCCAGGGATGACGCTTCATGCAGTCCTCAAACTGGCGATGAAGAGATGCAGATTCTCCCGAGCGCGTCTTCTTTGCCAGGGAGCAGCGCCGAAACCTCACTGCAATCGCACATGGTTCTAGACGGGGTCTCTTTGTCGAACCTCGAGGTGCTGCGCAACAGTTTTGATGGGGGCGAGAAGGGTAGCTTATGGGCTTTCATCAATCGGTGCGGAACAGCATTCGGCAGACGCTTGCTTAAGGACTGGGTGCTAAAGCCGCTCCTCCTGCCAAGGTGAAGAGGTTCAAACCACCAGAAACTCATGTGAAACTTGGGTTTGCAATGTGGGCAATTTCGCCTGGAAGTAGAGCCCTACACCGCCGATCGTGCGTGCACATTTTGAGCCACGCTGCGAAACCCACGTCAAGGTTGTGCTCCTATTCCTTGCAGGGTGGTAGATCAGTAGGCTCTCGGCCTCTGTCGACGCACCATTGAGACCCCTTTGTACTGGCGCGTTTGAAAGGGCGACACCATTGTCACCGTCTCGCCTTATTCCCTCCCTACTCGGGCAGACATATCAACGGTCGCTTAGATGCGGTTTCGGAGCTCGCGGCCGCCCTCTCCCCGGAAGCGGATGCATCAAGAGCCCTTCTCAAGAAGCTACCAGATCTTGAGCGGCTTCTATCGCGCGTCCATTCCATGGCCTCGAAGCACAGGAGTAGCGAACACCCCGAAAGCCGGGCCATAATGTACGAGGACACTAAGTACTCAACGCGCAAGGTACGAAGACACTGCAATCAGTCACCGCACACCAAACTCGCAGATTTTTCCCAGAAATGGGACAGAGCGCCTATCCCTTACAACGAGTTTCTACTCTGCATGTGCCATGACGCCTACTGAAATTCGGAAGTTACCTTCGGCGACTTGCTCGTGCAGGTAAATGACTTCCTCAGCGTTTTGGACGGGCTCGAAACAGCGGATGGCTTCAGCGCAATTTTCTCGTCTGCAACAGTAGAAAGTGCCCTCTTGCGCAAGTGCGTCATTTCCAAGTCCGACGGCGGACAATTTCCGGACATGTCATCAGCCATCTTGTTCTTTCGAAATGCCTTCGATGTTACCCCAGCAAAGGGGAACAAGGTCATGAAGCTCAAACCGGGGTTTGACCCCGTCTTCGACGCGGCAAAGGTAAGCGGGTTGGTAGTCAAGCCTGCCCGATGTCGCGTGGAACAACCGGGCCAGACCTGACCCGAAAAAGATCGCCACTTGGAACCACCTATCCACTTGCGCTGCCCAAGGCAACTTTGGTTTCTGAGGGCCTTTCAACCAGACGAGTGCGAGTGCGAGTGCGAGTGCAACCTTCATCACAGCCATACTGGTAAAAACTTGGCGACTTGAGCTCAGCAGAAAGAAGTGTTGACCTGTTGACACCGACACGGTTTTGACCTGCAATATTTTGGGTTTCGGCAGGAGCGCATCAGCGAGATCGAGCGCGAGCTAAAGGGGCATCTCCAGGAGCAACGGAAGCGCCTTGGCTGCTCCGACTTAAACTACTGGGGCAGCGCGAAGGACAGATACCAGATTGAAGTGCCGGAAAGACACCTCTCGAGGAAGCCACAGGTACTTTTTATCCCTCACCCATGCAAGAGAATATGACATGTACCTACTGCAGTATGAAGCTATAGCTGTGTTTTACAGTACATGGCATTCATAGTTTTAGTGAACTTTTCGGGCGCTTCAGGGGTAATTTTGTCAGTAATTTGGGATTTTCCATGATGCGCATTTTACACGCAGCTTTTGTGGCTATGAAGTACCGCGATTCGTTTTGGGCTCGCCGGTATATTCCGCTTATGTATACATCGCGATGTGGCTATAGCCTTTGGCCTGCCCGATAGACCATAGCGGTTCAACCTCGGACCGTGTTTTTGCCCCCAGCCGGCAGAATATGAG
This sequence comes from Nereocystis luetkeana, assembly GCA_031213475.1. NCBI lineage: Eukaryota > Phaeophyceae > Laminariales > Laminariaceae > Nereocystis > Nereocystis luetkeana. The sequence goes on along the minus strand of JARUPZ010000002.1, from coordinate 6,169,140 downwards.
CTCAAAAGCAAAAAGAAGGGCTGGATGCGCTTTTGGACACCGTTCATCAAGGAGAAGCTTCAAGAGCTGACAGTTGCACAGCAGCAGCTCGACGAGGCGCAGAAAGATCAGGTGAGCCCACAGTGCCCAAAGAAGGCCGCAGGAAGAGCTGCACTGGAAGTTGCGAGTCGCGTCTAGTGAGTAGTTCCCTCCGTTGCTCATCATCTTTTTTTCCCTTCTCGCGCTCGTGTGCATCGTTCCGCTTTCTAGATGCGCCGTCTGTTCGCAACGTTTGATGAGCACAGGGAGTTGTGGGCGAGCGCTGTGCGTTGTCTGGCGCACTTGGACGCTCTACTCTCTCTGGCTGATGTTTCCGCTCAGCCAGGTTTCTCGAGGCCCCAGTTCTACGAGGGAGCCACCACGCCGTCGTTTATTCGCCTCAAGAACGCGCGGCACCCCTGCCTCGCTCAAACATACCAAGGCGGCGAATACATCCCCAACCACGCTGCTCTAGGGACCGCACCAACAGGATTAGCGGACGATACGCCCGGCGTACCGAACATGCTTCTGCTCACGGGACCGAACATGGGTGGGAAGTCTACCCTTCTCCGGCAAACGTGTCTCGTCGCCATCCTTGCGCAGGTGATAAAAGAAATCCGTTCACGTGTCTCATCTCATGGTTATTTTTAGCTCCCTTGTTGTATCAAGCGACAAACGATCAGGTCTTCGAATTGTTGTGATGCGACCACGAACTTAAAGGCGCTTTGCGATGTTTTCATGAAACAGGTGGGCTGTTTCGTTCCGGCGGATGAGGCACACCTCACGCCATTCGACAGGATCTTTACGAGGGTTGGAGCATCAGACCGTATTCTGGCCGGACAGTCAACGTTCTTCGTCGAGCTCAGCGAAACGGCGAACATTCTCCACCACGCCACGAGCAGAAGCCTCGTTATTCTCGACGAATTGGGTGAGGACAGCCTTGTTTTCTTAATTGACTTCTTAGCCTGATAAATGAGACGAAATGGACACCACTCGTGTCTTTCCAATCGTTTCTGGTGATGGACCATGACGCCTGTTTTACTTTTTTTGCGAGCTCAGCGTTCAGTCTGTCTCATGTAATTGCACCGTATTCGCGTGGACTACAATCAGGTTTAGGTACCCTTCAGCTGTTCTTTCACAAAATTAACTCTTCCTTTACACTTCGCAGGGCGGGGCACATCCACGTTCGATGGCACGGCTATCGCACACGCTGTTGCCCACTATCTGGTCAAGAGCGCAAAGTGCTTGGCAATGTTTGCGACTCACTACCACTCGCTCGTCGAAGAATGGGGTCAGCACAGCGAGGTGAGCCAGACTTGACGGTAACGCCTAATACTAGCGCGCGATCGCGTACGTAGCATTCACCACATTTTTGCCCTTCTCTTCGGGCACATTCCGCTCGCATGCTATACATAACAGTGCACCGATGCTTTTGACTTTGCTCCGGAAGTATATACCTATTAGCGTACTGTACGTAGTTCGACTATCAACATATGCGGCTTTGTGTGGGTTGGTTCCTTGCAAACTCGGTCGACATTACTATTCAAAGTAGAACATAGTTAACTTGCAAACCGTGTTATCTCTCTGCATGTTCGCAGGTGGCTTTGGGTCACATGTCATGCCTAGTGGAGGAAAATGACGGGGATCAGAGGGTGACGTTCCTCTACAAGCTCGCGCCAGGCCCCTGTCCCAAAAGTTTTGGGATAAACGTGGCTCGCTTGGCTCAACTCCCCAAGGCGGTGAGAAGTGAATGGGGTCTGCGATTAATTGTTCCAAACCCACCGTCAAACTCGTCGCTTGATTCTTGACCCGCATCATCAGTCCTCCAAATCCGCACCCGAACAAGCTTCCAAAACGCGGAAGGTCTGCGTTGTCTCGGAGGCGTCGTCATACCGTGGTTTTCTTTCATTGGTTCATGTCCCGTGCGTCACATGCGGATGTTGCGATGTTGCCAGGTAATCTCGGCGGCCCAGCTCAAATCCGAGGAGTTCGAACGGGCCTTATCCCTCCAGGACACGGCCGCAGCGGGCGACGAGAAAGGGCGTCTTGCTCTCGGATTGCTCGCTTTGCTTTCGGGTGAAGACGATCAAGCTGAACACGCCGGGGAGCAACTTCGTAGTATATGGACCGCAGCTCACGCATAAAGTGCTCTCTAGTGGTCGAACGTGGCAACACGACACATTGCTGGCCTGAGCTGCACCTCTGTAGCAACGTCGGACAATATCGTGGCCAGTGTAGAACATGATTTTGTGATTTTCTCTCATCGCCAGATTTTTAGCGACACTGACTGGTGTTGCGGTGTAGTATTAGTAGTCCATTCGATGCGCTCATGAGCCGACACGGGGCCAGCAATAAATGCGGGCCTACAGTAGTATGGTATAGACGTGGATCAGGTTGGAGGCCACGTCACATTAGGCGAACGGATGCAGTTCGATGAGGTTTCCAAGTATCTATGTAGCAGCTTAGTGTTTGTAATGTTAATACATGTATGATATACCAGGTATAATATAATTTGTGAAAACCCACCGTTCGGCGTTCCTCGTCAAGTTACGGTCTCTGAACCACCGAAGAACGCCTTCGTTTTCGTATGTTTCCATGTATCCTCCACTAGTACCAGGTACCATGCTCTAGTTTTTCTCCTAGGCACTACGAGTTGCCGACTGGAAAAAGCACAGTTTTTTTTTTTTTTCGAATAACGTCGGGGCTCCTTTTGAGCTGTTTGAAGCCGGACATCTGAAGGCGGATCTACACGTCTTTAGTATGCACCTTTGGGGATGGGTCGACGGGCGTAAAAACAAGTGCTGACACCCCTGCAAGCGCCATGAAAACAAAGGGGACAAACGCACGTATACAACTTGGTAGGAGGGAAGGCAGCTTTTGTACGATTAACTGCGTTCCGTAACTATTAATAGTACCAGGTATCTATCAGTCTACCATATGACGAAACACGAGGAACAGCACGTCGGCCGTGTCATCAAGAGCATGGAAAACAATCACATGACCGTGACGTAAGATATACCTGGTACGTGACTTTCATACAGTTTCGTGGTATCATGCATTCGTCAAAATACACAGCATGCCGAGGAAGTGTTCTTGTTCGTGCCTTTTTGCTTTGAATTTACACTACCACAGGTTGGTACCTGGTATAATTTATTTATGAAATGATAATAGGGAAGCAGTGAGTGTTGGACGGAAAGCCCCCTTTTCGAGATCCTAATACTATTAATAGCACAGGAAGTGAGAGCAAACGGCAGGCGTCATAAGCATCTTTTAGAACGTCGAAGGTAACAACGGAGTCGACAAAACGTACACTTTTCCAAACGACAGACCTTCGAAGAAGCACCGTTAGGGACATGGTGTACACAAGGACGCAAATCCCGCAAAACGTGAAAATAATCGCACCTTGCCTGATGATCTCTTGACGCGATGAGTGCGATGGGAATGTGCCTACCGTATGCAGTGTAAAATAAACAAGGGGGGAAATATTTGCTGCTGTAGACCCCGCGATTTTAGTTACGCGTGACAAGACAAATAATATATATAGCCGAGGAAGGGTAAATACTTTGATACACGAAACCACCCCTCTTTCCGCAAGGTCCCGACTCGGTAAACACGAAAAGATGCCAGGTACATACCGGTACCAGGTGCAGGCCAAGGTTATGAATGGAGCAAACGTTTGGAAGATCAGACTCCCTCTTCATGATCCCCTCTTCCTTCTTTCGGGGCAGATAGATCCGTCGTAAGTATACGTGCAGTACATGATTTGCACGGTCGAGGTACTGCATGCCACGGGTGGAATATTATGAGTGGGCTGTGAAGACTTACACACATGTTTGCCGCGGGGGGTCTGTATAGCAGGGTACCAGGCGGATTAGTAGGGAGAACCTGGCTATACCACTCGTACCACAAACTGCTGCCGCCACACCTGGAGGGTTCTTGGGCTTTGGCCTGCCAGTTATTTTCGATTTGTTATTTTTTCTTCGGTTCTTTGTCTTACTCTGTTTGCGAGCAGCGGTGTTCTTTTTTTTTTTTTCTTTTCCAGCTCGTTCTTGTTCAAGTGTTGGCCACCTCGCCTGCGGGGGGGGGGCACGACCGATTGTTTCTTCTTTTCATTTTCTCTTTCGAGTTGTCTTCTTTGTTTTTGTTTTCTCTTTGATTGTTTCCCTTCGTTTCTCGATTTCATAGAATGTGTATGTCGTGTCTGTCGTACCTAGTATGATGACATGGCATTGCATTGCCCACTGCCGTGCTTACTGCATACGTGGCAACGTGGTATATCTGTGGCGTAGCTTTGTGACCACAGAACTTGTATCTCTTCTAGGATTGAAGAATCGGCACGGACACTGGTTGCGCTGGATGTCGACGGGTAGAAAGAACGGTTTCATGTGAAGAACACACACTCATGCGCTCAGTCGCGAACCTGTCCGACGTGTGCACAAGTGCAAGCTTACATCACACCTCCGTGTTGCAGTACCTTATTTTATACCGGTACCATGTACCAGTATCCATCTTTCGGGTGCAAATGCGTGGACAACTCGAGGCAATATAAAAACGGGGTGCCAAGGCCAGTAAACCCGATGTTGCGCTGGCGTTGTGGCGATTTGCACCTTGGAAACAAGTCACGGTCACTCGCTTCGTGCATTTTGACGTCATCAACTCTTAAGTGTTCCCGACGTTCAAGGCCGCGGGTTTTTTTTCCCCATCCCCTGTTAATCATAAAGTAGGGCATACAATACTCGAAACGGTACCAGATACGGCATACCTGGTTAACGATACACCTGTTCCTTGTTCCGGCAAGAACAAGGATTTGGTTCAAAAACCGCATGACGTTCATAGGGCGAAACCTTGCAGTCCATTCGATGTTCAGGAGTTTTGACAACACGAAAATCGATAGCGACAAACACTAAACATTAGTGCCGCGAAACAGAGAACCGCCCTCAATGTGGTGTGCGATTCGGGTGCTGCGCCGAACAAGTCCGTGATGTGGCGCAGTAATGGCCGAGTACCTGTTTTGGTGTGAACCATTACTATAATAGATGGGGATGTTATCTTGCCAGAAAACCGAAAGCAGCCCGTCTGTTTCTTACCGGAGAACCGTCCGAGCGACCCGCAGTTCCGATGTATGTAGAGACAAGCAGATAGGGGGATCCATCCGCTGGTGTCAAGATTCAACAAATAAGTGTCGCATCTTGGTCAAAACTAGAACATACAGTATGTAACTGGTATGCTCGTGTGGTTCATTCCGACGCCGCGCGACCTCGCCTTCAACATGGCAATCTACACGATCAAAAAGCCAAGTGTCTCCTGTTCCATTACTGAATCTACAGGGAATGTCACCAAAAACATCGGAAGAAACTCGTGACTCAATCATGAAAATGAAATCGGAGGAACGTCCCAAAAATCAAACACGCCTCGGCACCACGAGTACAACATTTCCCAGCTCCGACCCGCGGCCTAAAACGCACGTTGTAGCATGTTGAGACACCGGGATCTGCTGTTTGGTTCCAGAAATACTCGGCAGGCGATCGTGAAATTCATGAAATGTGTGCCAAAAGGTTCCCTTCCTCGCGCGGAACACATGACCAATACAAATTATGATTACAGCATCAGCCACACGAAGCAGCGCGGGCCGCAAGGGGATGCTCTAAAAAATAATTTCGGGACTCCAATGAACGGAGTTGCAGAACACAGCAAAAACTATCGAATGCTGGACGATCACACTATGATAAGACATCACCTACCAGGTATCATTTGTTTATCGCTATACATGGGTCCCAAAACTCTAAAACACGCTCAAGACAACCGACCGGGCTGCAAGCGACCACAGATGCCACTAAGCTACCACATGCGATTCATGGGAGTTTTCTCTTCAGATCGTAGCAACGTAGGTCGAGGGTGTCTTTCACCATCTCGACAACGCGGACGGCAAGAGGGCATCCGGCTCGCTGCTACATTCACACAAAGATGACGCATGCATCATGCACATGCTTATGCACAACTCTTGTGGGCTGTGCCAGCTCGTGCTTATGGAAGGGGGTCGGGAAGTCCGCTCCTCAACTCGACCCGGCATTCCGTTCGCGATATCTCAGGTATCGGGCCAAATCGATGTGTCAGGATTGCAGCCTGCATCATCGTGCACCTGGTATATTACAACAGCCGGTCTTCATCTTGTACACGTTTCGCTGACGTTCTAAAACAACTGGCACTTGGTCTCCTCCCCCCCCAAAAAGACGCTAGCTAACCGGTAGATAGCGCAAACAACGCGGGCGCAATCCGCTCATACTAAACTCGCCCATTCAGATCGACATGGTTTAGTTTTGCTTGACGCCCCTGGCACCAGCGGGCATGAGCTTGGTCAACGTTTCGTCGACCTTGGCGAAAGTGTGCCCCCGCTTTCCGGACTCCATTCCCTTCATGAAGGTGTCGATGTCCTGCGCGGCAAGAAAAGCGGGTCGATGTTGGAAGTAACTTGAGGAATTTGATTGACAGGGCTTACTATTACCTGGATGAAATATTGTATGAAAAGCTGTATATGGTAGTTGCTCATCACTCTATGCAACCTCTTTAGCGATTTGACTCATATCCTTACCGGCCTTTCGTCGTAACTCAGATTAGCGGCCTCAAAAGCAAGGTTACCCGCCTCCTTTCCGCTACGATTCAGCAGTGGCGTAATATGCCCGCCTTGCCTTTAAGGATATTATCGCGCGACCAGGACAGCATTTTCTTCGTTCGTTGACTCATGCTCCCCTGTACACTAATCATTGTTAAAACGAACTTGCGTTTTGCGCTATTCAAATGTCAGGTGCATAATTGCAATAGTACTCGTGATGCTCTCGAGAACACACTTCCGAATGAACTTCAACCAGACTCACGTTGAGGCGTTGTTCAATGCAGGTCAAAACGCCAACGTGACGGACGTGGTCCCAAATATTTCACCCAGATTCGCATCAAGGAGCAACTTACACACAAATTGTAGGATAACAAGCCACGCACACTCAGAACTAAGATGCATGACGCTCACTACAAACGTTCACTAGCACTGCCGTCTTGTTGGACACGTCAGTTTTCGCTAATGGTACATACGCGAATGAGTCAGGCGACGAAAATGGCGCATACTTTGTTCAGCCCCATATGCTAATTGTACCGCGTCAGCGTCGGCTTCGATCAATAGGAGGTACAACGCGTTTCGCTCCACGGGCGGCCTACGCCGCCCGCTACGCTCGCTCAGGAAATAAAAGCACATCAAATTACTACGCGAATCGGGCAGTGGTCCATGATTGAAAATAGTTTTTTTAATCGAATTTGCAAACTGGCGACTTGATGATGCCAAGAGTCCCTCCAACCGCCATGCTTCAGGAGAAATCAGCTCGGACGCCACATACGCTTCGTCTCCCTGGCGGTTGCCGTACGTACGTACATACCCCAGGTAGGGTACTTATTTTCTTCTTTTGATTTGCTCTATGTACGAAAAAAGAGAAAAGCACAGTACGGCATAGCAGCACCGCAAAAACAGGAAATGAAACCGCAAACTTCGGAAGGAAAAAAAAAAACCCGTCCCTCTCGTGTAATTGTTTTCTGCCTGATTGGAACACCTCGCATCGGTCGATAAAAACAAAAAAACAACAGCAGAGCTTCTCTCTCAGTCAGCCTCGTACGCCGCCCGCCCCTCTCGCGACCACCTCGTCACCGATTCGTTCAGGGTAAAGCTTTCCTTACTCTCTGCCACAGCGAGCCCCGTCGCCCGCCTCGCGTCAAGCCCGGTGCTCACCATGACCGTCGTTCGCCAGCGCGACAATATGGGTACTCCAATATGGGTACTCAGTACTCAGACTGCGCAGCTCTCTGTTTCAACTTCAGCGTGATGGCAAAAATAACCACCACTTGAATCTCATCTAGCAATCCCGAACGACTCATAAATAATCGGACGTACTCGGATCAAAAATCACAAATAGAGGCCAGACATAGCCCATTCATGCATCCCTCGTATCTCGAGGCACACGCGACGCCTAGGCACGAAAACGGCGACCGCGCTCCTTGCAACCCCCCCTCTACCTGCCAGCACCCGCTGACACCCGCGACGGCGCCGGGCTCGCCCACAGTGCCGTGCTCGGAGTACACGCACGCACACGTAACGAAAGAAGAAAAAAGGACCGAAAGTGCTAACCAAAAGAGATGGAGCAAACAAAGAATCGCTGGAAAGGTCCGCCAAGTAATAAAGGGAGGCGTTTCCCAAGCGGGAGCTCTGAGAGGCCAAGGATGTACCAACCAAGCACGCTCAGGGAGTGATATTCAAGTAAGTGGTTCTATGACTTATGTATCATACGTTCGAGAGCACGTTGATGTTGCAACACCGGGTTGGCTAAAGGTCCTTAAGACAGGCGGCGCGGTAGAGTATGAGGCGACCGGGCATCTACTGCTGTAGCATACCAGGCATTTATACAATTAAAAAAACATCAGCTGTGAAAGGACGAGGATTTCGTCGAAACCCATCATTGCAAACTTTGTGTCATGCTTTGACCACGCGTACTCATATACCTTGTATGTACCAGTACTTCAACTACTGTTCGTATCACCATTTGAAAGTCTTCCTCTCTACGTAGAGAGGCGTGTGCTGTGGGCGTACGGACCTATCATGACGAACTCGGCCTACGAGTAAATATATACTGGTTCGAATAATACTAGGTCTCAACAGAACGGAAACAAGTAAAAGTCCGATACCACACTGACTGGAGCGCCTTGACGCAACGACCTGGTCGGTACTATTGATATGAATACACGAGAAATTGCGACACCTTGCGCTTGCCCAGAGTGTCCGATGTAGGTAGGCATCATGAACGTTTGATACCTTCAAAACTGATAACGTGTTACGAAGTGGCCGTGTGGTTTATTAATTGAGCTGTCCAACGTCAATATTTTATACTGGTACACCTTCCTACATTAATATTAATAGAAAGTAGTACCGATGATACATATCAGGTGTTATAAAATGATATGCCAGGTACAGCATATAGTGCGTGACATCAGGTATAAAAAATACTCGTAAATATAACCAGGAATAAGGCCTCAATTTCTAGGGCTGGGCCCTGGTAGCTCTAGCCAGTACAGTACGTACTGGCTGCGTCATATGCCAGTATGCTGGACCCAACAGTGCACTGGTGGCCGCGGCGGCTGGAGAGGGGGGACGCGCCGGAGGCGCCCCCGGAGGGCCCCGCTGGAGGCACCCTGCCGGAGGCACGTTTTGACGTGTTTTGGCTACACTAGAGCTAAAAAATCCGTCGTTTTTGGATCATTTCAAATGCTATTTGGTGGTAGATTCATTTGAAAAAGAGCAAAAGCGAGCGAGGCGTATGGTGGACAGCAGAGTGCGGAAACACAGCACACTGCAGCATGCAGCCTAGATACCAATATAAGGTGGGACACGGGTTCGAAAACATGTTTGAAGTGTGCAATACCGAATCGCTACAATTCGCGAAATCGCGGCCTCAGAGACGTGAATATTCTCGTACATATCCATTTAATAAATTATATTGTTCACAAGACGATATTTACTCAGATTCCCCTTCGCGATGTCTGAAGTCTTATGTGCTTCGCCTCCCACTGTGACTGCTTCAGCCGGTCCCGACTCCCTTCTCGATTGGAAGCCGATACAACCTCCACACCAGCAGCAGCAGCAACAGCGGTGGCGGGGCTCGACTCCACTAAGGGCTCGGCTCCAGGTGCACCTTCAGGAACCACACAGCCGAAGCCATCAGTGGTTGAGGCGGCTTCGTCCGTCGTGCTCACGGGTTCCCGCCCGCCCTGTCTCCCTCTCCCTTTCTAGCTTTTCTGCGTGCCCTCTCTGCTCTTTACCCCGTGAGTTCTGATGGGTTTCTGCTGCTTAACGAGGCGTTATTGTATAACGTACGTGAATAGTCAAAGCACTGGCAGCCTAGCAGCTCCCTCAGCCAGTACATACTGGACCAGGGCCCAGCCCTATCAATTTCCCATCTTTTACTCGTACTATGGTACCTATTTTTCTTAATTTCCCCCGGCAGAAATGGAGGTGATAAAGCTGAAGGGCAAAAGGGTAAAGCATCAGGGTGACCCCAACGACGTCGAGGCTTCGACTGAAGGCGCAGCGGGGGTCCAGCCTGGAACCTTTCTTTCATATTGGGAAATGTCAGCCTGCCTTTCTTATTACCAGGTGTACAGCATTATTAATTGGTGTCTGGTACTGCTATAGGAAAAACCAGGTGGGTACCTAGGAGGTAATCACCTGGCTTTGTTACCAGGGTTGGTACATGATCTACGAACGCTTCGTTCTGTCGTTCGTCGTAAACTATGATACCTGGTACACAAGAAACATACGAACGCCCCGTACGTGAAGTATTTCAACGTTTGTTGCTCGTGCAGCGTATGGTTTAGAACTGTGTGTACCCGGTCTGCTTTGGGCAACGACTCTTCAGACCAAGCAAACTGAAGTACAAACGTCAGCTGGGATATAGTCGTTTATTAGAACAACACTACCTGGTACACATTGCCGGATGGCAAGCATAATAATAATACATACCTGGTAGGAAATTATGTCCCAGGCAGCCAGGTACGTATGTGAAAAGCGAGAATACGCAGATCAATATGATACTCCTTTTACCAGGTACCAGGTACTTATAAAGTACACGCTTTTACACACCAGGCATGATGTTGTTCTCATATTAACTCGACACAATACAATGCAGTCCGCGGTCCGTGGTCGCAGAACAGGCTCCAATTAATAACTCTCGTGGAAGAAATGCCTCGTGACGTGTTACATATGTACGCTATGTACGTCGTACTCATCAAGTTTTCATGTGACTTTTATGTGGCTAAAATCCGCCAGGTTCCGAATCAACCTCATCAACTTGGCTCACCTCGAACTTCTTCGCGGCCACTTTCTTTTTGCTCGCGGCAGCCGCAGATGCCTTCTTGTTCTTGATGTCGTCCCACTGCTTCTCGGTCAGGCCATCCGGGACGTATCCAGCCGCCACAACGGTGGATGACGGGCGGGCAACGGTCAGGCGTGCTGCCGGTACGGCCACTGTTGTGTGAGCGAAGACGAATCGAGACAGGCAAGAGACAAGAGGCATCGAGAGAAGCACAGGCAAATAAAGGGGAAGACATCCAAGGGCGAAGACATCAATAAATGCGGAAACATCGACGAAGGCAGCAGCATCCCAAGAGGCGAAGACACCGATATAGGACAGGCAGGCAAAGCAGATCGAGTACAGGTGTCTCAATGAAGTACGGCGTGCGCCGCATTTAGTTCAAGGGCAGGAGGAGGGTGTGCATGTAGCGTGCCATGGTGTGCTGTCAAAAAAAAACAAAACAATGACGTACCAGGAAACATCGATTCGACGGCCGCATGCCTGACTCAGAGGACATCCAATTTAGCGCCCCCCCCCCGGCTAGAGGGAACCCGACACCTTGAGCACGTTATAACAACACCACCTCTTCCTTCGATAGACAATGTGCGCGGCTCCTAGGGGCTGCCTCGACGAAGCTACTGCTGTGCAGGACCTTTCGCGATCTAGAAATCAACACCTTCAACCAAACTCAAGTAGAAGACAATATTTTCCGGACTCCACACGGAGTACCCAACGTATGAATCTCACCGTTGAAAGCTGAGGCACCCACAGCGAGGGCCACCACCTGAGCGAACACAACCTTCATGTTTTGATGAGATAGACGGTAGAAAAGTGTAAAAAGTTGTAGAGAAAGATGAGCTGAACTGATCGGGTGTAGGAGCCTGGCTCACGGAAACCTCAAAAATCGATTGCTTCTCCCCTATCCCCCAATCGAAACGCTCCATTTTTTTTACAAATACCGCGAAACATCTTGACCAATCAAAGGAGCACTTGCGTATATTAGGCAAATCAGCTTCGTCAGATCGTTTTTGGTGCGTTTACCTCGTTACGCTGTACGTGTAGGATACCCCTGAACAATTTGTACTATTGTATCATAGATTGTGTGCGTCGCGCAAGCGGCGGTTGGTGGTGTTGCTCTACGGTACTACTGACTGCTGTTGTAATATTTGCCCGACGGCAATTTAGCCTGTGAAGGTCCCGACGGATGGCGGGAGTCGAACTGTACCAACCGACGTTTTTCGAGACAACTTTTATTGGAATTAGTGACGGATATGGCGTCCCCGGTGGCTTGGTAGTTGGTAGGTCCGCGAGCCTATCAAGATCAATTTCGTGAGTTCAAGTCTCACCGAGTGCATGCTCGTGAGTGCTTTTTCTTGCATTAAAAAATTGATTAGCAGAAAGCGCAAGAGCGTGTGAATTAGCTACATTCGATGAAAATCGACGAGTAGTGGGAATGCTGAACCCTATGCGCGACCAAAAATGAAGGCACGTACCGGGGGGAAAGGAGGACACCTGGACCATGGCTTGGTTGTCCAGAAGATCGCTGAGGGTGAATGAAACCTCCTACGAGTTGGTCTGGAAAGTAAAACAAGTGATAAAAAAAAAGAAAAAAAGTAAGACGCTGTATGACTATACTGCTGTGTTGGTAATATTTATAGTAATAGTAAAAATAGTACAAAAAATATTACGGGGGACCATAGTAAAGAGGACCTACGGTAGGCACAAAACCTATATTATACCAGGTATTTGCCTATTTTTACTATTAATAACAATAATATTATTTGAACGAAGGAGTGGTGACGGTGGTGGGTGTCCCGATCGGCTCGGATGAATACGTGCTGGGGCGAGCAATGGAGGTAGTGAGGGACGGAGGCGCGGACCGCCTTGCACGCTGCCTCGCTAACATGCCAGACAAGCAAGCGGCGGCCCTCATCACCATCGAATCCCTCGGGCAGCGGACGGGCTACCTCGAAAGGGCTCTGGACCCGGGGCTGTCACTCGAAGCATGCCGAAGGGCCGACAACGGGGCTCAGTGGGCCTACGAAAATATCCTAGAGCTACCGGGAGCGGCGGACGCAGTCGTTTTTCCAGGAGGGGTGCCCAGCCAGCCAACTGACTCTCAAACCCTACCAACAAGCCCAAGCACGCATTTCTACGGGAGCAGGAGGGTTAGGGCTGCCGTCGACGGAAGCGAGGCGAATGTCTGCCTCAATTGGGAGTAGGGTGGGCATCCTGCCGGAGGTTCTAGCAGACCTAACGGGTCCGCTAGGAGACAGGGTAAAGAGGGGTCTCCCTCATTCGAGCATCATTGCTGAACTCGGTGGCAGCCTGCGAGAGATCAGGGACACGTGGGGCGTCACTAAAGAAGCGATGGAGGGCATCGCCCCCGAATCCTGGCTGGAATGGAGCATGGGTGCAGAGGGGGACCTGGTCCCAGGGCCCCCTGAAGCCGACATGCTGGCGGCGCATGATGCCGTAACCACTAACTCCCTGAAGGCTCAACAGAGATTGGGCAAGCTGGTGAATCAGGGTCGACACGCTGCACACACAGCCTCGCTGGAGGGGCTACCGGAGATTGCACGCCCACCTGGACCAGGCGACCCGCTGGGGGGGAACGAGACCAAGGCCTTCGCCAAAGCTCGCTACAGGAGTCTACAAGGAGCAGGAGCCACTGCTTGCCTTCGGGCGAGGCCAACAGACTCGCTCCGTGTCATACCAGCAGAGGAGTTTGTGGGCATGGGAAGGCGCTTCATAGGCACCGAGGAGCACGTGGCGGTGAGGTGCCCCTGCTGCGAGGCAGTCGACATAGACACACGCCACGCACGCATCTGTCCCAGAGCAGGGGCACAGGTAAACCAACATCAACCGTTGCTTCAAGCGATCTCCCGCACGCTGAAGCGGCTGGGAATCCCACACCAAGTGGAGAGCGGCGAACCGTTCACTGGAGACCGGAACCTGCGGATGGACATCGTTGTCAGGAGAGGAGGTCTTCGGGACACTCCTAACAGGGAATACAGGGAAAAGTCCATCCTGCTGGACGTCACCCATGCAGACCCGCAAGCGCAGGTCCACCTGCGAGGAGGCAGTGCTGATCATGATGGATCAGCTGCCTCTACCTCCGAGGCGCGCAAGCGCCAACACTACGCGCGTCCGGGACATTTGTCCTTCGACGAGCGGAGCCACAAACTAGCCACCTTAGCGATGGAAAGCTTTGGGCGCCTTGGGGTAGAGGGCAGCAACTTCATCGATCAGCTGGCAGCTAGCGTCGTGGGGGGGAGGGATGGTGGGTCGATGGCAAGGAAGGGGGTAGTGAAGGAACGCCTGCTCCAAATCGTCTCGGTGACCACTCAGGTCGCCATTTCGAGGAGGGTGTCGAGGTTCAAGCTTCAGCTTAGGGACCGCCAAGAAGGAAGAAGGAACAGGGGGGGGAGGGACGACAGATCCACACAGATGGCGTGGGGATGGAGCTTGGATGCAGCTTAGGATTTAAGAATAGAACGTAATGAGAAGGAAGGAGCAAACACAGCAAACAGAGTAGACAAGCCGAAAGTTGGCACGGAAGGGAGGTAGACTTGGTGCATGCGTTTCCTTTTGTTTCCGATGCTTCTTTCGGGAAAGTTATGAGTGATCCATGTTGAAGATCATGCTGCACATTGTCGGATGGCAAGAGAAATAATAATATTACTTGGTCCTATTTACTGTGGTCCCCTGTAATAATAGTAGTAAAAGTAGTGGTGCGACCGCTGCTATGTGCCAGCGGGGCCAGTGTCCGGCAGGTATGGCCACCCGGCTCATACGTGACGCGTCTACCCATACACCTGCACTCACCCACTCACCATCCCACGCCCGATCCACCCAACAATTAATTCCTAAGTTTATAACAAATACAGTAAGAAGGAACAGGGGGGAGGGGGGGGACGACAGACCCACACCGATGGCGTGGGGATGAAGCTTGGATACAGCTTAGGGGTTAATAATAGAACGTAATGATAAGGAAGGAGCAAGGACATCAAATATAGTAGACAAGCAAGCCTAAAGTTGGCACAGAAGGGAGGTAGACTTGGTGCATGGGTTTCCTTTTATTTCCGAGGTTTTCTTCTTTCAGGAAAGTGATGAGTGATCAATGTTGAAGATTATGCCGCACATTGTCGGATGGCGAGAGAAATAGTAATAATAATAATAGGTCTTGAAGGTCCGATAAGCCACCACGATTGACGGCGGTGCTATTAATAGAAGATGTGGCAAACTGCGTGTCACAGCGCTCACGCCGTTAGTGGCCAAGTGCTACGGCACAAGACCAGCCGACGTGTTTCTCCGGATGGACTCAGGGGAGACCAGGACGACCGCTTGCTCCAGCGGTGTCCAGCAAGGGGACCCCATGGGACCAGCAATGTTCTGCCTGGCGTTTCGACCGAGGCTAAGCGATTCCGGCAGGAATTCGAGAGAGAAGGAGTAGAAGCCTTCGCGTACATAGACGATGTCTCTCTCGGCCTTACGGGGATCTCGGCCAACACGGTTAGAGCATTCACCTTCCTCCGGCGAGAGCTAGATGACTTCGGTATTGTCGTCAACGCCGCCAAAACAGTGGCACTACCACCAAAAGGGCACGCCCCGACGGTGGAGGAGATTTCGCTCCTTGAGAGCGTTGAGGTCCGCATCGCAGACGAAGGAGGGGTGACGGTGGTGGGTGTCCCGATCGGCACGGAAGTATACGTGTGGGGGCGAGAATTGGAGGTAGTGAGGGATGACGGCGCGGACCGCCTTGCGCGCAGCCTCGCCAACATGCCCGACAAACAAGCAGCGGCCCTCATCGCCGTCGAATCTCTCGGGTAACGGACTAGCTACCTCGAAAGGGCTCTGGACCCGGGGCTGCCCCTCGAAGCATGTAAAAGAGAAGGCAATGGGGCGCAGTGGGCTTACGAGAAAATACTCGAGCTATTGGGAGCGGCGGAGGCACAGTCGTTTTTCCAGGAGGGGTCCCCGGATATTCGGCTGACTCTCAAACCTTACCAGCAAGCCCAAGCACGCCTATCAATGGGAGCGGGAGGATTAGGGCTGCCGTCGGCAGAAACCAGGAGAATGTCGGCATCCATCGGGAGCAGGGTGGGGACCTTGCCGGAGGTCGTAGCAGACCTTACAGGCCCGTGAGGCAATAAACTGAGGAGGGGGCTCCCAGAGTCGAGCATCATTGCTCAGCTGGGAGACAGCTTGCGGGAGATAAGGGGCACATGGGAGGTGGCAAAGAAAGCGATGGCGGGCATTGTCCCCGAATCTTGGCTGAAATGGGGTATAGGCGCAGAGGGGGACCTGGCCCCAAGACCCCCGGAGGCGGATATGCTGGCTGCGCATGACGCCGTAACCACTAATTCGCGCGAAGCCCAACAGAAGTTGAGCAAGCTGGTGAATCAAGGTCGGCACACGCTGCCCACACTGCTTCGCCGGAGGAACCACCTACGACAGCACGCCCCCCCGGACCGGGCGAGCCGATGGGTGGGACCGAGATCAAAACCTTCGCCAAGGCTCGCTATATGAGTCTACAGGGGGCAGGAGCCACGGCATGCCTTCGGGCGAGACCAACGGGCTCACTTCGTGTCATACCCGCAGCAGAGTTCGTGGGCGTGTGAAGACGTTTCATGGGGATCGAGGAACACGTGGCAGTGAGGTGCCCCTGCTGCATACAGTGACGTGGACACCCGCCACTCGCGTATCTGCCCCAAAACAGGGGCGCAGGTTTATCAGCACCAACCGCTTGTCCATGCGATGTCCCGTACGTTGAGTGGCTCGGAATTAATTCAGTTCGACACCAAGTGGAGGGCCGCGAACCGTTCACCGCGGATAAACATTGACCGAAATCTTCGGATAAACATTGTCGTCAGGGGAGGAGGTCTCCGGGACGCTCCTAACAGGGAGTATAGGGAGAAGTCCATCCTGCTCGACGTCACTCATGCTGACCCCCAAGTGCAGATACACCAGCGAGGAGGCAGTGTTGATCACGATGGATCAGTTGCTTCTACCTCCGAGGCACGCAAGCGCCAATACTACGTTCGTCCGGGACATGTGTGCTACGACGAACGGAGCCAAAAACTTGCCACTTTAGCAGTGGAAAGCTTTGGGCGTCTCGGGGTAGAGGGCAGCAAGTTCATCGACCAGCTAGCAGCTAGTGTCGTGGGGGGGAGGGATGGTGGGTCGATGGGAAGGAAGGAGTGGTGGAGGAAAGCCTACTCCAAATCGTCTCGGTGACTACACAGGTCGCCATTTCGCGGAGGGTACCACGCTTCGAACTCCAGCTTAGGGATCGCCCGGAAACGAGAAGGAGCAGGGGGGGGGATGACAAACCCACACCGATGGCGGGGGGATGGAGCTTGGATGCGGCTTAGGGTTTAAGAATATAGCGTAAAGAACACATATTGAGATGGAGGAGGGAGCAACGACAACAAATAAATGGAGTATCGTAAATAAAGCATAGAGGGAAGTATACATGAAAGGTAGCGTGGCCTTGTGCATAGGTTTCCTTTGTTCCCGGGGATTTCTTGTTTCAGGAATGTTTTGAGTGATCAACGTCGAAGCTCATGCTGCACATTGTCGGATGGCAAGCATAATAATAACTCTCGTGATAGATATAATAATGATATTTATTGTGTGGTCGGGTGGCATCGGGAGCAGAAACCGATCGATGTTGAAAAATTTTACCAGATGCAAATACTTCACACTTTGGATAACGTAGCACTTAACGTTTTATGTTAATGTTAGGCGTCAGCGAAAACCCCCCGTAACATTACGTTACCACGATAACTATTTTCTGAATATTGTGATAACATAGTGCTAGTGTGTTATGATATTGGCGGGCGATCGCGTAACAATGTGTTAGAGTGTTACCTTGATCCCGTACTGACCGCAGTAGTATATGTGGCACGGTGTTGGGGTATGCAGCCCATCTCGAGTAACACTATGTTAGCGTGTTAGCGGAATTCCTTGTGGCTATCGTAAAACACGTTGAAGGGACAACGTACATGGCCAATTAAACGTCAACACTATGTTACCGTGTTAGCGACATCAGCCCGTAGCGAGTAACGATATGTTAGTATGTTAGCGGGATTCTTACTTGCTACCGTCGTACCACTCTGTCCCACTATATAAGAACCGGTTATACACTAATTGTTTACCCAAAAGGTTATTATATTTCGGGACAGAGTGGTACCCTTTAGGCGGATAACGTACAGCAGTACACGACCAAATAAACGCGTGCATAACACTATCTATGTTAGTGTGTTAGTGAAATTCGTAGTGGCTATCGTAGCACACGTTAGAGGGATGACGGATATATACGGTCAATACAACCTCAAGATTATGTTACCGTGTCAGCCGCAGCAGCAGTCCGTATCGAGCGACGTTGTGTGAGGGTGTTAACGGAAGTCTTGCTACAATAACACACATCAAACGAATGACGTATATAATCGATAACTCACTAGCATTATGTTTATGCGTTAGCTCGTATTCAATGTATCTAGTGACACAAGTTAGCAGATAACGTAACACCCCCAATGTAACATCAACAATGAAATGATGTGGGCAATGGAAATTGGGAAAAGGCTGGCAGAGAAGCGTATGAGGAATACTGCTGATTATTTACGGAAGGATATTCGGTTTACCTTGGGATGGCATCTACGCTATATTATTATTATACGCTATATTGTCAGAAGGCGAGCATGATAATAATAATATGTTACTACTGTTCGTAGCCTCAGGCAGCGGTAGCCCAGACTGCATGGCAGTCTATGGATGGATGTTTCAGGTCATGTAGTATTGGCCTCCCACAAGGTAAGGGCAGAGAAGAAGTGAGCCTCGCGCGTCACCGCTTACAACCTCAGATGTCAAGAATCACAGAATCCACAATAATAAAATGATACCAACCGGTACGAAACTGTCATTTAATGAGACCAAACGAACACACTCCTTGCATGGCTCTTTATATAACAGTGGCGAACCAAAATAACCAGAACGTAACTCCTTGACCTACATCAACCACAGTAATGGCAAGAGGAAACTCATCCCGACGACAAGCAAAAACCTCTCCCTCAATCCCACACGAACTATTGCAATCACGGAAAATATTAGAGTAGTCGCGCCAGAAAAATAGAAACTAAGCTGAAAAATATCATGCCAGAGATCGCGAGGTTCCCCGGGCAAAAACCTTCCGTTGTCCTTACTACCACCGGCATAGATACACAGATCGTGACGGTAAACGTGAGATAGCATACACCCATTTTCATATGGACCGCACACGCCCCCAGGCGCTTCCTAGTCTCTCTCCAGCCTCATCAAGAGCTAAATCACAAATTCACCAGAAAAATACCACAGGAGGAGTAGATATGGACCGCACACGCCCCCAGGCGCTCCCTAGTCTCTCTCCATCGCGAACAAATCCAAGTTCGCACGACAATACTGGTGGTAGAATAACCAATCATGAATTATTAGGATGCAAACCCCCCATATTTTGCAACCAGTAAACAGTCACAAACAAAAAGTTCCAGCATGAACCAAATATAATCACCACCAATACCTCATATCATCAGTACACCTCTCAATCAAGGCACACCCACGTGCCCTTACTTCGCCGGTCAAAGTGAAATTCCTCATATATGTCAATAATCTGAAAAAATACTTCTGGATCCTGCTGGTCCACAAAAAATTGGAACCGCGTGTTGGTCGCACGTCGACCCGTCTATTATCCGGTCCGTTCCTGGTGCGGAGAGTGTTATACGCTTTAAAGATCGGGTAGGTGTCATGGTATTCATGATCCCGTTTCCCTCTATTGTCGAGGAGGCGTGTTTCTGATGAAACGCGCCACGCAAATAATCTATATATTACCCCCCTGTTGTTCTCAGAACTCTCTGAGAGCCAGGAAAGTGGGAATCATCAAGATAAGACAACAATCTCTGTGAGTACGTACACACGTCTAGGCCGACCTGCATCACAGTAGTCGGGCCTGCCCCATACTGCCCCTTTTGTTATCCGGTAGTCAGTTATATACCCATATATCCAGCTATACTATCAGACATGGCGTCGTCGTAGACACGTAGACCTAGATCGCGTGTACCTGCTCTCTTTTCTGGCAACCTCCCTCTTGCTTCTCGCAATGGACCCCTTCCAGGTTTACGATAGACGGTACTTCCTATTTGTGCGCGGAACAGTTTTTCGCCGCAGAAAAAAGTCGCCTCTTTGGTGACCACCCCGCGCTTCAAACAATTATGCGTGTGTCCGACCCCAAGCTGCACAAACAGTACGGACGCGAGGTACAACATTTTGATGCTACCAAGTGGGAACGTGAACGAGAAAATATTGTCCTCGTTGGCTCCTACGCCAAGTTCGCCCAAAATCCAACCATGCGACTGCACCTGATGGATACCGGCGACCGGCTGCTTGCCGAAGCTAGCCCTTACGATACCATCTGGGGGATAGGCTACCGAGCGGACCACCCAAACGCCCAGTGCCCCCCCGCATGGCGCGGCCTCAACCTGTTAGGAAAAACCCTGCAGATTGTGCGCCAGCACCTCCGCGATGGCGTCCCATCACCGGCGCGCCGCCGCTATACTCCTCCCCCGCGAAACGACTCGCTCACGCAGGGCCGGGAATTTATTTTTGAGGTAGACCCCTCCTGTCAACAGCGTCTTTCGACCTGTGACACGGCTACCGCTCCCTCTGGCTATTCGACCCTCGTGCCGAACGTGCCACCGGATCATGATGGCAACATCTTCTCGGTGACCCCCCGGGCAGAAGGCACCCCTCCACGCCTCCAACCTCTCACTGAGCAGGGACCGTGCCTCGTCCCTGGTATTGTTACTATGGACCACTCTTCATTTACAACGAAGGTCAAGCTCTACGGCGGCCACTCTTCCTCAAAATTTGGATGCGTCGCCCTTTTGGATACAGGCTCCCTCCAGTCATTCCTAACTCTCAAAGCCTGGGAGCACATGGTACGATCAGGCACAGCCTCGACAATTTGCGAGACGCAAACCCCCCCACGATCCTGGGGCGGCTTCGGAAAGCCCCCCCCCCTGCAGACCTCTACCACAGTTCGCTCGAGCATACAGTTCCAGCGAGAGGATAAACCTACTGCGTCGCTTGCGGTCTGGGCTTACCTAGTCCCCTCCGAGGCCATGCAACAAGATGTCCTCCTCGGTCGTGACAGTGGGATGCGGTTCAACGAGCGCTCCTACCGCACCTTGACTCCGCGCCCAGGCGATAACCGCGTGTTCGGTAAACTCACCTTATCTCACCAAAAACCACCTGGAGCCGTGGCCTTTGTCTCTGATTTTTCGGCTCCAATGGGTGGTTACCACCTGCTTTACGCCCGTGACCGAGGTGTATCACTTTCACGAGACCACCAGCTCGTCCAAGTTTCTCTGGTTCGCAGTAACGGATCACCAGCTTTGGCCGGCTGCTATCTCGTGGACATGCTGCGAGGTTCAGACAATTTTCCCGTCGACACACACTTCGTTGAGAATGGCTCCCAACATATTCCGTTGGCCGGCTCTGCGGAGTTGGAACCCGGCGACTTGCTAGGCACCTCGTCCTGTCCACTTCTTCGTGTGCCTGTCGCATCGGTTTTGCACCAAGACGACAGCATCTCGACACGGCTCCTGGACACCCCTGACGCACCTTATATGGTTGTCCCGGGTCCGGTGGCCTTCCCCTCGGCCGGCATCACTGCCCCGCCGACGTGTTCGGATCCCTTTGTTCATCTTCTGAATGAAACTCCCCCTTGTAGTGGGCCCGACCCTGCCAAGCCACTCCAGGCTGACCGCGAGCCGCAACCCTCCTTATTGAAACGCTTAAACCCTGCCCAGCGCGCCAGTTTCCTGAAAGTGTGGCACAAACTGCCGGCGCACCTCAAAGAAATCTCGTTCGAATTCCACGGCCCAGGGTGGGACCCCCACGTCATCCCCCAGCTAGGAGACACCCTCACCGAGTTCGCAGATGTCTTTTCCACGTCATCTACCGACTTTGGTTCGTGTTCCCTCCTACCGTTCGAGATTTCGATTCCGCCTGGAAGCCCACCAGTGACCTCTCGCCCCTATCGCGTGAATCCCATCGTGGCCAAGCAAATGGACGCTATTTTGGACGAATACCTTGCGGCCGGCCTCATACAGCACTCCGCCTCGCCCTACGCGAGCCCTGTGGTCATCATACCCTAGAAATCTGGCGGGATTCGTCTCACTATCAACTACAAGAAGTTGAATAACGTCAGTATCCTCGGACAGCTCCCCATACCCAGGGTCGACGAAGTCCTGGATAAGCTCGGCCGTGACCGCATTTTCTCCCTCTTCGACTTGGTCTCTTCGTTCCATCAAATAACGATACACAAAGACACCATTCCCCTCACTGCGGTTTGCACGCCTACACGCCTCTTCGAGTGGCTTGTCATGCCGCAAGGGAGCAGTGCAGCACCTGGGTGGTTCGTCAAGGTTATCAACGAGGTCATCAAAGGCCTAGCCAATGTGGCCGCCTACCTCGATGACGTCATCGTTTTCGATCCGGATCCGGCTGCTCACGTCCTCAACATTAAGGAACTTTTCAAGCAGCTACGAAAGCACAATCCCAAGCTCTCGCCGTCGAAGGCAAAGATCGGTGCCACCGACGCAGATTTTCTCGGCCACACTATTTCCCCCGCGGGAATTTGGCCGAACGCCTCCAAGGTCGCTGCGCTCAAAAGCATGCCGATGCCCAAGGATCTAAAAAAACTACGGCCCCTCCTTGGTGGTCTATCCTACTACAGGAAATTCCTGGCCGAAATGGCCAAAAGGATTCGGCCCATCACCTCGCTCCTGAAGAAAGGGGTGAAATACCTTTTCACGCCGGCTATGGAAGTCATCGTCCGAAAACTCCTCGAGGAACTTTCGGCGCCCCCAATCCTGGTCTATTCGGATTGGGACGCGGTCGCCGACAATTCCCGTCCTTTCCTCCTCTACTGTGATGCTAGCCTCGACGGTTTTGGAGCCACGCTCGAGCAGGAACAAAAAGACGGTTCAATCCGTCCTATTGTTTTCATCAGCCGTGCTACCCTCGAGTCTGAGCGTCACTGGACGCCGCTCGATCTCGAGGCTGGCAGCATCGTCTAGAGCATTAAACACCTGCGCAGATATTTGTGGGGTACCTCCTTCCGCATTTTCTCGGACCACAAGGCGCTCGAAAGCCTCGCCAAGGTTGCGGAACACAACCCCCGCGTCCAGCGATGGCTCGAATTTCTCACGGCGTACCGTAATACTCTGGAATACCGCAAAGGCACCGCCAACGGCAACGCCGACTTTCTATCTCGGTTACCGCTACCTGCGTCCGAGGACGACCGCAGCCGACGCAGCCGCATGACGCCACCCGAAGAGAAACGCATCTACCTCATAAGTTCGAGAGGCCTCTCTCTTGCTGGCCCCCCGCATCGAAGTCTCGGCTTGGGTGGGCTTGCACCCTCCAGCCAGAACGTCGGTTTGGGTGGGCTCCCACTCTCCCGAACCGATTTTCGCGATTTTCGCGAACACGGGCCACGAATGAGAACTGACGACCTCAACGCTCCGTATGGAGAATTCGTTGCTCGTGCCCCAACCTCCGTCTTTCCACGAGGTGTCAACCGGACTCACCCTCCCGGCATACACGCGGTTTGTGATTTTACGGATCCCGCGATAGCCGCGACCGCAGTACCCCCCACGGCTCCCGCCGGAGTCGGTCATAATATTATTTCCCCCGCGCGCGCCCAGCCACGTGCCCCAAATTTAGGCACCGAGGCGTCGGATATCAATTCCTCCGCCTCCGCTTCGCATCGCGGCTGGTGTGGGTACAGACAATGTTCCACCCACGATCTCCAGCCCAGAGGTAATTTCTCGCAGCGCCGACGGGGACCTCGATTCTCAGGCATCCCCTGCTCAGCTTCAGACAACTTCGCGAAGAGCCAAGGCCAACCGTGAGTCTCGATCGGTTGTGTTCCTGGCTCCACCTCAGCTATCTTCAGCTTCTCAGGCTCGCCCGCCTTCCCTCGTTTCGTCGGATCTCATCTCGACAAGAACGCGTCGGCGTTGCGCCGCCGCCGCTGGATCCCCGAAGCCCGCAATCGATTACGGCTTTGACTCCCCGGCCCCCGCCCCGCCCCCGGCTGCAAAATCACCAGCCGTCATGCGACGTCCTTCAAGGTCGTCGGTGCCCTCGCCCTCCATCGAGAGGCCCGACAGTACCCCTTGTTTGGCCCCCTCCGTGACCGCCCAGTCAAACACCGTCGTGGTCGAACCTACTCCACCTCTTCTTGGTACTACAAGCTCGGACGCCGGCCCTCCGACCCCCCTTCCCGAAACACCATCCCCAGCGGAGCTCGAATTTTTCGAGTCCGTCGAGCGGTATTCACACGCGGATTGGGCGCGCGAACAACGCGCCGAGCCCGCCTGCGACTCGGCCATTCGGTACCTCCTCCTCGGGAGCCCTCTGGCCCTCCCCGATAATTTTCTTTTACACCTTCCATCACAAAAACGCCCCCCCCTGTCGGAAATCCGTTCTTTGGCTGAAAATGGACGTCTCCACAGGGATGATGATGGGACCCTTCTGTTGGTACGGAAACCAACCCCTGCCCCGACAGCCGGTCCTGGTACGCCCAGCGGGCGCGCCGCTCGTCTGCGTAACGACGAGCCCACTCGAATTTACGTAACGCTACTCATGCGGCCGTGGATTATGCAAGCCTGCCACGCCAACGCCTCCTGCCACCTTGGAGTCGCTCGCACGCTTTCTATGCTCGAGCGCTTTTACTGGTGGATCGGCATGAACGAGAGCACACGATGGTGGCTTCGACATTGCCTCCAATGCCAAGCACGCAAGACATCCAGACAGACAGTGCGCTGGCCCGTTCTGTCACTCCCGTTGCCCTCCGGTCCTGGCATCGCGATCAGCGTCGGTTATTTCGGCCCCCTCCCGGTTACGCCAAAAGGGAACTCCTACATCCTCCTTTTCACTGACCGTTTCAGCCAGCGCGCAGACATGTACGCCGTTTCTGCAGCCGAATTTACAGCTGAAGGCACTGCCGACATCTTGGTGAACAAGTACATCCCTCTTTGGGGATGCCCCGTTAGTATCCACTCCGACAACGGCCTCCAATTCTGCTCCAAACTGTCCCACGCTATTTACAAGCTCCAAGGCATGCGGAAAACATCTACAAGCTCCTATCATCCTAACGGCAACGGCGGCGTCGAGCGCGTGAACCATACCATGGCTCAGATGCTCGCTATGGTCGTCAATGAACAACAAAATGGCTGGGATGCTCATTTGCCGCACGTGGAATTTGCTTACAACAATTCCGTCAGTGCCGCCACCGGCCTGGCCCCCAACGAGGTGCACATGAACCGCCTCCCCCGCCTACCCCTCACCGTCTTCGAGCACCCGTATGCTCGCGGGCATCAAAGCTTCGCCGGGACCAGCTCGAGCATGTCGACCTGGCCGCCGACCGACAGCGACGCTCGTTCGCCCTTGTTCGCGAACAACACGCCCTTAATATTGCCCGCGTGGAACGCCACAATTCTGCACTGTCAGACGGGCTAAAACAACTCCCCACCTACGCCGTCGGTGGTTGGGTATGAATTTACAACACCGCCTCTACCATCCGACAAGGGGCCCACGCCGGCACTGACGCCAAGGTCCTTAAAGCGAAGCTTTCGCTCAACTGGACGGGGCCTTTCAAGATTTTGGCGGTCGGTCCCGCCCCTGCGGAGTCGACGCCTGACGGTCGTCCTCTGACCGCCAAGCTCCTATACCTGGACCTTCCCAACGACATGCCGGGCGCGGACGCGCCCTGCCGAGTGTCAGTGGTTCGCTGCAAGCCTTGCGCAAACCCCCACGACAGCTCCGACCTTCCGCGGTTTCTCCCCGCGGGACTAACACCGTATGCCCTTAACAACTACACCTCGAAATCCCCTCCTTACCACGTCACCGAGGACGACGTTACCGCGTCAATCGATCGCCTGGAAGTCGACAAAATCACCAGCCATCGGTCGGTACGTGGTCGGGGCGGCGTCGTCGCCGTCCTCTACGAAACCCACTGGAAAGGCCTACTGCAACCCTCTTGGGAACTGCAACCCTCTTGGGAGCGAGAGATGGACCTCCAATACTTCAGGCAGTACGTTCTCCGTTACTGGGCCGGCACACCGCTTCAACTCCAACAGGCAAATCGGTTGTACCGCCGCATGCGCGTCGGTGCTGCCCAGCGAGAATTCTCACGAGATCAGGGCGCCCGATTTTTGTCTCCAGGCCACAGCCTTGTCACGCACCAAGATTGGACGAATCGTTTCAGCAGCACCATCCTCCCCGTCGGCGCCCACTTTTGGTACAAGGCCCGCGACCATCACTGGTGGCTTGGCAAGATCTCCGCCCACATCACGACCGCCGCCACCTATATCGTTCGTTTCTTGGACGATCCCGGACCAGCCAAGATCGAACTCTCTCCCTCCCGCTACACTACCGCTATCGGGGCGGGGCGCAACTCCTGGTGCCTCCAAACTCGCCATGGTAGAGCTGTTCAGCATGGGGTTTTACGCAATGCCGTTGAGTCTCGCGGAGCCGAACTTGCCGACCCCGCAGTGACCAACTGATTTTGCTTGTTCGTAGCTAGTACGGTAGTCAATACTGGGTCTTTATGGTGTTTCACTTTTTATTTTTTCATTTTTTTCGGTATTTCTCCTCTTTCTCCCCAACTAAGTAGCTATTGACATGGTCGTCACTCCGTCGACACATAGGCTAGAATGCCTCTGTTTTTTTTTCAGTTCATGTAGTTTTAGTTTTGGAACTTGGCCCCCTTTATATGGCGTTCCGCCTCGATGAACTCCTCACGTTTTCTCTCGCATTTGTTTTGCCCGAGACCTGAAACGTTTTTCGAGACCGGACTAGTATACCGCCACAACGCTCGCCCCTGGATTTGGCTTGGGTGTCGCGTTATTCCTTGCTCTTGTTTTCAACTTGACTTATTTTTCGGTATTCCGCCTCGACGATTTCTTTATTCCATCTCTCGTATTTTTTTTAATGCTGGAGACCTGAAACGTTCGTTGTATCCGGGCTAGTATACCACAAATTTCTCGCCCCCCACTTGGTTCGGGTGCCGTGTTAACTGCCAGCATTTTTCTCTCGGTCTAGTTTACCCTCTGCGCTCTTTCTTTTCGGACTAGTCCCGACGTTGCGAATTTTGATATTCCTGCTTGACGTTTCTCATGGAATTGGTGTTTTCCCGCTTTTACTACCCCCTGCCCCCCCTCCCTCGCTATATTGGTAAGGAATGGCAGACAAAGCATGCCACATTTCCCCGTTTCGGGAGTACCGTCTTCTCGTTTTCCTTGTATTTTTTTTTTTCTGCTTCGTTTTCACTCTTATTTCAGCATTATACGTGACATTGCACGCTCCCGGCTTCTTCTCTTTTGTAGGACCGTAAGGTTGGTCTTCGCGTACGTATTGTGGGTGGGTTTTCTTCGTTCCCTCCGCCTCGGCACGCACCCCCCCTTATTCTGATTTATTTATTTATTTTCGGATTTTCGTTCTGAGTTCCTCAGCGCCACCCTCGGTTGGGTGTGCTGCAAGTAGTTCCCGAGACTGTTTGGCCACCTCGACTATCGAGCGCCCTTCTCTTTCCCACTTGGGCCGTGTTTTTTCTGCCGCCCATGTGTATCGTTCTCTACCGCTTTGCACCGCTCCCTCAGACCACTGATTTGGGTATCGCCCGTTGCGTATCATCTTTAGGCCTGGACTGCCGTGCTCATTCTCGTGTTTTGCCTCTGTTCCCCTTGGCACCCGACTTGCGTATATCGGTTGTTTCCTTCTCTTTTTTTTTTGTGTGTTTCCTCCCCTATGGTAGGCCGGAGTTCATACGTGCTATTAATAGCACTTATTACGTCACTCGAATTTGAGCCGTTCTGCTTTCACGGTTTCTTTTTTTTCGCGGCCTTTTTTTTTTGCCACGTCGCACACCGCGTATCTTTAGATTCCTCGCGCCTCCCTAGGGACAAAACCTGCTTCCTACCGTAGGATGCAGTTTTTATTGTTGGTTTAATCGGCTTTCGCCTTGCAAGTTATAGAGGTGTGGGAGTGGGTTGTGAAGCGCCGTATCTTCGATCCATTTCTCAGATTTTTCTGGATGGATTTTGTCCCCTCCTGATTTCTATGCATCTGCATATTATACGGCCCTTCAAGGTGGGCTTGTGTCATGGTATTCATGATCCCGTTTCCCTCTATTGTCGAGGAGGCGTGTTTCTGATGAAGCGCGCCACGCAAATAATCTATATATTACCCCCCTGTTGTTCTCAGAACTCTCTGAGAGCCAGGAAAGTGGGAATCATCAAGATAAGACATCAATCTCTGTGAGTACGTACACACGTCTAGGCCGACCTGCATCACAGTAGTCGGGCCTGCCCCATACTGCCCCTTTTGTTATCCGGTAGTCAGTTATATACCCATATATCCAGCTATACTATCAGATAGGCGGTTGGCTAATCTTCTACCTCTTTATTTTTAGCCCAACGTACCATTAATAAGACCTTTTGACACGATGATCGCAATTTCTTGAGTTGTGTGGTTTTTATTAATACCTGGTAGCAATTATTCGTTTTATATGCAGAATAGAGACCATGGAGGAACTCAAGAAAATATGAAAATACAGTACAAGTCTTAACTATTAAGGCTCATGGCGCATAACCTACTAGGTATGGCGATTGGCGTGTGTACCAGCTCGTAGCTGGTGTGTACGCCTAGACTCGATTGCCGATGGCCGGCAATACACAGTCAAAATGTTCGAGGCAAACACGTAGTCACTGTCAGGTGACTTGTACGTGAAGCTTCAACATAGAAGAGAAGAAGATGGTGTGGTGACCCCAAGCCACATTGTTGATTGATTGCTCAGCTGGAAGCTGATGATGGTGAGCAAAAGTAGAGCAAAAGTAGAGTGAGCTCAAAGGGGAGGGCGGTGCGCGTGTGCGCTCGCAGCTCGCAACAAAGGACGACCCTTGCACTTCGGTCAAACAAAAACAAAATGAGGGAATACCCTCGTATTCCGTTCAAAATAAAAACAACGAAGAGAACCCCCAGATTTACTGTAAAGAACAATCTATCTTGGGGTACATATCCATGACCCCAGTGTAGCCTATGTTGTTTCTCCAACCAGAACTACATTGTAACAGTAAAACTATGCTACCGGTCTCGGAGGGATACTGAAGATATCCTGTCCATTATGCACCAATGATAGCACGTACTAAATGTGCTGTCTACCGTAGATCATGTACGTACGTACCACAACAACAGTAGATCCAAGACACTACTCGTCATTGGGACTTTATTCTGTGCGTACGGGTGCACAGCAGTATATGTGTAAAAAGACAGCTGCTGCTATCCTACTATAACTCAGACTGGAAAACTGTCTGTTGTACATAGAATGCGTAAATGTATACCAGATGACGTAAGTGTAATCGAGTAACGAATATGATGGTTACTGACAAGTATCATCTCTAATATTAACCCCTTTAGAACCGCAGTCCCGTTTGGGGACAAAACTACTTCAAAATTGACTGGTTTGTCCCCAGAACGGGACTGCGGTTCTAAAAGCGCCATTTTCTCCGAAAGCGGCACGCACGGAAGTTTCATATTTTTTGCGTAACCGTTTCAAGACTGCAGTCGTCCCGTTTTGGGGACAAACTATTTGTTTCCGTTACGGGACTGACTGCAGTCACTGTCGTCCTGAAGGGACGTACGTATATGTTCTAGGTGGTTTTTGCGTTCGTGCGTTCGTGCGGTGCCAAACACCGAGAGTGATACCATAAAAGTTTTACATATTATACAGATGCAGAAAAACAACATGCTATTGACCATATACTGTAAGTTGTTGTGGGTGTACATATATATGTACACCGTGTCCATGTTTTGTTGTGGCTCACCCCTTTTTTTCATTTTTATTTTTTAGTGTACGTACGTACGTGTCGATTTTTTCCCAACTTCTCTTCGTGTTTCGCCTTTTTTTCCGGATTTTGTGTGTTTCGCTTTTTCAATTTTCGTTCAACGGCTACTGCTGTGCTGTCAACACTACAACCATAACTAAAACCACAGGACTTGACTTGGTACGTTCCCCAACTACAATGGACAATCCGGGGCGTTGTGAACGTTTACGTTTTCCAATGATCAATGTGACCGACCTGAGATTTGTAGCTCAAGGTATTTTTACTTGAGGCCCACCAGCGTGCGCTCTCCAGGTATCCCATTGACCACTATTACTCGCACTGTAATCACCGAGTAGGATGGTAGTGATTCTACTGCGTGCTTTTGATGAAAAGCTCTCGGCAAAGTATACGGTCGGTGTTATGTAATCAATCGTGTTGTCAGCCAAATCGTGGAGCTGAAGCCACACAAAAAGCACCCGAGAAGGCGTGTGTGCCGACAATCGAAACTCAGCTTTTTCATTTTGAACGAATAATGCCCTCTGCACATTGCCGATCCATCCACAACAATCAAGCACGCAAACAGAATTAGTCAGTTTTTGATTTCGGGGAGACGAAACGATCCTCATGTACATATATTCATTCGCGGCTTGCACGCACCGAGATAACAGAGATAGCTTAAAGCAAGGATGGGGGGGGATTTGTTTTCTGAATTCAGGGAGACGAGGTACGACTTCGGTCAAATTTGGGTTGAGAAACATCTGGATTTTTAGGACGCATCTTAATCAGATCCAACCGCGCGGGGAAAAGAACTAGGCACAACCCCCCCCCCCCCCAAAATATCAAAATATTACAGCGACAAGAGATACACAGTAGTGCAGCTGCCCCTTCGCCTGATACTTAGTATTGACAACCAGGAGTATCGTGCGCACAAGCTAGAGGCACATCAGCTAGCCGCAGCAGGTAGCAGCAGCAGCAATATGCAGCAGCAGGTCCTATAGCAGCAGCAGTAGCAACACGGCAAGAGGCGAGCGGCTTCTGCCCACTCATTTCGAGTACAGCCGTACAACCGGTATACGGCACACAGCCTGCCGGCCCCACCGCGCCCGAGCGTTGCACTCTAACTAGGCCCGGAGCCCAGATGTGTTCGCTCGCTCCTGTGCCGCCTCCGAATACGCACGCCGTACGATACTCGCGCGCCCGTCATGTATGTACTTCATATATTTTGCCAGCCAGTCCGTTCACCGGCTGTCGAATGAGGTATGTACTTGAACTACAGTAATTATTAGCCGTCGGCCATGACGTACGAAAGCCAAAGAAGAATTTCCACGTACGAGTACATTTCTGATAATGTGAGAGTCAATTTCTGACGCCTACTACGTAACAAAAAAACAACAACCTGGTAACGATTTGTTGAGCAGACGATAGCACGACGAACGCCATCATGCTTACATTTGGGGTCTTGCTTTCGAAGCCTTACTGCAGATATCGCTCAGAACACACAAGGAAGTCTGTCCTTGACCACCAGTCAGAGGAGAATCAGCTCGACACAGCAGTGGTATAGGTATTAAACCTGCACAACTATCATATATATTGGGCGAAACTTGTCCGAGGCTATTATTAAGAATAGCATGTTCACCTCCCAAAGAACCCGACGCCAGCCATCCGAGCCTTCAAAAACACACTTCTTATCACCCGTGCTCGCCTATCGCCTATCGCCCTTGATAAAAATCAAGAACCGCCTTACACCAAACGAAATTCAAAATCCTCGTCCAACTCGAGCCCGCTTTGTCAAGCTGCTGCCGCCGCCTTTGACGAGCTCTCCACCAAGTTTGACTTGCTGGTTGATCGTGGCTTGTTGTCCCTCCAACCAAGTGAGGTTTTCGCGAAGACGGCGTTTCCTGCAGAAGTTGATTGAATTACCAAAACCAAAGCGATGCAATTTGGTTTTAGTGGGGTCGTAGTTTTCCCTGTTTCGCTTCATTGGTACATTGGGTTACTATTACTATTAATGTTACTAACTAGAATTATTGGCGCGATGCGATACTCGTGGGTTGCGAATAAGAATGTTGCGGGTATATTATACTATATATACATAGCCTACGCACTGTTGAGATAGCTTCACCTGCACGTAATTTCAAGTACGACGCAGCAGTCAAATCCAAACTCGCAGCAGCCCCCGGTATCACTCGCCTTGCTTTTTCTTTCTCCTCCGTCTTTTCGGCCTTGGCATGCTCCAAGAAGACAGCGTCCCGCTTCAGCTCTCGCATGGCGCCTTTGCGTTCGCGCTTTACTTGACGCTGAAGCTGCTTCAGCTTCGTCTGTTCGGCATCCTGCGCTCAAACACACGACACACAGACGCGACGAAACGTTACAGTGGAGATGAGCCAATGCCCAAAAAGTTGTAAGCCACGAGTAAGTTTGCTCACACCAATATTATCTCGCATCGCTTTTGACCATCTTGTACATTTTGTCGAGCTTACGTTTTGTTTGGCAGACAGTTCCTCTGAGCAAGACAAAACATCCCGGCTGTCCTACGACACTCAGCGCAGTCCATCAACGACGCGTTCTACGATAGACGTCGCACATTTCCGCTGAAATGTTTTCTGTATGTTGGGGCTCCTTAACCCAAAATCGTCGGAACGTCAATCTTCTTTCGAAAATTGACGTAATTGTATACTTGGGCCACGGGATTATCCATCGGGATTTCAATTTGATTATTGCTGAAGTCAGTTTTCGAGAGAGGTGTGGAGCTCCCTCCTCAAGCGAGGAGCCCCAGAAAAAAAAAGAGTGAACCTCTTTCGTAGAACGTCTCCAACACCTTGTGAAAACTGCACGCTGTTTCGATATGGGAATATCCCGTCATGGCAGATATCCTCTGCTTCGGGCCGCTTGGAATCGAACCACACAATGGGTGACCGAATCACACCAGGCTACCAGGCTACCTACCACACCGCGTCAAAACCCCTTGCCACCACGCTTGAAAATAGTCCGCTTTACATGTCACATGAAAATGTTACGAGGACATTCTTGTGTGCTTGCCAAGCGGGATGGGGTAAAAATGGAGAGGACAGTGAAGTTGAATCGCAGCCCCCACGGCTTGAAGCAGGAGAATCCTTATACAATGCAACCCCATCGGCAAGATATCGCGCTAATAGAACAATAGCATCAGTGTCAAACGCACAGGCAGAAAAGCGCCAAAATGTCGAGACAAACGCAAAGGGGCAATGCACCTGAAATAGGCAAGGTTGTCAAGACAGAAAACATAAACAACGCTTTGGGCAACGACCACACAACCTGACCGTGCAATGCAAACCATTGCAAACGGTAGACATTGCCACACCAAGCGAATCTACAACACTATAAAATAGCATGGTCTTTACGGCAGATGTACCCACGCCACAACGGCCAACGAAATCGTGGACGTGGGAGTAAAACGAGAATGTAACTTGGTTGACACATGCACGAAAAACGAATGGGACTGCAGCGCAGCTACGAGTACGCGCGAAAAGATAAGGCAGTGCAACTGGGAACAACGGGTGGGGTTTACATCTCTTGCCACGTCAATCTGCTAAACAATTCGCACAGTCTCCAACCTGCTAAACAATTCGTACAGGAAGGGAAAGTGGGACATTGGTTGGTTCAGAATGAAACAAGAAAAAATACTGCGGTATTTTAGGATGTTCGATTCAAGTCGGACTGAAACATGTACGATACATTGTCGGAGGGAGAAATAAAAAAGAAAGATCGTCACCTTGTGTCCATCCTTCTTCATCTTGTAGCTCTCTTGAAACTTGGGTGCCAGTGCATCTAGAGCAGGTGGTTCAATCACCCGCCACTGCAGCGCACTTCGAGCTGACAAGCACTACAGAAGTACAGCGGGTTTGTGCGGCATTCGCAAACATTACACATTTTTGGTGGTTGGGGCAAATGTCACGATCCAACCCAACCAGAAACATTAAATGAGAAGCTTGTCACAGGAGCGAGCAAAGTTATCATATCCCTACTGCATTGCACAGACGCTTTCAATGCACCTGGTACTCACTTTGTATGGTGGGAAAACCACAAAAACGGCCACGAGGCTCAGGCAACGCCGAGCAGGCGCCGGAAATGCACGATGCTGTTTTACGCCCTACCAGGTATATCTAAAGCATAGCGGTATTAGATATATACAGAGCATAGCTTGGGCTCCCACCCATGTCTCAAAGGTCAAAATTTGGTCATATCTCAACTTGGGGGAGGAAATGCTTCTCACCGTCTCCGTTGACACCGCGAGCTGCCGTGAAACTTCAAGGTGAAGTTTTTGAAGCGCCTTCGGCAACGGAGGATTTGCCTTGGGCTGCACCTGTGCAAAAAAAAAAGAAGCAACAAACGAGCTTAGCTTGAAGACGACGCCATGCCTGTATAGAGCTACAGCAGTAAGAACGGAAAGCCACGTGCATCTTTTCGTGAGCACCTTGAAGCGCGTGTTACCTGCGAGAGGACGCTTTGGAAGGGGGCGAACAGCTCGGGAAAGGCCACGTTTCCGCGCAAGGTGTGAGCCGCTTGAAGCACCAGTCGGTACAGAGCTGTCAACAATCCTGCAGCAAAAGTTTGCCGTTCTGAAGCTGTCAGTCCCTGAGGAACAAGAAGGCATTGCGCACATGAAAAACACCATCATTTTTTTGAACTGAGAAACGAAGTCAGCTCTTTCAGAACTGGACATTTGATCACGGAAGCCACGGTGGACGCGGCTAACACGACACAACCGGGCTGCCAATATGTTTCACAAGCGCCCACAACTCTTTTCGGCGTGTTCATTCCAAGCACGCGGGTTGATCGATTTGCTGTCTAAAGGGCTTTGATTAATCAAGTCAACTCCATGTAAGAGGCCTATACACGTACCAGGCAAGGAATGGTACCACCATGCAGCTTTTACGCAGAGAACACCACGTCCGGCAGTCAACGCACATTTGACACGCGAATCAGCAGTCGAAAGCAAGTCGAAACAACAAAATCGTAGCGTCACTGGAGACGGCGGGACTAATGAACAAACAAGCGGGGTACCTCTCGGGTGCAGTTGGACAATCTTGCCAACGCTGAGAAGGTGTCGACAGCACGATTCGCTGACTCTCAAGTCTTCAAAGTAAGTAGCGAGGAACGTCGCTTTCGAAGCAGCAGCCCACCAGCTTACCTCGCCGATGATGCCCATGCTTAAGGCGGGAAGGTTATTTCCTTGGTACGATCCTGCTGCTGCACGCAGCCAACCGAGCTGGGAATTTCTGAATGCCGGAGACGGCGTCGCCTGTGAACAGAAACGCAGAAACAAGTTGAGCATGCTCTAGAGGTCAGCGGGAAAGAGGGCCGCGGAGGTGTTGTCGTGCTATCGCACCCCGTTTGAGACACAAACGCTTGTGACGCCCAGCAACGCCTGTACCTCGTACTTATCCACAGCTCAACTGTGCACCCAGATTAAGAATAATAGCTCAGGACATCACGGGACGCGATTTCAATTGCAACTATGAACGTATATACCAATTTCCAGCGGAACCAAGCTCTGGCGATGCAATTCCTGGAATGTTTATCGGCCGTTATGTATTCGAGTTAATAGCGTAAAAAGGCCTATATACACAAAAAACACCGTGCTGAGGCATAAAAGAGATATCACTCAAATAAACCACCAGTAGTTTATTTTTCTACGTTGACATTACCTGCGCGCCTCTGCTTGGACAGAACTGGGCTAAAGCCGACGAAGCAAACACCATGGGTTCCGGTGAAACGCGGCCAGCGCCCAGGCAGCAGTGCAGCAGCAAGGAGCACGCGAAAATACCTGCAGTGGCAAATTAATCAGAATTTGACGAGACGGGGGCTTTTAGATATTAGCGAAGCTGAATATGATTTGCCATTCAAAACGCCACAGCTTTGCAATCAATGACATGGCATAATGAATAGCATGTGCTATTCCGCCACAGCATATAATCGGGTCGGCCGAATTCGCAGGTACGCCGGCATCACAGGTCTTCGAATAACACATCCGACCAGGATTCTACATGCGGTGCAAGACAACAACACGAGCGCGAGAGCGTTAAGGACCCCTTCCATTATCATACCCGCCATTCAATAATCAAGAGAACGACGTGTGATTGAGGGCGTTCTTCATTTTCCATACGTATACACCCGATTTGACCATCACATGCCGCTCAAAACGACTAAATAACGTGCTGTGCTAGTGCTTCAGAGCCCTCCGAACGCCGCACGATCCCATCCAGACTACCCAGACAACTGTAGACCATTGCGTGTTGATGCCACGAGCCTATTCACGCAGCCGGACAATAAGAATGGGCTATTGAGTATACATGACATGATTGAATACAGTGCCTGCTTCAACTAAGTACCTGCGCAGAGGTCGGCGCCTGTCTTCACTGGGCACTGGCTGAGACACTGGGAAAGGTGGAGCAGGACGGGAGTCACAACCGGGTGCCTGCGGGAGCAGTGTTTGGGCACAGGATATTGAGCAAAAACATCCAATCGTTGTTGAGGAGGGGAGAAACTCTGCTATGACCACGGTAAAGCAGGGTGTGTCCAACCGCGAATAAGGTCATCCCCCATTACCCAAAACGTTTTTGCAAGGATACACCTTTTTTACGAACTGGGGTCAGACGAGTAGCTCATGGCAGAATAGCACAGAAACACTCAAAACATCCTGCAATTGCACTCCCCCCTCTCCACGGTTCTAACAGCCTCGGGCACAATACTTCCACCTGAATCGAGAGCCGTAGCATCATTTTGTAGCGCCAACGCGACGTCCGTATTTGGATGCACAAAACTCAAAAGACTAAGATAACTGCAACTTGTACCAGGTACGTAGCTGGGCTGCATCTAGCACGTAAGAATAGTAGTGAACAAGATATATCAGCGAGCTTAGAAGGCGACACGGAATGCGTGTACGGCGCCGGCTCGAATGAGCAGGCTGTAACTGTTCACACCAATATTCCTTGTCCACGCGCACGGTGACCTTTCTTTAAACACACCTGAAGTCTGTCGACGGGAAAATATGCACCAAGAGCTTCAGCAGAACGAGTGAGCCAGTGCTCGGCCAGTATCCAGATGTGCAGGTGCCCACACTGAGATCCGCCAAAGCCTGGGAAGCGTGCCAATAACAACAGAGCAGGACCTCGAGATCAAATCGCCACCCGACTAGCCCAGCGGGAAGTCACAGTCGGAAAAGCAAACGTGCGCTTTGCACCCGACTGTCGACAGAGTGGGGTCGTTTTCATTTGACACATGTACTTGTGTTTGAGTCTCTCGTCAAGAGCTCAGGTACACCTTGATTCTTCGTCTATTTCCATTAAATAGTAAACAAATGACTACGCTGTACTGTTGTAGTCCTTCTTTATCAGGTATCCATCGCGGACATGCACGAATTGCTCACTTTAACCATTCGCTGGTGTAGTCCTCCAACGTAACGGTGCCACAGAGAAGCCGCTACCTCAGGCATCTCCTCAGTGATGTCGTAAATCAACCTGGAGCGGGGCGAGAAGAGGACGAGTGGACGTTTCGATATTCGCCACAGCCTCGTTCGTGGAGCACTCGTAAGGGATGGACCACCGGCAAGTCAACCCACTTAGCCACCCTACGCAGTCCAAGCTCACCTAGACAGGAAATCCAGCTGGCTCTCCCGATCCTGACGTTCTGTTGGAGAAAGCTTCAGCGACTGCGCCCCAACTCGACGGAATCGCTTCAAGAGCACGTCGTAAAAATTGTGCATCTTTTCCTTGTTGCGTGAGTCCAGCTTGATACTGCCATGCAAGGTAGTCTGTCTCGTGTTAGTGCTCATATCGCATTTAGCGGAGAAGCCGCCTACTCTTGAAACAAGGGATATCGAGTACGGCATTATCACACATGTCGGTACAGCCACGGCAACTGAAACCGGTTGACCACCTTGTTCATCTCACGAGAAAAACGTACATCAAGCAAGCCACGTAGTTGGACAAGATTCCGCGATTGGTTTGGTGCAAGCGCTAAATGAAATAATGGGAAGCAGGTCGCCGGCGTCCTTCGCGGAACATACTCGTACTGGTATGACTGGTATGGCGCTCTCTTTTTTGAACAAGAGAAACATTGAGAATCCTGCACTAGACGAAACAGATAGCTGTCATGTCGCATACTATGTCAGATTGCCCTCGTCACCAGCTCAAGCTATAAAAAAAGCACCAGCATTGTCACGTCATCACACCTGTGGTTCTTATGGATGCGGTCTAGGATCGTGTTGATGTCGTCCGTTGTTGTGGCGTGCTCTGCGAGGAGAGCGAGCAGGTCCTAGGTGGGGAAACAGAAGCAAGTATACAAACATAAGGGCAGATCGTTAGTACTTGGATGCACGCGAAATTATGGTTGTTGACACTGCTCTGGTAGGCGAGTGCGCCTCGGATGTTGAAGGGCACCCCCCCCCCCCCCCCTCCTCCACCTGTTGGTAAATATCTGCAAACACCCTTGTCCAAAAAAGACAAGGGCTCTGCCCAACTAAAACGAGTGCCGCGACACCCTTGTCCATAAACGACAAGGGCTCTGCCCAACTAAAACGAGTGCCGCGACAGTGTCAAAGTTAAAATCGCGAAAAATCGTTTGATTAGCCCACACCAGAGGATACCCTCGTCACAAAAAAAGCCAAAACGCCCCGAATAGACCCTACATTCAATCAACTGTGCGCGTGAAATGCTCGTATTGAGTTCTATGGGGTGCGAACACTCTTAGGGGCGCGGTTTATTTTGAGGCCTGCGTCAACCCAGAATGTGTCGTCTGTAGGATACCTTAGCGAACAAAAATCAATACGCAGAGGTCGAAATAACTTTTTACGATTTTTTTTCTTGCACTTTGGCTGCTACTCTTTTCGTATTTTTTTCGTTTTTGGATCAACGAAGGCCGACCATCGGTCCATCGCGCGACGACCCGAGTATGTACGTCGACATGATATTTCAAGGTCTGCTAACCCTCACCGGTATAAGAGCGAGATAAACAGGCTGAACCGTTTCACGGCGTAACTTTCGATGTTGAGGGCATGACACGTTGTCAACTACAAGGCACGCAGCACGATAATGTACCCACATTGACATAATCGAATCCTTCCAGCTCTCCAAAAAACCCCTAAGAGACTTGTTACACATGTCCTTCAATATACAAATACACGTACCAAGTACAAGCAGAAACATAAGAATCGTACTCTGCAGTGTACATACGGCCTTCCTTCGCCCGAGCTGGTCCCTATGTCTACGCAATCACATGCTGGAGTTCGAGCATAATAAGACTGGGGTAAAGAGCTGGAGGGATTTCCACCAAAAGGGACAGATACGAAAATCGACGGAGAAAATAAAAAAGCGAGAGAGTCGACGGGCATTGTTGAAACGCCAGCGGCCTGCGGCTACACGCACACGTTTTCCACGAGCACGATTTCAGCCTCACCCGAGAGTGTGAGTGTGCACATGTGTGAGCAATGGTCAACAAGCGCGGTGGGCTAGGGTGAACTCAAGATGCTGCGGCTGCGAGACACACTAGAAGGACAGGCCATCGTTCATGTTTTACCTATGCGGCTAGAGTGCAACCGTCATACCTGGTAGCTGGATACTTCGCACAGGGCGCGTGTGATCACTCATCACTGCTACGCTACGCTATGCTATGCTATGCTATGCTACCAAAATAATCATGAATATACGAATACTGCTCGGACGCTGGCCCTCTTTGTGCGTTGTTGACCAGAATGTTGGGTTGCGTGTCCTGGTACGGTGCACGTTGTGCTGCACACAAACACCGGACGCCAAATCCTTGTGGAGTTGCTGTGTGGTCTGCAAAAAACTAGCAATAATAATAGTTCACACCTGGTATGTAACAGTCGTCGTGTTCTCGTCATTATTCATTAAAATTGATTGCGGTTAGAGACTGCATTGCCGAGCGAGAATCACCCGTATTCACCTCATCAAGAAAATAGTCACACCTCGCACTCCACACCTCACACCACCGCACACGCACCTCATACGATGAAGGGCAGGCAAAAACGTAAGGGAGTTCCTTCGCGCTTTTCCCCTCGAAATTTTCCATCGCCGTCGCCAGGGGATCTTCTGTAAGCGGGACAAAAGGGAATGGCACAGCCGGTAATCTGATGCGCAATATCATGCGCATGAAACGCTCTAGGTCATGGGTGCATAAACATAGCACGGGAAGCCATCAGACCAAGCGCATACCTCGTACCTTGTACGCAAGTCACACAGAACAACCTAGCGGAGTCGTCGTCGTTCACATGGTGGAATGAAACTGCTTTCATAGCGGCATCCGCAAAAGTGAATCGCAAGCGCCACTGCGAAAATTAGCGGTCGTCCATCACTTTTGTAAACGCCGGCACGAAGCAAAACATGAACGGCATGTATAAATATTAATAGTAAAGTTACGCCAGACAACACGTAGGCGTCCATAAGTATGTTCCTTTTCAACTATAAATACTTTGGGAGCTCGAAAGCACGAAGGAAAGAGCGAATCCGATCTGCGGTAAACAACGAGCCACAAGACTCACCATACGAATCACGGGCGTACCTTCTTCCCCCTCTGAATCGGAGTCGCTCATCCATTCGCTCTCAAGCTCATCAGCTAAGGTCTTGCCCTCATCGCTGTCGCCTTCAGACGTCAAATCGTCACCTGAAATCGAGATTAACGACTATATCTGTCAAGCGGCAGCTGCTGATAGTAGCAGGTTGACATCATTCCAGTCACAAACGTGGATGCACACCTCGGACCTACAGTACTGTATCTACTGTATACTGTCGCCGATTTGTTCTCCAGCTTAAAACACGATACATGGTAAAGCGTTGGGATATTCATAGTAATGCCGACGTGTGCACGCCATTTGGGTCTTCTAAACATGACTAGACAGTTTTTCTCGTGTGTCGCGAAAGAAGGGCGAAAGTTTGCCAATCCTGGCCCTTCAAATTTGCAGCGCCGGCGACAACAGGACAGGACCGACATGGGCGTTCGCGAAGAATTCGAGAAAATGCGTCAGGCACAGCGCTGACACCGTCAGCGGGTATCCAGCGACTTCAACACAGTTTGGAGTCGGCAAAAGTATACAGTACTGAAGAAGGACGCACCGCTTCCCTCAGACTGTTCGCCGTGTTGCTCGTTCGCTTCTCTTGCTGACACCTCTTCCCCATCAGGGCTCAGCTCGTCATCATTCCTACCCTTCCTCTTCCGCCGGCCGCTCTGAACTGGTGTTGCTCCTGAGTCACTATCGCCCGTCTGACAAAATACTCATCCCGAAATAGAATCAGAGCAGACGCACGTGGACCACCGTAATCCTGTTGATATAATGAGTTGACGCAACCCTGTTCATAAAATGAGTTGACGCAACCCTGTTTGCAGCATTCCAAAACCTGCTGTAAGTGCCAGCGACACCAGACAAGCGCAAGTCGCTCCTGTACTGTTCAGTGTGCTACGCGAAGTCCCCCCCCTCGACGTAGACCTTAGCATCATCTAAGCACACTGTCTACCCGAACGCTTCATCATCGTTGTATCTCGCACTCGCACAGCAATGTCGCGCCTCCTTCGTGCAACATAACCACGGCAACTTCATAATTCGGGCAGAGGCAGCCCCTACTTTCACAGGCAACTGTCGAGGATGACGATGTTGTCACATGACAACCGCCCAATATATCACCAAGAACCACGCAAACGCAAATCGGTCGTGGCCCCAGTTACACTGCCATTAGCACAACCAACCAATGCTCATGCCTGCGACAACGCGAGGTCCTCGCATGCACCATCTTACCATGGCTCACCTGATTTGACATTCGAAGGACCCTAGCCTTTTCCAGCGTGTCCAGCTTAGCTTTCTCCGCTCTTGGCAATTTTTAGGACATCGTAGAAGAGCAATGGTAGAATGCGTGAGGTCGAGCGCATTCAATATTACTGGTGTGAGAGGTACGACGCTGAGGGGAGAAAGGTCAAATCAAACAAACCAAAGCGCCCAGAACATCAAGGTTGGTTCCGAAAGGGAGCTGGCCTATAGATAGCGCCAGAGATATCCACCAAAGGTTTGCCTTGAGAATCTTCTGCGGTTGGAAACAGAGACTGTTCACACGTACCAAAAACAGCAAACGAAGTCAAGGACTGCGATGATAGATACCAAACACAATACGCCACAACCCTCTATCGTTTTACCTGGCGACTTCCTCCGGTGTCTCCAGGCGATCTGTGGCCTGAGCTCGTGCCTCGTACATCATTTCCTGTGGGCAGAGAGGTCCAGCGCACAGCGCAGAGCCAGGATGCTTACGGCAGTAGAGTTGTCTCTTGGCGCGACGTCGACGCTCGATCCCCAAGAAAGGCTACATAAACCTTGCTCCGCTTCAACAGGATACTAACGCATGTGTGGTCACACAAGGTTTTCCAGATTCCTTCGTAAAAGACAATATTCTTAACTTGGATAAAAATAAAAACTGAAGATACCTTGAGTGAAGGTACGCTCGCGATTGCAAGAAAACACCACATACAGGGTCAGGGGAGCACGAGCAACGACATGCGATTTTGATCCTCTAGATCCCGATAGCGACGGTGCGAGCCACGTCCACGTAACCAATGCAAATATTTTAGGGTGTCGGCACTATTATTATGATACTTTCAAGCGGAGGGTTCGTTGAACTGGTCGAGACGCACCAACGGTCAGCGCGATAGGGCAATACCACAGTATAACCCGAAACATGGCGCCCCCTCAACCCATGAGGGAGGGAGGGAGGGAGGGAGGGACATTTGCCGTGCTTCGCAAGTTCCGATTTTTCGACCGCCAAATCTGCTGCGATTCGAATTTGGAAAACATGTAACTAAAATGTCCATCCCGCTCCGTCCCAACACGTATTCCCTTATCTCGATATCAGCCCTGATCACACTAACTGGTACATACTGATACTGCATCTCTATCGAGAGTGGTATTTAACCCGCCCCACCCTTCGCGATTCGGGCTGACTTACAGTAAGTGCGTCCCATCATACTCCGTTACCGTGTTTTTTCCCCAGCTCCAGTTGGCCATATGCTCTGGTCGTTGGGGTGGCTTTGTTTGGGATACTCGTGTCGTGCACACGGGTGTGCTCACCAACGGGGGCACTCAATAAAGCCTTTCCTAACCAGTTCAAGCAGTTCACCACTCAAACCACTCAGACACAGCGTGCGAGCTTTACGACAAGAGCACGTGAAATACACGTATGATACCTGGTAGTGACTACGGTCACCATCTCCGGGTTTTTGTTTTGCATAGAGCCAGTCACGTACCAAACAACCGCAAGCTAAACAGTGCGCGTGTATATTCTAGACGCATCCAAGCAGGCATGGCTACTATGGCTGCACCGACACCAAATATACCAAAAACACCACGACTACAACAGATCCCGTGCCGCCGTATGAACTGCGTGACAGGTGCTTCAGCTGTGAAGATAACTACTGCAGCTGTGACCAACAACAAGGCCAGTCACTTCATGGTCAAGTCTTAAAAAGCAATTCACCCGTTTGTATGCACCCAACACGCCTGGTGCAGGATGGTGAGGTGAATCAGTTCGCGGAGATTGTTATAATGGTTTCCCTCACCCTCATGGTCAGGTCATAGTCGTCAGACTGAGTTTTTCCCGCGCCCTTGGTGGGTCTTTGGCTCAGCATGCCGAGCAGCTCGCCTATTCCTTCGTCAAGCCGCTCACGTTCGCTCTCCTGCTCCTCCTTGCCGCGCGCTTTCTCCAACTTCCTCTCTTTGCTCTTGGCGATAATTTCGTCCAGCAGCTCTTGGCGCGTTTTCTCCCCCTGGAATGAAAAGCAGGGAGGGCGACATGAGTGCTTTCAAGCTTTTGCCGTCGCCAAATCCCAAAATGAATATTACCTGGTACCAGGTAGTAGTTCAGTACTCGTACAAGCCAGTATCCATGTCATGCCAAGTGCGGTGGTTCAAGTGGTTAACCTCGAATTCTACTTGTTTGAGTCCTGGGTTCGACCCCAGGTGGGTCGGACTTTGACTTTATTTGCAAAAATAAAAATAAAAAATGATTCAATTGTTGAGAGCGCCTTGCAGCGTGCGTGGGTAGGCACAATTCGATGCGAGTCGACGAGGGAAGAAAAGGCTGAAATCTTCTCGCGATAAAAATGAAGGCACGTACCGTAGCGGGAAGGGGGGAGAAGAGCCTGCTATGTGGCCCCGGATCTGAGTTACGAGTTGGAAGGAGAGAGAGAAGAAGATGGGCGAAGATAATATATGGGATGAGAAAAAAAGAAAGAAAGAAAAAGTTAATCAAGCAGGTGTGGTTGCTGTTGTTGTCCACTCTACCGTCTGCTTTGCCGCTTTGTAATTTGCACCGGGGCAACGGCCGGGCGACGTCTACTCTCCTCTCCTCTACCTCGGTCCATACGCCGACTCCTACAGCACTTCTTCGCCAACTGCCGCCCACCAGCGTCAACGTCGCGAGTGTCGGACGTCTTATAATAGAGAGACTGCACGGGTTTTTCGAACGGGCTATGAAATTTATATTACTAGTATGAGTAGTGCACCTGTCGTACAATAATTACTCGTATAAATACTCTGGTACGCATAAAAACTACCACGCCTGCAGTAGAGCTGCCCGTTTATGGGTGTACCAGTGCTGTTGCGCGTAGCTTACGCAGATGCCCTGTATACTCGTAAAACAGAGGACCAATAACACCTGCCAAATCAAGGTTGCGGCGCAGAAAAAGCCAACACACAGACAGACAAGCACGGAAAAACTGTCTGCTGCAACAGCAGTCGTTGGACAAGTCTGTCGTGGCAGCCAACATCGACGTTTGCCGGCACGTTTCGCTCCGCAGCAGTAATACGACGAAACCAGTTGTACA
Organism: Nereocystis luetkeana; assembly: GCA_031213475.1. Classification (NCBI taxonomy): domain Eukaryota; class Phaeophyceae; order Laminariales; family Laminariaceae; genus Nereocystis; species Nereocystis luetkeana. Next base: position 6,124,454 of record JARUPZ010000002.1, on the reverse strand, counting down.
CATGTTACGTATGTACCAGATATTATGCTCTAAAGGGTTTACACACCCAATCCCGGCGTTCTACCGTAGACGCATCATACCAGGCAGGTCCACCATGTACGTACGAGTACAGAGTACCTGGGATGTACGAGGTCTACAATACGATAAAGCCTGCAGTGGTCTGCCTCCGTTGTACCAGGTAATAAAATTGTACCAGTATTATTATAAATAGTAATATGCCAGGTAGCTCGGAAGCTGTACAGGGGGCTGCACGCAGAAATCCAAGAATATTTTGTTATACCTGAGGATGAGAGGTATGGGAATCCCCACCCCCGCCGCCGAAGTGAAGCTTATCAACAACTTCTGCATCGAGATCGTCGTCCTCGTCGTCCTGCTGGCCATCTTCAGAACCGTCGTTGTTGCTCAAAGCTTGCCCTCTGTGCGTGAGCACTTCGTTCGGGCCGTCATCATCACCCAAATTAAAAACGCTTCCGCTGCGGCTTCGCTGGTTGCGGTCTTTTTGCATGCGGGCCCACATTTTTTCTTCCAACAGCAGCGTGGCATCGTCCTCGCCGAACCTGACAGATCAGACCGACAGCCAACCAAAAACAACAAACGGCGTGGAATGGGACGCGTGACGCGGGGGATCTCTTGTGTCGACGAAATCGCATTCAGTCTCAACGCTAAAACGGCCATTCATTGGTGGTGCAAGCACCTACATAGTAATCGATACCAGGTACAATGTATGAAGTCATCTACACTACATGAGAACATGCACAATGAAATGTGCAAGAGCCTGTGGTGCGTTGGTCGGACCTACACAGGACCCGCTCTTACAGCAGTGGACGAGGCGGTGGGGCCGGGCCGTGAAGACACCCTTTACCTTAATCTCTCAGCAACACCAGTAGTTATAGAGTATCCCGAACACACCTCACCATCTAAAACATGGTTGGCAAACTGTTATTTCCGCCTTATCACATTGGGTCCAACCTTTTGTCCCGAAAGGAGTTAGCCTTTCGGCTGCGCTCGTAGTCCACGAGGAGGGTCTTCTCTCGTCGTTGTGTGGCCTGACCCCTTGCCCTCGCCACGTTCCTTTTCTCACCCTTGACCCTGCGATTGAACACATCATGTTTCTTGCGCAGGATACCCCTGGATTCGAAAGGATTGTCGGTCACTCCATCCAGGAGAGTGGACCCCCCTCGCTTCCGGAAGCCTTTCATTGAGGACAAAATATGGGTGCTCAGGGCTCAGGGTGTACGAGCTGCTGTGTGTCACAAGTGCGCCAAAGTACACGATTTTAAAATAACCCTGTTGATTCCCGCCAACTTACCATATGAACACTTGTCAAAACAAAACTTGTAGGCCAGCCTCTCACCCGCAGATGACTCTATTTTTTTTTGAGAATCATAGCCCGCAGCTCCGCATCTTCAGCTGACACGGACAACGACGCTCTTTGCCGTGGAGGCAGTAAGGTGACTTCTAGGACTATTTTTTCGTAGCATGTGTGTAGCTCTTTTATTTGTATATACCTGCTCGCAGATCTACGGATTGCTGTCGTCGTGCAGGCTTGAGCTTCACACTTCAGTTGAAAACTTGACTCGTGCGAGATGTTGCGACCGAGAGAGAGTGCCTTTTATTTTGCACTACGCGTATATTGGCGAACACGGTGCGCACAACCAGCCTCTACTCAATCTTGGCCGGCAGTTGAAGCTATTTCGGTGGCTGTGCGATGAAAACAATCGCGTACATAGCCCCGTGAAGCTTGGCAGTTGCGAGACGCCTTCTTGAACCTGGGTACCACATTTTTGAGTTAAAACGTTAAAACCAGGTACCATACCTGATACCTGGTACACGTGTAAAGTATCACACATCAGTCGTTCGGTGCGCCAGATACAGGGTACAGGTATGGTATAATTTTATGATGATACCTCTTGTGCGAATGATGTCCGCGTTGTACCGATGGCTGTACTCGTATTCGTACAAGTACGTAGAGGCCTGTACTCGTACTCGTACATAATACCTGGTAGGCACATGCATGATATCGTCTTCGCGTATTGTAGGCAAGGCTTGCAGGCCATTGAGGTGGTGGTTTCAACCACTCGAGTATGACGACGTTTTCTGTCAATCCTGTCCCCTCTACAGGTTACAAAATGGACAGGGAACGGAATGCCGAAGACATAGCGCTAGTGTTACAACTCACGAATCCAGAACAACGAGAGGGTGCGCTATTGGAGCTGAGCAAGAAACGAGAGGCGTTTACAGACCTTGCTCCTATTTTGTGGCACTCGTATGGGACGATTTCAGCGCTTCTGCAAGAAATGGTGGCGATTTACCCTCTGCTCTCCCCGCCCACTCTGACTCCGCACGCGAGCAACCGCGTATGCAACGCGCTTGCCCTGCTGCAGTGTGTGGCGTCCCATCCCGAGACTCGAGCATCGTTTTTGAAGGCACACATTCCGCTCTATCTCTACCCTTTTCTCAACACTGTAAGCAAAAATCGGCCCTTCGAGTACCTCCGGTTGACAAGCTTGGGCGTGATAGGAGCACTCGTGAAGATGGACGATGCGGAAGTGATCAACTTTCTTCTTCAGACGGAGATCATTCCGTTGTGCCTGCGAATCATGGAGACTGGCAGCGAGCTTTCGAAGACGGTGGCTACGTTCATCGTTCAGAAGATCCTGCTCGATGAGCATGGACTTGAATACATATGCCAAACAGCCGAGCGTTTCTATGCGGTCAGCACCGTGCTTGGGAACATGGTGGCCGTTCTTGTGGAAAGTCCGTCCGTCCGTTTGCTCAAGCATGTCGTGCGCTGTTACCTCCGGCTATCCGACAACTTACGGGCGCGCGAGGCGCTTCGGCAATGCCTGCCGGACGCCTTGCGGAATAATACCTTCATCACCGTATTGAAGGACGACGTGTCGGTCAAGCGCTGGTTGACGCAACTCCTCTTCAACATCACTGAGGAATCCCAAACGTGAAACCAAGAAGTCTGGTGGGTGGCGTTGTTTCTGTTGCGCACATCTTGAGGTGGTTGTCGTGAATCCGTACGCCGAGGATAGACGCTCCTCACCTTTCATCCACCTGGTACCAGGCTCCAGGGTATATTAAGGGGACGCTGGCACGCTCAGGAATGCGTCATGTACCCGCGCGTAGGCGTTTCGGCGACATATACATACGACTTGGAATTAGAGTGAAGGATTTGCAACCAAGATCCGTATTTCGTGGTTGTATAGAACGGTTGACGCAAATGTACGAGGATCCAGAGCTTTTTAGCCCATTTGTGCACTTTTTTGGGCTACCCATCATGGCAACGTAGTTTTGCGCCAGACACCATCTTCGACGAGGACTGCCTAAGAGATATATCATGCGTCTGGAGAACACCATTTTTCTAGTGGAGACCATTTCTTCATCGGTGATGTAGCCGTTGTGCTATATGCTCCCTTGCGTGAAATGAAACATTTTAGCGTTTTTGCTAGATGTTTGTGCTACTTGCTCGCAACGTCGAATACACGAAAACATCTTGTGAGTCGTTCTCGCTGCCTACGACTGCCGTCTGGCGCACACGACGCCCTCACAGACCCCATCATGATCATTCCTCAATTTCGCAAGCTGCAGTTTCCTATATAAAAATGTAGCCAAAAGCAAACGTTCAGTTGGGAGCTGTTTTTGTCTCATTTTGTGTACCCCAATGTTTGACCAAATCCGACCACTGGGGCACCTCTTCGTCGAGGTGTAGGCCTCTGTTGAGAACCGGCGGGGGATCAATCTCGAGAGAAATATAAAGTGGTTATATGAACCTCTAACAAATCGCCGTCGCTCTCCGGTGAGCACGAACCAGCCGAAGTTCTAAACGCTGCGTGTTAAGATAGCGATGTTTTTTTCTGTTCCGATAAAGCATCTAGAGATTAGGCTGACCAGAAACCCGGGAACCGGGGGACGCTTGGGTGCCAGCGTCCCTTTAATCTATTCATATTAGGATCGGAGAGCGTTTTTTCCAAAATTTCCAAAGTTTGAAAATAATTGGAGATATGTATCGATATACGGAGGCGTTCTGTCACTATTCGTGAAATTCTCCAGAAGCAAAAATATCAAGTTCGTTAACATTCCAATATTTGGAAGAAAAAAACAGGAAAATATGGAAGCTTGAAAAATTGCGCGAAAAAAATGTCGAAAATTTGGATAAAAAGCTCTCCGATAAGAATGACCCTTAGGAGTTATGTTTGTGATTTTTTCGTACTTTTTCGAGTGTCTCTCTTCGTACGAGCACCTTTGGGCAGAACGCTGAGTAGTTGACACCGGAAGCCCTTCCGGACACATTGGCCGAGGTCCGGGCGCGATCCGTGCACCTTGAAGCGCATGGCGGGCGCTCGAAGTTTTTTTCCGGCGGGAGTGGATGGAACGATTTCCCTGTTTTTTTGTACGAGAGGCCTTATTTTGTACGTACATACCGCTGAAATGTCATTTTTTTGCCGTTTCAATAGTGTCGTACGTTCATACCGGTGCCATTTTTTTGCGTCTGAACACACCACAGACAACATACAGCAGCAGAGCAGAGAGCGTGCTTACCCCCAGCTGCCTACAACATTACAACCCTGCCGTCCAGCAGCAGCAGGCAGCCACGTGCGCATGTGGCCGGTCCACATGCGCGTAGGTCTCCGCTGTACTGCTGTGGCTAGTTGGTTTTATCTGAGCCTGAGATCGATCACTCCGCGACAACACACCACCTCTCTCTGACGCTGCGCGCGGTCGTGTGACCGTACAACATGTTGGCCCTGTTGCACACAGCAGTGCGACTCCGGCAACAGACAGCGCAGAGAGCGTCCTAACCCCCAGCTGACTACAGCATCAACAGCAGGCAGCACCATGCACGTGTGATAGACCTGCGCTTAACGGTGGATGATTGCTCTGTATCGGAGTCTATGCGAGCAATCTAATGACGTCATTGCTCTGCTGTTGTGGGGTGTGTGACACAAATTGATTTATGTCAATGTGCTCTTCTTCTGCTTGCTTAGATAGACAGCAGCAGAGCAGCGGCAGCAGCAGCAGTGAAGCAGTACGGCAGCTGAGAGGCCAGCAGTCAAGTGTGTACCTATGAGTACCTGTTCCTCGTTGTTGTTGCCATGATGGCCGCTACGCACCAGGCACACTGCTACTTGCTCGGCTTGGTGCAGTCTGCAGACTTTTTTTGTATATTTCTTTTTTCGCACCCAAGAAGTGGAACCGACCCTTGCCTCCCGGGTAAAAGCGTATAGATTCATCGTACGTCGTTCGCATAATCATCATACGAAGCACTGACTGCTGCATGCCCTATTGCTGCTGCTGTACACTATACCGGGCTCCTACAGGGAGCAATAGCAGTGATTATTACAGTCAACCATAAAAAGGTGTAGCAGTACACGTTCATGGTGTTGCGTGTAGTCTTATCTTGCAATACCGTCATCCATGATACGAGTATGTACATGACGCATGTAACCAGGACGTGAGCTGCGGTATGTAGGAGGTTCTGCTTTTTTTTGTTTAAAGGCGTAAAAGAAAGACATGCGTAAACGTTATACCTGTACGCAGCTGTGTTTTAGCGAAGGTGTCTGATCCTGGTCAATGATATTTTTGAGTATCGTGCGATGCTCGCGTTCGGTCCCATTTGTTTTTTTGCAACCTACACTGAATCAAGTCAATTTCGATTTCCCATAAAAAAAACAAGTCATTCCCGGCCCTCACACAAAACCCAAGTCAATTCCGACCACCGACACACAACGTAAGTCTATCAATTTCAACGCTATCTAGTCAATTTCGACCCCAACCTAAAATGGAGTTCATGTTCGGCCCTCACATGAAAACCAAGTCAATTTTGATATTTTGATACTGAAACCAAGTCAATTTCGACCTACTAAAAAATCAAGTAGATTTCTCAGGTGTGGTTGAGGTTTCCAGCCCCTCCTTCGTTGCATCCTTTTCTATTAGAGTGTTCGCGATTTTTTTTTTTTTACTTTTACTTCTCCTAAAATTCTCCCGAGGTAACTTTTTGAGGTAAATTTCTGAAAAAAACGCGAAAAAGTACTTCAGCGAAGTCAGGATTTCATCAAAAGTTGCGGAAACTTTTGGCTCTCTCATTGGCCTACACACACCGAGCATTATCCCGATGCACAACGCATCATCTCAAATCTCGAAGGATCAAAACACCGAGCATCTTCCATGCCACCATGCTGCTTGCTGTACGCATCACGACAACCGCTGGGAGCACAGAGGCTCGAGAGGTGTAGCTTGAGTATAGCGCGCACGAGCGGCGTTGGATTGTGCCAGCGGGCCGCCGCCGCTGCTACGTACGCTTTCGCCTACTTGGTGACGACGTGGAGGATACTTCGTTCCAAAAAAGGACTCGCATCACACTCGTACTCGTACTCGTGCTCGCACAGAGCGCGACAGCTCGTGTATCATTTCGATTCCACCACACTGCAGCAGCAGCAGCAGCAGCAGCAGCAGCAGCAGCAGCAGCAGGCAATCCAAAAAGGGAAGCTGGCTGGTGCTGGTGCTGGTGCTTGCTGGTGCTGGTGCTGACGCTGTTTATTTTTGTTGCTCAAGCTGCCTCTAGCTGCGGCTAGCGCTTGCTAGCTGCCACTTGCTGTGCTACTGCTTGCAGTCGTGGGCTGGCAGTGGTGGCACCGCTGTCAACTCTGCCGCCGAAACGTTGCTGGGCCGCCGTTGCTACTCCCAAGCTGTTTTTTAGTTTTTTTTTTTTTTTGGCGCGTTTGCCTCACCTCCCCCCTTCCCTTCTTATTTTCGGAGGCGTCTCCTGCAGGATTTGATTTACCTCACTCGCGAACACAACGAAATCAGGAAGGGAAGGAAATTCACTTTTTTTAGCGTAAAAAGTTTTTTTTTTTTACCTCTATCGCAAACACTCTGTTTATGCAAATATGACCCCACTAACACCTATGCCAATGGAAACGCGAAGTTCAAAAGTTTTTTTTCAAATATATTGCTTTAATAAAAACAGCCGAAAATTTCCACGTACTGCCGCTGTGGGAAAAAAAGAGAACGATGTTTGATTTTTTCTTTTTTTCCCCCCAACGGCTGCAGGCGGCGCAATTTGTGTTTTTCTGGTTGCAAATTGTCAACACGGTGATCGCAATCAGCTCGTGCGACGATCGACGCTCGATCTCGACATATACTCAGCCCACGGCCAACCCGCTCGGTATCTGGCAAGGCCAACGAATATAGATGACGGCCTCGAAGATATCAGGTGCATCCGTGGTCTAGGGCGCGAGAGCTTGCCGGCGGCGTCCTACGGTATCCTCCCAAACCTGAAAAAAAGTCTATTTTTTGTCACTCGAGACGGATGGAGAAGTTTTGTCTTCTGTTTTGTGCACACCAGCGGCCAAATGTTTTTTTATCATGCGCCTGGTCAGCTCCCGCCAGATGACACCGGCCATGGTGTGAAGACGGTGACCCTAGGGTGGGTCGGAGCCCCTGACGAGCGCACTCCGTTCAGAATTCATGACGCAATCGTTGGTTTTGTTGATCGATGTCTGTCGAGGACTCGGAATCTCGCCGCTTCGAACCAAAGATCGGCCTGAGTTTTTCTCAAGCCGATGTTGGCCCATCATCGGCCCTAGATTTTCTTTTTTCGCGCTTTTCCAAAAGTTAGGAACTTTTTTTTTTTTTACGTGGCCCATAGGAACCATGTTCTGATTTTTTTTTACGGGTATCTTTGAAATTCAAACTTTTTATTGAAACTTCGCTTTCCCATTGGCATAGGTGTATAAGACCAAGACCTATGCCAATGGGAAAGCGAAGTATCAGTAAAACTTTGAATTTCAAAGATACCCGCCAAAATTGTTTAGAACACGCTTACTATGGGCACGTTTTCGTAAAAAAAAAAAAGGTTTCTAACTTTTGGAAAAGCCCAAAAAGAGCAAATCTGGGGCCGATGTTGGGCCAATATCGGCTTGAGAAAAACTCAGGCCGATCTTTGGTTCGAAGCGGCGAGATTCCGAGTCCTCGACAGACATCGATCAACAAAACCAACGATTGCGTCATGAATTCTGAACGGAGTGCGCTCGTTAGGGGCTCCGACCCACCCTAGGGTCACCGTCTTCACACCATGGCCGGTGTCATGTGACGGGAGCTGACCAGGCGTGTGATAAAAAAACATTTGGCCGCTGGTGTGCACAAAACAGAAGACAAAACTTCTCCATCCGTCACGAATGGCAAAAAATAGGCTTTTTTTCAGGTTTGGGAGGATACCGTAGGACGCCGCCGGCAAGCTCTCGCCCCCTAGACCATGGATCCACCTGATATCTTCGAGGCCGTCATCTATACTCGTTGGGCTTGCCAGATACCGAGTGGGTTGGCCGTGGGCTGAGTATATGTCGAGATCGAGCGTCGATCGTCGCACGAGCTGGTTTCGATCACCGGGTTGACAATTTGCGACCAGAAAAACACAAATTGCGCCGCCTGCAGCCGTTGGGGAAAAAAAAAGAAAAAATCAAACATCATTCTCTTTTTTTCCCACAGCGGCGGTACGAGAATTTTTTCGGCTGTTTTTTGAAAGCGATATATTTGAAAAAAAACTTTCGTACTTCGCGTTTCCATTGGCGTAGGTCTAAGATTCAAAAGACAAATATCAAACCTATAAAATCTACCAGGTATGAAACAAAGCCCCGAAAATCAAGATAATACTCGCATAATATCATACGTAAAGGTACATAGAGCACAGCAGCCCTGCACAGCAGAGCGTGCGCACTCGTACTCGTACATTCTTGAAGTATGTGCTCGTAATCGTACAACGTTCGAGCTCGGAGTTAAGCTACTACGCACCGTAGTACCTGTTTCTCAAGCTGTATACCTCGTACTCGTACGAAGTATTCATACATGCTCGTTCATTCATATACACTCTCACGTGTTATCGAAAACGAAAAGTCTTTAATTCACAATGAAAGGGATATTTTTCATATTGAAAATCCTAGATCCAGCCCCAAGATCGAGGCTTTCTACATACAATAGAGGTTCACCCTATTTTTTCTGAGGCTCCTCACGTAAGGAACTCCATACCTCTACCCGAAAACTGACATCAGCCAAAATCAAATTGCATCCCGCTGAATAATAATATAATCCCATGCCCAAGTATACAAAAACGTCATTTTTCGGAGCAAGATTGACATTCTGACGATTTTGGGCTAACCCCGTCCGTCAAAAAGTAGTCTAAATGTGCCACCTCTCTATAGTAGAACGCGTGGATCCGAAACCCAACAAAAAAAATAATTTTGCCGCAAATCACGGGAACACTCGTGCCGATACTGCATACAGCAATATTACACAGCAAGTCAATCCTCCAGGAGCGAGCGTGTTCACTCACGCGCTTCACACCATGAGTTGGCCGTGAAGGGGAGTTGCTTGCTGTAGGGGGGTTGTTGCTCTGTGCAGCAGTAGTACTTGTTTCACACATGCTCGAGCACTCACGTGTTTTCCAAATGTGTCATTTTGGACAGCATATCAGACTGACAGAGCGCCGGTACTCGTGCAAACTCGTATATGTTTGTACTTGTATACATACTCGTACGTGCTCTTGCTCGTACAACAACGATCGAGCCCGGGCTGCAGGTACTCCGCTCTAACTGCTGTGTGCACCTTGTTTACTCATCTCGCTTTTTTGCTCAAAATGGATCAAATACTGACAGAGCGCGCGTGCTCGTACTCTCACATGCCCGTACGCGCTTGTACTCGTATATATACTCGTATGTGCTTGTGCTCGTACAACAACGCTCGAGCCTGGGATGCAGCTACTGTAACTGCTGTGTGCAGCTTGTTTCCTCATGAACTCACCTTTGTGCTGGAAAAGTGTCCTATTTTTTTCAAGAAAAAAAGGTGCCATTTTTTTTAGAAGTCATTCCGCGTTCATTTGTTTGCTCGACTCCTCCGTATAAAATATCGAGATTAAAAAAAAGCTTGAGAGTGCGTACTCGTACTCGTACATGCTCCTGTGCTTTTACGTGTATACATACTCGTATGTGCTTGTACTCGAATACATATCGTGTGCGCTCTTGCTCGTGCATCAATGCTCGAGCCCGGGCTGCAGCTACTTCAGCAATTGCTGTGTGAGCTTGTTTCCTCACATACACTCGCTTTTGTGCTCAAAATTTGTTGGAGAAAAAACCAAGAAACAAATCGTAGATGCCAATAGTTTAAAAATCAATTCCACGCACATTTCTTGAGTCTCTCGGCCCACTTCTGGGTTCTGGGTGAACGATGCAACCGATAACGAAAGGCAGGGGGCGTTGAAGACGTCCTCGAAGAGAGCGCTCGAAGAAATAAAAAACCCCGCTCGAATTCGAGGTTCATATTTCCGATACTGAGTGCGGCATGATGAAAAACTTCTTGCCAATACGTCCTCTCGTTTGTCGAACATTATTTTTTGTACATACCTGGTATGTATTCGTATGATATCATATCGTATGCTGTATCGTTTTCGGTTCGTTCTTGCGCCGCTCCCCTTGGCACGTCCTGGAGAGGAACCTTGTCCGATAGTACAGCTGTTGCTAGGAACTCGCGCAGCAGGATATTGATAGCTGCTGGCAACTTGTGTGCGTTTCTGGATGGTAGACGGTGGTAGTAGTCGTCGTTGTTGTCTCGTCGACACTGCAAATTTTGTTTCGCTTTAAAAACAGGTGTGGTTGATGTTCGGATGTTGCTGTAGTACCGTACAGTTGTACAGTAGTACCACACAGCAACGACATCACTGCTTGCATCATGCTGTTACATGCGTACCCTACTGGTATGATATTGTTCTGGAGTCTGGAGTCGAACGCGTGTAGGAAAACACAGAACCAAAAACAGCGGGATGCTGCTGTTGCTTCAGCCGGAGCTTGTGCTCCTGACGGAGTGTTTAGGTATAGGCTGCCGAGATGTAGCTGTCTCGCCATGGCGCAGCAATCGTTCAGCAAAAAGCACAGCGAGGACGGAGCCCAGAAACGCTGTTCCGGTGGCCCCCATTTGCGGCTCTGGGCGCGCAGCGGCGGCGCCGAGCAGCTGCTTGTCGCTCGTGTTTATTTTTTTCGCCTTTCAAACCCGCGGACACAAAACCCCATGTTCTTTTTCAGAAAACGCGTTACCATATACTTCCAAACGTCACGGCCAAGGCTTCAGGCATTTTTGTGGGCCCCCTTTTTTTTGGGTGTCGTCAAAATTAGGAACTCGTATGCGCTCGTAGTTAGTTAGAAACTAATGTGTCCTTATTCGCGACCACGCATTTCTACAACCCCACAGGTCAAAATGTGCCTGATCGTCGAGCGTCAGCGCCGAAATACGTCATTCGCTGGAGTCCTTTTTGCTGAGGCCAACTGTGCGGCACTGCTGTGGCTTCTACTCTCTGGGCTACTCTCTGGGATGACCAAGACGGGCGTTTTATGTATTCATTGCGAGACGCAAGAGTTTTTCGTTGTTCTGGAATAAAAACCAACGCGACGAAGGGCAAAATTATGGCGTGGCATTTGTGTTTAGATATTGCGAGTTTTTTTTGCTCCGATTATAGCATGCTTGACATGCGTGCGTTCGTGTTTTTTTATTTTTATTTTTTTTTGGTCTTTGGGCTTGGCGTAAGTAGGGCCAAACTGGTGTACCTATTCAAAACATATACTCTATGTGACCCAATCATGACCCATTTTGCGCCTGACGCAGGCTCGTGGCTTTGAGGCGTTTGCACCTACTTTGCAACAAAGAACCATTGAATAGTCCTTGACTCGATGGAAGCCGACGCCCGAAGTCACGGCCCGGTAGCATTTTGTGATGCTTATCTGCCATTTTTGTGATCGAAGCTCTTCGTCCCAGTTTTTCCCTGAGAGTAAATCGCGGTGCTTCACGTGGCTCCGATACGTTGCAAACTTTCCGCGGCGGCGCTGATGTCAAGCACGCAATTCGTGTCAACGCTGAAACCACGAGGTACAAAAACAGCGGGGGGGGGGGCGAGGATGAAACACGTGAATACATATTACAGATCATGGCGTCCTCAATTCGAAGCTTGTCGCCCTGCTGCTGTTTAACTCGCAGTTCAGGGAAGTAGTGGCCAACATGATCAAGACGGGCTTACTATTCCACAAGTGGAACACTTGTGGTCTCTGTTACGGATTCAGAAAACTTGTCTATCTGTCTGTCTGTCCGATGAGGGTCACTCTATGGTCACCTACGGATAAATTTCTTTCGAAACGGCGACGCCCAAGCCGCACGCATCAGGTCGAAGCCCTCGCGGAGGCGATCATCATGATCCAAAGCTCACCTCATGGGGTTCCCTGTGTGTGGAGTTTTATCTGTGTTGACGTCCAGCGTTCCCTGTGCATGGAGATTTCAGAGTTGACGCCCAGCATCCCAAGTTGGGTGACGGATCGAGCAACAACAATCAGCGGAAAAACTCTTCAAGTCTATTTTCAAGTGGAAAAAACATTTTTTCACTAGGCTGCAAGCGATGAGCGGCAGGGTCTATTTTCAAGTGGCAAACATCACTTTTTTCCTACTGTGTACTCCAAGCGATAAGCGGCAAAGGCTGTCCGCCGTCCCTGTCTCCTTGCTGGTTCTCTCCGTCCGATGCTCGCTTCAAATGTCGCTCCCTTCCTCCCTCCCTCCCTGCCCCGCTCCCGTTACTCCCTCCCCCTTTCCCATGACTCTCCCCCCCTCTCTGCCCGCCTCGCCCCTCTTCCTTGTTTCGTTCTACCTCCCTCTAAAACTCTTCAAGCCTATTTTCATGTGGAATTGGGTAAAATACATTTTTGTACCTCTCCAGCACTTGCGCTGCAAGCGACAAGCGGCATGGCAATACGTCAAGTCTATTTTCAGGTGGAAAATTGGATAAATTCATTTTATACTGCTGTGCTGCAAGCAATAAGCGGCATGCCAATTGTTACAGCGAGTGGTTCCTGGGTGGGAGGTTCATAGTGCTGCCTGCGACTGTCGTGACCAGTGATGTGGGGAGGATAATACGGCGCGAGACAACTGTCCTGATCAGTGTCACGTGCCGGGTCTATTCGATAGGCAGAGGGCAAGCTTTGGTTAGCATCCTCTGGGCGGATCGTATAGGGGCAGGGAGGATCGCTGTTGTGGGAATGCCTTCGGTCTCGGGTACAGAGCCAGTAACGAGCTTGCCGCACCGCCCAGTGTTTCTAAACACCAAGTGAGGAAAGAAAGTCAGAGCCAAATGATCTGTGATACCTGTCCTATCGATCCCCATCCCGTTGGGCCCTGCATTGCCCGTCGTGCCCGTCATCGCGTCTGTGGTGGCTCGCTGATTACTCACTCTGGCTGCTTGCAACGACCGCATTGCATCGATTCTCTATCTGCGTGACCCGATCATTACTGTACGAAGGCACTTCTCGAACTCTCAAACAACAAGTGAGCCGGCCTCAGGAATCTATCGAGCGCGGGTCCTTTTTAGCGTCTGAGAGCTGTACCCTGCTGTAACATGGTGAAACCAGGGAGATCGAAGTGCATTGCAGATGATCGGAGTGTTCGCAAAACGTCTGCAGGCGATGGGAATGTTTGCAACACTGTAATGTGATGTGATCGTGTTCTTTGTATAATCCCACGTTCTATCTTGCATAATATTTTATGGCATACTCGGTATATGCATAATTCCACATGTTTTTGTTGTTGCCTGCCTTGTATGACGGTGATTCGTGCAACATGCTGTTATGTATTCACGCTGCCGATGGTACTCTGCCTGTTTGTTTCGTAAGGCTTTGAAGATACTTATCTGGTCAATGCATGCAGGCATACTCGTTGCTCGTGCTCCGTTTGCCTGTTGCTCGTGCTCGTATGTTCGCTCGTTGTTCATGATCGCACAGCACACACATGCATGTTCGTTATAAAGGACTGCATGCTACTGACCACATAATGTCTTCAACACCAAATGCAACCGGCAGGTGTCGATACAAGCCAAAGGTGCCGGTCGTACTAATACACGAATGCTCTCGTGTACCGTTTGCTAGGTTGGGTCATAACGGAAACTAACGATGTTGAGCCTTACGCCGTTTGGGCGTACATGTCCCCCTATAGAACGATAAACCCCTCGACAACACTGTGCATTGTCGGCTGGCGAAAATGGAACTTTCAAGAAAACCATGACTGGTATATTTTGGTGACTAGTATTCTTGCCGCGATGCTTATACTACATCATTAGTGGTAATAGACCAATCGTCGTACGTATCTGTGTCTCTAGAAAGACCACGACATGACAAAATGAGCGTACGCACACCAAAATATAACGTCCGATGCACGTTTGACCCTCTTCGATGTCTCCCGTCGCACCACTGTCCGTGCTGATACTGTTGGATATGGCCAACTATGATGATAATCGAGAGGATTGCTGTTAGATAGATCCAGTTGCTTCATCTCAGAAATAAAGATGTTGAAAAGGCGCTCTCAGGCGGATTAAGAGATTCTGGGGACAGAAACGGGAGTGAGCTTGAGGGGGAGCTCAGCAACTCAGAACCATGTCGGCTAGCAGCGTCAAGCTCTACGCCTCTAGACGTTCCTCGTACTTGTTGTTGTTGTTGTTGTTGTTGTTGTTGTTGTTGTTGTTGTTGTTGTTGTTGTTGTTGTTGTTGTTGTTGTTGTTGTTGTTGTTGTTGTTGTTGTTGTTGTTGTTGTTGTTGTTGTTGTTGTTGTTGTTTTTGTTGTTGTTGTTGTTGTTGTTGTTGTTGTTGTTGTTGTTGTTGTTGTTCTCACATTAACTCTCTGACGAAGGAGTCCGCGGTCACACAAAGGTGCTGGAGCCCTAGGAAGATCCGAACCCCCCCCCCCGAAAATCGGCTGCCTCAAAATACACGAGACGAAGAAAGCGCACACGAGCTAAAACCAATGTGCAAACTGAACTAACATGGCCGCGGGTATATCCTATCAACTATAACATAGAGTACCCCCGTTCCCACCACTAACCAACTCGTGGCTGCTGACTACAGCGGATGCTGTCTGAAGTGCTGCCTGCACCGTACGAAACGCACGGTAGTCGTGAAAACGAAAGAGGAACACACCTGCCTGCTATCTGGAGTGCTGTCAGAGTGAAGACTCGCGGATATGCAGCGAAAAAAGGAGCAATCGAACCTTACTACCACACGAGTATCAACGATCGCCATCTCTTCCTGGACTGTCTGACACTAAAAGGTACAGCACAGTTATGATATCACGTCCCTGATAATTGCGTAGGTTATTCCCCATGAAGGGTATACAACTCGTTAAACTACAAAGAGCAGTGACGACGTTTATAACAAGTACCGGTATATACTATTCTGCCTCGTGAAAAACAACACCAGGAAAAAACAAACTACGACTGCTTCTCTCGTGATGATAGTGTGCGCGCAGATCATGGGTCTCCGTGCACCGTCTTCCTGCCGCTCTTCATGGGCGCCTCATCGACTTGGCCCAATCCATCCGCTCCTTTGCGTGTGCACTCGTTGCCTTTCCCTTCTAGTTGATTCCCTTTCTCCGTCATCCTGAAAAACAAAATGCTCCTCGCACTTGCGGTTCTGACCATGGACTGTTCTCAAAAACGCTATGTATGCTTCCGGGCGCTCAACGTACTTGGCAATGTTCTCAGGAAGGCTACCCTTCCAGACTTTCAACGTACTTCGTACCGTTCTTACTGTTCTCGGCTTTCTCGAACCACTTAGAAACATCCCGCAACATTCCCAGAATGTTCCTGTTCGTATTTCGCCGCATTCTCTATTACGTATCTACGTTTGGATACACCGCATAATCATGTGTTCCATGTTACCAACCAGCGACTCGGTAGGCTACTCGCTTGCTGCTTGTAGCGAAGTACCTAACACTAACACGACCCCTCGATGGGGGTGACATCGCCAATGGCTACTAGTAGACATTAAATATCACAATTCCTTAAACGACTTACATATCTAAGCTAGCTCGTAGCTGACATCGTCAATGGCTACTATTATAGTCGACAGTAAATATCACAATTCCTTAAACGAATTACATATCCAAGCTAGCTTGTAGCTTGAGAGTGACTGCAACTCTTTGCAATCTCGAAGCCCTGTACACCAATGGGTTTTGTTGCAGGAAAGGTGGCCTACCGTGCAGAAAAATTAGAACATATTCGGGCCCGTGTATGAACGGCGGCAATATGGGTGTAGCCTTGTCATAAAACCTACTTGTGGCTAAAACAGTACTCCAGTGATAAGATAGTTGACCTAGAACTGAGAAACAAAGTACCATGTAGCAATCCGCAACGTCTCTGCCTGCCCCGTACAATCTGCATGTTATATGCAGATTAACCTTTTTATCCGCAAAGCTAGAAAACAAGCGTAATATTCCAGTCAGTTAATCGACCAAGAGAAGAAGATGTTAGCTGTAAACACAGTGGCTCCTTTCAGTTCGCAACAAGCATAGAACCGAACGGCCTCCCAATGTTCCTGCCGCCCGTAACAAAGGAACAAAGGGGCACTGCCAGCTATAATACAGCTGTTAAAGACTACCAGGTACGACACTATTCCAGAGAGACATACATGCTCGATCTCTCCTTCGAAGAATCCCTGCTCAGCACGAGAAGCCCTTGATCTGTTGCAGGATCAAGCCGAATTGCGTTTTAGCGAGTTGGTTGGTCGCGCAGTCGGCAAGCATTTGCTGCGTCGGCACATAGTGGATGGTGATTTTGCCGCCCTTAACTAGCTCGCGAAAGAAGAAGAAGCGCAAAGCGATGTGTTTCGTCCTCGAGCTGTACGTCGAGTTTCCCGCAACGTACAACCCACCGGTGTTGTCGCAGTTGATGGGCACCGAGCTGAAGGATTTGAAGCCCGGCTCCAGCATGAAGTTGGAGAGGTAGGTAGCCTCCTTTCCCTCGAAGCTGATTGCCATGAGTTCCGCCTCCATTGTTGATTGCGATTGCGGAGTCAGTGACTGCGTCTTGGCCCCGAAACTGATGGGCCCCCCGCTCATAAAAAATACTGGTATGAAGTCTGAGGTGGACTTGCGGTTGCCCGGATTGGCCGCGAGCGATGCGTCCGTGTAGCCGGTCATCCGGAACTGCCCTCTCTTGTATACTATAGCCAGTTCGGGATGCCCCTTC
Organism: Nereocystis luetkeana; assembly: GCA_031213475.1. Lineage (NCBI taxonomy): Eukaryota > Phaeophyceae > Laminariales > Laminariaceae > Nereocystis > Nereocystis luetkeana. The sequence continues at coordinate 6,107,410 of JARUPZ010000002.1, read as the reverse complement.
AGGTAGCCGAGTCAATGTTCGGCCGCAGTCAGACGTATTGCCGCCGGCTTCCTGCATGCCCTCGTGAGTTGGTTGACCAGCAGATGTCGTAGCGGGTAACCTGAGCCAAACACAGCACCGAGCCCACAATAGCTTGGTATAGCTGACCGCCTGTTGCGCTCAGCAGCTTCTCCTCCAGCTGTTCGTTTGACAACTCCGGCCCGTAGCCCGAGTGTGCACGGGGTTGCAGCCCAGCATACCGAGCCTCTCGAGGATGTTCTTGACGTAGTCCTTTTGAGTGATGGCCAGCGTTCCTGCGTCGTAATTCCGGGTGATGGCCATGCCAAAAATAAGACTGACCTCGCCCACGGCGGTCATAGTAAAGCGGTCCATAAGAGCCTTCTTCAGCCGCTTCACCACTTCCTCACTCCTCCTGGTAATGAGGATTTGTTATGATTGGCTCAAGAGTTGTGGTATTAATTTAAGCAGTAAAGCAATGCCGAAGAGGACAAACACATGGTACAATGGGACACCGTGCTCCCAGAACACACTTCGGGCTAACCCGCTTTCTACGTGTACGTTTCGACCAGTACCCCTAGGGAAAACAGACAACTGGTCGAACTCTTTCCCATCAGGAAAGCCCGATTATACCTCGAATTAAATCCCCCATCTTCCTGCAGTTATTACCTTGTTAATGCTTCTGACACAAAATCTGCTCCCTCCCCTCCTGCTCTTACATAGACCATGAACGCTAGTGATTTGCATCTCCCCGCCCTTTGAATCTGAATGTCTGATGCGCCTTGCGCAGCAAGCTGGGTTGCCCCCCCGATCCTGCATGAGTGGAGAGCGTACTGAGTCGGGTCTCTACCCAAACTACTGAACATCCGCTTCAAGGCCTTTGTTGCAACGGTGCGCGTGATCACCTTCCACCCGGTGGATGTGCGTGTCTGCATCAATGGTGCTGACCTGCTCAGTTCGGGATGAAGGTCTAGTACAATCCAGGAGGATCTCCAACGCCCCATGACTCTTTACGTCCCAAAACCTTCCTTTCCCTTTCATTACTCTCGCCCTTGTGACGATTGACCCCAACCTCTGTCATGACCCATTTTGCGCCTGACGCAGGCTCGTGGCTTTGAGGCGTTTGCACCTACTTTGCAACAAAGAACCATTGAATAGTCCTTGACTCGATGGAAGCCGACGCCCGAAGTCACGGCCCGGTAGCATTTTGTGATGCTTATCTGCCATTTTTGTGATCGAAGCTCTTCGTCCCAGTTTTTCCCTGAGAGTAAATCGCGGTGCTTCACGTGGCTCCGATACGTTGCAAACTTTCCGCGGCGGCGCTGATGTCAAGCACGCAATTCGTGTCAACGCTGAAACCACGAGGTACAAAAACAGCGGGGGGGGGGGCGAGGATGAAACACGTGAATACATATTACAGATCATGGCGTCCTCAATTCGAAGCTTGTCGCCCTGCTGCTGTTTAACTCGCAGTTCAGGGAAGTAGTGGCCAACATGATCAAGACGGGCTTACTATTCCACAAGTGGAACACTTGTGGTCTCTGTTACGGATTCAGAAAACTTGTCTATCTGTCTGTCTGTCCGATGAGGGTCACTCTATGGTCACCTACGGATAAATTTCTTTCGAAACGGCGACGCCCAAGCCGCACGCATCAGGTCGAAGCCCTCGCGGAGGCGATCATCATGATCCAAAGCTCACCTCATGGGGTTCCCTGTGTGTGGAGTTTTATCTGTGTTGACGTCCAGCGTTCCCTGTGCATGGAGATTTCAGAGTTGACGCCCAGCATCCCAAGTTGGGTGACGGATCGAGCAACAACAATCAGCGGAAAAACTCTTCAAGTCTATTTTCAAGTGGAAAAAACATTTTTTCACTAGGCTGCAAGCGATGAGCGGCAGGGTCTATTTTCAAGTGGCAAACATCACTTTTTTCCTACTGTGTACTCCAAGCGATAAGCGGCAAAGGCTGTCCGCCGTCCCTGTCTCCTTGCTGGTTCTCTCCGTCCGATGCTCGCTTCAAATGTCGCTCCCTTCCTCCCTCCCTCCCTGCCCCGCTCCCGTTACTCCCTCCCCCTTTCCCATGACTCTCCCCCCCTCTCTGCCCGCCTCGCCCCTCTTCCTTGTTTCGTTCTACCTCCCTCTAAAACTCTTCAAGCCTATTTTCATGTGGAATTGGGTAAAATACATTTTTGTACCTCTCCAGCACTTGCGCTGCAAGCGACAAGCGGCATGGCAATACGTCAAGTCTATTTTCAGGTGGAAAATTGGATAAATTCATTTTATACTGCTGTGCTGCAAGCAATAAGCGGCATGCCAATTGTTACAGCGAGTGGTTCCTGGGTGGGAGGTTCATAGTGCTGCCTGCGACTGTCGTGACCAGTGATGTGGGGAGGATAATACGGCGCGAGACAACTGTCCTGATCAGTGTCACGTGCCGGGTCTATTCGATAGGCAGAGGGCAAGCTTTGGTTAGCATCCTCTGGGCGGATCGTATAGGGGCAGGGAGGATCGCTGTTGTGGGAATGCCTTCGGTCTCGGGTACAGAGCCAGTAACGAGCTTGCCGCACCGCCCAGTGTTTCTAAACACCAAGTGAGGAAAGAAAGTCAGAGCCAAATGATCTGTGATACCTGTCCTATCGATCCCCATCCCGTTGGGCCCTGCATTGCCCGTCGTGCCCGTCATCGCGTCTGTGGTGGCTCGCTGATTACTCACTCTGGCTGCTTGCAACGACCGCATTGCATCGATTCTCTATCTGCGTGACCCGATCATTACTGTACGAAGGCACTTCTCGAACTCTCAAACAACAAGTGAGCCGGCCTCAGGAATCTATCGAGCGCGGGTCCTTTTTAGCGTCTGAGAGCTGTACCCTGCTGTAACATGGTGAAACCAGGGAGATCGAAGTGCATTGCAGATGATCGGAGTGTTCGCAAAACGTCTGCAGGCGATGGGAATGTTTGCAACACTGTAATGTGATGTGATCGTGTTCTTTGTATAATCCCACGTTCTATCTTGCATAATATTTTATGGCATACTCGGTATATGCATAATTCCACATGTTTTTGTTGTTGCCTGCCTTGTATGACGGTGATTCGTGCAACATGCTGTTATGTATTCACGCTGCCGATGGTACTCTGCCTGTTTGTTTCGTAAGGCTTTGAAGATACTTATCTGGTCAATGCATGCAGGCATACTCGTTGCTCGTGCTCCGTTTGCCTGTTGCTCGTGCTCGTATGTTCGCTCGTTGTTCATGATCGCACAGCACACACATGCATGTTCGTTATAAAGGACTGCATGCTACTGACCACATAATGTCTTCAACACCAAATGCAACCGGCAGGTGTCGATACAAGCCAAAGGTGCCGGTCGTACTAATACACGAATGCTCTCGTGTACCGTTTGCTAGGTTGGGTCATAACGGAAACTAACGATGTTGAGCCTTACGCCGTTTGGGCGTACATGTCCCCCTATAGAACGATAAACCCCTCGACAACACTGTGCATTGTCGGCTGGCGAAAATGGAACTTTCAAGAAAACCATGACTGGTATATTTTGGTGACTAGTATTCTTGCCGCGATGCTTATACTACATCATTAGTGGTAATAGACCAATCGTCGTACGTATCTGTGTCTCTAGAAAGACCACGACATGACAAAATGAGCGTACGCACACCAAAATATAACGTCCGATGCACGTTTGACCCTCTTCGATGTCTCCCGTCGCACCACTGTCCGTGCTGATACTGTTGGATATGGCCAACTATGATGATAATCGAGAGGATTGCTGTTAGATAGATCCAGTTGCTTCATCTCAGAAATAAAGATGTTGAAAAGGCGCTCTCAGGCGGATTAAGAGATTCTGGGGACAGAAACGGGAGTGAGCTTGAGGGGGAGCTCAGCAACTCAGAACCATGTCGGCTAGCAGCGTCAAGCTCTACGCCTCTAGACGTTCCTCGTACTTGTTGTTGTTGTTGTTGTTGTTGTTGTTGTTGTTGTTGTTGTTGTTGTTGTTGTTGTTGTTGTTGTTGTTGTTGTTGTTGTTGTTGTTGTTGTTGTTGTTGTTGTTGTTGTTGTTGTTTTTGTTGTTGTTGTTGTTGTTGTTGTTGTTGTTGTTGTTGTTGTTGTTGTTGTTGTTCTCACATTAACTCTCTGACGAAGGAGTCCGCGGTCACACAAAGGTGCTGGAGCCCTAGGAAGATCCGAACCCCCCCCCCCGAAAATCGGCTGCCTCAAAATACACGAGACGAAGAAAGCGCACACGAGCTAAAACCAATGTGCAAACTGAACTAACATGGCCGCGGGTATATCCTATCAACTATAACATAGAGTACCCCCGTTCCCACCACTAACCAACTCGTGGCTGCTGACTACAGCGGATGCTGTCTGAAGTGCTGCCTGCACCGTACGAAACGCACGGTAGTCGTGAAAACGAAAGAGGAACACACCTGCCTGCTATCTGGAGTGCTGTCAGAGTGAAGACTCGCGGATATGCAGCGAAAAAAGGAGCAATCGAACCTTACTACCACACGAGTATCAACGATCGCCATCTCTTCCTGGACTGTCTGACACTAAAAGGTACAGCACAGTTATGATATCACGTCCCTGATAATTGCGTAGGTTATTCCCCATGAAGGGTATACAACTCGTTAAACTACAAAGAGCAGTGACGACGTTTATAACAAGTACCGGTATATACTATTCTGCCTCGTGAAAAACAACACCAGGAAAAAACAAACTACGACTGCTTCTCTCGTGATGATAGTGTGCGCGCAGATCATGGGTCTCCGTGCACCGTCTTCCTGCCGCTCTTCATGGGCGCCTCATCGACTTGGCCCAATCCATCCGCTCCTTTGCGTGTGCACTCGTTGCCTTTCCCTTCTAGTTGATTCCCTTTCTCCGTCATCCTGAAAAACAAAATGCTCCTCGCACTTGCGGTTCTGACCATGGACTGTTCTCAAAAACGCTATGTATGCTTCCGGGCGCTCAACGTACTTGGCAATGTTCTCAGGAAGGCTACCCTTCCAGACTTTCAACGTACTTCGTACCGTTCTTACTGTTCTCGGCTTTCTCGAACCACTTAGAAACATCCCGCAACATTCCCAGAATGTTCCTGTTCGTATTTCGCCGCATTCTCTATTACGTATCTACGTTTGGATACACCGCATAATCATGTGTTCCATGTTACCAACCAGCGACTCGGTAGGCTACTCGCTTGCTGCTTGTAGCGAAGTACCTAACACTAACACGACCCCTCGATGGGGGTGACATCGCCAATGGCTACTAGTAGACATTAAATATCACAATTCCTTAAACGACTTACATATCTAAGCTAGCTCGTAGCTGACATCGTCAATGGCTACTATTATAGTCGACAGTAAATATCACAATTCCTTAAACGAATTACATATCCAAGCTAGCTTGTAGCTTGAGAGTGACTGCAACTCTTTGCAATCTCGAAGCCCTGTACACCAATGGGTTTTGTTGCAGGAAAGGTGGCCTACCGTGCAGAAAAATTAGAACATATTCGGGCCCGTGTATGAACGGCGGCAATATGGGTGTAGCCTTGTCATAAAACCTACTTGTGGCTAAAACAGTACTCCAGTGATAAGATAGTTGACCTAGAACTGAGAAACAAAGTACCATGTAGCAATCCGCAACGTCTCTGCCTGCCCCGTACAATCTGCATGTTATATGCAGATTAACCTTTTTATCCGCAAAGCTAGAAAACAAGCGTAATATTCCAGTCAGTTAATCGACCAAGAGAAGAAGATGTTAGCTGTAAACACAGTGGCTCCTTTCAGTTCGCAACAAGCATAGAACCGAACGGCCTCCCAATGTTCCTGCCGCCCGTAACAAAGGAACAAAGGGGCACTGCCAGCTATAATACAGCTGTTAAAGACTACCAGGTACGACACTATTCCAGAGAGACATACATGCTCGATCTCTCCTTCGAAGAATCCCTGCTCAGCACGAGAAGCCCTTGATCTGTTGCAGGATCAAGCCGAATTGCGTTTTAGCGAGTTGGTTGGTCGCGCAGTCGGCAAGCATTTGCTGCGTCGGCACATAGTGGATGGTGATTTTGCCGCCCTTAACTAGCTCGCGAAAGAAGAAGAAGCGCAAAGCGATGTGTTTCGTCCTCGAGCTGTACGTCGAGTTTCCCGCAACGTACAACCCACCGGTGTTGTCGCAGTTGATGGGCACCGAGCTGAAGGATTTGAAGCCCGGCTCCAGCATGAAGTTGGAGAGGTAGGTAGCCTCCTTTCCCTCGAAGCTGATTGCCATGAGTTCCGCCTCCATTGTTGATTGCGATTGCGGAGTCAGTGACTGCGTCTTGGCCCCGAAACTGATGGGCCCCCCGCTCATAAAAAATACTGGTATGAAGTCTGAGGTGGACTTGCGGTTGCCCGGATTGGCCGCGAGCGATGCGTCCGTGTAGCCGGTCATCCGGAACTGCCCTCTCTTGTATACTATAGCCAGTTCGGGATGCCCCTTCAGGTAGCCGAGTCAATGTTCGGCCGCAGTCAGACGTATTGCCGCCGGCTTCCTGCATGCCCTCGTGAGTTGGTTGACCAGCAGATGTCGTAGCGGGTAACCTGAGCCAAACACAGCACCGAGCCCACAATAGCTTGGTATAGCTGACCGCCTGTTGCGCTCAGCAGCTTCTCCTCCAGCTGTTCGTTTGACAACTCCGGCCCGTAGCCCGAGTGTGCACGGGGTTGCAGCCCAGCATACCGAGCCTCTCGAGGATGTTCTTGACGTAGTCCTTTTGAGTGATGGCCAGCGTTCCTGCGTCGTAATTCCGGGTGATGGCCATGCCAAAAATAAGACTGACCTCGCCCACGGCGGTCATAGTAAAGCGGTCCATAAGAGCCTTCTTCAGCCGCTTCACCACTTCCTCACTCCTCCTGGTAATGAGGATTTGTTATGATTGGCTCAAGAGTTGTGGTATTAATTTAAGCAGTAAAGCAATGCCGAAGAGGACAAACACATGGTACAATGGGACACCGTGCTCCCAGAACACACTTCGGGCTAACCCGCTTTCTACGTGTACGTTTCGACCAGTACCCCTAGGGAAAACAGACAACTGGTCGAACTCTTTCCCATCAGGAAAGCCCGATTATACCTCGAATTAAATCCCCCATCTTCCTGCAGTTATTACCTTGTTAATGCTTCTGACACAAAATCTGCTCCCTCCCCTCCTGCTCTTACATAGACCATGAACGCTAGTGATTTGCATCTCCCCGCCCTTTGAATCTGAATGTCTGATGCGCCTTGCGCAGCAAGCTGGGTTGCCCCCCCGATCCTGCATGAGTGGAGAGCGTACTGAGTCGGGTCTCTACCCAAACTACTGAACATCCGCTTCAAGGCCTTTGTTGCAACGGTGCGCGTGATCACCTTCCACCCGGTGGATGTGCGTGTCTGCATCAATGGTGCTGACCTGCTCAGTTCGGGATGAAGGTCTAGTACAATCCAGGAGGATCTCCAACGCCCCATGACTCTTTACGTCCCAAAACCTTCCTTTCCCTTTCATTACTCTCGCCCTTGTGACGATTGACCCCAACCTCTTGGAGTCTGACTTGGAAGCGCGAAAGGTCACTTCTACTCTGTCCGCAGAACGTCTTTCTTCCCACACTAGTTGGAACGCTCCCGAAAAAACTCCAAGTCTCTCCTCGTCAGACAAAAATCTGCATGTACCAGCCCGTTGCTGTAGGCCCAAATTTCAGAGGCTCTACGAAGAAGATAAAACGACAACGCAAGTCCGGTCCAAATTACCCATCCTTCGGTTCCCAACTCACACGCGCTCTTCATCCCCGTGGTCAACAGGCCCCACGTAAGAGGCTTACTGACCTGGGGGCGTATCTTCGAATTTCCGTGAGCTTTATCGGTCCCTTTCCCTACGGCTACAACCATGCAGTGTGAAGTGGGCAGCTCCCAACCTCCAAACATTCTGCGGAAATACTTAGTCGCGGATAGATAACCTCGTATGGTCTGGCTTTATTTTTTTAATCCAAAGCATCGCAGGACCATGAATTTCGTCAACTCTTTTACAGCTGCGTCAACTCCATCACCCTCTGCTAGCCACGGACTCTTCCCTTCAATCGCTCTGAGACGGCACCAGGTTTGCCACTTGTTCCAGTACACCGTTTGCGTGCTTACCCCCACTGAGGCCAGCACGAGTGTCTCCACCAGTCTGTCCACCTCCTTGTACTTCCCGCCCTGTCCAGTGTGTGTTCCTGCTCGTTGGGGTTTGCGGGGTGTTTATGGTTCTGCATTTCGTGTCATCGCTTCCGATATTATGTCATCTATGTACCCTGTGGGAAATTTTGGCTGCTGAATAGTCTCGAAGAATGCACGGCCACCGTCACCTATATTCTTCTCTCTCTATTGCCCTTGTACGCGTACTGTCTTTGCCCATCTCGAGATGCCATCCGCTACTACGTTCTGCACGCCGGGAATATGCTTTGCGTCATGGCTCCATCCGCTCGTAATTTCCAGTCTACCTAAAAGTCTCATAGCCAGTGAAGCTCGACGGTTATGCGACCCGCCGCGCCGATTAATCCATGACAAGGCTGCAACGTTGCCCCCCCTCAATAGTACGAGGTCTCCTTGCATGTCTGGCCCGTCGTGCAGAATGACTTAAGTCACGTACGCTGTCATAACCATACCACCCAAGTCAAGCAGGTTGATTGGGATTGCGTCCTCTCCTTTGGTCACCGTTTGGTTCTTCAAGAGTCGCGACAGCACGGGGTTCAAGTCGTATCTCCAGTATACTTATAGTTCTGGGCAAAAGCCCCCAACTGCAGTAAAGCTTGCGTCCGAGTAGTGTCGTCGCGACGATGATCGTTCTACGTGTCCGTAAAATGGTGCGCCGAGAGACCCCGGCACTAACCAACTTATGTTCGATTGCCCATTTCCAAAAGGAAATATCATTGTGGAACTCCCAGCCCAGTCTCACTACCCTCTTCGTCGATTGTTTGGCTTTCGCGGCTTTGTGAAGGTTGGTCAGACGTAAAAGTTGCCAAAAAAAATATCTACCGGCTCTGATTATGTAGGTGAGGTTCCAGAGTTTGCCTGCTATGCTTAGCACATCTTGCGCGCTTGCATGCGTTTTGCCCCCCGACCACTCCTGCTCGAGAAGGAGCCTAATTGCTTCTACCCGTTCCTTAGTCACGGAAATCCGCATGGTGTCGGTGTTGATTGTAAAACCCAGCGCATCTACGATTGTGTTCCAATCAGTGCTCTTCTTTGGAGCGAGTATAGGGGTTTCACCTTTCTCGCCTGGTCCGAATAATCTCATGTTAGGGCGGTCTGATCTGCGGGATTAGGCTGTACGCTGGCCATCATGAAGTCGTCTACGTATACTGCCGTCAAAAACGGTTCGTTCGGTCCCCCCCTTCGTTGTGCTTTTACTCTGACTCCGGTCGGGATCCTAGTTGGCTTGCCCGACTCCCATGGGTCAACGATTTTGACCTGCGACATCATAGCCTTGGCTTATGGTAGAATAATCGCACTATCTACCGTTGTGTGAAGGTAGGCGTGTTCGACCGCTGGGGCCATGAGGCGCCAGTACCCGGACGAGGCTGCCCATCCAAAGGTGAGTCTAAAATCTGCTACCAACACATCGTCTACCACATAGCAAAAGTTCTGCGCCTGGTGCGGTGATACCCTGACAGTCCTGAACGAGTCTGTTACGTTGCTTTGTCCAAAAAGATACGAAGGTGAGGGAGCCTTATATGGAGGTCGGTTAGCCCTTTTAAAAGTGAAGGGAGTGCGCACGCACAGGGGCATTTCGGCATGTCTTCCGTTTGCGGGTCTCTAATTAGCCCTCCCTTCTCGCATCTCGCCGCGTCGACATCAAACGAGTAGTCGTTAATTATTCTGACCTTGTGCGTAACAACGGTACCGAGTGGTGCCACACGTAGTCCTTCAAGCGCGGCAGCTGACTCTCTGTTGAACACTACAACGCGATTGCGTCGTACATCTTCGTACTATTTCTCCCAAACTAGGTCCATATGTTCAAACACTGTGCTGTGGTTACGATACCGAATTGCTCTTGAAGGGGCGAGGTTCGTGACTGCTGTCTTCACCGGTACGCCATTTTTCATGATGTCTATGAGTGACCTTGTGCGTAACAACGGCACCGAGTGGTGCCACACGTAGTCCTTCAAGCGCGGCAGCTGACTCTCTGTTGAACACTACAACGCGATTGCGTCGTACATCTTCGTACTATTTCTCCCAAACTAGGTCCATATGTTCAAACACTGTGCTGTGGTTACGATACCGAATTGCTCTTGAAGGGGCGAGGTTCGTGACTGCTGTCTTCACCGGTACGCCATTTTTCATGATGTCTATGAGTTCTGTTATTGCGGGGAAAACCTTTAACCCGCCCAAAGTATGCTGACCTCCTCTTGGGCCGGTTTCGGCTCGGTCTCACCTCGATAGCCAGCTGTTGTCGTTCGTTGAGAGAGTCCTGTGGGGGATTTCCTCCGTACCTCGCTCCTGAATCCTCTCTGGCCACGAAGTGGCCAGACGCCACGAGAGTTGGGTGCTGGTATTGCTCAGCAAGTGCGACGTGTGATTAACAGACAGGCACGTGATAGGCAATACTCATGCACGGTGTGTGAACAGGGTAGGGATTGACTTGTTTCTTTTTTCTTTGGTGGGGGATTGACTAACCCCAGGTAGCGCCACAGAGCACCCGTATCGACCACTACAGACGATACGGGGCTTCCATGACCCAGACAATAGCTTCCCCCGCCGGGGACTCTCCATTGTATACCTACATCGATATGACAGCGAACCATCCTACGGCTTTATCGCTGCCTTACACGATGCACCCTCCGTGCGTCACTGGTCAGGTCAGTCGACGTACATCACAGAATACCCTGTCGCCCACCTGGGCGACTTCTGGAGCCCGTAGCGCTGCAACACCCCCCCTGCCCGACGCATAACTATCGTCGGCGTACAGCGGGTATCCTGGCCACTACCCGGTAACAGCGTGGGCACCTCCTCCGACAATTTCCCGACGAACCGGCCGCCGCGTCCATCCTTGTCCGCTCAACGCCTCACTAGCTTCTCCTCGGCCGGGTGTTCGCTGCCGAAGTGGAAGGCCCGCCCTTGGATGGGTTGCTTTGTCGTTCCAGAACCGCGGCGTCCATTTCACGACGGCTAAGCTCCTCCCAGTCCCCGTCTGGGTACCTTACCCGCCAGTATGGTACCTGAAAGTCATACAGCTGACCTACGGCCAGTCTGCTTACTCCCTCAGCCCCTTCAAAATGCCGCCCCACCTGCGTACCGACTGGGAAGTCCTGTAGCGCCCGTGTACGTGACTCGGTGTCTCGCTTCCCCTTCGGTGGTGCCGGCCCCGGCCGCGGCCGACAGCCGGGGTCCTTGTACGTCTCCCATAGGGCGTGGAAAACGTCCAGTTGCAACGGTGTGAAGCTGTCCCAGATCTCCTCCTCCTCGAGGCACTCGACTCCGCTCCGCTTTGGTACCAGCCCTTGTAGTACCAGTCCCACGCACCCCCTGAATCCCCCACTGCCTTCCGATCCGTCAGGGTGTACAGCGGCACTGCCACCGTCGAGGTGCTGCCCAGTCCTAAATCCGCCCCCCAGGCCAGGTGCGCGAATTCGTCCTCGAAGTCGTGCCTCACGTGCTCCGGCCGCGCATGGTAGACCTTGATGTTAACTGCCGATGCCACCCTTCCGCTGATCCGGCGGCCGCTCATCGTCGCTTGATAACTCGACCCAGGCTGCTCGATGGCGGTGATTCGCCACGGCCCGGCCCAGTGCTCGTGCGCCAGCTTGGCGTGAATGCCTTCTCTTCCGAGCTTACTAATAGCCTCCTCCTTGATCAAAACCCTGTCTCCCACCCGCGTCTGCTGACCCGAGGAAGCCCTCTTAATTGCCGCGTTGTGCCGCGCCCTTCGTGGGTTCTTTTCCTCCTGCCGCCTCTCGAGTATCCCCCTCAGCTCCCGGAACGTCTGCTGCCTCTCTGCCCCGAAATTGTCGAGTCCCGTGCGGAAGGAGTCGTCGTCGAGTACAGAGGTGAGAGCGTCGAGGTTCGTCCGCGCGTCGCGGCCGAACAGGATTCGAAACGGCGTTCCTCCCGAGGGTAAGCGCGGGTCGGGCGTCGTGCGTTGGATCCAACATGCTGCCTCGACGTATTCGTCCCAACGCCCGGGCCAGCTCTTGCACAGCTCTGCTATCACCTCGTGGATCCACCCCCCCCTCCTTTCTACGGTCCCTTGACTTCGGGGGGGGTCCGCGGGTCCGTGATCGAGCGGAACTTTCAGCCACTGGCACAGGTGAGGGACTACCTTAGCCGTGACCTCCCCCCCTGCATCGCTCCTGACCGACATCGGCACCCCGAACGTAAGCGTAAGCTCCAAGAGCTTCCGCGCTACGCCTACAGAATCATTGGACCCTAACGGGTACGCGAAGAGGAACCTGCTCGCTCTATCCACCACTACCAACATGTACCTGTTTCCGGCACTGGAGACCTTCTTCATGTCCTTCAGGTCCATCTCGAGCACTTCCCACGGCCAGAACAGCCGCGCTGGCATCATCGCCACTCGTTGGCTTCCCGTTTCCTCCGTCTACACCCACAGGATAGCACATATTCCCTGACATCCCGAGCCATTGACTGCCACCAGTACTTGGCCCTGGTCAACAGAAGGGTCCGTTCCACCCCCGGGTGGCCGTAGGTGCTGTGCACCAACGCCAGCACCCCTGGTACCGTAGGTGCTGTGCACCAATGCCAGCACCCCTGGTACCAGCGCTCTCGGAATATCCAACTTCGGCTCCCCCCCGGGGGGGGCATTCCAGAGCAGGTCGTTGTCGTCGAGTATGTAATTGGCCGTTCCTTCCGGTGTCTGCCTGTCGCCGTCTCCTCGCAACAAACCCCCGACCAGGCCTAGCCGGGCGTCCTCCCTCTGGTGCTGGGCTAACCTGGGCGAGTTGCGGAGCGTCTCCGGTACGCGGTTTAGCATGGGAGCGAGCGGCCCTGGGTTCTCTGCACTCGTCGCCTGTTTCCCCGGCCGTGGCGTCGGCCCAACCGTCGGCGAGGGCGTTGTCCCCCGAGGTGGGCTAGGCGAGGGCGTTTCCCCCCGAGGTGGGCTAGGCGGGGACGGCGGCGGCTGCCGTAAGCCCGGCGCCTCGAACGCGGCCGGCCCCGCCGCAGTCGCTGGCGCCCGTTGTTCCGTCGCCCGTAGTGCCATGGTCCCCGCCATTGATCGGGTTACGGCCGGCGTTACCTGCGGGTGTGCCTGGTCACCTCTGAACAAAGCGTACAACCCCTCCAGTGGAGCCTCCAGCTAACCCGGGACCTCCCCTACTACCGCCGTAACCTCCGCACGGATCGCTTCTGGCTCCTCCGCATCCGCAGCCTCCCTCGTCTTGTCGGCGCCCCCTCCGGCTTCGCCTGGCGTGAATGCCACCCTGGCCATTACCCCGGCGTCCTTTCCTGTGGGTGTGTCCACCTCCTCCACTCCTAGCTCGCTGAGCAGTATCCCGTCGAGCACGGGTCCCTGGGGACCCCTGTACGTGGTCCGGGTGGACGAGTCATCCGGAAACGAGTCGTCGACATCCGCCCCTGGCGCGTCTGCGATCGGCAACCGCGATAGAGCGTCCGGGAGGCGGTGCTGTGCTCCCGGCCTCCACAGTAAGTTCATGCCGTATTCCATCAGCCTGACCGCCCACCGATGAAGCTTCGCCGAGAGGGTCTGGCTCTTAAACAGCCCGAGGAGCGCGGAGCAGTCCGTAATAATGAAGAACTTCCTCCCCCACAAGTACGGTCGGTGCTGTTGTATCGCCCATAACACCGCCATGACCTTTCTTTCCGTTGCCGACCTTTTGGCGTCCGCCTTCGACCATCGGTGGCTCGCGAACCCGATCGCTCGCTCGATGCCCCTGACGACTTGCGTGAGCGCGGCTCCCGCGCCGACTTCGCTAGCGTCCGTGTGCAAATGGAACGGTGCTTCCCAATTCGGCAGCGCCAGGATAGGTGGCGACGTAAGCACCTCTATCAGCGCCGCCAAAGCCTTGTCCTGCTCCTCCCCCCACGGCACCTAGAGCTTCCTTGCCCTCTTCGACGCGAACCGTTTATCTCTGAGAAGATTCGAAATTGGCGCCACGATGGAGCTGTTTCCCTTCACGAACTTCCTGAGGTAGCTGCCCATCCCTAAGAGCGCCCTCACCTCTTCGACCGTGTTGGCTCGGGAGAGTTTGGCCACAGCTTCGGTCTTCGTTTCCGAGGGTTGGACGCCCAGCCTGCTGACCACCATCCCGACCAACTCCTGCTGAGGCACGCACCATATCGACTTGGGCAAATTCACCGAAAGGCCAAACCGCTGGAGTCTTTCCAGCACCTTCTCCAGCAGCTCCACGTGCCCGTCCACGGACTTGGTGTGGATGAAGATATCGTCCAACCAGTTCTCGACCCCCTTCCCCTTCAGCGGGCCCAGGGCCTCTTCTACGTATGCTGCAAAGCCTGACGGGATGGTCTTCAGCCCGAAACCACACCGGTTGGATTCCCACAGCTCCCCATGCGCGTCTCGAAAGGCAGTCTTGTGCTTGTCTTCCTCGGCTCTCTCGAGCTGCGTGAACCCTAAAGCCAGATCGATGGACGTGAAGCACGTTAACCCCCTCATACCGTCAAAGATGCTGCCTATGTTACCTAGCCCACCGCTGTGCGATATCGTCAAGCTGTTCAGCACTCCAAAGTCCTGGCAAACCCTCGCCGTTCCGTCCTTTTTCATCACGACGACGCAGTTGGCCGCTCATGCCGAGTGTGATCTCCGGATCGCTCCTGCCTTCTTCAGTTTCGTTATCTCGCTCTGCATCATTGCGGTTTCCTCCGGGGAGTACCTTCTTTGCTTCGCTGCGTGGGGTGTGCAATTGTTGTTCACTAAGGTCAGCTGTATTTTGGCCCGATTGCAAGCCGGGACCACCTTTGGGTTTGCCGGGAACACCGGGCGGTACTTCTCCAGTATCCTCTTGAGGGCGCCTTTCACGGCGGTGTTCGTCTGACCTATGTTGGCCTGTGACAAGTCCACCTCGTCCGCACTTCCACTCTCCTCCCCCAGTGAAGTGCGTTATGCTGACTGGCCCGGGCTGTCGACTCCGCCTCCCGCCCCTGTCGTGTCTGGCCCTGCCGGATAGGCGGGATCGCACAGCATCCTCATACGCTCTTTGTCGCTCGTGTTGACTGCGTAGATCCGGGTTACCACCCCGCCTCGTTTGAGGATTAACGACGCTTTAGTCCGGTTGACCACCTTGCATTGTAACGGTGTTCCCGGGTACCTCCACTGTGCTCCCCGAGCCACGCCCATCTCCGCCCCCAATTCCATGTCGTACGACTTGTTCGGTTCCACCACTACCAGTTGCCGATCCTGCGGCTGTACCCCCTTTGTATATTCGTCCACCTGTACGCTGACGAAACCCGGTACTACCGCTTTTCTGGCTAGCGGCAGCTCCCACGGCAGGGTCCCGTCGTCCTCCCATGCCACCGAACCTCCGATGGGCAGTGTTGCCGGCTCGATTATCTCTTCCGGCTCTTCCTGTTCTCCTGACGGCTTGACGGCGCAGAAATGCTCCCACGTTGCCCCGTTCTTAATGGCCACCACTTTAAACTCTGCATTGCCCGGTCTGCTCGCCGCCCGCCAACCCTCCACATCTCCGCCTTCTTTCCTCGATGAGGGCGTTGACGAGATAAAGGGTACCCACAGCGATTCTGGCGCTGGCTTGAAGCCCCCGCCTCCTGCGAAGCTGATAACGCTTCCGTTTCTCAAGAACGCCGCCCCTATGATTAGCCCGTATGGGAGGTCCTGTACCACCCGTACTATTAATAACACCTTTCGTACCCTGTCTTCCGGTCGAAACACCAGCGGAAGCTCGCACGACCCCACGATTTGCATGGGGGGCGTTGCGCTGCTCGCGGGGTTGGCCGCTCGCAGCCACCCCTGCCCCCTCGAACTCACCATCGACTGCCCCCCCCTTCCACTGTGTTCGACCGGTCGCACGAAGGCCTCCGAAGTGTAGTTGCCGCCTCCCGCCTCTGTGTGGACCAACACTTCCACCGGGATACGGCAGCTCGTCTTCGTCTGGTGCCACACGAACGCGTTGACCCATACCTGCTTGGCCCCCCTGCCCACTGCTGCCACTCGGTCTGGGTCTCTGGTGTCTGTGATTGCCAGCTCGGGCCCCTTGTTGCCGTTGGCCTGGTCAGCTATTCCGCAGCTTTTCCGCCTTGTCCTGCTCCGTGTCTCGCGCCGGAGGTCCTGGTCACCTTCCTGCCTCTTTCCTTCCGCTGGCCCCTCCCTGCGCCCGTCTTGCTTACTGTTCCCCAGGGTGTGGTTCCCCAGGGCGTCCTTTCAGGAGCTGCTGACCCCCGCGTCGCCCTCTCCGCCTGCGGTTGTATACGCACTCAGCATCTCCAGCGCTGTGAGCATCCGGGTCTCCACCTCCGTGGTAGACTCGTGGCCTGCGGCATACCTGCGGGGATAGTGATCGTAGGGTACCACGGCGTCATCATGCGAAAAGCGACATCTTTTTCGCGGCGACTTTTCGTTCTCGTGGGGGCAGGGCGACCCGCGCGCGTGGAAAAAACAGATCCTTCTGCGGCGAAGGGCGTTGATGAATACGCTGTCCTCCGCTTCTTGGCTCGGCAGCTCTTCCTCCCCGGAAGTGTCATTTTCCTCTCGGTCCCTTTTTTTCCAGCGGTCATTCCTACCCCCCTTGCGACTGGCGAACGGGGTCCCATGCGCCCCTGGGGTGGATGCGCGTATATTGGTAAACGCCGCGAGGGGCTGGTGCCTGTCGGTCATTTTATCTTCCTCCTCCTTCTCGTCCCCGTCGTCGAGCCTGTAGCCCGCAGCTCCTAGCGCCGCGCATGCGCTGTCTCGTATGGCGTCCAGCTTCTTCCTCCAACCCCTGGTCGACTCTCTGGCGGGAAGACTGTCTCCTCCCCGTCGCTCCTTCCTTTTCGGAAGTCCGCTACGCGTGCTCCTTGTCATGGGCAACCTGTTACTTTGTGAGAGAGCTGTTACACTGGCGCCGAGGCTATGGGGTATCGGTTGCATCTGGTGAGAAGGGCTTTAACCAGGCGGTCAAATATGCCGTGGGCCACTCGCCCGCGAGCCACCATGTACGCCGATAATGGCTTGCCGGCGTGTACGTGCATAGGCGTAAGCTGTTGCTTGATCTCCGTGCCAATCTGGACCAGAAGAGCCTCCAACCCATTTCGGTCCGATTCGCTGGTGAAGAAAAGGTTCACCGCTCGCTCGCACAACTCCGAGGCGTGCTTGCCCGCCACGTACCTCCAGAAGTACTGTTCCTCCGATGCGTGCGGCTTCGTCTCGTCTGCGGTTACCGCGCGCATGTGCAGCACCAGCCGCCGAGCCGCCGCCATCCATGACTCCCCTTGTATGAGGGTCATCTCTTCTAGCGCTACCTCAGCCCATTTTTGAGCTTGCCCGGAGGGAGCTACTTCCGCTACGAGTATCCTGCACCACTCCGTCACCGATACCTCCTCGAATGGCACCTGGCAGAATCCTCCTTCCACGAGTGGGACTTCTATGTACATGTGCAGGCGAATCATCTCCCGCGTCGCCAGGGTGTCGGTGATTAGCTTTGTGAAACATTCCACCCGTCGCGGCGTCAAGGTGTTGGCTCGGGGCCGTGTTGGGTTAATCTCGCCCGCCGACTCTACGTCTACTGGCATTGTCCATACCGACCCCTGAACCGATGCCATGGTCTTCGCCAGCTTGTCGGCGAACCAAACGGGATCACTTCGCCACGAGAGTTGGCCCCGAGGATCAGCGAACAGCCCCACGAAAGCATCCTGGCCCTTGGAGACCCCCATGTCCGCCAGAGTCTTGATAACCATTCGTTGTTCCTCCTTCGGATTGCTGTCCGTTGCCCCTAGGTGTTGGGCGGTGTAGGGTGGCCCCCAGTGTACCTCCCCCGAGGTCGGCGTTGTTGTGCCGGGGCTTAATTGCCAAACCCTTGGTGCCGGTCGCAAAAAGTGCCCGGCTCCGCGTTGGGTGCCGTACAGTGTGGGGGCTTCCGGCAGGTATGACCTCTGCGTGAGTGGAGCTACCGTGCTGGCATACCCCCCCCCCCCGGTTGCTCCCCTCCACGAGCCCTGGTTGTTGCTGTACCTGCGTCGGCCCGGCCGGCGGCTGCTGGAACGGATGCGTGAGTGGAGGCTGCTGTGGGAATGCTTCCGGCACTCGATGCCCCACCCTCTGCTGATGGTGTTGCACTTCGATCGGGAGCGTCGGCGGTTGCTGCTGCTATTGCGGCTGCTGGTCCTGCTGCTGGTGCTGCTGCTGGTGCGGCAGGGTCTGCTGCTGGTATTGCCGCGGCCGCTGCTGCTGTTGCGGTTGCTGTTGTTGCGGTTTCTGCTGCTGCAGTTGTTGCTGCTGAGCCTGTTGCTGTTGCTGTTGCTGCTGGTACTGCTGCTGTTGTTGCTGCTGCTGTTGCTGGTACTGCGGCGCCTGCTGCTGCTGTTGCGGCTGCTGCTGTTGCTGCTGCTGCTGTTACTGCTGTGGCTGCCCTTGCTGCTGTTGTTGCTGCTGTGGCTGCCCTTGCTGCTGTTGTTGCTGCTACTGTTGCTGGTACTGCGGCGCCTGCTGCTGCTGTTGCGGCTGCTGCTGTTGCTGCTGCTGCTGCTGTTGCTGCTGTGGCTGCCCTTGCTGCTGTTGTTGCTGGTACTGGGGCGACTGCTGCTGCTGCTGTTGCAGCTGCTGTTGCTGCTGCTGCTGTTGCAGCTGCTGTTGCTGCTGCTGGTGTTGCAGCTGCTGTTGCTGCTGCTGCTGCTGCTGCTGCTGTTGCTGCTGTGGCTGCCCATACTGCTGTTGTTGCTGGTACTGCGGCGACTGCTGCTGCTGCTGTTGCGGCTGCTGCTGTTGCTGTTACTGCTGCTGCTGCTGCTGCCGTTGCTGCTGTTGCTGATGTTGCTGTTGCTGTTGGAGGGCTGGCTGATGATGATACAGCTGCTGCGCCTGACGCGGTTCCTCTTTCTCCTCCTCCTCCTCCTCTAGCAGGGGCGGCTGTTGCCGCTCCCTCCGCGGCGGCGGCGATGGCCCTGATTGCCCCCGTCCCCTGGGTCTCTTTGCCGCGCTCGGTTGCTGCTACTTCGGATGCGCTCCCGCGTGGCGCTCCTGCGGCGGCGGTCGCCACTGCGACTGCGGCTCCGCCTGCCCCTGCGACTGTGGCTCCGCCTGTGTGTGCAGGGCCCCTGTCGTTCATGGCCGCGACCACCATTATCCTGGTCGCTCCTGCCGTGGCGACGTCCCCGTTTGCCCCATGAGCGGCTGGCGGGGCTCCGGGAACGGCTACCGCGACCATAATAGGGAATATCCATTTTCGTCCGCCCTTCCTTTCCCTTTTCTTCACCCCTTTGTTTTTTTTCTGCGTTTTTTTTTTGTGTGTATTTGTGCCTCCTCTTTTCTTGGCTGTGTACCTATCCCACGATCGAGTGGGCTGAGCGGAGTAGCGCGAGGTCGTGGGTCGGAGGGGGCGCAAGCGGGAACAAAAGGAAAGAAATCAACTTCGGAACGGCTCACGTGGGACCGCTCGACCGATCTGCGACAAACCCGTGTAACCCCCTCCCACAATACCGCAACGCCGGCCGTGGCGGAATGTAATGATGATGCGTCTGGGTGAAACGACCGGGAGAAAGCACCCGTTGACGCACTGAGGCGAGTCGAATCCTTAAAACTCAAGAGCCCTCCCTGGGAAAACGGGTGTTAATTTAAGGGTCTATCACGTGTCCGAGAGAAACCCCGAAGGGTACGCTTGAGGGGGAACCGGTCGGCTTGGAGCCGTAGTTAAATCCGCCGAAAAACCGTCGCGACGTGGGCAAGACAAAAAATTCGCGAGTCCTGCTATTAATAGAGATACCCAATCGCTACGTCACAACATCGAGAGTCACGCGTGAGTTGAAGAACCGCCGCCCAAGTCGTAACGAGCGTGAGGACGGAAGAAAAAAATTGAGAGTCACGCCTGGGGCGAAGAACGGTCGCAAAACAAAATCGAGAGTTACGCCTGAGGCGCAGGCCGGCCGCAGAAATCGTCGAGATGTGCGCGAGAAAGAAAAATTGAGAGGCACGCTGACGGTAAGGAACTGCCGCAAAAACAAATCGTAGAGGTGCGCTCGGGCGAAAACGAAAAGCGAGAGTCACGCCTGAGGGGAAACGGCCGCAAAAACAGTCGAGATGTGCGAGGCTGTAAAACAAAATTCGAGAGTCACGCTTGAGGGGAACCGGCCGCAGAGAAACCAGACGAAATGTGCGGGGCCGAAAAAAACAAAAATCGAGAGTCACGTCTGAGGCGAAGAACGGCCGAAAACAAAACGAGTTACACCTGAGGCGAAGGCCGGCCGCAAACAATCGTCAAGATGTGCGCGAGAAAGAAAAAAATCGAGAGGCACGCTGGCGGTGACGAACTGCCGCCAAAACCAACATACCTGGTATATCGTAGAGATGTGCTAGGGTGAAAGAAAAAAAATCGAGAGTCACACCGGAGGGGAACCGGCAGTAAAAAAGAACAGACGAGATGTACGGGGCCGAAAAGAAAAAAAAATCTAGAGTCAGGCCTGAGGCGAAGAACGACCGCAAAACAAATTAGAGAGTTACACCTGAGGCGAACGCCGGCCGCAAAAGATCGTCGAGATGTGTGCCAGAAAGAAAATTTGAGAGGCACGTTGGCGGTGAGGAACTGCCGCAAAAAAAATCGTAGAGGTGTGTTAGAGCGAGAAAAAAAAATCTAGAGTCACGTCTGAGGGGCACCGGTCGTAGAAAACAAAAACAGACGAGATGTGCGGGGCCGAAAAAACAAATCGAGGGTCAGGACGGAGAGATTCGTGGCTTTTTTTCTGGTTCTGCCTTATAGCGAGTCTGTGATACCGAGGTGGTGGTGTTACAGCGAGTGGCGCCAGGGTAGGAGGTTCATAGCGCTGCGATTGTCGTGACCAGCGGTGTGGGGAGGATAATACGGCGCGAGACAACTGTCCCGGTCATTGTCACGCGTCGGATCTATTCGATAGGCAGAGGGCAAGCTTTGTTCAGCATCCTCTGGGCGGTTCGTAGGGGGGCAGGCAGGATCCCCGGTGTGGGAACGCCTTCAGTTCCATATAAAGAACGAGTAACGAGGTCACGAAACAGCCCGGTGTCTACTAAACACCAAGTGAAGAAAGAAAGTCTAAGCCAAGTGATCTGTGATACCTGTCCTATCGATCCCCAGCCCCTTGGGCCCTTCCTTGCCCGTAGTGCCCGTCATCGTGTCTGTGGTTCCTGTTCCATTTCTCACTCTGGCTGCTTGCAACTACTGCATTGCATCGATCCATTCTCTGCGTGACCCGATCATTACTACACGAAGGCACTTTTCGAACTCCCAACCAGCAGGTCGGTGAGCCCCAGAGATATACCGAGCGCGGGTCCTTTTTAGCGTTTGAGAGCTGTACCCTGCTGTAACATGATGAACCCAGGCCGACCGAAGTGCATTGCAGATGATCGGAGTGTTCGCAAAACGTGTGCAGGCGATAGGAATGTTGGGAATGTTTGCAAAACCGCTGTGATATAATGTGATCGTGTTCTTTATATAATCAATCCCATGTTCTATCTTGCATAACATGTTACGGGATACTCGGTATATTCATACACGCACAATGTTTTCGTTGTTGCCTGCCTTGTATGATTGTGATTCGTGGAATATACCGTTATGTATTCACGCTGCCGATGATGCTCTGTCTGCTTGTTTCGTGAGGCTTTCAAGATACTTGTCTGGTCAATGCATGCAGGCATATTCGTTTCTCGTGCTCCGTTCCCCTGTTGCTCGTGCTCGTATGTTCACTCGTTGTTCATGATCGCATACACATGCATGCTCGTTAAGAAATGACTGCATGCTATTGACCACATAATGTCTTCAAAGCCAAATGCAACCGACAGGTATCGATAAAAGCCAAAGGTGCGGTACGCACTATAATAATACACGCATGCTCTCGTGCACCGTTTGCTCGGTTAGGTGATAACGGAAACTAACAATGTTGAGCCTTACGCCGTTTGGGCGTACATAACCTAGAACGATGAACCCCTCCCTCGACAACACTCCTGTGCATTGGTGGCTGGCGAAAATGGAACTTTCAAGAAAATCATGTATATTTTGGCGACTAGCATTCTTGCCGCGATGCTTCAACTACATCATTAGTCGTACATGTGTGTGTCTCTAGCAAGACTACAACACGACGAAATGAGCATACGCACAACAAATGGAAAGTCCGATGCACGTTTGACCCCCTTCGATGCCTCCGGTTGCACCACTGCTGTTCGTCTTGCATACCAACCGAGCGTTGTGCTCGAGTATCAGGTATAACGTTTAAAGGACTGAAAGTCAAACATAAGAGGAAAGCAGGAGGAAAATCGGAGCAGGTGAAGATCGGCTACGCAAGGCCTTGTGGGGCACGGGTCACACTGGCTGCGGGGTTTTGATAGTTTCAGCTGGGCGATGATGAGCTTGCACACAACAGAGGGAGGTTTGGCTTGCTGTGTCCGAAGGGTTCGGGGTGATGGCAGGTGCACGATGCAGCCCATCCTGATCAGTACCAGGCCAACAGGTATAGAGCGGGTGAAACACAACCGTGGGATCGATTCGTCTCTTTGTTTTGATGTCGTATTGACAAAGGAAAATACGGATATTTTTCTTGCTGTACGGTATTCCTCGAGCACAAAAAACAAAATGGAGGGGGGGTAGGCTGTGTCGCCCTGATTGACTTAAAATTCAAGTCACACACGCCAGCGCTAGAAAACGCGTGAGCGATAAAAAATTCGCGCATGCCAGTGACGAGCTGCGCGTGGTATTCGGAAAGGCATGGAATCTGAGTAAATCGTGATGGTTCTGCTGTATTCATTTAGACTACTATGTACCTGGTATGGCAATATGTGTACGACTGTATCGGTCAGCCCAACCTTATCGACAGTCAGTACTTTCGTTGTCACATGTCACATGTAGCTGCTGTTGTTGGAGAATATCTCGCGGCTGGTATCGAAACAGCAGGGAGTACTTTTGAACCTCGTTGCGGGATGAGTGCCTCCCGTAGAAGGTACTAAGTTTGCAGCTGTACGTAGTTACGGATAACGTACCATGCTCCAAACACTTAGCTGCCTGTAGCAAAGGCGACTCAATTCGGAAATCACACAGAAAAGGCGTATCTTCGTCTCTACAAAAAATACTATCTGTAGTCTCGAAAAGGAAAAAGAATCATGGTACTCACGACGGGCATTACCATACACGACCATTAATAATATCAATGATAGTACATGGTGCAATTTGGAAAAAAGACAGGGACTCATACTCTGCTACTGCTGTACCCTGGAATGGAATATTTAATTATTTTTTTAGGAACGGGGTCGATTTTTTTATTGATACACGGAGAAGCATACAGGGGGGGTGGCTCGCAATACGTATGCTTTTTACAACATCAATGGACGACGTATATTTGGTATCTATAATACTGTGTGCAAAACCGCTGTGGGCCGTATGGTAAGATCCCGAGGGACCCTTGGGTCTATCTCTCTTTCCATCTTAACTGCTGTAACAAGTCATGAAAAAGACACGTATCAGGATACAGCACACAACGTATGTCTATATGGTATTCATACGGGGTATGCTGATGAAGCTGGGTAGAACAAAAAGTTGAGGACAACACACGGGAAGGATGTATGTATTCACACTATCAATATTAGTACTTTCTATAGAACTGCTGTTCATGGTACTATAAGTCGTATAGCATAGCCGGTCGCCCCGGTGGTTCAAGTGGCTAACCTCGAATTCTACTTGAAATTGTGTTTGAGTCCGGGGTTCGAGCCCCAGGTGGGTCGGACTTTGACTTTATTTGCAAAAATAAAAAAGGATTCAATCGTTGAGAGCGCCTTGCAGCGTGGGTAGGTACAATTCGATGCGAGTCGACGAGGGAAGAACAGGCTGAAAATCTTCTCGCGATAAAAATGAAGGCACGTACCGTAGCGGGAAGGGGGGAGAAGAGCCTGCTATGTGACCCCGGAACTGAGTTACGAGTTAGAAGGAGAGAGAGAAAAAGATGGGCGAAGATAATGAAAGGGATGAGAAAAATAAATAAATAAAAAAAAATAGCATGATATCGCTGGATTCTTGGGCCCACAATTCCTCGTGCTTTCACAAGAGTGGATACCTTTACCTTTTTCCCTACACATTTACGGTATTAGTGTCCCTTATTACCTCAGCAACGTAGCACACCGCTACTCGTAGTGTCCTGGCATGAAATACTGCTGTGAAGCCGTTCAGCTGTGCGTGGCAAGGCCGATTATTATTGGGGTGAAAGCACTCTATGAAAGCTACGTTAAAACTGAGAACTATACACGACAACCATTATATGTCATCACGTGGAATAGCTGATGTTCTGGTCTTCTGGTAATAGTACCCGATACGTGGGAATATTACTTGTTTTACCTGTTTTTATGGTACTCTTACTCGGTACGTTGTCATTTCACTGGCTTTCCCCCCTATGGTCTTCTGATCCCGTACGTTGCCGTAGGAAACAGCGCTACTCAATGTTAATAGTTCCTCCGCACGTCACGAACGTCTGTCAATTCTAAGAAAACAGAACGGACAACCCAGTACTGATGTATGTAGTGGGGTATAAAGAAATGTGTTTGTGGGGTCTCAATACTACTGCTGTGCTTACTGCATACGTACATGTAGTGCTGTACGTAACAACGTTCTGGTTTGTAGCATATCCGTGGCGTAGTTTGTGACCCCAGCAAATCCATGTTAGGATTAAAGAATCAGGACGGACACTGACTGATTGTGCTGGATGACGACGGATAGAAAGAACGGTTTAATGTGAAGAACACACACAGGATTAGCCCCTTTCAATTATTTATGAAATCAGAACGGATAACCCAGTACAGATGTAGTTGGGCATAAAGACATGTGTTCATGGGGTCCCAATACTACGGTGCTTGCTGCATACATATCCTGTACGTAACAATGTACTGGCATCTCTGTGGCGTAGTTTGTGACCACAATAAATCTATCTCTAGCATAAAACTATTGGCATGGACACTGGTTGTGCAGGATGTCGATGGGAAGTAAAAACGGTTTAAGGTGAGGAACACACACACAAAACTCGTAAAGAGCACAAGCAGTACACACACGGTCGCGTTACCTTTTTCATCCCGACTGCTGCAAATAATGTCTTCTCTTCATCATTCACATACTACAGTAAAATATAGTATCTTCAGCACACCGAGCTGGTATCACATCACACAGCCCCAGTCTACTACTATTACCAGATACGCTGTATACTCGTAATCCCCTCGTACTCGTACGCTACGGAAGTATGCAATGATATATTTACTGATGTGCATGAGCTACGATACTGCAGTCCTTACCAGTCTATGGTTGAAGATTCGGTTAAAAGCATTCTTACCTGCATCGATTACATGAAATATTGTCAACAGCACAGAAACACAAATATCAGATCCAATTGGGTACCAGAGATGGTTTCGTTGGTTTTGATCATGGTTAGCATTGGTTCCTATTCCTTTCATCAAAAGGCCCCCTGTGGTCTTGTGTATTGCCTCTGTTTTCAGCGTTAAAGTTGGAGCTCGAATCTCACGATGGGTGAGGCGGTGATTCCCGCAATATATACAATAAAATGTAAGGAATCACATCAACTATTTGAGACCGCCTAACGAGAGTATATAGGTGCAACGAAGGACTGAACTCTTCTCGCAATATAAATCCAAGGCACAGACGGCATGCTGGGATGGGATCAAAGAGCTTGCTTTGTGACCCCGGATGCTTATACGTAAGGATAGAGAAAAAAGGGCGAAGAGAACAAATGGGATGGGAATACATAATATGCCTGTATCGTACATACATAGCTACGAAGTAATAATTTAAGGTACAATCGGCAAACGCGTACGAAGAAACACTGCATGGTTGGTGGACGTCAAACGGTTTCAGGCGAAGAAGACACTGCTGGAACTAACTCGCGTCATTTAGGCCCCATACTGCTGTAAAAAAAGCATTATGTCAAGACTGGGTTGTGCGAGTGTGGGGTATATTGATGTTATCACACTATTAATAGGACACATCAACTCCGGCCACGAAACAGGCTGTAACTAAAGTGCATCTTGGTAGGAGAAAATAAACACGTGCAGTACCAATACGTAAGAGGAACGGTACTAACGAGGCACCCGATATGGGTTACCATCCCGTATCAATTGCAACTAAAGGACACCATGAACGTATCCATGCTGTAATATTATATGCACACCCGAAATCAAAAAGAAAACGACAATGAAAGGAGAACTACAGCAGTTATTAAAAGTACATTCTACTTGCGGTGTGTGTGAACACAAGAGTGCTGAAATAGCGAATCATACACTACGTCTTCAGGACAACGCTTGCAATAGCTCACCAACAAGGGCCGCAGGCTGCGTGGTACATTGGTCAGTCCGGGCATGAACCGGGGTAGAGTGTTAACGTTCCAAATACGCCCAGCATAACGAATAGAGCGGGCTACTGTGGAACTCTGGAAAGCAAACCAAAATTTGGCGTGAAAACAGGCGCTTGTTACATCGCGCCGAAATGACCCCGGAGCATGAGCTTCTATCCGGAACGCTTTGCCTGTAGCAAGTGTGACTGCGCTTCCAATACAAATACATGCATCCTAAGCGGAGGATACGAGATACACAATGCCAATCGGCTGAGGAGAGAAAACCTGGTATTTTCCGACAGAAAAACAAAGCCCCTCCCCAGCACGCATACTCATGCGCCGTCTTAGTCGCAGACGCGGTGAACGGAGAGTCAACCGAGCTTGACTCAGTTGAAGTATCTGACACGGTTTTTAAAGACGACTGGGCATCTCCAACCGTTTGAGTATTGCACTGCTGTATGTACCTCAATTTTGACCCTAGTTCAAGTGTTTCGTCCCCGCAATGGAATGACAGGTGTAAAGGCTACATATGCCCAATTTTCAAACCAAAGGTTCCATTATTTTGCGAACGCGAACGTGTGGTTGTTGAGCGTACCACACATCACTCTTTTGTCGTCCGTATCCGAGTATCATGTGATCCGCCTGGTCGGAGAAGAACGGTTGTAGAAATGCTAAATTGCATGACTGATGTTGGAAACAAAATGTTGTCATCATAGTGTAAATTGCCGGTCCCCCCGGTGGTTCAAGTGGTTAACCTCGAATTCTACTGGTGTTTTGAGTCCTGGGTTAGAGCCCCAGGTGGGTCGGACATTTGACTTTATTTGCAAAAATAAAAATCAAAAGGATTCAATTGTTGAGAGCGCCTTGCAGCGTGGGTAGGCACAATTCGATGCGAGTCGACGAGGGAAGAAAAGGCTCAAGTCATCTCGCGATAAAAATGAAGGCACGTACCGTAGTGGGAAGGGGGTAGAAGAGCCTGCTATGTGACCCCGGATCTAAGTTACGAGTTGGAAGGAGAGAAGAAGATGTGCGACAATAAATGAGATGAAAAAAAAAAAATCCAGGTGACCACAACTTTGATCGCAAAGATGGCACAATATCAGTGACAGGGTAATGGGAGGCAAGTCATACCTAGAGCCTAGCTACGAGAGTGGTATAGTCCGACACGGCTAAGCAAATATCACGACCGACCAGGCTCCTAAACCCAACATCAGTAAGCTACAGACCATAGTGTTTTGCTAAACGTTTTCGTGATAATACCTAGGCTTTGGGGATTGTTCACGCAGATTCAGTTAATATACAGATACTTATACGTCTCATAAGACGTGCATGAGGACTATACCAGGTATGATAACGTTTAAATGCCCAGATGTCCAAAGGGGCGAGTGCATGTGCAGGTAGCTAAACCACCCACAGGTACACATTTGTGAGACCCATGACCGAGATGGAACGTGACAAGCTTTGGTATGATCTGCGCAACCTAACAGGATACCGTGCTATTCGATGCTCCAAGTATGGTGGCCCAGTGTTGAAGGAACGAATCGAGAGGTGTGATTGGAATGCCAATAGGCGGTAGGTAGTTTCCGTTCTGGGGGGGTGTTCGTCACCACCTTTCTACATCTATCTCCACAAAAACCATTATGCAAGGGGTACGATCCGGACGTGGTTGTGGATGAATGATGTTTGGGGACTCATGATTTGTTTGAGCACGAAAATGTCACATCAGTGGACACTGTTCGTGCTGGGGGGGTGGCGTAAACGTCAGTACCTTGAAACGACATACTTACTTGGAATAAAATAGTTACCCTGGCTAGTGAGCCATCCCACAGTAGGGGTGCACCAGAAGTTCCTGAGCCCCTCACATTAGCTCAATATCTCAACAGATACAATACCTGGAAGCAATTTAGAAGGGCCCGCAAGTTGAAGTGGCAAACGTCAGTACCTTCAAACGACTTACTTACTCGGAATAAAATAGTTACCCAGGCTAGTGAGCCATCCCACAGTAGGGGCGCACCAGGCGTTTCTGAGCCCCTCACATTAGCTCAATATCTCAACAGATAAAATACTTGGAAGCAACTTAGAAGTGGCCGTGAGTCGAAGTGGCGTGAATGCCAGTACCTTCAAACGGTGTAGTCACTCAGGAGCGGATAATAACTTAACTAGTGCCAGAAAGTCGAAATACTCGAAGGATACCAAGTAGAACTCTACATCAGAAGGAGGGAGTAGCGATTCGAACGATGTAGTCACTCGGAATCGAATGTAGTCGCTCGGAATCGAATAATAACTTTATCTAGTGCATGAAAGACGAAACACTCGAAGAAAACCAAGTACAACTCTACATCAGGTGTGTGTGTGTGTTCTTCACATTAAACCGTTCTTTCTACCCGTCGACATCCAGCACAACCAGTGTCCGTGCCGATTCTTCAATCCTAGAAGAGATACAAGTTCTGTGGTCACAAAGCTTCGCCACAGAGATACTACGTTGCCACGTGTGCAGTGTGCACTGCAGTGGGCAATGCAAAGCCATGTCATCATACTAGATACGACAGGCACGACATACGCAATCTATGAAATAGTGAAACGAAAAGAAACAATCAAAGAGAAAACAAAAACAAGGTAGACAAATCGAAAGAGAAAAAGAAGAAAAATGAAAGCAAAATCTAAGAGAAACAATCTGTCGTGCCCCCCCCCCGCAGGCGAGGTGGCCAACACTTGAAAAAGAACGAGCTGGAGAAAAGAAGGAAAAATAAAATAAAATAGGAAAAAACACCACTGCTTGTGAACAGAGTAAGACAAAGAACCAAGGAAAAAAGTAACAAGGAAAAATAACAAAGGGGAAATAACAGGCAGACCAAAGCCCAAAGCACCTTCCAGGTGACGGCAGCAGCTTGTGGTACGAGTAGTATAGCCCGGTTCTCCTTGCTAATCCGCCTGGTACCTTGCTACCCAGACTGCCGTCTCCGCCCTGCGTTCGTCAACTATGCCCAGCCCCTTGGCGTCAGACAATACGAAACGAGCAGAGCAGGTTCGTCTTCCAACCACGCCACACGGCTCCTTCAGTACGGCTTATCAATCAGAAAAGGAAGAGGAAGAGAAAAAAATAACATGAAAATCACGGAGAGTCAGCGCAAGAAAGAAAAAAAAAACAAGAACAAGAAGAGAAGACAAGGGAAGACCACGTTCGAACCAGCTGCACCGGTTGGTAGCACTAGCAGTAGGGTCATGTTCTACTTTCTAGTCGACTTGGTGCCTTGCTACCCTGTCTGCCATCTCCTTCCTACTTTCGTCTACCGCCGTTTCCCTTCTACCCCTCCTGTTCCCCCCCCTCTCCGCATTCCCTCGGTCGGACTTTCTGCCGCTTCTCCTGTTGCCCCCCCTCCCCCCGTTCCCTTGGGCACCATCCACGGCGGATGCACGGCGCTGCCTACTCATCTCAGCCTCAGCCTCGTGCCACCTCACCATGAACCGTTCGGCTGCTTCAAGGATCCCCCGGTACCACTTCCCCGCCTTTTTGGCTGCAGTGGGCCACAACGCGGTCTCAACTCCAAACACCAAGGGGGCAACTTCCGCTGACCCTTCGGTGGCTCGGAACTCCCTAAGGTCTTCGACTATGCATCTATGCCAAGTCTTACACTGTCCGCCTGGTCTCGGGTTCTCCCCAACAGTTATCGTCCCGAACATTACCCGACTGGGTAATCGCTCCTTGCTTTGCCGTGCCACGCCCCCCGCAAAGAAGAGCCGCCGTTTACGAATGGTCGTTTCGATGCTCTCGCAACGTGTCATCTTGAGGGCCTTCGCGTACGAGAGGGTGGCATGGTCAGTATGAAGTCGGCGCTGGAAGCCAATGACTCGCAGCAGGACTTGGTGGTGAGCCGTTCGAAGCTTGGCAAAGTGTTCCGCTCTGAGGGTCCACGTCACACACCCGTACAGCAGGGTCTCAATCACCTCGGCCTTCAGCATTCGGACTTTAAGGCTAAGGGGGGCGGTCGTCCTATCATACAACTCCGGGCCG
Organism: Nereocystis luetkeana; assembly: GCA_031213475.1. Classification (NCBI taxonomy): domain Eukaryota; class Phaeophyceae; order Laminariales; family Laminariaceae; genus Nereocystis; species Nereocystis luetkeana. The sequence goes on along the minus strand of JARUPZ010000002.1, from coordinate 6,076,923 downwards.
AACCGTTTGAGGCATGCTCGCATGAGGCGGATCCGTCGGTCGATTTCGAGCGAGAGCGCAGCGTTTTCGTGGATAACGCCGCCTAGATATAAGAACTGGGCCGTCTGCTTATACCTCTGACCTGCCGCTTCGATGACGAGCGGTGGTGCGAGGGTTGTCTGGTCTGGTGTTTGTAGGACCATTGTCTCAGTCTTCTTTTCCGACACCGTGAGGCCTGCTGCTTCGAAGACAGTCACGATGACTGTCATCATTTTTGCGAGCCCTTCAGCCGACTTCGAGACAATTCCTGCATCATCGGCGTACAACATGCCCCATACAGCCCTTCGCACGCACGCCAATGGCTCCTCCTTCCCTGTTCGAACTACTCCAGCTTCACAGAGTTGGACCAAACCCCTTACAATGGCTTCGTCTTGGCTGAAGCGTACTAGTACGACGTGTAACGCAGCAGCGAAGAACACGTTGAACAGTATCGGTGATAGTACACAGCCTTGCCGCAGCCCCTGCGTGACATCAAACCATTCCGAGAGCTCGCCGTCATCAGAGCCCGCATGCCATCGTGGAAATTACGGATAATTCTCAGCATCTTGGTTGGAACGCCAAAGCGTGTGAGTACCTTCCATAACAGCTCTCGGTCGACAGACTCGTACGCTTTCTGCAGATCGATGAAGCACACGTATAAGGGGATTTTCCTCTGTCGTCCGAGCTCTTGCAGCCGGCGCACGACGAACAACATATCAATCGTTGATCGTGCGGGGCGGAAGCCGCACTGTTCCTCGGGGAGTAGTTCCTCGGTCTCGCAGTAGTTGCTGAGGTGGGACGCGACGATTTTCAACAACACTTTGCCTGCGTGGGCAACAAGCGAAATCCCTCTATAGTTGTTGCAGTCAGTTCGATCCTTCTTTTTGTGAAGGACCTTGATGATCGCATCTTTCCATTGCTGAGGGACTTCTCCTGTTAATCAAACATTGACAAGGATGTTGTGAAAGCGCTGGGCGAATGCCGGGTGGTCGATTTTTAGGAGTTCGACCGGGAGACTATCTGGCCCGACAGCTTTCCAATTCGACATCCCCTTAAGTGCTTCTGTCATCTCGTCTATGGATGGTTCATCTTCAAGCGACAGTTTAGGCGGTCGCGGTGGCAAGAGGTCGATGATCGTGGGATCGAGTTTCAGCGACTTCGTGTTCAAGAGTTTGTGGTAAAACCCCGCCCATCGTTCACGAATTCGCACCTTATCCCGTAGGATCGTGCCATCCTCGTCCCTAATGAACTGTTCGCTCCTCGCTTTAGTCCCTTCCAATCCTACCGTACTCTTAAGGTGCTTGTAAAAGCCTCTTTGGTCGTTGTTCGCTAGGAGTCGTTCGGTTTCGGCAAGGTACGCTTCGAAGTACGCATGCAGTCCTGCGGCAATCACCTTCTGCAGGTTCGCACACGCAGATCTCAGGGTCTTCCACGCGGTTCTGTCCCGGGGGTGGGCACGCAAGAATTGCCGTGCATCCTCCCTCGCTGTCCATGCTGGCATGAATGCGGCCAAGGTTTCGGCAGACTCACACCATCCATGTCTGCGGTGGCGACGTGCAGGGGATGGTACCTCTTTTTCGACCGCATCAATAACAGCCGTAGTGAAACTCTCAACCATACCAGACGTATTACGGGGCTGGATAGGCTGGTTCAGAGTGGAGATGACCCTGGAGACTACTCGTTCACGACAATTTCCATCGGACATAAAAAGCTGCCTGTTGAACTCTCGGCGTTTCGTCGGTCTACGTATTTGTCTGTTGGGCGCAAAATGACCACCTAGTCGGACTTTGATATACAAGATGTTGTGGTCTGAGTCAGCCTTAGCTGGGGCAGGAGGCTGTGGGACGACTTTCGCATCTTGTACTCTAGGTCGATGGACTTGACGGGTTAGGATGTAGTCAATCTGCTTACGGTCATTCGGGCCGGTGCCATTGTGAGTATGCGATATCCCACTCTTGCGCGTGCTGAAAAACGTGTTGGTGAGAGCTAACTTGCAATCGGTGGCGAACGACAGGAGCCATCTGCCATTATCTTTACGAACATCACGTCCATACGCTCCCAGCACTCTGCTTTCACCATCATCGCACCCTTCCTTCCTCTGTCCAGTTCGCGCGTTGGCATCCATCAGGACATACAGACACTCTTTCGTCGGGATTTTTTCCACCAAGTACTCCAGCTTCTGCCAGAAAATACGTTTCAGTTCGGCGTCCTTGGTACAATCAGTTGGAGCATACGCAACGACGAAATTGACTGCCTCGCATTTGCCAGCCAGCTCAAAGCGCATAGACATTAGCCGCTCGTCAACGAACTGATGAGTATACACAGACTTACTGCACAACGATTCCTTGACAGCTAGGCCTACTCTGTACAGCCCTTGCCTGGTGGCTGTTGTTTCCTGTCCTGAACAAAAAACACGATACCCTGCCGCACGGAACATCGTGTTGCCGGACCTCCGAGTTTCTTGCAGGCCAATGAAGTCACAGCCGAGTTGCCGTCCCTTGGCCAGTATACGCTCGTCATGTCCGTACCCGTTCTTCCCCTTGACAGCCAGGGTGCGCACATTGTAGGTCGCTACCGTCACAAGTGCCTCCTTCTGTCTCTTACGAGCCTCGCGTGCTGCTTTCTTTGCCAGCCGACGTGAGGCTCGTCCCCGCCTTCTTTTTTTTTTTTTCTTTCTTTTTTTTCTCTACTATGGCGAAAGTGGCTCTCCGTTTCGTAGCCCGGTACGCGCCTTGGTTTCCGTTGGCTGGGTGCAGCCGTCCCAACCCACGCCGACAATCCCATCCTTCCTGTCGTGCATGCATACCCACGCTGTGGCCAGCCTCTCCACTCCACCGGCTGCCCACGTAGCGCTCTCTGCTGTGGTGATGTACCCGTCCCGCCTGAGGGATGAACTCCTCGGCGTCGGGGTTAAGAAGAAAAAACATCACCACCACCCCACGCGGTCCTTAAAGCGAGCAGGCCACCAGCCGGACCGCGCAAGGTTCCCTACCTACGTAGTCCGAAGCTCGATGTTCGTGTGACTGTCGCTAGACCGCTGCAGGTCCTTACAGACTTCCTCGGCCCACCCCAAGGACGGGGCAGGCCGAAGCAGGCAGAGTTTTGGAGGGAGTAGAAAGAGGACTCATCATGAACTTCCTACAGCACATCCGTGACGAACTCATACATACAACCAGCTCCACATTCGCAAGAAGTACCTACTCTCATTGCAGAGAAGTTTGAGATAGTCGCCAAAAGGTAGGCGTATGTCATATAAACCCCGTATTACGCGCGAACGGGGTTAATCGATAAGTCAAAACGTGATAATCCGTATCAAGAGACTAAGAGACATCTGGCAGATTAATGCTAATATACGCAGAAACTGTTGGTGAAGGAAGGTAATGTGGGAAACGTCTGGCGAAGGTGAGTGAATAATGGCATGGTGGACACAGTCCACTGCGCAGGTTGAAACGTCGGATAAAGGTACGTGAAGTTTTGCAATATTGACAGTCCAGTACGCAAGTATATTTGGGTACCAAGCTGTGGGCCGTTACTAGAGATTAGACTATCAAGCGCACAGATGTATAGAGAGGGGCAACGTGGGCAATCACCGCATGTACGTTTGCCTAAGGTACGTGACGTTTTGTAATATTGACTGTTCAGTATGCAAGTATATTTGGGTACCAAGCGGTGGGCCGTTACTAGAGGTTAGACTATCAAGCGCGCAGATGTATAGAGGGGCAACGTGGGCAATCACCGCATGCACGTTTGCCATAGGTACGTGAACTTTTGCAATATCGACAGTCCGGTACGCAAGTATATTTGGGTACCAAGCGGTGGGCCGTCACTACAGGTTAGACTATCAAGCGAGCAGACATACAGGGAGGGGCAACGTGGACAATCACCGCAGTGTTTGGGTAGTGTGGCCACGTATAGCCCACGATTATGGACTGGCAGAACTCTGTAAAGTTTCAGTTAAAGGTGAGGTGGTATGGTAGGACGATAGTAGCGTACTGTGAAACCAATGCCGGCGAAGCTGAAGATGCCGGGGCTGAAACAGTAAACGTGAAGATTATTGTCAAAATGCAGATGGAGGCCTTCGAGAGGGGCCCCCCACCTCAGATGCAGGTGAGCCCCCACCTCACTCAGATGCAGATGAGGCAGGAAGAAAAACATATTTTTCACAGGTGAGGACATGCTCCGAGCGTGTTATACAGATGGGGCGCTGGGAGCTACAAGTCGTGAAGAATGTACGGGGGTCAGGTCCGCCGCTCTTCTCAACAGCGTCTACGGTCAGGACCGCGGGAAGGAGAGACTCTGCAACATCAGGCCGACATCGATGGACGGAGGAATGCTGAAGAAGATCTGGACGAAGGTCAGGTCCGAAACTTCTTACCACCGTCCAAGGGCAATATCACGGAAAGGAGAGGCGCTGCAGCATCGGGCCGACGGCGATGGATGGGACGAGGAATGCTGAAGAACGTCTGGACGAAGGTCAAGATCGCAGCTCTTCTCACCACCGTCTGGAGGCGACACTGAGGAAGGAGACGAGCAGCAACATCGAGCCGACGGCGAGGTGCGGAGATGGAAGGCGAACGCTTTGCAGCAGTTCATGATCGTAATACCGGCTGGGGGGGTGCTACCAACGTTGGGCCGATAGAGGAGGAAAGCGCACGCGCTGTCGCCGGGCAAGTACTGGGATGCCCGCTTTGTGTCGACGATCGTCATGCGTCGGGCAGGAGGGGTGTTACAGCGAGTGGCGCCAGGGTAGGAGGTTCATAGCGCTGCGACTGTCGTGACCAGCGCTGTAGGGAGGGTAATACGGTGCGAGACAACTGTCCTGATCAGTGTCACACGTCGGGTCTATTGGATAGACAGAGGGCAAGCTTTGGTCAGCATCCTCTGGGCGGATCTTATAGGGGCAGGGAGGACCCCCGGTGTGGGAACGCCTTCAGTTCCGCGTAAAGAACCAGTAACGAGGTCACGGAACAGCCCGGTGTTTACTAAACACCACCAAGTGAAGAAAGAAAGTCAAAGCCAAGTGATCTGTGATACCTGTCCTATCGATCCCCAGCCCCTTGGGCCCTTTCTTGCCCGTCGCGCCCGTCATCGTGTCTGTGGTTCCTGTTCCATTGCTCACTCTGGCTGCTTGCAATTAGTACATTGCATCGATTCACTCTCTGCGTGACCCGATCATTACTGCACGAAGGCACTTCTCGAACTCTCAACCAGCAGGTCAGTCAGCCTCAGAGATCTAACGAGCGCGGGTCTTTTTTAGCGTCTGAGAACTGTACCCTGCTGTAGCAGTGGCTACCTGTCGTGACTACTGTCTCCTGTTAAGTTATGCATGGTCACTGCTGTAAACAGCAGTAATGTTACCAGAATATATGTATTCTATCGTAGTTTCTACCCATATCCCCCGCCCCTGGTACCCATCAGACTCCGTCCTCCCGGACAGAACTCGGGGCTCAATACTTGGCCACCCATCAGATTCCATCAAGGAGAAGCTTGGGCAGAGACACTGATCCCACCCGGGAAAAAACTCGGGCCCCGATGCTTTGGCCTCATTCCGCCCAGGAGGACTCTCGAGCCCAGTTATTCGGGCCCTCGTTCCGCCCGGGAGAAAACTCGGGCCCACGTGCTTGGGGCCAAACAAATTCCCTGGGTACCGATATCTCGTGTCCCGGCCAAAGCTCATGCCCTTGTGCTCCAATCTCCCCCTCTCTCTGTCATCTCCCTGGGTTCACCATGTCACAGCTGACCTTCTCTTGGGCCGCTATTGGCTCGGTCTCACCTCGATAGCCAGCTGTTGTTGTCGTTCGTTGAGAGAGTCCTGTTGGGGATTTCCTCCGTACGTCGCTCCTGAATCCTCTCTGGCCACGAAGTGGCCAGACGCCACGAGAGTTGGGTGTTTATATTGCTCCGCAAGTGCGACGTGTGGTTAACAGACAGGTACGTGATAGGCAATGCTCATGCACGGTGTGTGAACAGGGTATGGATTGACTTGTTTCGTTCTTCTTTGGTGGGATTGACTAACCCCAGGTAGCGCCACAGGGCACCCGTATTGACCACTACAGCCGATACGGGGTTTCCATGACCCAGACAATGGCCTCCCCCGCCGGAGACACTCCATTGTATACCTACGTCGATATGACAGCGAGCCATCCTACGGCTTTATCGCTGCCTTACACGATGCACCCTCCGTGCGTCACTGGTCAGGTCAGTCGACGTACATCACAGAATACCCTGTCGCCCACCTGGGTGACTCCTAGAGCCCGCAGCGCTGCAACAAGTAGTGTTCGATGAGATCGACGGCCAACGGAGGTGACACCGAGTGCCTCCGAGCCCAACGGCCACATCTCCCACTTTACCAGCGCTTACATGCAAAAGTCTCGTGCCTGTCTCCGCCTCCCGTATGATGTTTTTCGTGTGGTTTAGTTCGCTGGTTTGGTCGGTCATCCACATTTTTGTTTGCTTCCATTTTTCGTTCAGTTCAGCGAATTTTTCCTGCCTGGTACAGTACAACTCCATCTGAAGGTGCTACTTGTCGTACCGACCCTTGTAAGTATTTTTCGTTTGACAAACTGTCCTGTGCCCAAGGGCTCTTCCCTGGACTAAGGGCTGGCAAATCACTGTACTGTTGTCTAGACTTACTCTCGTTCTGCGACTCGGTACTCTGTATAGAGATTTTTTCTTTGTTTACGGACTTGCCCTGACTCGAGGTCACGGCGATCAGGACATCATCCTGTCTAGAACTGTCGATATTCTGATCAAAGCACCTTTGTCTAGAGCTACTACTATTTTCTTCCGTCTCGGTTGTGCCCTGTGCCCAAGGCGTCTCCCATGGGCTAAGGGATGGCAGCTCAACAGAATCCTGTCTAGTGTGGCCGTTGCGACTCATCACTCTGTCTAGATATTTTCTTTTTTTTTACGGACTTGCCCTGACTCGAGGTCAGGGCGATCAGGACATCATCATTCTGTCTAGAACTGTTGATATTCTGATCAAAGTAACTCTGTCTAGAGCTACAGCTATTTTCTCCCGGTCTCGGTTGTGCCCTATGCCCAAGGGGTCTCCCCTGGATTACGGGCTGGTAAATCAACATAGTCCTGTCTAGGATGGCCGTTGTTCTGCAACTCGTCACTCTGTTTCGAAATTTCCGTTTCTTTGACGGAGTCGCCCTGACTCGAGGTCAGGGCAGGACATCATCATTCTTTCTAGAATTGATGGTGTTCTGATCCAAGCGACTCTGTCTAGAGCTACTTCTATTTTCTTCCGACTCGGTTGTGCCCTGTGCCCAAGGGGTTTCCCCTGGACTAACTAAGGGCTGTTCGAACACCGTAAGTACGTCTACCATTACTGTTCTTCTGCGCCTCGTTACTCTGTCTGGCGATTCTCTTTTTTCTAACGGACTTGCCCTGACTCGGGATCAGGGTGATCAGGACATCAACCGTCCGTCTGGAATTGATGTTCTGCTCAAAAAACCTCTGTCTAGAGCTACTGCTATTTTCTCCAGCCTCGCGTGTCCCCTGTGCCCAAAGGGGTCTTCCCTGGGCTAATGTTGCAGCAGGGTACAGCTCTCAGACTCTAAAAAGGACCCGCGCCAGTTAATCCCGCGGTGCTGACCGTAGACGCTGTTGAGAAGAGCGGCCGACCCGACCCCCGTACATTCACGACTTGTAACTCCCAGCGCCTCATCTGTAGAACATGCTCAGAGCATGTACTCACCTGTGAAAATTAAAATATTCGAAGCGAATGTGGAGTTTGTTAAAAAGGCGTTGATAAAAATTGAAAATAATTACAATGTGTCATATAGAAAGTGGATTATGGATGAGGGTACCTAGTTCGTGCCCCAGGGCAGAGGGGGAAGACCAGCGTGAGAAGAAGCAGGCAGAAGGCGAGATAATAGTAGGCAAATACGGGCAGTGATATACATACAGGCTTGAAGCGTTTTTTGCCTGCGCAGGATGACGGACAACGGAAAACGTCGGACGACCTATGCCGCAGCTGTGACAACCAGAAACGACGCAGACGCCGCCAGTGACGAGGGCGGAGCGGATTCGTCACCAGAGGCGAGGCTGGAAAGGAAAGTACCGGAAGCGGGGCGGGAGGCGCCGGAAGTGGTGCGGGAGCGACCGTAGAGTCAACTTTGCAGGAGCTGCTGCTGAAAGCTCTGAATCTTCTGAACAAACGCCTTCGGCCGAGCCCGCAAAACCAACACCAAGCTCAGCAGCAGCAACAGCAGCCGCAACAGCAGCAGCACCAGCAGCAGTCACTGTCGCTGCAGCAACAGCAGCGGGAAGCACCGTCGCAGCACCAGCAGCAGCAACACCAGCAAGGTCAGCATCAACAACAGCAGCAACACTTGCAACCACAGCCGTTCGAGCTTTCCGACCTGCCCATGGGGCATCTGCCGCAGGAACAGCAACAACTGTTACAGCGAGTGGCGCCAGGGTAGGAGGTTCATAGCGCTGCGACTGTCGTGACCAGCGCTGTGGGGAGGATAATACGGTGCGAGACAACTGTCCTGATCAGTGTCACGCGTCGGGTCTATTCGATAGGCAGAGGGCAAGCTTTGGTCAGCATCCTCTGGGCGGATCGTATAGGGGCAGGGAGGATCCCTGGTGTGGGAACGCCTTCAATTCCGCGTAAAGAACCAGTAACGAGGTCACGAAACAGCCCGGTGTTTACTAAACACCACCAAGTGAAGAAAGAAAGTCAAAGCCAAGTGATCTGTGATACCTGTCCTATCAATCCCCAGCCCCTTGGGCCCTTTCTTGCCCGTCGTGCCCGTCATCGTGTCTGTGGTTCCTGTTCCATTGCTCACTCTGGCTGCTTGCAACTACTACATTGCATCGATCCACTCTCTGCGTGACCTGATCATTACTGCACGAAGGCACTTCTCGAACTCCCAACCAGCAGGTCAGTCAGTCTCAGAGATTTACCGAGCGTGGGTCCTCTTTAGAGTCTGAGAGCTGTACCCTGCTGTAACATGATGAACTCAGGCCGATCGAAGTGCATTGCAGATGATCGGAGTGTTCGCAAAACGTGTGCAGGCGATGGGAATGTTTGCAAAACTGCTGTTATATGATGTGATCGTGTTCTTTGTATAGTCAATCCCATGTTCTATCTTGCGTGACATTTCATGGGATACTCGGCATATTCATACATGAACAATGTTTTCGTTGGTGCCTGCCTTGTATGATTGTGATTCGTGGAATATACCGTTATGTATTCACGCTGCCGATGGTGCTCTGCCTGTTTGTTTCGTGAGGCTTTCAAGATACTTCTCTGGTCAATGCATGCAGGCATATTCGTTTCTCGTGCTCCGTTCGCCTGTTGCTCGTGCTCGTATGTTCGCTCGTTGTTCATGATTGCACACACATGCATGTTTGTTAAGAAATGACTGCATGCTATTGACCACATAATGTCTTCAAAACCAAATGCACACAGATGCATGTTCGTTAAGAAATGACTGCATGCTATTGACCACATAATGTCTTCAAAGCCAAATGCAACTGACAGGTGTCGATACAAGATAAAGGTGCCGTACGTACTAATACACGCATGCTCTCGTGCACCGTTTGCTTGGTTAGGTGATAACGGAAACTATCAAGATTAAGCCTTACGCCGTTTGAGCGTACATAACCTAGAACGATGAACCCCTCCCTCGACAACCGTATTGTGCATTGTCGGCTGGCAAAACATGGGACTTTCAAGAAAATCACGTAAAGTTTGGTGACTATTAAGAGCATTCTTGCCGCGATGCTTCAACTACATCATTAGTCGTACATATGTGCGTCTCTAGCAAGATTACGACCTACGACACGACGAAATGAGGGTATGCATACCAAATGGAAAGTCCTATGCACGTTTGACCCTCTTCGATGTCTCCGGTCGCACCACTGTCCGTGTTTCATACCGACCGAGTGTTGTGCTCGAGTACCAGGTAAAACCTATCAAGGACTGAAAGCCAAACATTAGAGGAAAGCAGAAGGAAAATCGGAGCTGGTGAAGATCAGCTACGCAAGGCATTGTGGGGCACGGGTCACACGGGGTTAGATAGTTTCAGCTTGGCGATGATGAGCTTGCACACAATAGAGGGGGGTGTGGCTTGCTGTGTCCGAAGGGTTCGGGGTGAAGGCAGAAACACGATGCAGCCCATCCTGATCAGTACCAGGCCAACAGGTAGGTGAAACACAACCGTGGGATTGATTCGTCTCTTTGTTTTGATGTCGTATTGACAGTCGAAAAAACGGATATTTCTCTTACTGTACGGTATTCCTTGAGCACAAAAAAATGGGGGGGGTAGGCTGTGTCGCCCTGATTGACTTAAAATTCAAGTCACACACGCCAGCGCTAGAAAACTCGCGCATCCCAGTGACGAGCTGCCCGTGGTGTCCGGAAAGGAGTCTGAGTAGTAATTTGTGATGGTTCTGCTGTATTCATGGTGTCCGGAAAGGCATGGAATCTGAGTAGTAAATCGTGATGGTTCTGCTGTATTCATTTAGACTACTATGTACCTGGTATGGCAATATGTGTACGACTGTATCGGTCAGCCCAACCTCATCGACAGTCAGTACTTTTGTTGTCACATGTCACATGTACCCCTGTTGTTGGAGAATATCTCGCGGCTGGTATCGAAACAGTAGAGAGTACTTTTGAACCTCGTTGCGGGAAGAGTGCCTCCCGTAGAGGGTACTAAGTTTGCAGCTGTAGGTAGTTACATATAACGTACCATGCCCTAAACACTTAGCCGCCTGTAGCAAAGGCGCCTCAATTCGGAAATCACACAGAAAAGGCGTATCTTCTTGTCTACAAATAATGCTACCAGTAGTCTATACCCTACGCACGATTCTCAAAAAAGATAAAAAAAAAATAGGGTACTTACGGGACGGGCATTTCCATACACGACTACCTGGTATTGACTATCAATGAGAGTACAAGGTGTAATTCAGAAAAAAGACAGGGACTCATATTCTGCTACTGCTGTACCCTGGAAGTTTTATTTATTATTCCCCGAACCGGGTCGATTTATTGACGTGGGGTCTCACCTGCATCGGTGGTTGGAGGATCCCTCTCGAAGGCCTCCATCTGCATTTTGACAATAATATTCACGTTTGCTGTCTCGGCCCCGGCCGGGATTCCACTGTAAGCCACCATCATCCTACCATACCACCTGACCTTTGACGGAAACGTCATAGAGTTCTGCCAGTTCATAATCATGAGGCTTTACGTGGCCACACTACCCAAACACTGCGGTGATTGCCCACGTTCAGGCATAAGTTACCTTTTGACGATTATCTCAAACTTCTCTGCACTGAGAGTAGGTACTTCTGGCGAATGTGGAGGTGGTTTTATGTGTGGGTTCATCACGGACGTGCAGTAGGAAGTTCATGATGAGTCCTCTTTCTACTTGGTATACTTTGAATGTTTCGACTTTCTGGCCCTATCCAAAGTATGATCCGATTCCGAGTGACTACATCGTTTGAAGGTACTGGCGTTTACGCCACTTCGACTCACGGGAACTTCTAAATTGCTTCCAAGTATTGCATCGGTTGAAACATTGATCTTCTAATGTGAGGGGCTCACTTCTGGTGCGATGAGTCCTCTTTCTACTTGGTATCCTTCGAGTGTTTCGACTTTCTGGCCCTATTCAAATTATGATTCGATTCCGAGTGACTACATCGTTTGAAGGTACTGGCGTTTACGCCACTTCGACTCGCGGGCACTTCTAAATTGCTTCCAAGTATTGCATCGGTTGAAACATTGATTTCTAATGTGAGGGGCTCACTTCTGGTGCACCCCTACTGTGGGATGGCTCACTAGCAAAGGAATTTTTTATTCCGAGTAAGTAAGTCGTTTGAAGGTGTGGACGTTTACGCCACCCCCCCAGCACGAACAGTGTCCACTAGTGAGACATTTTGGTGCTGAAACAAATCATGAGTCCTCAAACGTCATTCCTCCCCAACCAGCCGGTCCCCCCGGTGGTTCAAGTGGTTATCCTCACTTCCTACTTGTCTTTGAGTCCAGGGTTCGAGCCCCAGGTGGGTCGGACTTTTGACTATATTTGCAAACATAAAAATAAAAAAGGATTCAATTGTTGAGAGCGCCTTGCAGCGTGGGTAGGCACAATTCGATGCGAGTCGACGAGGGAAGAAAAGGCTGAAATCTTCTCGCCATAAAAATGAAGGCACGTACCGTAGCGGGAAGGGGGGAGAAGAGCCTGCTATGTGACCCCGGATCTGAGTTACGAGTTGGAAGGAGACAGAGAAGAAGATGGGCGAAGATAATAAATGGCATGAGCAAAATAAAAAAACACACACACACACACTTCCGGATCGTATCCGGATAACGGTGTTTGTGGAGGTAGGTGTAGGAAGGTGGTGACAAACACCCCCCCAGAACGGAAACTGCCTACCGCCTATTGATATTCCAATCACAACTTTCGATTCGTTCCTTCAACACTGGGCCACCATACTTGGAGCGTCGAATAGCAGGGTATTCTTCTAGGTTGCGCAGATCATAGCAAAGCTCGTCACCTTCCATCTCGGTCATGGATCTCACAAAAGTGTACCTGTGGGTGGTGTAGCGACTTACACATGCACTCGTCCCTTTGGGCGTCTGGGTATTTAAACGTTATCATACCTGGTATAATCCTCATGTACGTCTTATGAAAGACTTGACGAGTACACATATCTGTAAATTAACTGAATCTGTGTGAACAATCCCCAAAGCCTAGGTATTAACACGAAAACCTTTAGCAAAACACTATGGTCTATATCTTACTGATATTGGATTCAGGAGCCTGGTCGATCGTGATAGATGCCTAGCCGTGTCGAACTATACCCCTCTCGTAGCAGGGTTCTGTGTCTAACTTGACTCCCATTCAACTGTCATCGTTATTGTGCTATCGTTGCGATCAAAGTTATGGCCACCTAGCTTACACTACGATGCCAACAACTTTTTTTTCTCAACATTAGTCGTGTAATTTAGATTTTTTACAACCGTCCTTCTCCGACCAGGCGGATCATCCGATACTCGGATACGGACGACAAAAACAGGGATGCGTGGTACGCTCAACAACTACACGCTCGCGTTCGCGAATAAAGGGAACCTTTAGTTTCGACATTGGGCATATGTGGCCTCTAGAACTGCCCTCCCATTGCGGGGACGAAACACCTGGAATTAGGGTCAAACTTGGGTATATGTACAGCAGTGCAGTACTCAAACGGTTAGGATGCCCAGTCGTCATTGGGAACCGTGCCAGATGCTAAAACAGAGTCAAGCTCGATTGACCCTCCGTTCACCGCGTCAGCGACTAAGGCGGCGCATGAGTATGCGTGCTGGGGAGGGGCTTTGTTTTGCTATCGGAAAAATGCCAGGTTTTCTCTCCTGAGTTTGATTGGCCTTGTGTATCTCGTAGCCACCGCTTAGGATGCATGTTTTTGTTCTGGAATAGCAGTCACACATGCTACAGGCAAATCGTCCCGGATGGAAGCCAACGCATTTCGGCACGACCTAACAAGCGCCTGTTTTCACGCCAAGGTTAGGTTTACTTTCCAGAGTTCTACAGTAGCCCGCTCTATGCTCTATTCTGGGTGTATATGCCACGTTCACACTTCGTCCCAGTTCATGCCCAAACTGACATATGTACCACGCTGCCTGTGGCCTTTGTGGTGAGCCATTGTAAGCGCTGTCCTGAATACGGAGTGTATGATTCGCTATTTCAGCACTCTTGTGTTTACACACACCGCAAGTAGGATGTACTAACTCTGGGCGTATATGCCACGTTCACACTCCGTCCCAGTTCATTCCCACACTGACCAATGTACCACGCAGCCTGCGGCCCTTTTTGTTGAACCATTGTAAGCGCTGTCCAGAATACGTAGCGTATGATTCGCTATTTCAACACTCTCGTGTTCACACACACCGCAAGTAGGATGTACTAACTGCTGTAGTTCTCCTTTCTTTGTCCTTTATTTTAGTTTCGGGTGTACACATAATAATACAGCATGGGTACGTTCATGGTGTCATTTAGTTGCAATTGATACGGGGTGGTATCCCATATCGGGTATCTCGTTAGTACCGTTTCTCTTACGTATTGGTCACTATTTCTTCAGTGTTTTTTTTCTCCTACCGAGATGCATTTTAGTTACAGCCTGTTTTGTGGCCGGAGTTTAATGTGTGCTACTTTATTAATAGTGTGAGAACATCATTATGCGCCACACTCGCACAACCAAGTCTTGACATAGTTCCTACATACAGTATGGGGCACAAATGACGGGAGTTAGTGACAGCAGCGTCTTATTTGAACCAACCCGATCTTGAAACCGCTCGACGTCCACCAACCGTGCAGTGTTTCTGCGTACGCGTTCGCCGATTGTTCATACCTTAAATTACTACTTCGTAGTTATGTATGTACGAAACAGATATATTATTTATTTCCATCCGATTTGTTCTCTTCACCCTTTTTTCTCTATCCTTCTTACGTATAAACACCCGGGGTCACAAAGCAGGCTCTTTAACTCCCTATCAGCATGCGGCCTGTGCCTTGGATTTATATTGCGAGAAGACTTCAGTCCTTCGCTGCGCCCACTCTTGTTAGGCGGTCCCAGCAGTCGATTTATTTTGTATTGTATATATTGCGGGAATCACCGCCTCATCCATCGTGAGATATTATGATTGGCTCAAGAATTGTGGTATTAATTTACGCAGTAAAGCAATGCCGAAGAGGACAAACACATGGTACAATGGGACACCGTGCTCCCAGAACACATTTCGGGCTAACCCGCTTTTTACGTTTACGTCTCGACCAGTACCCCAAGGGGAAACGGACAACTGGTCGAACTCTTTCCCATCAGGAAAGCCCGATTATACCTCAAATTAAATGACCTGATCTTCCTGCCATTATTACTTTGTTTGCTTCGGACACAAAATCTGCTCCCTCCCCTCCTGCTCTTACATAGACCATGAACGCTAGTGATTTGCATCTCCCCGTCCTTTGAATCTAAATGTCTGATGCACCTTGCGCAGCAAGCTGATTTGCCCCCCCGATCCTGCCTGAGTGGAGAGCGTACTGAGTCGGGTCTCTACCCAAACTACTTCACATCCGCCTCAAGGCCTTTGTTGCAACGGTGCGCGTGATCACCTTCCACCCGTGGGCCGTGCGTGTGTGTCTGCATCAATGGTGCTGACCTGCTAAGTTCGGGATGAAGGTCTAGTGAATCCAGGAGGATCTCCAACGCCCCCTGACTCTGTACGTCCCAAAACCTTCCCTTCCCTTTTGTTCCTCTCGTCCTAGTGACGATTGACCCCAACCTCTTGGAGTCTGACTTGGAAGCGCGGAAGGTCACTTCTACCCTGTCTGCAGAACGTCTTTCTTCCCACGCTAGTTGGAACGCTCCCGAAAAAAACGCCAAGTCTCTTCTCGTCAGACAAAAATCTGCGTGTACCAGTCCGTTGCCGTAGGCCCAAATTTCAGAGGCTCTACAAAAAGATGAAACGACAACGCAAGTCCGGTCCAGACTACCCATCCTTCGGTTTCCAACGCACCCGCGCTCTCCATCCCCGTGGTCAACAGGTCCCACGTAAGAGGCTTCCTGAGCTTGGGGCGTATCTCCGATTTTCCGTGAGCTCTATCGATCCTTTTCCCTACGGGTACAACCATGCAGTGTGAAGTGGGCAGCTCCCAACCTCCGAACATTCTGTGGAAATACTTAATCGCGGAAAGATAACCTCGTATGGGTCTGGCTTTGTTTTTTGAATGCAAAGCATCGCAGGACCATGAATTTCGTCAATTATTTCACTGCTGCGTCGGCTCCATCACCCTCTGCTAGCCACGGACTCTTCCCTTCAATCGCTCTGAGACGGCAGCAGCGTTTTGCTATTCCGACCTCCACCCCGCACCCCCCGCCGTTTGGCCCCGCCTCCGGGCGAGGCCCGCCCTGTCAATTCCCACCCTATCCTCTCCCCTCCCCTCACCCCCTGCCGACCTTGCCCTCCACTCCCCCTCCCCTGCTGCCCGTGCGAGAAGCTGAACCTCGCGACCCGCGCTGGAGGAGCCGTCTGAGTCTGTGGCTGTGGCTGCTGTTGCTGCTGCTCCTGTTGCTGCTGCTGATGCTGGTGCTAATGCTGCTGCTGAGGTTGCTGCTGCTGAGGTTGCTGTTGCTGCTGGGGCTGTTGCTGCGGGTACCGTTGCGGCGGTGGCGGTTGTGTACAGGCAGTCCTGGGGCTCCCGTCCCGTCTATCACAAAAAGACCGTTCAAGTACGAGCAGTTGTTGCGGGTGCATTGTTGCCTCCGCCAAGCGAAGAGGCACGTTCCCTCCGGCGTGCGTTCCCGCTCCAAACCTGACACGAAAGACGACACCGGCGCCGCGCCGTCCGTGCGAGAACTAGTAAATAGCAGCCGGGGGTGCGCTCCAACTGCGTTCGCCTTCCTTTTGAGAGGCTTCGCCGCTGTAGTTCCTCCGCCAAGCCTGGGCAATTCGAGTGCGATGTCCATCCGACCCAGCAAGCTGCAGCTCCCCCGCGAAGTAAGCTCGCGCAGCAGGGTGAAGGCTGAGGGTGTCAACGCTGCACACGCCCCTTCGGGAGGAGCGGCTTTGGGAAACTGCCGTTTCACGGGGGCCGCAGGGTCAAGGAGCAGTCCGAAGAAGTCATTGATGTCACGGTTAGCGGCGAAAATCACGCGACCCCGCACTGCCTGCTGCTTCGGTAGAAGCGAGTTGAAGTGCGTAGTCATGTACGCGATGAGTGTCTTGGCCACGGTGTGAAACTCCTCGATCAGATAATCCCTCCTGCCCTGCGACACGCTACCTGTTGACTCTGCGTCCCCCTGTTGGATGACCTTAACGAGGACATTGACGAACGTCTGGAAATGAACCTCCGGCGTACGGGACACTGCCAAGGTTTCCTGTCCCACCGGGGGCGAGAAGGCGTCGACATCAATTTTGGCTAATGGGGGGGTGATCATGCCGAGAAGGCGCCTCCTTCTCCCGCCTCGCCTCTGGGGACGTATCCTCCTCCGCCCTCGTCACTGGCGGCCTCTGTGTCGTTTCTGGTTGTCACTGCTGGCATACGTCGTCCGACGTTTTCCGTTGTTCGTCACGCTCCAATCCTAAATGTATATCACTGCCCGTATTTGGCTGCTATTATCTCGCGGTCTGCCTGCTTCTTCTCTCGCTGTTTCTCCCCCTTTGCTTGGGGCACGAGTTCTGACCAGGTACCCTCATCCGTAATATACTTTCCAAATGACACATTGTAATGCCTCCCAATTCTTATCAACGGCTTTTAACAAACTCCACATTCGCTTCGAATATTTTAGTATCATCGACGTACAGTGTTGGGATGGCGAAGGTGTCGTCGATTCCATGCGTGTAAACGTAAGGGTCCGACAACGGAGGCATGAATCCGATACCTAGCAGCGCCGCGTCGATGGTGTCGTAATAAAGGACCGGTGACTGCACTAGACCGTACAGGCTGCGTTTCAGCCCTATCACCAAAGGTACGCCCGTTTTGCCATCCGTGGTCGCTTGTCCCAGAGCTAGTTGGACGTACACCTCGGAGTCGATCTTGCTCTTCAGAAACGCTACTTGAACATCGAGCTGGTAGATTGGCCAGCCATGCTCGCATGCCCTTGCCAGCAATACGCGCTGGCTTCCAAGGCGGAGGACTGGTGCAAACGACTTTCCGAAGTCGATGCCGGGCTCCTGAACGTAGCCTTGGACGACAAGTCGAGCCTTGAACCGGTTGTCCGCCATCTGCTTAAACACGAAACGGGAGCCGACGATCTTCTTCTCCTTTGGCACACTAGTGATAAGCACCAAGTCGTAGACCTCATGCTCCTGCAGGCTCTTCATCTCTTTGTCGATTGCTCCTAGCCACTGCTTGCGCTGTCGGGATTTCATTGCGTCCTCGTACTGGTTGGGGATGATGACACGCTCCTGCGTCTCCTCGGCGATGCCTTCGTCAGTCAGGCCGCCAGTTGCGTACATTAAAGCCATCGATGCCAGAAGTGGTTCTCCATCATCGTGTGCGATATCCAGAGACCCTCCCGCGAGGTTGACGCGCGGTGGCCCCTTCGCTGGCATGAGCGTGCGAATTTCCCGTAGTTGGTAGTCAGTGAGGGCGTCGTAGCTGATGTCCTCGGTGTTAGGGTTGGCTCGTATGGAGGCGAGAGTTACGCAGCTAGTGCGACCCCAGGTGAAGTAGGCGGTGTCGATTCGTCGACCTCCGGTGATGATGCTCCAGTAGCCCCGGATGATGATGTTCCGTCAGCCCTAGGCGAAGATGCTACAATTGCCCCAGGAGATGATATTCCGTCAGCCCCAGGTGATGGTGCTCCGATTGCCCTAGGCGACGATGTTCCGTCCGTCCCAGGTGATGAAGCTCCATCAGCCGACTTCTTGTCCTCGTTTTTTCGCGTCATGTCTCGAATCCTCGCATGTAGGTGCTCTACTTGCGCTGGAGCAACCTCCTCCTTATTGTCGAAAATGATGGGGTCGAGGAAGGAGGTGTAGCCGATAACGTCTCGTGCGAAGGCCTCTTCGTTGTCGTCGACGTAGTCGAGTCCTTTAGTTGGCAGGTGGGAATACGGCGGAGTTTCCAGTGACGACGATGCCTCGTCGAGTTCCACTTCAAAAGAACACAGACGTATGTCCTCCTCCTCTTGCTGCAGTGGCACCACGACGTCGCCCTTCCGCAGGTGCGGAGTACCTTCCTCGAGGATGGTAGTGATCCCCCGCTTCATTGCTGCGGTGGGAGGAAAGATGTGGCGGCCCAGGCCCGAAACGATCAAGGCGGGAAACCGTACCCGATGCTCTTTACCAGCCCGATTGACGATGGTGCCGCAGAGGATGCCAGTTGCAGTCCCGCGCAGCTCCTTGTTGCCGGCGGTCACGATCGTCTTGGGCGTATCCAGCAGCGTGTGATCCGTCATACGGTCAGCCAGACCGGAGATCAGCTTGTCGTCGAAGAAGTGTTCTGTCGCCCCACTGTCCACCAGCATCGTCATTCCAAAGCTGTTGGGCGCAAATGTCCTTCCGTTTGTAGGAGCCATCCACAGGAAACCACCGTCGAAGTCGCCATTGAGGTTGAAGGTCGGTTTCTCGTCGTCATCAGCAAGAGAGGTGTGGGCGCCGAATACAGCTGTGGTGAACGCACTGCCCTTCTGCGGGCGTGGTGCTCCCTGCTCATAGTAGTCGGTATCGTTGTGAGTTGTGGAGTTGTGAACTGGGCACGTTTGCCCAGCCCCGCCCCCGCCCCCGGATCCAACCTTGGCTCCAGGAGGTTTCTTCTTGGTGTCCTTGTTGTCCTTGCTCTGCTTCTGGTGTTTCCCAGCAGATTTCTTGTTGTTGGAGTTGCTCTTGCCCGGCATAGGACAGTTGCGCGAGACGTGTCCTACCTGTCACAGGTATAGCAAACAACTGTCTATCCGCTGACATGGCGACACCGCGTCCGGCAATCCTACCCTTCGCCGCATTGCTGCGGGGCAGGTTGTCTAGATACAGATGACGCATTGTCGTCTGGATCTGGGCGAGGTCAAAGGTCGGATCACGATACATCATTAACTTGATGCTCTCGTACTCCGTCATAAACCCTTGAACGACGATGTCCTTAAACCGCCGGTCCGTCATGGGCTCGTCCATCGCCTCCACCTCGGCGCGCTTGATTATCGCCTCGGTGAAGTAGTTGTCCGGGTCTTGCCCGGACTTCATGGTGGTTGCTGCCAGTTCTGCCGTCTTGGAGCGGATAGTTTCGTCGGTAACCTGGAGGTACTTCTCTTGAAGTTCCTCCCAGACCCTCCGCCCACCACCGCTAGCGCCGGTTGTATCCTTGTGTTTGAGCACGATGAGAGATGCCGGTTTTTACGTCCCCATAAATAGGATCGCGTAGAGGCCGTGAGACACTCTGTCATACGCTTCCTGTTGCTGCGCGAGAGTTCTACCCCCTGTTGTCGCAGTCGACCCCCCGGTTGCCGTGGTCGGCCTGGGCTGCCCTTTCATGATTGCGTAGACATCCCTGCGATTGATGCTAAGCACCAAGCAGTTTTGTTTCCGCCAGTCTTTGAACTCCGAGGGCAAACTTCCACTGAAAACCTAAAGCCCCTTAACGGTGTTGGCGAGGTTGTGGGTGTTACTGTTGCTGGAGTCTCCCATCTTGGCAGCATTTCGTACTCGCAGTCGTACTCTTGAGCGCAAAACGGTCTTGCACAGTAGATAGAGGAAGTAGTAGTCGAAGGTAATACACAGAAGGCCTCCTTAGCACAGCAGCTCGAAGAAGTCGATCTTTGATCTATGTGCAGAAGTAGCTTTGACTTGACGGTGTCCACGTACAGCCCAAAGTACCGTCTTGAGCGTGGATGTCTCGTACAGCAGCTCAGTTCGTCGAACTCGATACAGAGTAGTCTCGTCGGTTACCCGCTAAGCGGCGCGGATGATTACGAGCAGCAGCCGAACTACAGGCAGTTTTCGAGCAGTATGCGCGGTCTCGAGTACGCAAGGCAGAGTTCCAAACTCCTGCAGCAGTGCAGCAGAAGCTGATGTGGACTTGATGTCGTACTTGCTCGGAGTCCGAAACTTTCGATCCGCAGTCCGTCGCAGATGTTTTGAATTCGCAAACAGAGCCCCCCCCAACAACTACAGCAGTGCAGCAGATGTTTTCGCGAGGTTGACTTTGGTGTAAAGCTCGAAGTCCGAGGTTTTTATTTTCACAGCTCGTCGTGAAGATACGACCAACAGAGCCCCCAACTACAGCAGTGCAGCAGTTGCTATCGTAGGGTTGATGTCATATTGCTCGGAGTCTGAGGCTTTTATTATCACTGCTCGTCGTGAAGATAAGACTAACAGAGCCCCTAACTACAGCAGCGCAGCACTTGTTATCGTAGGGTTGATGTCGTATTGCTCGGAGTCCGAGGCTTTCATTATCATAGCTCGTCGTGAAGATACGACCAACAGAGCCCCTTCTCTACAGCAGTGCAGCACTTGTTATCGTAGGGTTGATGTCGTATTGTTCGGAATCCGAGGCTTTTATTATCACAGCTCGTCGTGAAGATACGTCCAACAGAGCCCCTAACTACAGCAGTTAAAATATTCGAAGCGAATATGGAGTTTGTTAAAAAGCCGTTGATAAGAATTGGGGGGCATTACAATGTGTCATATGGGAAGTGGATTATGGATGAGGGTACCTGGTCGGAGTCCGTGCCCCAAGCAGAGGGGGAGAACCAGCGACAGAAAAAGCAGGCAGAACGCGAGAAAATAGTAGCCAAATACGAGCAATGATATACATACAGGCTTGGAGCGTTTTTTTTGCATGCGCAGGATGACGAAGAACGGAAAACGTCGCACGACGTATGCCGCAGCAATGACAACCAGAAACGACGCAGACGCCGCCAGTGACGAGGGCGGGGGAGACGTTACCAGAGGCGAGGCTGGAGAGGGAGGCGCCGGAAGCTGGGCGGGAGGCGCCCAACGTGGGGCGGGAGCGATCGTAAAGTCAACTCTGCAGGAGTTGCTGCTGGAAGCTCTGAATCTTCTGATCGAACGCTTTCAGCCGAGCCCGCAAGACCAACCCCAAGCTCAGCAGCAGCAGCAGCAACAGCACCAGCCGCAAAAGCAGCAGCACCAGCAGCCGCAGCAGTCACTGTCGCAGCAGCAACAACAGCAGGAAGCACCGTCGCAGCAGCAACATCAGCAACAGCCACACCAGTAAGGTCAGCATCAACTACAGCAGCAACACTGGCAACCACAGCTGTTCGAGCTTCCAGCCCTGCCGATGGGACAGCACCGTCGCAGCAGCAGCATCAGCAGCAGCCACACCAGCAAGGTCAGCATCAACAACAGCAGCAACACTGGCAACCACAGCTGTTCGAGCTTCCAGCCCTGCCGATGGGACATCTACCGCAGGAACAGCAACAACAGCAGCCGCATCCAGCACCCCCGCCGCCGCCCCCACAACAGCAACAATCGCACCCGGCAGTCCCTCCACTCACGTACTGGCCGCAGCAACAGCAGCAGCAGCAGTTGCAGACGCAGCATCCGCAGCCGTACTGCATGCCGCACCACACGCGCAATTTTTTCACCATCCGAGCGTGCAGTACCCGGGACAGTGGTGGCCGGGAGGACCAGCGGTGCAGCCATGAGGCGGGGCGGGGAGCCTTTTGGGTCAAATGGAGCACGCGGCGCGCACCATGGCCGCAGATGCCGCGAAGCGCAGCACCAGGATGTGGCAAGAAGCAGGAGCAGCATCGATGTATGTGCTGCGCGGTGGTCTGTTTGTTCCCTCAATGTTGACAGGTGATTTCGCCCATACGATCAGGTACATCGCGGATCCCAGCCAGCGCCTTCTCGGCATGATCACCCCCCCATTAGCCAACATTGATGTCGACGCCTTCTCGCCCCCGGTAGAACAAGGAACCTTGGCAGTGTCCCGTACGTGGAGGTTCATTTCCAGACGTTCGTCAATGTCCTCGTTAAGGTCATCCAACAGGGGGACGCAGAGTCAACAGGTGGCCTGTCGCAGGGCAGGAGGGATTGTCTAATCGAGGAGTTTAAGATCATGGCCAAGACACTCATCGCGTACATGACTACGCACTTCAACTCGCTTCTGCCGAAGCAGCAGGCAGTGCGAGGTCGCGTGATTTTCGCCGCTAACCGTGACATCAACGACTTCTTCGGACTGCTCCTTGACGCTGCGGCCCCCGTGAAACGGCAGTTTGCGAAGGCGAGCGTGGTTGTTGAGCGTACCACACATCACTATTTTGTCGTCCGTATCCGAGTATCATGTGATCCGCCTGGTCGGAGAAGAACGGTTGCAGAAATGCTAAATTGCATGACTGATGTTGGAAACAAATGTTATCATCATAGTGTGATCCAGGTGACCACAGCTTTGATCGCAACGATGGCACAATATCAGTGACAGTTGAATGGGAGGCAAGTCAGACCTAGAACCCAGCTACGAGAGTGGTATAGTTCGACGCAGCTATGCAAATATCACGACCGACCAGGCTCCTAAACCCAACATCAGTAGGATACAGACCATAGTGTGTTGCTAAACGTTTTCGTGATAATACCCAGGCTTTGGGGATTGTTCACACAGATTCAGTTATTATTCAGATACTTGTACGTCTCATAAGACGTGCATGAGGACTATACCAGGTATGATAACGTTTAAATGCCCAGATGTCCAAAGGGACGAGTGCATGTGCATTTCGCTGCACCACCCACAGGTACACATTTGTGAGACCCATGACCGAGATGGAACGTGACAAGCTTTGGTATGATCTGCGCAACCTAACAGGATGCCCTGCTTTTCGAGGCTCCAAGTATGGTGGCCCAGTGTTGAAGGAACGAATCGAGAGGTGTGATTGGAATGCCAATAGGCGGTAGGTAGTTTCCGTTCTGGGGGGGTGTTCGTCACCACCTTTCTACATCTACCTCCACAAAAACCGTCATGCAAGGGGTACGATCCGGAAGTGGTTGTGGATGAACGACGTTTGAGGACTCATGATTTGTTTGAGCACGAAAATGTCACATCAGTGGACACTGTTCGTGCTGGGGGGGTGGCGTAAACGTCAGTACCTTGAAACGACATACTTACTTGGAATAAAATAGTTACCCTGGCTAGTGAGCCATCCCACAGTGGGGGTGCACCAGAAGTTCCTGAGCCCCTCACATTAGCTCAATATCTCAACAGATAAAATATTTGGAAGCAATTTAGAAGGGCCCGCAAGTCGAAGTGGTAAACGTCAGTACCTTCAAACGACTTACTTACTCGGAATAAATAGTTACCCTGGGTAGTGAGCCATCCCACAGTAGGGGGGCACCAGAAGTTCCTGAGCCCCTCACATTAGCTCAATATCTCAACAGATACAATACTTGGAAGCAATTTAGAAGTGGCCGTGAGTCAAAGTGGCGTGAACGCCAGTACCTTCAAACGATGTAGTCACTCAGGAGCGGATAATAGCTTTGGCTAGTGCCAGAAAGTCGAAATACTCGAAGGATACCAAGCAGAACTCTACATCAGGAGGAGGGAGAAGAAATTCGAACGATGTAGTCACTCGAAATCGAATGCAGTCACTCGGAATCGAATAATAACTTTGTCTAGTGCATGAAAGACGAAACACTCGAAGGATACCGAGTACAACTCTACATCAGGAGGAGGGAGTAGAAAGAGGACTCATCATGAACTTCCTACAGCACGTCCGTGACGAACTCATACATACAACCAGCTCCACATTCGCCAGAAGTCCCTACTTTCATTGCAGAGAAGTTTGAGATAATCGCCAAAAGGTAGGCGTATGTCATATAAACCCCGTATTACGCACGATCGAGGGTAATCGATAAGTCAGAACGTGATAATACGTATCAAGAGACTAAGAGACATCCGGACGTACTTCAGAGTGGTAGATTAATGCTAATATACGCAGAAAGTGTTGGTGAAGGAAGGCACAGTGAGAAACCTCTGGCGAAGGTAAGTGAGTGGTGGCATCATCGACACAGTCCACTGCGCAGGTTGAAACGTCTGCCAAAGGTACGTGAAGTTTCGCAATATCGGCAGTCCAGTATGCAAGTATATTTGGGTACCAAGCTGTGGGCCGTTACTAAAGGTTAGACTATCAAGCGCGCAGATATTTAAAGAGGGGCAACGTGGGCAATCACCGCATGCACGTTTGCCAAAGGTACGTGAACTTTTGCAATATCGACAGTCCAGTACGCAAGTATATTTGGGTACCAAGCGGTGGGCCGTCACCACAGGTTAGACTATCAAGCGAGCAGACATACAGGGAGGGGCAACGTGGACAATCACCGCAGTGTTTGGGTAGTGTGGCCACGTATAGCCCACGATTATGGACTGGCAAAACTCTGTAAAGTTTCAGTTAAAGGTGAGGTGGTATGGTAGGACGATAGTAGCGTGCAGTGGAATCCATGCAGGCGAAGCTGAAGATGCCGGGGCCGAAACAGTAAACGTGAAGATTATTGTCAAAATGCAGATGGAGGCCTTCGAGAGGGGCCCCCCACCTCAGATGCAGGTGAGCCCCCACCTCACTCAGATGCAGATGAGGCAGGAAGAAAAACATATTTTTCACAGGTGAGGACATGCTCCGAGCGTGTTCTACAGATGGGGCGCTGGGAGCTACAAGTCGTGAAGAATGTACGGGGGTCAAGTCCGCCGCTCTTCTCAACAGCGTCTACGGTCAGCACCGCGGGAAGGAGAGACTCTGCAACATCAAGCCGACAGCGATGGACGGAGGAATGCTGAAGAATATCTGGACGAAGGTCAGGTCCGAAACTTCTTACCACCGTCCAAGGGCAATATCACGGAAAGGAAAGGTGCTGCAGCATCATCGGGTCGACGGCGAGGGATGGGACGAGGAATGCTGAAGAACGTCTGGACGAAGTCCAAGATCGCAGCTCTTCTCACCACCGTCTGGAGGCGACACTGAGGAAGGAGACGGGCAGCAACATCGAGGCGACGGCGAGGTGCGGAGATGGAAGGTGAACGCTCTGCAGCATTTATGATCGTATTGCCCGCTTGGGGGGTGCTACAAACGTTGGGCCGACCAAGGAAAGCGCACGCGCTATCGCCGGGCAAGTACTGGGATGCCCGCTTTGTGCCGACGATCGTCATGCGTCGGGAAGGGGGGGTGTTACAGCGAGTGGCGCCAGGGTAGGAGGTTCAGAGCGCTGCGACTGTCGTGACCAGCGCTGTGGGGAGGATAATACGGCGCGGGACAACTGTCCTGATCAGTGTCACGCGTCGGGTCTATTGGATAGACAGAGGGCAAGCTTTGGTCAGCATCCTCAGGGTGGATCTTATAGGGGCAGGGAGGATCCCCGGTGTGGGAACGCCTTCAGTTACGTGTAAAGAACCAGTAACGAGGTCACGGAACAGCCCGGTGTTTACTAAACACCACCAAGTAGAGAAAGAAAGTCAAAGCCAAGTGATCTGTGATACCTGTCCTTTCGATCCCCAGCCCCTTGGGCCCTTCCTTGCCGGTCGTGCCCGTCATCGTGTCTGTGGTTCCTGTTCTATTGCTCACTCTGGCTACTTGCAACTACTGCATTGCATCGATTCACTCTCTGCGTGACCCGATCATTACTGCACGAAGGTACTTCTCGAACTCCCACCCAGCAGGTCAGTCAGCCTCAGAGATCTAACGAGCGCGGGTCTTCTTTAGAGTCTGAGAGCTGTACCCTGCTGTAACACTAGACAGAATGATGATGTCCCGATCGCCCAGATCTCAAGTCGGGGCAAGTCCGTAAACGAAAAGAAAATATCTAGACAGAGTAACGAGTCGCAGAACAACGGCCATCCTAGACAGGATTTTGTTAAGCTGCCAGCCCTTTGCCCAGGGGAGACCCCTTGGGCACAGGGCACTACCGAGACGGAAGAAAATAGCAGTTGCTCTAGACAGAGCCACTTTGATCAGAATATCAACAGTTCTAGACAGAATGATGATGTTCTGATCGCCCGGACATCGAGTCAGGGCAAGTCCGTAAAAGAAAAGAAAATCGCTAGACAGAGTGTGCGCTGACGGTCGAAGTATACTGGGAATATTGAGGGTATTTTGGTACTACTTCGAGTACTCGCAGAAGCACTACAAACACTACCGGCGGACGAAATACTGCTAGACTAGTACTTGCATTACTCGCGATACGGAATCCTGATATACTTGAAGCACAACAGGGAGCATCCACGACAGACAGCAGCAGTAGCGAACCCCGAATATGTGCGAGCCCGAAAGTATACGCAGTAGTATCTGAAGTAGGAGGAGTACAAAAACTCAAAATACTGCGAATACTCCCAGTATCTTGAGTAGTACAAAATAAACGAAATACTGCGAGCGTGCAAAGTACCTACAGCAGCAGCAGTATTCTCTCGAACATAATTTTCTTTACTCCCCAGGATTGGGAGTAGCTGTGAAATGTTAAGGTACAATCGCACACCATGCGTATAAGCGCGCCCAAACTCTTCGCCTTGGGTAAAAGCGAGGTGGACGTACTGGTACAAAAAAAGACAACATTGATAAAAAAGCGTGAATGGTGCGAGTCGAAGTGCTTTAGCTTGCCTCCTCTTGGGGCCGCTATCGGGTCGGTCTCACCTCGATAGCCAGCTGTTGTCGTTCGTTGAGAGAGTCCTGATGGAGATTTCCTCCGTACCTCGCTCCTAAATCCTCTCTGGCCACGAGGTGGCCGGACGCCACGGAGTCGAGTGAAGGTATTTATCCGCCACGGCGTCGAGTGTTGCGCTCTGGACACGAGGTGGCCAGACGCCACGGAGTCGAGTGGCGGTATTTATCCGCCACTGAGTCGAGTGTTGCTTTCTCGCCACGAGGTGGCCAGACGCAACCAAGTCGAGTGGCGGTATTTATCCGCCACGGAGTCGAGTGCTGGTATTGCTCAGCAAATGCGACGTGGGATTAACAGACAGGCAAGTGACAGGCAATACTCATGCACCGCGTGTGAACGGGATGTGGTTTGACTTGTTTCTTCCGTTCTTTGGTGGCATTGACTAAACCCCAGGTAGCGCCACAGAGCACGCGTATCGACCACTACAGCCGATACGGGGTTTCCATGACCCAGACAATGGCTTCCCCCGCCGGGGATACTCCATTGTATTCCTACATCGATATGACAGCGAGCCACCCTACAGCCTTTTCGCTGTCTTACACGATGCACCCTCTATACGTCACTGGTCAGGTCAGTCGACGTACATCACATAATACCTTGTCGCCCTCCTTGGCGACTCCTGGAGCCCGTAGCGCTGTAACACCCCCCCTGCCCGACGAATAAGTATCGTCAGCGCACAGCGGGTATCCCGACCACTACCCGGTGACAGCGTGGGCAACTCCTCCTCCACTTCCCCGACGAACCAGCTGCCGAGTCCTTCCTTATCCGTTCGACACTCAACTAGCTTCGGCCAGGTATGGACATCCCCGATTCTAGTGACGCGGCTCCTACGCCTTCAGTTTCTCCTTTCTGCCGGGCGTTGCTGCTGTTGCGGCTGCGGCTACGGCTGCTGTTGCTGGTACTGCTGTTGTTGCTGCTGCTGTTGCCGGCACTGCTGCGGCTGGTGCTGCTGTTAGGGTGCTGCTGTTGCTGTTGCTGCCGCTGTTGCTGCTGTTGCTTCCGTTGCTATGGCTGCTGTTGCTGCTGCTGATGATGATGCAGTTGCTGCGCCTGATGCTGTTCCTTCTTTTCCTCCTCCTTCTCCTTCTGCTGAGCCGGCTGTTTGCGCTTCCTTCGCGGCGGCGGCGGCGGTGGCCCTGATTTCCCCCCGTCCCGCGGGTTCCCGTTTATGTACTCGGTTGCTGCTACTACGGTTGCGCTCCCGCGTGGCGCTCCTGCGACGTCGGTCGTGGCTGCTACGGCGGTCACGACTGCGACTGCATCTGCGTGCATCGAACTTGAAAATGTTACGATGCTATAGCATCTATTGCCGCTTATGTACCGGGGTAAACACAAACCGCCCCCCCAATCCCGACAAAACACGCGATCCACGGGGCGCTCACCTCGCCACAAGCCCGGACCCCAGAACATTCAACAGCATACGAACTCATTAAACCCCTGGAAACGCCACAGCATCCAATTCTCAGGGAGGGACTCACCTTCACCTCCCTTCTCAGCGATAGCACAATGACTATTACGGGGGCTCATAATTAGTAGGACCTGGGTCATAGCCCTCTTGGAAATTGTACGAAAAACACACACTATGGCTTATATGGACCGCATGTGCATTTGGGTTACGATGCAAAACGAATTTTGCAAAAAAAAAAAAAAATGGAAACGTTATCGTGTTTTTACTATGTTTTCGGGAGTTAACCTTAACCTCGCCGAGCCGGGGGGAAGCCCCATCAGCAGGCGGTAACTACATCAATTATTCGTATTTGGCGATGCATAAGAGCTTGAACTGACCGCACGAGCCGAGCGGTGCCGATTACATCTAAAAAAATAAAAAAAATGTCGTTGGTGTTGAGGTTTGGTGTTATTTGTATATTTCCCGCGGCAAATCT
The DNA here is from genome assembly GCA_031213475.1 of Nereocystis luetkeana. NCBI lineage: Eukaryota > Phaeophyceae > Laminariales > Laminariaceae > Nereocystis > Nereocystis luetkeana. The sequence goes on along the minus strand of JARUPZ010000002.1, from coordinate 6,047,913 downwards.
TAACCCGGCGCAGAGAGGAAATTTCGTCTATATTATACCCTAAATCGCCCAATGCTGCTCTGATATATGGAAACAATAGCTTCAAATGACCGCAAGGACAACGCGGAGATGGTGAACAAAACAAAATGAAAAAATAGTCAGTTGTTAGCTATTTATATCATAAAAAGTACAATTCCCAATGTGCGCGTCTTATCCTTAGCCTGGTGGCAGTGAGCATTTCGTTTCATTTTTCTGCACATCACCCAATTTTTTGTTGTTCGTCACAAACGATAGCTCAAAATGACCGCGTGGTTCGCGTGACGATTTGGGAACAACAGAAATGGCAAGCGATCAAGAACTGGTCTACTGAGGCCATAAGGCCTGCAACGTGCGCGTCTTACCCTTATAGCCTTGCGCCAGGGCTCATTTCGTTCAGTTTTTGCTGGTGCTCAGCAAATCCTTGTATTTTTTCGACGAACAACAGCTGTAAATAACCGCAGATATACCGCGGCTCCGCCACAAAAACAAGAAGCACAGCTGATGTTTAAAATGTTGATTATGCCACATACAGTATAGCGTACACCAGCGCCAATAAAACAAGCCAACCGAAGTGTACGTCAAACGAGCGCATCCTCGTCCGCGTCCCCATCGCCCATAAACTCCAAAAACTCCCCTGATAGCTCAAGCGCCTCCTCGGCCTCAACCCCGTCATCGTTGTTAACCCCTTTGTATCCAGGGGCACAACCCAAGTACGACTGGGGAACCACAAGGGCGCGCATGCTGCCGCTCAGGACGGGGTCGTTTACGACCCACTTATCCATCTCCTTGATTGCGTGTTCAACCAACTTGCTACAGTTCGCCGCTTTCCAACCTCCCTCCTGCCCTTTCCACGTGCTGTCTCCATACCAACCCTTCCGGACCTGTTCCCAGACCTGCGCCATGTTGCGCTTCGTCTCGAAATTAAAACTGACATATTGCTTGCCGTGCTGCCAGAACAGCTCAATGGGCTGAAAGGTCGGCATGTATGGCGGGGTCCAGATCAACTCCCAATTGTGCCTGTGCATGAACGACTCTACCTTCTCCATGAGCTTTTCGGGGTGCCGAAGCTGGAAGAATGCCCGAGTGGCCAACGCCAACTCTGCTCCTGTAACACCGTTGCCAGATTTAGAGTTCGAGTTCGGGAACAATCCAGACTCTGGTACCTCGAAGTTACGGGTCACAACCTTCTTACCGCCTTTACGGTCGGATTCTTCGCGCTGCACAGTGATTTTTCCCGCCCCATACTTGCGCAACAGAACTGTGTTATGCATGTTGGTGTTCGTTTCAGGCACCCCGACCTCAGAGTCATACCCATGGTGGTAAGAAGCGTTGTCGAGGACAAGGATCATTTTTTTGTCCCCAAAAGCGGCTTTGAAAGCTGGCGTTAGGCGTCGCTCGAGCCACTCCATGAACATGGTGTCTGTCATGGCAGCATGGTAATCCCCCGTGGCAATTTTGGCCTGCCAAAGCATCTCGGCGGTTTCCTCTGTACCCATGTCCCCACGGCCCTGTCTGCCCTTCCCCTTAGCCTTAGGTTTAAACCACCCTTCAGCGATCGGAAAATCCTCGGCGTCACGAGAGACCAACGGACCGTCCTTGGTAATGGCATGAACCATAATCACTCGCAAGCCCTTGCCCGACGTACGACCCATCCCGTCCTGCACTACACCGGCTTCATCCATGAAAAAGTACGAGTAGGCAGAACCGTGCAACTGGTGGACAAAGCTCTCATCCATGTACACGATCACTGCAGTTTCGGCTTCCTCTTCAGAAAGTGCACCGCCCATTTCTACGAGAAACCGGCGAATTCGGGCCTTCCTCTCCTCGTTGAGGGGGGGGACTTTGATCCTTCCTCGGCGGCGTCTATAGCGAAGCCTATACAACAGCCCTCCTACCGCGCGGTTCGACATCTCAACATTGCACTCTTGTTTGATCCATTCGCCTACGGTACGTCGGAAAACCTGCTTTCCGCTTTCGTGCTTGGCACTGATGAAGGCGCGCAGCTTAGCGCACTGCTCCGAGTTGAGCACTCTCCGCCCGTCCTCAGCGGCCGCTGCGCCTCGCCCCTCTCCCGACGACGTCAGAAATGCTTTCTGGTCCTCCCAATGAGCCCGGACCTGTTAATCGCGCAAGAGCGGGCGATATTGCAGTTGGCGGTGCGCACTGAGGCCAAGCAAAACAAGCGTGTCGAGGTGTTACACTTGTCGGGGGCCTCGATTTATAAGGGTACAGAGTCGTCGACACCCTCGCAAAACGTAAGGTTACGAAGGAGTCATAACTATTGATATTAATTGGCGTAGCGAAATGGGTCGCACTGCTATTCCACCGAGGGTGCGAAAGGGTTGCGGTTACGAACGGTATGTGCAGGTGTTACACGTGGGCCTCCAGCAGGTACACCAGGAATGCAGACGGCACGCAACGCGTGGCACAGACGGCACGCAACACGTGGCACTGCCACCCCACTACACGTACGAAAGGGCGACCACAAACAATGTATGGCGAAAACAATATCCCACCCCTCTCTCTCTCTACAGACAGCAGCGGACAAGGGACACACACACGGCCGTGTACAAAGGAAGGGACGGTCGTCTCAATGACTGGGAGAAATATCAGCACACTTTAACATTCAAGTAAAATACATGGCTCTACGTACGTACAATTATCACACTATAATTACCTTGAACACCTTTGATTTGCCAACGCGCATGAGCTCTGCTGTTCGCGCCACAGCCGGGTTCTCTTCCATGCCGGACTGAACAAGGCCGTAGTACAGTAGAAGGATGTCCTTGGACTGCGAAGCATCCAAGAGTCCGCCGCGAGGACGAGCCAACTCATCACGCACCACAGCTGCGGCTTCCTGTCGAGTTTGTCGCTGAGGCGTGAAGGCATTTGCAAGGGCCTCCTCCTTCATGCGCTGCTCAAACGCCGCCTCTCGCCGCTCCAAAGCAACCTCACGAGCAGTAAGCGTTGCGGAAAGCGCCACACGCTGCTGTTCCTGGTTCTCCTCCTTCTTTTCCAGTCGTTCCTCTCGTTCGGCAGCCTTCTTGGACTGCTGTTCCTCTCGTTTGGCAGCCTCTGCGTCTCGTACATCGCACGCGGCCTCCCTCACCTCAATCCTTTTGGCTTGAGCTTTTATCATGAGCGCGAGGTTAGCCGCCTCTGCCTTGTCTTTCGCGTTTTTCCTACGCTTCGTCGCGCTCCCAGGAAGAGCGGCCACACGCCGGCCCTTGGGCGGCGTCATCGCACAGGCCCTTCCAACGCACAGCGGTACTTTAACACAGTAATACTGATACGAGTACTCGTACCAGTTTTAAAGCTGTACAGCAGTACTCGCACCCCAGGCTTTTGCGCGCGCAAAGTCCTACACCGCCACACGATCCTGCGCGGGGGCGCAGACTTCTACACCACAGAGAAAGAGCGCCGTCCCTTCAGAACATCGAGGTGCCCGTATTCAGATCGGCGTGAAATTGGCACCACGACGCCGTTCCAAAAACCGCTTTGAGCACCCTGAGCGCTACTTTGAGGGGTTTTCATAAAATATTAAAAGGCGTACTGGTTCGGGGGGGAAAGTGTGAAAATTTTTGTACCCACCTAAAAAAAGTTGTTTTGAAGTGCTGTTTTTTGTTACCTTCTGCTGTCTGCTGTATTTATTGTATGGCCAGGATACTACCACCGTTAGAAAGCCACAGTTGCCATCTTTCATTACGTCCCACCAAACGTATGCACATGCCGTTAATTTACGCTGCAGATGTTTCGAGAAGCCGTCACTACATTCCGAACAGCGAGAAAAATGTTCTTTTGAGTTTTTTTTTTTTCCGAAGTTTCTGGATTTTTTTTTTTTTTGCAAGATTTGGACCTACTAATTATGAGCCTCCGTAATAGTGCTTACCTTCACTTGCACGGTGCTATGCCCTCAGTGCTTACCTTCGCTGAACTCAATCCACGGAGGCGCTCACCTCGCCACAAACCTACACCCAAGGACACTCAACAGCATACAAACCTATCAGATTCCTGGAGCCCGTAGCACTGCAACCCGATGCTACAGTATCCATTACCGCTTATGTAACGGGGTAAACACAAACCTTCCCGCCCCCTGATCCGGCGGCCTCTCATAGTCGCTTGATAGCTCAGACCTTGCTGCTCGACAGAGATGGTTCGCCACGGCCCGGTTCAATGCTCGAGCACCAGTTTCGCGTCGACCTTCCCTTCCGAGTTTGCTGGCCGCCTCCTTGATCAAGACCTTGTCTCCCACCCGCGTCTCCTCACCAGAGGAACTCCTCTTAATTGCCACGTTGTGCCGCGCCCTCCGGCGGTTCTTTCCCCCCTGCCGCCTCTTGAGTATCCCTCTCAGCTCCCAGAACGTCTGCTGCCTCCCCGCCACGAAATCATCGAGCCCCGTGCGGAAGGAGTCGTCGTCGAGTATCGGGGCGAGAGCGTCGAGGTCCGACAGGATTCGAAACGGCCTTCCTCCCGAGAGTAGGCGCGGGTCTGGCGTCGTGCGTTGGATCCAGCGTGCTAGTCTCTCTGGGCACGGATATCACATTCTGATATATTGAAAAAGTAAAAGCAACAGCTTTGCAGTCCGGGATTCCGTCGAAACTGATATTTGCAAGCTGTGTGTGAAACTTCCCTCAGGAACTTTTGGTGCACCCCTACTGTGGGATGGCTCACTAGCCAAGGTAATTCTTTGACTCCGAGTAAGGAAGTCGTTTGAAGGTACTGACGTTTACGCCACCCCCCCTGGTGCACCCCTACTCTGGGATGGTTCACTAGCCCAGGTAATTATTGGACTCCGAGTAAATAAGTCGTTTGAAGGTACTGACTTGACTCTGAGCAAGTAAGTAGTTTGAAGGTACTGACATTTGACTCCGAGTAAGTAAGTCGTTTGAAGGTTCTGACGTGACTCCGAGTAAGGAATTCGTTTGAAAGTACTGACGTTCACGCCACCCCCCCCAAGTACTGACGTGACTCCGACTAAGTAGTTGTTGTTTGAAGGTACTGACGTTCACGCACGCACCCCCCCCAGCAAGAACAGTGTCCACTGTTGAGACTTTTTCTTGCTAAAACAGATCATGAGTTCCCAAACGTCATTCGTTCACCCCCACGTCCAGATCGTATCCCTTGCATAACGGTTTTTGTGAAAGTAGTTGTAGAAAGGTCGTGACAAAAAAAAAACAGAACGAAAACTACCCACTGCCTATTTATTGGCATTCATTCCAATCACACGTCCCGATTCGTTTCTTCAACACTGCGCCACTATACTTAGAGCGTTAAATAGTAAGGTGTCCTGTTCGGTTACACTATGATTAGAGCATGTCTTCCAGCATTTTTCATGCAGTTTAGCATTCCTACAACCGTTCCTCTCCGATCAGGCGCATGACCCAATGCTCGGAGACGGACGACAAAACAGGGATGCGTGGTACGCTCAACAACTACACGCTCGCGTTCGCAAATTAAGGGAACCTTTAGTTTGGGCATTGGGCTTATGTGGCCTCTTTAGAACTGCTCTCCCATTGCGGGGACGAAACAAGTGGGAATTAGGGTCAAACTTAGGTACCCCGTACAGCAGTGCAGTACTCAAACGGTTAAGATGCCCAGTCGTCCCTGGGAACCGTGTCGGATACTTGAGCAGAGCTAAGCTCGGTTGACTCTCCGTTCACGCCGTCAGCGACTAAGGCGGCGCATGAGTATGCGTGCTGGGGAGGGGCTTTGTTTTTTCTATCGGAAAATACCCGGTTTACTCTCCTCAGTTTGATTGGCATTGTGCATCTTGTGTCCACCGCTTGGGATGCATGCATTTGTTCTGGAAGAGCAGTCACACCTGCCACAGGCAAAGCGCTCCGGATAGAAGCCAACGCTCCGGGGTCATTCCGACTTGGGGTAAATGTTTAAAGCGAATATCGAGTTTGTTAAAAAGGCGTTGAGAAGGATTGGGAGGCATTACAATGTGACATATGGAAAGGGGATGGATGAGGGTACCTGGTCAGAGTTCGCGCCCCAAGCAGAGGGGGAGAACCAGCGAGAGAAGAAGCAGGCAGAACACGAGATAATAGGAGTCAAATACAGGCAGCGATATACATACAGGCTTGGAGCGTTTTTTTCCCACCATCCCACCCTAACGCTCAAGAGAGGGGGGAGGGGGGAGCATCTTAGGTAATGTACGTGTTGGAGGGGGAAAGAGTTCGACCAGTTGTTCGTTCCACACTACCCGGGAGAGATGACTCTCCCGGGTGGCTATCTCCACCGCACCTGCTCCTCTCGGGGGTCAGGTCGGGTCGACGTGCCCAACGGGGCTAAATTGACACACGACACGAACGTGGAAGTGTGGTGAGCTTAAGCTTTATTTTTACCAATCCGCCGGAGGATAAAAAAAAAAAAAAAAAAAGTTGTTCGTTTTCCTTAGGGGTACTGGTCGAAACGTAATCGTAGAAAGCGGGTTAGCCCGAAGCGTGTGCTGGGAGTTCGGTGTCCCATTGTAACATGTGTTTGTCCTCTTCGGCATTGCTTTACTGCGTAAATTAATACCTCAATTCTTGAGCCAATCATAACAAACATCAATTTTAAACAGTTATATTGCGATGATACGAAAGGCTGAGTACCACTCCCACCCACCCCCCGAACGTGTTGCTGGTGGTGGCGGTGCTGTGTTACAGCAGGGTACAGCTCTCAAACGCTAAAAAGGACCCGCGCTCGTTAGATCTCTGAGGCTGACTGACCGGCTGGTTGGGAGTTCGAGAAGTGCCTTCGCGCAGTAATGATCGGGTCACGCAGAAAGCGAATCGATGCAATACAGTAGGTGCAAGCAGCCAGAGTGAGCAATTCAACAGGAACCACAGACGCGATGACGGGCACGACGGGCAACGCATGGCCCAAGGGGCTGGGGATCGATAGGACAGGTATCACAGATCACTTGGCTTTTGACTTTCTTTCTCCACTTGTTTAGTAAACACCGGGTTATTCCGTGACCTCGTTACTGGTTCTTTACACGGAACTGAAGGCGTTCCCACCCCGGGGATCCTCCCTGCCCCTATAAGATCCGCCCAGAGGATGCTAACCAAAGCTTGTCCTCTACCTATCGAATAGACCCGATACGTGACACTGATCAGGACAGTTGTCTCGCGCCGTATTATCCTCCCCACAGCGCTGTTCAGGACAGTCGCAGCGCTATGAACCTCCTACCCTGACGCCACTCGCTATAACACCCCCCCCCTGCCCGGCACATGGATATCGTCGGCACAAAGCGGGCGTCCCAGTACTTGCCCAGGGACAGCGCTTGCGCTTTCCTCCTCGGTCGGCCCAACGTTTGTCACACCCCCCAAGCGGGCATTACGATCATGAACCGCTGCAGAGCGTGCGCCTTCCACCTTTGCACCTCGCCGTCGGGTGGATGTTGCAGCTCCTCTCCTTTCCTTAGTGTTGCCTATGAACGGTGGTGAGAAGAGCAGCAATCTTGGACTTCGTCAAGACGTTCTTCGGCATTCCTCTTCCATCCATCGCCGTCGGCCCGATGTTGCAGCGCCTCTCCTTTCCATGGTATTGTCCTTCGACGGTGGTAAGAAGAGCGGCGGGCCTGACCTTCTTCCAGATGTTTTTGAGCATTCCTCCTTCGTCCATCGCCGTCGGCCCGGTTGCAGCGCCCCTTTTTCTCGGTGTTGGCCTTGGACGGTGTTGAGAAGAGCGGCGAACCTGACCTTCGTCCAGATATTCTTCAGCATTCCTCCTTCGTCCATCACCGTCGGCTTGCTGTTGCAGCGCCCATTTTCCCCGTGGTGCTGGCCTTCGACGGTGTTGAGAAGAGAGGCGGACCTGAACTTCGTTCGGATGTTCTTCAGAATTCCTCCGTCCATCGTCGCTGGCCTGATGTTGCAGCGCCTCTCCTTCCCGCGGTGCTGACCGTAGACGCTGTTGAGAAGAGCGGCGGACCTGACCCCCGTACATTCTTCACGACCTAACTCCCAGCGCCCCATATGTACAACACGCTCGGAGCATGCACTCACCTGGGAAAAATATGTTGTTCTCCCTGCCTCACCTGCATCTGAGGTGAGGGGCTCACCTGCATCTGAGGTGGGGGGCTCACCTGCGTCTGAGGTAGGGGGCCCCGCTCGAAGGCCTCCATCTGCATTTTGACAATACCCTACACGTTTACTGTTTCGGCCCCGGCATGGATTTCACTGTAAGCTACCATCGTCCTACCATACACTGTGAGTTACCACCTTTAACTGAAGCTCACAGAGTTCTCTCAGTCCATAGTCGTGGGGCTATACTTGGCCACACTACCCAAACACTGCCGTGATTGCCCACGTTGCCCCTCTCTACATATCTGCGCGCTTGACTGTATAACTTGTAGTAACTGTCCACCGCTTGGTACCCAAATATACTTGCGTACTGGACTGTCGTACTTGCATAACTTCACGTACCTTTAGCAGATGTTTCAACTTTCGGAGTGGACTGTGTCGACGCTGCCACCATTCACTTACCTTCGCCAGACGTTTCTGCGTATATTAGCATTTGTCTGCCACTCTGAAGTATGTCCGGATGTCTCTAGTCTCTTGGTACGGATTATCACGTTCTGCTTTATTTATTCAATTCAATCGTGCGTATTACGGGGTTTATCTGACATACGCCTACCTTTTGGCGATGATCTCAAACATCTCTGCAGTGACAATAGGTACTTCTTGCGAATGTGGAGGTGATTTTATGCATGGGTTCTTCATCACGGACGTGATGTAGAAAGTTCATGATGAGTCCTCTTTCGACTCCCTCCTCCTGATGTAGAGTTCTACTTGGTATCCTTCGAGTGTTTCGACTATCTGACACTAGCCATAGTTATTATTCGATTCCGAGTGACTACATTGTTTGAAGGTACTGGCGTTTACACCATTTCGAATTACGGGCACTTCTAAATTGCTTCCAAGTATTGTATCGGTTGAGATAGTGAGCTTCTAATGTGAGGGGCTCATGAACTTCTAGTGCACTCCTACTGTGGAATGGCTTACTAGCCAAGGTAATTATTTGATTGCGAGTAAGTTAGTCGTTTGAAGGTACTGCCGTTTACGCCATCACCCCAGTACGAACAGTGTCCACTGGTGAGACCTTTTCGTCTTAAACCAAATCATGAGTCCTCAAACGTCATTCATCCACAACCACTTCCGCTTCCGGATCGTATCCCTTGCATAACGGTTTTTGTGGATGTAGTTGTAGAAAGGTGGTCACAAACACCCCCCCAGAACGGAAACGGCCAACCGCCTATTGGCATACCAATCACAACTCTCGTTTCGTTCCTTCAACACTGGGCACCCATAGATGGAGCGTCGAAAAGCAGGGTATCCTGTTAGGTTCCGCAGATCTTACCAAAGCTCGTCACGTTCCATCTCGATCGTGGGTCTCCCAAATGTGTTCCTGTGGGTGGTGTAGGGACTTACACATGCACTCGTCCCTTTGGGCATCTGGATATTTACACGTTACCATACCCGGTATAATCCTCATGTACGTCTTATGAGACTGACGAGTACAAGTATCTGAATATTAACTAAATGTTTGTTAACAATCCCCAAAACCTAGGTATTATCCCGAATACCTTTAGCGAACACTATGGTCTGTATCTTACTGATATTAAGCTAAGGATCCAAGTCGATCGTGATAGATACTTAGCCGTATCGAACTATACCCCTTTCGTAGCAGGGCTCTGTGTCTGACTCGCAGCAGCAACAACAGCAGGAAGCACCGTCGCAGCAGCACCACCACCAGCAGCCACACCAGCAAGGTCAGCATCAACAACAGCAGCAACACTGGCAACCACAGCCGTTCGAGCTTCCCGCGCTGCCGATGAAATATCTGCCGCAGGAACAGCAACAACAGCAGCCGCATCCAGCACTCCCACCGCCGCCCCCATAACAACAATCGCACCCGGCAGTCCCTCCCCTCGCGTACTGGCCGCATCAACAGCAGCAGCAGCAGCAGTTGGAGGCGCAGCATTCGCAGCCGTACTTGCATGCCGCACCACACGCGCAATTTTTTCACCCTCCGAGCGTGCAGCACCCGGGACGGTAGTGGCCGGGAGGACCAGCGGTGCAGCCATGAGACAAAGCGGGGAGCCTTTTGGGTCAAATGGAGCACGCGGTGAGCATCGAAGCGCGCACCATGGCCGCAGATGCGGAGCATCAGGATGTGACAAGAAGCAGGAGCAGCATCGATGTATGTGCTGCGCGGTGGTCTGTTTGTTCCCTCAATCTTGACAGGTGATTTCGCCCATACGATCAGGTACATCGCGGATCCCAGCCAGCGCCTTCTCGGCATGATCCCCCTCCCATTAGCCAAAATTGATATTGACGTCTTCTCGCCCCCGGTGGAACAGGGAACCTTGACAGTGTCCCGTACGCCGGAGGTTCATTTCCAGACGTTCGTCAATGTCCTCGTTAAGGTCATCCAACAGGGGGACGCAGAGTCAACAGGTGGCGTGTCGCAGGGCAGGAGGGATTGTCTGATCGAGGAGTTTCAGATCATGGCCAAGACACTCATCGCGTACATGACTACGCACTTCAACTCGCTTCTGGCAGTGCGGGGTCGCGTGATTTTCGTCGCTAACCGTGACATCAATGACTTCTTCGGACTGCTCCTTGACGCTGCGGCCCCCGTGAAACGGCAGTTACCCAACGCCGCCCCTCCCGAAGGAGCGTGTGCAGCGTTGACACCCCCAGCCTTCACCCTGCTCCGCGAGCTTACTTCGCGGGGGAGCTGCAGCTTGCTGGGTCGGATGGACATCGCACTCGAAGTGCCCAGGCTTGGCGGAGGAACGACAGCGGCGAAGCCTCTCAAAAGGAAGGCGAACGCAGTTGAAGCGCACCCCCCCGGCTGCTCGTTCTCGCACGGACGGCGCGCTCCGGCGTAGTCTTCCGTGTCAGGTTTGGAGCGGGAACGCATGCCGGAGGGAACATGCCTCTTCGCTTGGCGGAGGCAACAATGCACCCGCAACAACTGCTCGTACTCGCACGGTCCTTTTGCGATAGACGGGACGGGAGCCCCAGGACTGCCTGTACCACAACCGCCACCGCCGCAACGTACCAGCAGCAGCAGCCCCAGCAGCAACACCAACCTCAGCAGCAGCATTGGCAGCAGCATCAGCAGCAGCAGCAGCAGCAGCAGCAGCAGACTCAGACGGCTCCTCCAGCGCGGGTCGCAAGGTTCAGCTTCTCGCACGGGCAGCAGAGGAGAGAGAGCGGAGGACAAGGTCGGCACGGGGCGGGGGGGGGAGAGGACCGGGTGGGAATTAACAGGGCGGGCCTCGCCCGGAGGTGGGGCCGAACGGCGGGGGGTGCGGTGCGGAGGTCGGAATTTCGACGTTCGTGGACAGCCGTAAGTCGGTGGGACTACCGGAGGCACCTCAACATGATGACAAAATGCGCCGTAGTAAACCCAGAGGCTGATGATAGAGAGTATAGAGACAACAGAACGTTTAGGAAAGTCGTAAAATAAGAACGGACTGTGCGCGCGCGCGACAAAGCTGAAAAGTTGTCAACATGTAGTATGAGTAAAAAGAACAAGAGTATTTTTAGTCAGATGTTGGAATGAGTGTCTCCGCTCGCCCCCAAACCGGGGGAGCCCTTGTGGGTGCTGGGCAATGTCAGCAAAGGTAAAAACAACTCTAGACAGAATGATGAGCCACAGAACAACAGTACTACTCGACATAATTATGTTGAGTTGCCAGCCCTTAGCCCACGGGGAACCCCTTGGGCACAGGGGACACGCGAGACTGGAGAAAATAGCAGTAGCTCTAGACAGAGTTACTTGGATCAGAACATCAACAGTTCTAGACAGAATGATGATGTCCTGATCGCCCTGACCTCGAGTCAGGGCGACTCCGTAAAAGAAACGAAAATCTCTAGACAGAGTAAAGAGTCGCAGAACATATGGTGCGCCCCGGATTGTTAAGCTCAGCTCGAGGCCAGTATGTAGCTGTACCACTCTAGCAAGTTAGCCACCCTAGTCAACGCGAAGTGAGAGATGCTTAAGTTTATTAGAAGACCTCACACAGAGACAAGAGAGAGACAAACACAAGTAGACAAAGTTTCCCAGCAACAAGGACGCAACATCCGTTACACTCCCAAGATCCATATATCTATAGGAAACCCGGGGATTTCCCCCGGATGTTCCCTGACGACCACAGCCCCCCCCCCCCCAGAGCGAACCCAGAGGCCCAAAGGGACTTGGGGAAAACGATAAAGAATGAAGACAGGGACAGCCGGGGAGATCATTAAAAAAACACAACTCGAGAAGAAGAACGAAGAAACCACCAGTCAACATAGTGTTTCGACGAAATCCTTACCATATATCATTCAACCACAATACAGTGGTTTCCAACACCACCACTGGATTTGATTTAAATCAGACGAGAAACACTGGAAATTTGAACAAACTGTAGCCAACTTCACGTGGAAACCTACACAGCAATATTTATCGATATCGCCCCATATCTCCTCATTTGCCGTCGTACCAGATTCTAATTTTCTGAGAGACAAGTCAGAAACATACCAGTTGCCACACGCGCATACACACATGCATACTATACAAAAAACAGTACTCAGAAATGAAGCAATTACCAGCGTCTTCCTGTTGCGGCCTAAAGCTATCAGTCAGGAGCAGCTAGTAGAGGGCCCAGGTTCAGAGGTAATGTTTTCGACTCCAGGCAAGCAAACACGACCGGGCACTCTGCAGCTGATTCACCCAGAACCTTTATCCAAGCAAAAGAACCGATTTAATCGTCGACATACACTTCTTCGCTTACATGATGCGTTTTTCCCTCGCTTCCTTTTCCCTCAAAACCTCCTGCGTTATCAGTACATTTCTCTAGCCCAACACGAATTTGAACAACATCGTCCACGAGCTCGACCTCGGGCGATACACAACAACGTCCGGTTCAGTATCCATCAGAAAAAGAGTGGGTTTAGAGGACGCAGCTTTCTTTTCAGGAGTGTCCCTTAATGAGTCAGAGCCTTCAACAACAAGTATATCAATCTCCGACATTTCACAGACACCCATATCTCTTTGTAAGGGGTCCTTAGAAGCAGAGACCGGCTCAGCAGAAAGAACGACGACAGGTTCATTCACATCAATCTCGGAGTCCTCACTAACACCCATGTCCCCCATTGGTGTACCAATCTCCGACATTCCACAGACACCCACATCCTTTTGTGAGAGATCCTTAGAAGAAGACACCGGTTCAGCAGAAGGAACGACGACAGGTTTATTCACATCAATCTCGGACTCCTCACAAACATCCACGTCCCCCGTTGGTGTATCAATCTCCGACATTCCACAGACACCCACATCCTTTTGTGAGAGCTCTTTAGAAGAAGACACCGGTTCAGCAGAAGGAACGACGACAGGTTTATTCACATCAATCTCGGAAATCTCACAAACACCCACGTCCCCCGTTGGTATATCAATCTCCGACATTTCACGGACTCCCATATCCTTCTGTGACAGCTCCTTAGAAGCGGATACCGGTTCAGCAGAAGGAACGACCACAGGTTCATTCATATCAATCCTCACAAACACCCCCGCCCCACGTTGCGGTCTCCTCATAAAAAGATATCAGTGCAGCGGAAGGAAAAACATCAGATGGATCCGTAATGCAACGCACGACATTAATTGAACCGTGGGTAGAACCAGCCCTACAAGATCGATGCTGATGGCTCCGAAGTGCAGACAAAGACGCTCCCACCAGTAGAAATGTCGGGAAAGGCAGAAGTATTAGTCGTCGCTGTTGAAGCCCCTCGCTCCTCTACTATTATTGTAGCACTAGGTGTCGTCAAGGTGATACGTTGATATTTGAAGGAACAGCCGAACACAGCCCCGTGTCTCTGCTGAAAGGATACAACACAGCAGCACCGCTTGGAGTGTCGCCTGACCTATGAGAATATTCAGATCTAGCAAAACTGTCGCTGGTAGCACACAAAGGACTAGGATTCCGGTGTTGGCGGGAACCCTGAGATTTGAAACGTCCCACAGGAGGACCCACGGATCCGGAACTAGCATCGCGTGCGGAAGCAGGGTAGATATACCGCCTAGAATAAAAACGCTCGCCTCCAACTCCCTGCTCTCCTTGGCTGGCCTGACGCTCAATAGGTCGACCTGTATATCCAGCACGGTCCTGCTTGACTTCACCCCCACTTGATGGAAAGAAAGGACACATATTACTTACTGAAGACGTTTGCTGGTAGCCTCGACTCCCAGAATAAAACTAATCATGGTAATTCGTCAACATAGACGCATGTAGCAGCAACCGGTGTGTTCTCGGCCACTCGTTTGCTTCTCTTTCCCACATAAAAAATGAATCCATTCGTTGAGAATATACTCATCGTTCACAAGCAACTGTGAAGTGTAAGCTTGCCTGAAGACTTCAGGTGATATCACATCCAAGAATATCCTCGTGAAAAGTTGTGCTGGTGCTGATTTCCAGGCGCCTCGAAAATCTCCTCCAACCATGAAAAAATCACGTATTCCAACCTCGTCAACGAACTTGCACATATCGTCAAATAGCGTCTCAACAAATCGTGCCATATCAGCAGCGTTAGTCGCAGGATCAACCGATCGAGCAATTGAGCAAAGCGATTCTTCCGCAGAGATAGCATCTAGCTTACGCTTGTGATATGCCTTAGCATGCAGGCAGTCCAGCAGGTCGCCATCGGAAATACGAGAGATATCCCCTGTATAGCCTGCCGCCATGCATAGCCGTTTGGTTGCAGCAGAAATATTGGAATCATATCTCGAATGTAACAATCTCTCAAGTCATCCAGCTTCACAAGGGAATCGAGGAACAAACATATATCGTCCGCCTGACCACCAATAAGTTTGGGTAGTTTTCTGCTTCGGGAAGAAAGGCCACGTACTACGGCTGTCCTAATCGCGTCGTACTCGTAGTCGAAATATTGTGTTACGCGGTTACGTTTTGAAACGGCATTATTTCCACCGAAAAGACGACGACCCTCTGAATCTGTTCGAGTAATCGATGAAGCTCCAGACTCGTGCTCGTACATATGAGTACCTCGTGACGCACCACCAGCCCCTCGACCTTGGTCTGGACCAAACGACCGACCGACCGAACCTTGCCAGCGTTCCATATCCTAGTCCGCCGAGCTGGGACTCCGAATGAATGCGAAAGATACGGAAAAAAAGCCTCACCGCTTTGTGCACCAACCCACGAAGATATTGTTCCTCTCACCTGAAAGGTCCTGTAGATAATTTTCCAACCACTCGTATCTTTCGAAAGATATTTTGTTGACAAATATTACCGTATTCGTACCTCGTACTCGTGGACAAAAAATGGTGATTGGTGTACTCGTACCTCGTACTCGTATAAAATAATGATGCTCCAACCACAGATGCTGCTCCAACCGCCTGCTGCTGCTCCACTCGAACAGTCGATCGCCCTGACCGTCCACCACTCGTCCCGATGACAGACACCTCGCACCCGAATGTAGCCAAAGATCCCGAAGAAGGTGATATTGGCTATACTAATGTAGATATAATATATTGTAATTTGTAGCAGCAAGCAAAACTAGCTCCTCCCACTGAAGCGTAGAGATTTACGCGAAACCCATCCGGAAACCTTGAACACCACCTGACCGAAGTAGAAGATTCCCAACCCGATGACAGACCCAAAATCCGAAGAAGACCCGAAGAACATATCTAAACCAAATACCCAAGACGTCAATATGCCCACACGATCGATACCTGACCGAAAGATACCTACACCCAACCCTCAAACTCAAAATTTCCCGTGCGACAACCGGCCTACCCTCGAATACTGCAGTATTATGGTACGCCTCGGATGACCAAGCTCAGCTCGAGACCAGCATATAGCTGTACCACTCGAGCGAGTCAGCCACCCTAGTCGACGCGAAGTAAGAGATGCATAGGTTTATTAGAAGACCAAAATCAGAGACAAGAGAGAGACACTGTGGGCAATGTTTCCCAGCCACAAGGACGCAATGTCCGTTATACCCCAAGGTCCCTATCTCCATAGGAAACCCAGGGATGTCCCCCGGATGTCCTCTGACGACCACAGACTCATGATGTCGAGATTTTTCTACATTACTTTGAAATACCCCCAACACAGCCGGTTTTTCGACGATTTCACCTTTGTTTTTTTTCGAAGCAAAAATACACCTTTGCATCATTTAACGGTATTAGGTCTGGAGACGTACCCGAACTTTCACTTCAACATTCATGCGCGATCTCCCGCGCTATGCTCCCGAATAGGGTGTCTGCGCAAAATGAAAAGTATTACGAATTTTGCTCATCTATTTATTCCCCCGTTACCGACGACTAATCAAAAATCGTAATCAAATTTGCATAAAAATGACGAAGTTACGCATTTTTGGATAGTACATTTTACTATTAATAGAGTCATATTTGTAAGATATGAGATTTGACCGCTGCATTCTGTTGGCCGAAAACTTTCCGGACGCTTTGGAGTGGCCAGGCTTGCCCCGAGCGTGACCTGGGACCATATCTGATACCGGCGGGGTTTCGCGAGATTTGCTGCCGCTGCTGCTGCATCCCTGCTCTGCTGCTTGCTGCTGCAGCAGATAGGTGTTGCTGCAGCTGCTGATGCACGTCACGGACTACTGCTACTACAGCATATAGTGTGCTGCTGCTGCTGCCAGTAGGTGTGCAGCTGGCTGTGCAGTGCTGTTGCTGTAAGCGCTGCGGCAAGCAAGCACTGCGGTAAGCAAGCGGTGCTGCAAACAAGGGTTGCTGGAAGCGAGCGCTGTTGCACAAGCAAGCGCTGCTGCGAGCAGGCGTGGCTGCAAGCAAGCGCTGCTGCCAAGAAAGAGTCGCCTCAAGCAAGCGCTGCTGCAAGGGCTGTTGCAGGCGCTGCTTGCTGCTGCTTGCTGCTGCTTGCTGCTGCTTGCTGCTGCTCGTGGCTGCTGCTACTGTTGCTGCTGCTGCAGCTGCAAACGCGCGCATCCTTGCCGCCACGCTCCTGATCTTCGCCGCAATACTACCCCTTTTCAGGCAGAGAGGACAACGAAGAAGAAGGAGGGCGCTCTTCTCGTTGTGGCGGCGTTGCTTGCACAGCGAGTGTCCACGAGCGCAAGTTTGATCGCATTGTTGTCTGTTGATGCTTGCTGTGCTGCTTACTGACTCTGCAGCTTGTTGTTGCTGCTGCTGCTGCTATAGGTAGGCACTGCTCCTTGCACGACTTATGTTCTGCTCCTTGGGTACTGCAAAAGTGCTCCCGCTGCTGTAAGTGTTTTTTTTTAAACATAAGAATCCAATATTTAGCTATTTATTCGTCTCCGATTATGCGCATGCCGGAAGGCTTTCGATTATGATCATCTTTCCGACGGAAATCCCCGATACACAAAAATATCATGCGTAGCCACTCTAATATTACGGAATTTTATACACCGAAATCAAGTATTTCTACGGTGGGTGGAGGCGTCAGCTTTTAGCGGGGATGTTGTGTATTGCTGGTCGATGTCGCGCTGTTTTTTGTGTTCGATAAGCACAAAAATGCACCCGTAAAAATGATGGCCGGGAGGATCAGCGGTGCAGCCATGGAGCGGAGCGGTGAGCCTTTGTTGCAGCGCTACGGGCTTCAGGAGTCGCCCAGGTGGGCGACAGGGTATTCTGTGATGTACGTTGACTGACCTGACCAGTGACGCACGGAGGGTGCATCGTGTAAGGCAGCGATAAAGCCGTAGGATGGCTCGCTGTCATATCGATGTAGGTATACAATGGAGTGTCCCCGGCGGGGGAGGCCATTGTCTGGGTCATGGAAACCCTGTATCGGCTGTAATGGTCGATACGGGTGCTCTCTGGCCCTACCTGGGGTTAGTCAATCCCACCAAAGAACGAAAGAAACAAGTCAAACCATATCCTGTTCACACACCGTGCATGATTATCGCCTATCACGTGCCTGTCTGTTAACCACGCGTCGCACCTGCTGAGCAATACCAACACTCAACCCGCGTGGCGTCTGGCCACCCCGTGGCCAGAGAGGATTCAGGACCGAGGAAAGGAGGAAATCCCCAGAAGGACTCTCTCAACGAACGACAACAGCTGGCTATCGAGGTGAGACCGAGCCGATAGCGGTACACAGGAGGAGGCAGCTGTAACATGATGAACCCAGGCCGATGACAGAGAGAGGGGGAGATTGGAGCGCAAGGTCATGAGCTCTGGCGGGGACACGAGAGATCGGTACCCAGGGAATTTGTTCGGCCCCGAGCAGCTGGGCCCGAGTTTTCTCCCGGGCGGAACGAGGGCCCGAATAACTGGGCCCGAGAGTCTTCCTGGGCGGAATGAGGCCCAAACATCGGGGCCCGAGTTTTCCCTGGGTGGGATCAGTGTCTCTGCCCGAGCTTTTCCGGGATGGAATCTGATGGGTGGCCAAGTATCGAGCCCCGAGTTCTGTCCGGGATGATGGAGTCTGATGGGCACCAGCGGCGAGGGATACACGTAGAAACTACGATAGAGTACATATATTCGGGTAGCACTACTGCTGTTTATAGCAGTGACCATGCATAACGTATCAGGAAACAGTAGTCACGGCAGGTAGCCACCATCGCATACTCGCGATAAGGCAGCACCAGAAAAAAAGAAGGCCACAAATCTCTCCGTCCTGACCCTCGATTTGGTTTTTGTTCCCGCGCACGCCTTGACGATTGTTTGCGGCCGGCCTTCGCCTCAGGTGTAACTCTCGTTTTTTTGCGGCCGTTCTCCGCCTCAGGCGTCACTCTCGATTTTTTTTGTTTTCGGCCCCGCACATCTCGTCTGTGTTTTTTGGTGCGGCCGTTTTTTTTCTTGCTGTGCGGTACTCCTCGAGGAAAAAAATGG
This sequence comes from Nereocystis luetkeana, assembly GCA_031213475.1. Lineage (NCBI taxonomy): Eukaryota > Phaeophyceae > Laminariales > Laminariaceae > Nereocystis > Nereocystis luetkeana. The sequence goes on along the minus strand of JARUPZ010000002.1, from coordinate 6,029,052 downwards.
GGGGGGTCGGCTGTATTCATTTACACTACCATGGCAATACGTATGCGTACGACTCTAATAATCAGCCCAACCTGAGCGACAGCAGTATTTTCGTGGTCACATGTCACATGTAACTGCTGTTTGTTGAAGTATACCTCGCTGCTGGTATCGAAACAGGGAGTACTTTTGAATATCGTTGCGGGAGGAGCGCTTTCCGTAGATGGTTCTAAGTTTGAAGTTGTTGTACGCAGGAACCGATAACCTACCATGCCCCGAGCACTGAGTAATAGCTGCCTGGAGCAAAGGCGCCTCAACTTGAAAATTACACAGAAAAGCCGTATCCCCGTCTACAATACCATCAGTAGTCTATACACTACCTGGTACGCAGTTTCACACGATGCTCAAAAAGATGAGAAGGTGGTATACCAGGGTAAATTATACGACGAGTTGCATTACCGTGCGTACACGACTAAGAATATGAATATTAACGATAGTACATGTAATGTGGAAAAAAGATAGGAAACCATACTCCTACTACTACTGCTCTACTCTGTACCTGCAGTCTTTTTTTTATTTTTTCTACCCCGAACAGGGTGAGCTCTTCATACACGGTTAAGCATACGGGGAGGGTGGCTCGCAGTATGTATGCTTTTGACAACATCAATAAAGGGCGTTTATGGGCTATATATAATACTACACACTCCCGTAAAACTGTACCAGGTACCTGGTAGGCCGTATGGCAAAATCCTTAGGGATCATTTCGTACATCTCTCTGCCCATCTTTTCGAGTCATGATAACGCGTTGAAAAGCGACATATATATCAGGATGTACCACACACACCGTATGCACACGAGTACCAGGTATCTGGGATTCATACGGGGCATACTACGGTGATGAAGCTGGGTAGAAATTACGAGTTTTAGTCGAAGGCCACATATCATACGTGGAGGATGTATCCACAGTATATACAGTATTCATACCATTATCAATATAACCGTTCATGGGACTGAAGGTCGCACGGGCAAAAGCTCTCTAGATCCTTGGGTCCATCGCTCCTCTTGCTTTCACAAGCGTGGAGACGTTTAACTTTGGCCCCACACATCCCTACACACGTACGGGATGAGTGTCCCCTACTACCGGAGCAAAGTAATGTTGTTGGGAAGCCGTTCAGCTGTGCAGTGTACGGCATGTTACTATTCGGGGGTAGATGAAAGCTATGTTGAAACAACTGAGGGCACACAACGAGAGTCATAGCGGGTTGTTATGGTCTCCAAGTACCCGATACGCTGGAATTCCACTTGTTTCACCCGTTCGGGTCTTCTCACCCGGTACGTTGGCATTTCATTGGCTTTCCCTGGTCTTTTGACCCGGTACGTGGCCATAGGAAACAACCATACTCATTAGCTTTCGCGCACATAATTAGTCCGTCAATTATAAGAAAGAAGAACGGACAACCCAGGCGATTGGAATGTTTGCAATACTGTGATATGAGGTGATCGTGCTCTTTGTATAATCCCAAGTTCTATTTTGCATACTATGTTCTAGCTTCCGCGCACATAATTAGTCCGTCAATTATAAGAAATAAGAACGGACAACCCAGGCGACGGGAATGTTTGCAAAACTGTGATATGAGGTGATCGTGTTCTTTCTATAATCCCACGTTCCATCTTGCATACTATGTTATGGGATACTCGGTATATGCATATATCCACATGTTTTCGGTGTTGCCTGCCTTGTAGGACGGTGATTCGTGTGATACCTGGTATACTGTTATGTATTCACGCTGCCGATGGTGCTCTGCCTGTTGTTTCGTAAGGCTTTGAAGATACTTGTCTGGTCAATGCATGCAGGCATACTCGTTGCTCGTGCTCCGTTTGCCTGTTGCTCGTGCTCGTATGTTCGCTCGTTTTTCATGATCGCACACACATGCATGTTCGTTAATAAATGTCTGCATGCGATTGACCACATAATGTCTTCAAAACCAAATGCAACCGACAGGTGTCGATACAAGCCATAGGTGCCGTACGTACTAATACACGCATGCTCTCGTGGACCGTTTGCTCGGTTAAGTGATAACGGAAACTAACAATGTCGAGCCTTACGCTGTTTGGGCGTACATAACCACCCTTTAGAACGATGAACCCCTGGACAACAACGTGCATTGTCGGCTGGCAAACATGGAACTTTCGAGAAATCCACGTATATGGTGATGACTGTGGTGTAGTTTGTAACCACAGGAAAAATCTCTCTCTAGGATCAAATAAAAGGCACGGACACTGGTTGTGCTGGATGTCGACGGGTAGAAAGAATGGTTTAAGGCGAAGAACACATACACAATACGTGCAGAGTACGAGTCGAACACATACGGCCGCATTACCTTATTCATCCCGACTGCTGTAAAGTATGTATATTATCTTCATTCAGCATACCGAGCTGGTATCACATCACACTGGATACGGCAGGCACGACGCACGCATTCCGTCCAAGAGCAGAGAGAGATAGCAGTGCGACACCAACGAATAAATAACCCTATCAACCTAGTGGCACCGGGCATATTAGTACTGGTAGTTACAAACCACCCGGCACTAGATTATCGACTACCAGGATGTCGACAAAGCAGTTTGTGTCACAGAATCGGGGATCACACACATAAATAGTTGCAATCCCGTGATCACAGCGCCCGATTACTGGGGGATGCGTGAACAGTTACTTGAGAGTATCATGCACGAATATTTGAAAACCGTGAAAACAGGCGTTTGTTTTACATTCGTGCTGAAAGGACCTCGGAGCGCTGGCCTCTCCCCGGAGCGCTTTGCCTGTAGCAAGGGTGTCTGCTCTTCCAGAGCAAATACATGCATCCTAAGCAGTGGGTACGAGATACACAATGCAAATCAAACTGAGGAGAGAAAACCTGGTAGTTTCCGATAGGAAAACAAAGCCCCTCCCCAGCGCGCATACTCACGCGCCGTCTTAGCTGCTGACGCAGTGAACGGAGAATCAAACGAGCTTGACTTTGTTCAAGTATCTGACATGGTTCCCAATGACGATTGGGCATCTTCACCGTTTGAGTACTGCACTCCTGTACATGTACATAGGGTTGACCCTAATTTTCAAGTGCTTCGTCCCCGCATGGGGAGGGCAGTTCTATCTAGGCGAGGCCACATATGCCCAATGCCCAAACTAAAGGTTCCCCTCATTTGCGAACGCGATCGTGAAGTGGTTGGGTGTACCACGCACCTGTTGTGTCGTCCGTCTCCAAGCATCGAGCGATCCGCCTGATCGGAGAAGAACGGTTGTAGGAATTCTAAATTGCATGACTGATGCTGGAAAACATGATGTAGGCATGGTGTAACCGAGCAGGATACCTTCCTATTTGACTCTCCAAGATTAGTGGCCCAGTGTTGGAGACACGAAGCGAAAGGTGGGATTGGGATGCCAATAAGCAGTAGGTAGTTTCCGTGCTGGGGGGGTGTTTGAGTTTTAGAACGAAAGGGTCTCACCAGTGGACACTGTTCGGACTGGGGGGGTGGCGTGAAGGTGGCGTGAACGTCAGTGCCTTCAAACGACTTACTTACTCGGAGTCATGTCAGTACCTTCAAACGTGGCGTGCACGTCAGTACCTTCAAACGACTTACTTACTCGGAGGCACGTCAGTGCCTTCAAACGACTTACTTACTCGGAGTCATGTCAGTACCTTCAAACGTGGCGTGAACGGCCGTGCCTTCAAACGGCTTACTTACGCGGAGTCACGTCAGTACTTGGGGGGTTGGCGTGAAGGTGGCGTGAACGTCAGTGCCTTGAAACGACTTACTTACTCGGAGCCATGTCAGTACCTTCAAACGAGGCGTGCACGTCAGTACCTTCAAACGACTTACTTACTCGGAGTCACGTCAGTACCTTCAAACGTGGCGTGAACGTCAGTGCCTTCAAACGACTTACTTACTCGGAGGCACGTCAGTGAAGGTGGCGTGAACGTCAGTGCCCTCAAACGACTTACTTACTCGGAGTCATGTCAGTACCTTCAAACGTGGCGTGAACGTCAGTGCCTTCAAACGACTTACTTACTCGGAGGCACGTCAGTGAAGGTGGCGTGAACGTCAGTGCCCTCAAACGACTTACTTACTCGGAGTCATGTCAGTACCTTCAAACGTGGCGTGAACGTCAGTGCCTTCCGACGACTTACTTACTCGGAGTCACGTCAGTACCTTCTAACGTGGCGTGAATGTCAGGGCCCTCAAACGATCTGCTTACTCGGAGTCACGTCAGTACTTGAGGGGGTGGCGTGAACGTCTGAACCTTCAAACGACTTACTTTCTTGGAGTCAAACGTCAGTATCTTCAAAAGACCACACTAGGGGTTCACCAAACGTTCCCGAGCGAAGTTTCACACAGAGCTGCAAAGATGAGTTTCGACGAAATCCTCGATTGCATAGCTGGTGTTGGGGTATTGGCAGCCAAACTCAAGATCTTCCATGAGCGGCCGAACCACATGAGGCTCGAATTCGTCCAATTTCGTGGCGGAGAGGCAGCAGATGTTCTGGAGGCTGAGAGGGATACTCAAGAGACAGCAGGGGAAAAAGAGCCCCAGAAGAGCGCGGGACGACGCGGCAACTCAGAGGAGTTCCTCGGGTGAGCAGACGCTGGGGGTTAACAGGGTCTTGATCAAGGAGGCGGCCAGCAAACGCGGAAGGGAAGGCATTCACGCGAATCGGGCGCACGAGCATTGGACCGGGGGGTAGCGAAGCACTTCCGTCGAGCAGCCCGGTCTGAGCTATCAAGCGTCTATGAGAGGACGCCGGATCAGGGGTCGGGTAGGTTTGTGTGTACCCCGTTACATAAGCGGCAAAGGATGCTAAAGCATCGTACCATTTTCAAGTTAGATGCACGGAGCCGCAGTCGCAGTCGTGACCGCCGTAGCAGCCACCACCGCGGTAGCAGGAGTGCCACGCAGGAGCGCAACCGCAGTAGCAGCAACCGAGCACGGCAACGGGAACCGGCAGGACGGGGGGGCAATCAGGTCCACCACCTCCGCCACCGCGGAGGGAGCGCAAACAGCCGGCCCAGTAGGAGAAGGAGGAAGAGGTGGAACAGCATCAGGCGCAGCAACTGTGTCATCAGCAGCAGCAGCAACTGCAGCCGCCGCAGAAGCCGAAACAGCAGCAGCGACCGTCAGAAGGAAAAGCGGAAGGCGTAGGAGCCGCGTCACGAGCATCGGGGATGTCCGTACGTGGCCGAAGCTCGTTAATCGTCGAATGGATAAGGAAGGACGCGGCAGCCGGTTCGTCGGGGATATGGAGGAGGAGTTGCCCACGCTGTTACCGGGTAGTGGCCGGGATACCCGCTGTGCACCGACGATAGTTATGCGTCGGGCAGGGGGGGTGTTGCAGCGCTACGGGCTTCAGGAGTCGCCCAGGTGGGCGACAGGGTATTCTGTGATGTACGTTGACTGACCTGACCAGTGACGCACGGAGGGTGCATCGTGTAAGGCAGCGATAAAGCCGTAGGATGGCTCGCTGTCATATCGATGTAGGTATACAATGGAGTGTCCCCGGCGGGGGAGGCCATTGTCTGGGTCATGGAAACCCCGTATCGGCTGTAATGGTCGATACGGGTGCTCTCTGGCCCTACCTGGGGTTAGTCAATCCCACCAAAGAACGAAAGAAACAAGTCAAACCATATCCTGTTCACACACCGTGCATGATTATCGCCTATCACGTGCCTGTCTGTTAACCACGCGTCGCACCTGCTGAGTAATACCAACACTCAACCCGCGTGGCGTCTGGCCACCCCGTGGCCAGAGAGGATTCAGGACCGAGGAAAGGAGGAAATCCCCAGAAGGACTCTCTCAACGAACGACAACAGCTGGCTATCGAGGTGAGACCGAGCCGATAGCGTTACACAGGAGGAGGCAGCTGTAACACCTTTGGGTGGAATGGAGCACGCTGTGAGCATCGTAGCGCGCACCATGACCGCAGATTCCGCGAAGCGGAGCATCAGGATGTGGCAAGAAGCGGGGCAGCATCTAGGCGTGATCTGCGTGGTGGTCTATTTGTTCCCTCGATGTTGACAGGCGAATTCGCCCATACGATCAGGTACATCGCTGATCCCATCCAGCGGCTTCTCGACATGGTCACCTTTCCGCTATCCAAAATTGATATCGACGCCTTCTCGCCTCCGGTGGAGCAGGAAACCTCGGCAGTGTCTCGTACGCCGGAGGTTAATTTCCAGACTTGGGTCAGAACATCAACAATTCTAGACAAAAGGATGATGTGCTGATCGCCCTAACCTCGACTCAGTTCAAGTCCGTAAAAGAAAAGAAATGCTCTATATATAGTAGACAGAGTAATGAGGCGCAGAACAACAGTAATTCTAGACAGAATTATGGTGATCTGCCAGCCCTTAGCCCAGGGGAGACTCCTTGGGCACAGGGCACACCCGAGATGGAGCAATATAACAGTAGCTCTAGGCAGAGTTACTTGGATCAGAACATGAACCATTCTAGACAAAATGAGGATGCCCTCATCGCCCTGACCTCGAGTCCGGGCAAGTCCGTAAAAGAAAAGAGATGCTCTAGACAGAGTCATGAGGAGCAGAACAACAGTAATTCTAAACAGAATTATGGTGATCTGCCAGCCCAGGGAAGATCCCTTGGGCAAAGGACACACCCGAGACGGAACAAAATAGCGATAGCTCTAGACACAATTGCTAGGATCAGAACATCAACAATTCTAGACGGAATGATTATGTCCTGATTGTCCTGGCCTCGAGTCAGGCCAAGTCCGTAAAAGAAAAGAGATGCTCTAGACAGAGTAATGAGGCGCAGAGCGACATAACTCTAGACAGAATCATGGAAATCCGCGAGCCCTTAGTCCAGGGGAGGCCCCTTGGGCACAGGGCACACCCGAGATGGAACAAAATAGCAGTAGCTCTAGACAGAGTTGCTTGGATCAGAACATCAACCATTCTAGACGGAATGATGATGTCCTGATCGCCCTGATCTCGAGTCAGGGCAGCCCGTAAAAGAAAAGAAACGATCTAGACTGCTAGACAGAGTGATGAGGCGCAGAACAACAGTAATTCTAGACAGAGTTATGATGATCTACCAGTCCTTAGCCCAGGGGAGTCCACCCGGGCTCAGGGCACACCCACAACGGAATATAATAGCAGGAGCTCTAGACAGAGTTGCTTTGGTCAGAACATCAGGGATCCTAGACAGAATGATCATGTTCGGACCGCCCTAGCCCCGGGAGAGACCTCTAGGGCACAGGGCACAGCCGTTGCGGAATCGAGCAGCCATAGACAGAGTAATGATTTCTATAATAGGACAGTTTGTCAAAATAAAAATACTTACAAGGGTCGGTACCACAAGTAGCACCGTCAAAAGGAGTTGAAATGGACCACGTTCAAGGACAGACAAGTAAGCCAACCAGATAGGAAAAAATCGCTGAACTGAACGAAAAATGGAAGCAAACACAAGTATTATTGATGACAGACAAACCTGCAAGAAAAGCATGACACGAGAGACGGCAGAGACAGGCACGGATCTTTTGTCTGTATGCGCTAGTAAAGTGGGAGATGTTGGCCGTTGGGCTCGGAGTCACCCTGGTGTCACCTCCGTTGGCCGTCGATTATGCCGAACACTACTTTGGGGGGGACAAAGGGTTCCCCGCAATAACAGAACTCATAGACATCTTGAAAAATGGCGTGCCTGTAAAGACAGCAGTAGCGAACCTCGACCCTTCAAGAGCAATTCGTTATGGTAACCACAGCACAGTGTTTGAACATATGGACCTAGTGTTAGAGCGTGTGGCACCAGGGTAGGAGGTTCATAGCGCTGTGACTGTCGTGACCAGCGGTATGGGAAGGATAATACGGCGCGAGACAACTGTCCTGATCAGTGTCACGTGTCGGGTCTATCCGATAGGCAGAGGGCAAGCTTTGGTTAGCATCCTCTGGGCGGATCTCATAGGGGCAGGGAGGATCCCCGGGGTGGGAACGCCTTGGATCTCGGGTGCAGAACCAGTAAGGAGGTTTCGGGACCACCCGGTGTTACAAAACACCACCAAGTGAAGAAAGAAAGTCCAAGCCAAGTGATCTGTGATACCTGTCCTTTCAACCCCCAGCCCCTTGGGACCTGTCTTGCCCGTCGTGCCCGCCATCGTGCCTGTGGTGCTTTGTTGATTGTCCACTCTGGCTGCTTGCAACTGCCGCATTGCATCGATTCATTTTCTGCTTGACCCGATCATTTCTGCACGAAGGCACTTCTCGAACTCTCAAACAACAGGTGAGCCGGCCTCAGAAATCTAACGAGCACGGGTCCTTTTTAGCGTCTGAAAGCTGTACCCTGCTATATCCCTAGTTTGGGAGAAACTGTGCGAAGATCTACGACGCAATCGCGTTCTAGTGTTCAACAGAGAGTCAGCCACCGCGCTTAAAGGGCTGCGTGGGGCACCCCTCGGTGCCGTTGTTACGCACAAGGTCAGAAAAATTAACGTCTCCTTTGATGTCGACGCGGCGAGCGGAGAGAAGGGAGGACTAAATAGAGACACGTAAACGGAAGACGAGCCGAAATGCCTCTGTGGTGACGCACTCCCATCACTTTTAAACGCGCTCACTGATCTCCGATTAAGGTTGCCCCACTCTCGTATTCTATAGGCCAAAAAAGACGTAACAGACGCCTTCAGGAATATCAGGGTGTCACCGCACCATGCTCAGAAATTTTGTAATGTGGTAGACGACGTTTTGGTAGCAGATTTAGACTCACCTTCGGATGGACAGCCTCGCCGAGATACTGGGGCCTCGTGGCCTCAACGCCTCAGCGGCCGGAACACGCCCATCTTCACACCACGGTAGATAGTGTGGCTATTGTACCAGAAGGAAAGGCTAAGATGTCGCATGTTCAAATCGTGGAGCCAAGGAGTCGGGCAAGCCAACTAGGATCCCGTCTGGAGTCAGAGTGAAAGCACCACGAAGGGGGGAACCAAACGAACCGTTTTTGACGGCAGTATACGTGGTTGACTTAATTATGGCCAGCGTGCAGCTCGATCCCTCAGATCAGACGGCCCTCATATTATCCGCTTTCCTCGCTTCAGACCAGGCGAGAAAGGTGAAAGCCCTATACCCGCCCCAAAGAAGGGCACTGATTCGAACACACTCGTACATGCGCTGGGTGTTACAATCAACACCCACACCATGCGGATCTCCGCGGCTAAAGAAAGGGTAGAAGCGATTAGGCTCGTACTCGAGCAGGGGTGGTCGGGTGGCAAAACGTATACAAGCGCTAAGATGTTTTAAGCATGGCGGGCAAACTGTGGAACCCCACCTACATAATCAAAGCCGGTAGATACCTTGTTTGGCATATTTTACGTCTGACCGATCTTCACTACGCCGCTAAAGCCAAAAAACGGACGAAGAGAATAGTGAGACTGGGCTGGGAGTTCCACAATGAGATTTCCTTCTGGAAAGGGGCAATCGAACAGAACTTGGTCAGCGCCGGGGAGTCTCTTGGCGCATTATTTTATGCACGTGTAGAGCGACCTCCTTCGCGACGATACGACTCGGACGCAAGCTGGGGGGTTTGCCCAAAAGTGAAGATATACTGGAGATACGACTTGCACCCCGTGTGCTGTCGCGGCTTTCGAAGAACCAAACGATGACCAAAGGAGAGGACACAATCACAATGAACTTGCATGAATTGGGTGGTATGGTCATGACTGCGTACATGACGCAAGTCATCCCGCACGAAAGGAGACCCCGTACTATTGGGGGGGGACAACGTTGCAGCCGTGTCATGGATTAATCGGTGTGGCGGGTCGCATGACCGACGAGCTTCACTGGCTATGAGACTTCTAGGTAGACTGGAAATTACGAGCGGTTGGAGTCATGACAAAAAACATTTTCCTGGCGTGCAGAACGTAGTAGAGAACGGCATCTCGAGATACCCAAAAAAAGAAGATGCGCAAAATTGCAGACACTCGGACAAGGGCAAAATGGAGAGAGCAGAATGTAGGTGATGATGGTCGTGCATTCTCCGAGACTTTCTGAAAGCCAGAATTCCCCACAGAGTACATAGATGACACAATTTGGGAAGCGATGACACGAAATGCAGAAGCATGAACACCTCGCAAACCCCATCGAGCAGGAACACACACTGGAGAGGGCGGGAAGGACGATGACGTGGGCAGACTGGTGGAGACACTCGCGCTGGCCTCAGTGGGGGGAAGCCCGCAGGCGTTGTACTGGAACAAGTGGCAAACCTGGTGCCGTCTCAGAGCGATAGAAGGGAAGAGTCCGTGGCTAGCAGAGGGGGATGGAGTTGAACGCAGCAGTGGAAGAGTTGACAAAATTCATGGCCCTGCTATGCTTTGCATTTAAAAACCAAAGTCAGGCCATACGAGGGTATTTATCCGCGATTAAGTGTTCCACAGAGTGTTCGGAGGTTGGGAGCTGCCCACTTCACACTGCATGGTTGTAGCAGTGAGAACAGGGATCGATAGAGCTCACGGAAAACCGGAGATACACCCCAAGGTTAGGAAGCCTCTTACTTAGGACCTTGACCACGGGGATGCAGAGCGCGTGTGAGTTGGGAACCGAAGGATGGGCAGTCTGGAGCGGACTTGCGTTGTTGTTTTATCTGCTATGTAAAGCCTCCCAAATTTGGGCCTTCGGCAACGGACTGGTACACAGATTTCTGTCTGACGAGGAGAGACTTGGTGTTTTTTTCGGTAGAGTCTCAACTAGCGTGGGAAGAAAGACGTTTTGTAGACAGAGAAGTGACGTTCCGCGCTTCCAAGTCAGACTCCAAGAGATTGGGTGCAACCGTCACAAGGACGAGAGTAACGAAAGGGAAGGGAAGGTTTTGGGACGTACAGAGTCATGGGGCGTTGGAGATCCTTCTGGATTTACTAGACCTTCACCCCGAACTGAGAAGGTCAGCACCATTGATGCAGACACGCACGGTCACCAGGTGGAAGGGGATCGCGCGCACCGTTGCAACAAAGGTCTTGAGGCGGATGGTAGGCAGTTTGGGTAGAGACCCAACTCGGTACGCCCTCCACTCCGGCCAGATTGGGGGGGCAACCCAGCTTGCTGCGTAAGGCGCAGCAGACATTCAGATTCTAAGGGCGGATAGATAGAAGTCTGAAGTGTTCATGGTCTATGTATGAGCAGCAGGGGAGGGAGCAGATTTTGTGTCAGAGTAACTAACAGGGCAATAATTGCATGAAGATGAGTGATTTAATTCGAGGGGTAAGCGGGCTTGCCTGATGGAAAAGAGGTCGACCAGGTGTCCGTTTTCCCTTGAGGTACTGCTCGAAACGTAAACGTAGAAAGCGGGTTAGCCCGAAGTGTGTCCTGGGAGCACCGGTGTCCCATTGTATAATGTGGTTTTCCTCGTCGGCATTGCTTTACTGCGTAAATTAATACCACAATTCTTGAGACAAATGAAACGAATTAAAACATTCAAAGCAAAGAGGGAGTAGTTAATATGGAGTTTGTTAAACAAAGCGTTGTCAGGAATTCGGAGGCATTTTTAATGTGACTCATGAACAGTGGATTTCGGATGGGGGTACCTGGTCAGAGTTCGTGCCCCAAGAAGAGGGGGAGAACCAGCAAGAGAAGAAGCAGGTAGAACGCAAGATAATAGTAGGCGAGCGTTTATTTCATACCATCCCACCCCAACGCTCAAGAGAGAGGGGGGGGCGCATTTTAGGTACGTCTGGTAGTGTACGTGTTGACATCAGTGTCATTGCCCAATTCGTTTGTCCATCACGAGATATATATGGCCTAAAACAACATTCCACACATAAATCAAGCGTTACGAGAAAAATGGTACCAGTGGTACTTACTGCGATGCAGCATTCAAATTTGCGATTTGCGATCTGAAATTTCAACACCATATTTTTGACTCCCGAGCAAAAAGCTCGTTCCGGGCTTTTTTATTTTTCGTTTTTTTAGAGGAGTTTCAGTCGTGTTTTTATTTTTTGGGGTTTACTTTCGGTCACAAAAAAAAAAAAAAAAAACACCCGGAACACGTCTCGGTTGGTACATGGACACCACCGTGTCAGACTTTTATATCCAACTGCGAAAATTGGGCGCTGCATGGTCGACCTCCTGAAGTGACGGGGTCTTCTTGCCTGGCCCAGCTCGTTTGCACGCTGCCAATGGTGCTCCACCTGTTTGTGTCGTAAGGTTTTCAAGGTACTTGACTGGTCAATGCATGCAGGCATACGTGTTGCACGTGCTCCGTTTGCCTGTTGCTCGAGCTCGCCTGTTCGCTAATTGTTCACGATCGCACACACATATTATATATGTTCGATAATATATGTCTGCATGCTACTGACCACATCTTGTCTTCAAAACCCAAATATATGCAAACGACAGGTGTCGGTACAAACCAAAGGTACCTGTAGTAGTCAGGGGACATCCTGGGGACATCCCCGGGTTTTCTTTAGGAATATGGATCTTGGGGTATAACGGATGTTGCGTCCTTGTTGCTGGGAAACATCGCCCACAACCATCACTTTGTTTGGTCTCCTAATAAATTTATGCATCGCGTCGACTAGGGTGGCTGACTCGCTCGAGTGGTACAGTTGTATGCTGGCCTTGTTGGAGCGAATGCATTCAGTTAACTCCACGTAAAATTGTGTGCTATTACGGGGGACCATAGTTAACAGGACCAAATATTGTTAGTAAAAATGGTTAAACATATAGGTTTTTATGTGTACCATAGGTCCTGTTAACTATGGCCCCCCGTAATAATAGTCTTGGGGTATCGCTTTCATGGTTGAGCGATACGCGTCAGAGCCCAGAAACTTTTTTTGTAAGGTAGTACCAGGTGCGTATCAGGTAAAATATGTACGACAACGATAACAAGTCTTGAAACAACAGCGACATATTGATGCCTATCGCCACCACCACCGCAACCACCACCGACAACGACCACCACCACCATCACCACCTGCAACAAGCTTCTACCGCTGCTGCTGCTGCTGCTGCTGGTCAGCTGGTGGTGGTGGCGAGGATGGTGGTGGATGGTCTCTGGTACCAACCTGGTTCTCCAGTGAGCACATATCAACATATAGATGCCACCATCTCCAGCACAACAAGAAGCAGCAACCGCATCCACCACCACCACCACCAAGCTTTTGCTGATGGATAGATTGACGACAAGGAACATCGTCGAACAACAAGCAATATACCTTACTTGAGTGGTTATAAATAATGAAGAAGCTCGAGTATTGTAAGCTGTGTACTCGACACACTACAGGTAGTAATAATGTTTATATTACTTCGCGCCGTCAGATTGTAGACGACCTGCGAAGAACGCCGAAAACTGAACCCAAAGTGTTTGTCAACACCATTTCGTAAATGGTCACGACGCTGCCAATACCAAACAAGCCTCCCCACCTTGTAGCTCTCCTGTTTCAACGCTCAAAGACCAGGTACCTCTTAAAAGTTACCTGGTACATTTTACTAGAACCTTCGACGCAAATATAACCAGAAACAGATATGTATTCGGGCTAAAACGGTCCGGAGCGGTGACACCATACGAAGTCTGAAGCCTGGTATAAACTCCAGCAGGGAATGAGCGCCTTACTCTCTTGGCAACCGAGAGCTCGGCCGGAGTGCATGCACCAACTTCAAAAAGCCGCTTCTCGTTTGGCTCAATATAAGGGTGCTAACCGCATTATCCACTCATGTTTGGGCGTCGACCTACGATAAGAAATAGCACAACTTCCTTCCAGAGAGATCGATGAAGCGCACCCACCAACTACAGGAACCGCCGCTTCTTGCTTGAGTTCATGTACGGCCGCATCACCCACTCGTTTTCGGCTTCGACCTGCGGCAAAGATTCGAATGAAGTGTTAATATTCAGGACCCCTATTCCGAAGGAAAACAGCAGTGAACGGCAATGCGAAGTGTGTAAGAGTTCGACGTATGGACATGGGGCGACAGCCATAGCTATCAGATTTGTAGACACAATGAACCCGAGGGCATCCGAGGGCATGGCGGGTGGGTAGTCAAATACCTAACGTGGAATAATTTCACCCCGGTAACCGGCACCGGTAGCTAACGATGACGGCAACGGGAACGTATTCATCACTGCAGCTACCGGCTACTGTGTTGAGGTGTGTGGAGGAGGTGATGCTTCGACAGATGCTTCGAGGCCCGCAAAATGTAGCAGCTTATAAGGTCTAACGGATTAGATTTCGGCTCGAGGTGGGGAGCAGTGTCGGAGGCGGTATATTGAAAGCGAATCGAGGGTCCACCCGTATCCAGATCGCGTGGGGAGGTAATCCGTGCTGACATGAAGGAACCCGAAGGAGCGCCAAAGAATGTCCCTCCATGAAAGCTTTCAGATCCACGTGTCATATAGCGGTGTTGAAACATAAAGCGCAGTGCCTGCTGAACTGGTGAAAGGATTATTTAATCCGGCTGTTCGTGTCCCAATGCTACCGTCCCGACGTATATACCTGATCTATCTATCTATACCTGGTATCGTTTGCACTTTGAGATCCCGCATGAAGCTGGTTGAGTCATGCCACGGTAGAGCGGCTACCTAAACTATTACCGGTATGACGTTCCTCACATGAGGATATACCTCACAAAAAAAACGATTATAGCAACAACCAACGTACGCGCAAACCTATGAGCAATCCCACGTGCTACTCGTAGGCATGCAAGGAATAGTACAAAACCCAAATGGGAAGTTGAAGACAGTCATAGCTTCTCAGTTGAGGAGCCCCGCCAGGAAAAAAAAAACCCGTGCTCGAAAGCTCCACCCATAAAACACTAGAATAGATGGCTTGGGCCGTGTGCTATTGTTTGGGTCGAGTCTGAAGTTGTACGTGGCTACGGGTTAGCGTGTGGGCAGTGTTCGCATCCAATCGAGCATGGTGGTAACCCAGGCCCACGGTGATTAACTCAAGGCTGCCCTCCTCGGAGCAGCCTCGATTTTCGTACCAGGTACGCCGTCTTTGTGAAGGAACCCCCCCCGGAAGTCGCTTTGAAGAAGAACAAAATTAGATTCCATCGCTGTTCAAGAACAAAAATAAATCGCACGTAGATATCACGGTAGTACTCGTACATTACTGCTAAAACCGCTCGGTAGCACATCAGACTATCCCTCTCAAAGATAATGGGTGCTTGATAAGTCTACACTGTGATTATCCGGTATGGAGTATTGTCTGCTTCCATTGCCCCATCAATAGAATCTACCATTGCAAAAGTGATATACTGGTAAATGCTCTCTCGACGAAGACGAGTGCAGTCTGGGATGAGTCAACGATCACTGCGCGCACGCATGGAAAAAAAACACACCACTTTTGAACACAGCCTGCCAACATGATTCCCCCCGGTAGCATTGCGTTGACTGTGTACTGAAGGGGAGAAAGCACTACCGTTAAAAAGTGGCTTTTTCAAGCTGATTCGGGTTTGATTTGACACTGTGCGCATATTTCAAGAGATACTTTAGACTTCGACTTTTCATCAATTACGCAACATCCCCATGTGCCAGATTGGAAATTTCACTGTGCTCGCTTTTGGGTAAGATTCATGCACGGAGAAGGGTTGACAACAACCGATACAGTTGGACACGTTCAGTCGCAGAGCTACCACAACTTCTGACCTGGTCAAGTGTCCCAAGCCGGAGTTGGTAGAGTTGCATTTCAAAGCGCGGTCCGACTTCGTTTAACACCACTTCCTTCCCGCCCCGCTTCTCGTACATGTGATGCCGGAAAAATAGAACGTCCTCCTCGTTGGAGAAAGTCATGACCCGGTGCGAGTCTGCCTGCACACAAACAACCGAGACGGCCGTTACCTAGTGTTGGATACTACAGTACGCAATTTCAGTAGCAGGCGTAGCGCATACCTCAGACAATACTGGGCAAGCGAACAATAGGTATCTCTCCGTCAGATTTGGCCTGGGCGGATAGGTACGGGCAAGAAGACGTCACAACACAGAAGTCGAGACGTGATTTCCAATAACGAAGATGTCTGCTGGTTGTAACCTGCGAATGGCGAGAGTGAACATCGTCAAGCCCGACTTTCAACACTTGAAAACAATAGGCGACATAAACGAGCAGAGAGGGCTGAAATACGCAAGGAAGAGAAAACAGCGACCGCAATGCAAACACAAACACAATAAATGAAATGAACTGGGCCTTGACCGCATTCCTAGTTGTGGCCTACTGCTAAATTTGCGTCCAATTGCCGTATCTTGAATAAAAAAACATGTTTTGCCAAACTAAAAGGTTTATGAATAAACCAGTGCACGCAGATTTTTCTCAACGAAACCTTTAGAAAGGGTACCACCAAAGACAATATGAACTGCTTACACCAGTACACCATACGACTTTCGATCATACCTTGGGCACAGGGAACAAATACTTGAGCACGTCTGCGACTCGTTGCCCGAGAGATGTTGTGAATTTGTCGATAATGAGGTGCGGGTACACCTCACTCACAGTGCCTCGCTCCGCAATGTCATGTCGTAGAACGCAGTTTGACAACGTAAAATACGCTGTTGGTCCGAGAGGAAGATGGCACACGATAAGCCCGTCTGGCTCTCCACGTGTTTCTTGCACTACAATCATGTCTGTAAACTCGCTCGATCGGCACGCGTCAACAAGCTCGCCAACCTGTCCGCAGAAGAGCATGGCACGCGGGTTCATCCCAATTAACATGCGTTGAAAAAAACATGCCAGGCGTGATATAAAGCGCTGTCACTCTCAAAATCCGCGAACATACCATGGGGCACGGTCGATGCTTACAGTTGGACCACCGTTGTTCTGCAGTATAGCACCCGCTGTTGAATACCTGCTGTTGCTCAATATTTAGTGAGTTGGTATCCTCTCTGCTTCGTCAAACGGATTATACATACGGGAGGACCGGAAACTACATTTCTGGGGCATTTACATGAAGGACTTTACAACGAGATCGCCTATTCGAAGGGAGCAAGAACACAAGCATAACCCTTCATATGCATACAGGGACGGCCTTGCATGGACGTGCAACACACGTTGCCTACATGTGACACTTTTAGGTGAAATAAACAGCTAGCTGTGTGCTGGCTTCAGGGTCTGCATGGTATTGGCATCATCCAGTAAACGGGCCACAACACAAATACCAACAGGACGAGAAAAGCAGCTGAAAACAAAAGGGAGGCTGTGAATTGAAGAGAATGGGGAATCTGCGCATGACAGAGGGTGGTATGACGGAAGTCCAGCACTACGAGTAAGAATGAGCGCACACGCAAAACCGTCGTATTATAGCTCTTGACGTCTCAGCATTTCAGCTGGCAGCTCTTGGCAGCTCTTGGTAGCTCTCCCTAGTAGTGGGGAAGCGCCGCAAGGAGCACACGATACCCCGCTGCGGTGATGTACGCCAATTTTGAGATCGAGTGATGAGTTGTAGCGTTGGACTCGTAGCCCTCTTGCGAGAAATAGTTGACGGCTTTCGACGTTGAATAGAAAAAAAAATACTGTGGGCCCTCTTACTGCGCTTTATTTTGTTTTAGTACCAACTGCAAGGGTCGTTTTCGGTCGGTTCGGGCCCCATAAAGTACCCACCATAAGACACCGAATTTTCACTCGGAATCGATTTCAGAATCCAGGACCAATATGCCCAAGAGACAGACGGTTTGTTATGCCCATCATCATGATGCGTGCCTTCCCACGACCGTAAGAAGTTAGCGTAGGGTCGCCTTGACTTTATCCTCTTTCTGTAGGCCGTTAGTATCTGCTTTTTGTTTTTCGTTTTTCGTTCTTCTTTCTTTTTTTTCCTGTTTCGCTATTCGCTTCTTTCGTACGCGCGTGATTATTAATAGCTACAGCACGAAGGAAGCGTTCTTGTGATGGGTTCTGTGTTTTCGGCTCACTATCCCCTACTCGCCGCTGCCCGCCTACTTGCGAGTTTGCAAGTCTGCGCATTAGTATTTTACACCTGGTACAAGATTTCCCTCCGGAGTGGTACGTAACGACCATCATTAGACGCAATACGGCAATAGCAGGTGTCGTAAGGTATCACTACGAAATACAGCAGGTATGGAAATGTCCAAACCCAGCTATGCACAAAGAAAGCTACGGTGGATTAAGGTCTCAGCGGGTGACGCATTTTTTTTACTTGTATGCTACTTCGTCTTCGATATATGTATGTGCCGGGTATACTGTGCGTAGCGAGGAGCCTGCTGTAGTTGCGTCCCGATGCGGGTTAAAAAATATGTACCAGATATGATGCCATTAATCAAGCAGTCTAAATTGGGGCAACAACAGACAAATACGCCCAAGGACAGCAGCAATCCAGCGCAGCAGCCGCAGAGAGTAGCATGTACAGTCTGCCGGTATGAGTATACAGGAGGAGTCGACAATAACGTACCGGGTATTTTTTCGGGTACCAAAGGCAACAAAGACACTTACTCGTACTCGTCGTGATGCTTTGAGGGGGGCATATATATATATATATATATATATACTTCGAAGCATACTTACCATGGTTGCGCGGCTAGGCACCTACTTATTGTTGCAGGAGATCTAAACTACTGTACATCAAGAATTGGTGCAGCAGTTATTAGATACATAGAGCAGCAAGCAGTATTCGTACTACGATCGTAAGCAGATTTGTTGCAACCCAAATTCACGTGAAAGCTTCCCACGTATTCATTGTAGCAAAAGGTATCACTCCACGCCACCTACTCCATACAGCAAAAATAACCAATAACCACAAGCTAAAACAGTGATTCGACCGTTCCAGCCAACTTCGCCAACCAAAGAGGGTGCAGCCGATCAGTCTTCAGCGGCGCACGACCAGACTTCAACAGCAGCAGGGCAGATATTTACGTACCGCATGAGGGCATTGACGAGCTACGATGTGCTGTTCTGCGCTGTGTGTGCGGTTAGCATCACCAGAAGAACTATCATACGATATTTGACCAGGCTCTTGGACCGTTGGAACCATACAGCAGTGTTCACTCAAATTCCAAGATAGTATTGAGTCAAAATTACTTGCAGCTAATTATACTGCAAACACGATCGAAATAACTCGCAAGCGCAGCCAGCAGTCCAGCTACGAACATGTCCGCCGTGTAGTAGCTACTGCGCAGAGGCGAGGGTATAGGTGTGAAAGCTGAGCCCTTTCCGCGTGGAAAACTGCGAGCAAAAAGCCACAGCCATGCAGCAGTATTCCACAGCGAAGCTTACTGTTGTCGTTTACAATAAACCGAAAGAAAAATACTTGTTTCGAAAGCTACGTACTGCCGTGTAGAGTGTGTAGCGAATAGGTCAATGAACCTGACAGTCCTGTCAAAGCTGAAAGGTGAAAAGTTATTCCCGCGAGCGTTCCACTACTCACGAATCATGGTTGATGGCTAGTAAAAATCTAGCGAATGTATACCGAAGGGCCCAGCTAGCCACCGACCGCGCCAGACGAGTTTATAGTTACTACTATTTGCGAATATTGCGTAGTTTCTTTGATTCTTGATTGTTCCCTTGTTCATTTGGTTTATTTTGTTTTCCTCTTGGTATGCGACCCCCTCGGTTTTTTTAGGAACCCATACACCGTACATATCTGATACGTATATACGCACGCTGGTTTCACTCGTATTTCCTTGTCCGGAGTGTACGATTTGCTTCAGTGCTCATATGCATCATTATTGTATCTTTTACTCGAAACGTTTTTCTACTCCAGAATTATTGGAGGCTGTCCTGTGACCACGGACTCGATTTTGGCGAGATGAGTTAATATGACAATAACAATATACTGTACCAGGTACCTGGTAAATGATGCCGAGTGTAGGGTGCTTGCTACACAGCTTACAAGCAGATTACCTGGACCAAGGATCGGTATTCCAACAAAAAAACAATAAAAAACGGGTTGTACTCGTACCAAACGTTCTGTACTGCTCTATATACAATATACAAGTGCAACATGCGCAGCACGCAGCAACGGCAGTGGCCTCTCCTCTCGCGTGCTGGGGTGGCGTGAAAAAACAAGGAGCGCAAAGCCATAAAACTGCATACAGGGGTGTTCGACGCAATTTTCTGGTACAAGGGAGCTCGTCACAAGAAGCACCCTACATCGGCAGCGCTCGTTGGCCAAAAATCACAAACGCCAGGGTACACTGGGTCCGAACCTCTCGGGTTGGTCTTCACCGTAGTATGGTGAAGGATTCACCGTTTTATGGAGAGCAAAACACCGATCGACATGGCGACCAACGTCAATCTCACCAACTTTAGATCTCAACAAGACACAAACAACCCCATACGTGCCACGGAGCAACAACATACAACCAACTGAGCAATGTCGGCGGTCAGAGCACACAATGTCGTAAGGTCATCTGCAGCACGTCGGAGCCCTTTGGCTTTTGCCCCCGGCATGCCCGCCCCATGGCTATGAATTTCCACAAACCCACGCGACTACTGCATATATGGTCATCGGTGCAGGCAATCGCGCCACTATGTTGATTCGTGCGTTTGGACCTTCGGCTGGTTCGTGCCTCAACAGAGAGCGGGTGTATCAACTTGGTGTCTCAGCTACAGCAGCTTGGGATTATTTTCAGATTGGCCGCCCGCTATTTGTCAACGGAGATAGATCCACACCTCGACGTTGGGCTGCGAAACGGTCAAATTGGTCGAAATTCGGAAGACCCAAGATGAGACAAAATACAACCCGCAACTGAACGTTTGCACTTCACTTCGGGACCCCTACAGCTCCTCATAAGCGACTCCAGCCCAAAAATTGGGACACCAGACAGGAGTCATAGGCAGCCAAGTTGACTCACGAGGTGATGTTGTGAACTCAAAGTTGCGAGTCAGAAGCGCCAAACAGTCAATACCTCGGGCAGAAAATCGATTCCAACTTGATGTAGATATTGCAAGGCAGATAAGCCATATTCCTGGTGTGGTATGATCTACAGTATGATAGGTCATGTTGCCGGGTGGGACCCGTACACTCTGCATGATCCACTATGAATACCCTATGTTTCGTGGGTTGGATATGTACTATGCAGATCCAGCCCAAACTCTCACAACGGCAGCTGAGGAGCTAGATGATCTACTGTAGATATATAGATAGATAGATAGATCATCATCTCTCCGTGCGAGGTGTGAAGGAGTAGTAAATTCGGACATTTACTTCGCCTTGCTCGCCGAAGCCAAGGAGCACGGCTACATCACCGACGAAAAAACGGATTGCACCAAAAGCTTGCTGATTCCCTGGTGGATGTTTTAGATACTTTAGTAACCTGATGTACCCAAACGAAAATGCGGCAAGGCACATAGCGATGCGGTGAGAGATGACATAAATTATTTGGCCCACAAAGGGCAAAAAAGGCAAAAAAAAAGGACTTTTGTATATTTGGCAAAGTTCCTGAAATTCAGAAAACTCGATCTTGTGTGTGAATCTCATAGTGTATTTCCAAGTAGTTTATACATTTTGGCTAAACGCCTACCCGGGCGTCCTTGACAATAGATTTCCGGATGTTCCACCGTCTCAAGGGCGGGGGGGTTTGGTAAAGGATTTCCATCGCAGAGGCATTCTTCTCTTTTGTGTCGGAACGGCTACGCGTGCGTACTTGACAACGAATTCCGGAGAGTTTTGCCGTGTTGAGTGGAGGGTTACGGTAAGGGATTTGCATCGTAGAGAGATGCTTATTTTTTGTTTCGGTTCGTGAAAATATCTCTTACAATTGTTGCGATTTTCGTACTGCTCTAAAAGGTATATTCAAAATAAGTAAACGGACCTGCGAAACAAGAAGAAAAATCTACGAGTACTCAGACCACGCGGTTTCCATGATGGCATCAAGCCTACGCGGTGCGCCTGTTTGGTCTGGCATGGCCTGTCGAGCGCACCGACTTTTTCGAAAGACCCTAGATTCTCGAGACTGGAGAAGGGCACAAGCTGGATGGTGGGACTATACTTCGAAGTGGGACATAGGTGATAGCCAAAACTTTTGACGCAGACCACGGAAACACGCAAGAAGTCAACCGCAGTCGTTGATTACATTCGTACTTCCCACCGCTGTCAAGGTGCCTGCCGTAGGGTAAGATCACCGGATATCGCCTTCGGCTCCACTACACTATCACGTGTGCGAGCTGGTTGCAAGCAGTGCGATTATGAGCTGAAATACACCAAGCATTGTCATAAACTAGAATTTTGGTCCGGGCCTCAGGCGGCATGCAATTTCATTTGTGCAACCGAAGCAACATTTTGTCGAGATCTGAAGAAACACGGATAGGGAAGACCAGTGCTCTATGTAAAACAGTGCAGTAGACTTCACGTTTTTCACAAAACTCTTCGATTGGCCAACTACTGATTTTCGGGAGTCCCATCGGTCAGCACACGCACACACATTGTTTGGACCTTGCTCCCACTTCGCACCCTGATCCCACACGGACCTGAGCCCCCAAAACTGAACCTGTACGAGGTATATATCGTACTGCTGTCCTCTGTGAACGACCCTGGCTTTGTGAAGCCCCCCCCCCAGAAAAAAAAACACCGGGGGTGAACAAAAACTTTGATAACGCCCTGGGCTAGAGTAGACCTTTCTTCTTTCTTTTGCACCCCTGTGCCTTTGAGTTCGCCTCGGGGTGTTAGTTTTTCTGCTATTTGTTTGGCCGGCCCACGAGGCGTTCACATGAATCCAAGGCATTCATTCCGGCAATATTATTGCCATTGTTGCTGCCGATACATTAAAAACCTTTCCATCAACTTAAAAGCGCGTACCACTTCGGTACTCCTGCCGACAAACATGCGACTTGCATTGTCGCAAGTGAGCCGGTGCGCAACGCTAAAAAGGCGTATGGTACCGCTTGACTCCCCATGTATCAAGCGATACTCTAGCTCTTGCTCGTTGATTACGTAAACCGCTATTGAAACTTGTACCAGAAAACACAAGAAATACCTCATGGCACTTCGACTCAACACATGGCCGGACGCAGAGAGACGACAGTGGATCTCGTTCGAGGAATGAATGCCCCGTTGGCCTGGTGATGCGAGTGGGGACAAACCCGGGCGTGGAGTACTCTCGTTTCGCGCGGCCCTTTTCGGCTCGGAGGAGGTGTCAGAGGGGGTGTCCTCACCCGGCGGCGAACAGCGCAAGCTTCCCCAACCGCCCTTCTTCTGCTTCTTGGATGTTTTTTCGTATATATCTAGGCCCAACATCGTAGGTTCCAGCGCGAGAGATCCGCGGCAAAACGTGCGTTTGCGTATGTGTGTGGGTGCCCCGAACAGAAAAAAGAGATTAAACACCTCGGGAATTTACGCCCTGTTTTTTTTTTCGGGAAAGATCATCCCTCTACCTCTGAGAAGGCCCTGGCATGCTCTCTTTCACCAAAAACGTTAGGCGCCACGGGGGGCAATCACCAAGGGTATTACGGTAGTTAGCCGTAGGCAAGGCCCATCAAACACCCTGATCCCACGCCGACTTAAACACACCCAGCGAAAAAAATGCCGAAAGCGGGCCAAATTCCCAACGAACAAAAAATATACGATCGGTGACTGTTTGGCATGATAAAACATCACGATTCGTAACATTTAATTCCCATGAATAACGAAAATAGCTATTAATAATGTGTCACGTTTTACGTCATATGTCGTGATATCTTCAAATTCCAATATTATATATATACAAGGTCCCCCTCCGGGAGGTGCCTAGGGGAGTGGTGCAACTTAAGAGCGAATAATGCTTGTATGAAATCCTGCACAACAGTTCAGAGGTAGTAGCTGCATCCAGCCGGCATTAACGTGAAGAACACACACATATTTTTTAGCAGACTTTTTATTTTGTACGGGTACACTGTTTGCGGAAATAGCGTAAGTCAATTAGTACAAAAAATATACATATTTCGATTCGGTGATGCAATCTGACCAAAACAATTAAAATAATGGGCCTGAATTTCAATTTATTTCATTCGTACTGGGAATAGAGGTAATTAAATGTTTTCTGTCTTCGGGCACACGAAATAAAATACGGTACCGGTAAGTGGATATTGAACCTACTGAACAGATGAGTCGCGGCGATCAATTCAATGTATGCGGCGTAAACGTAAGTACAAAAAAGTTGCGCCAGGTCGAGGCTGCACTATTAGAGCCGGCGGAGTAAGATACAGCACATACAACATATATCCCGCCGATTTTTTTTTTTATTGGTGCTCAGGGTAACATAGGAAGGCTTCATAGATAAATGCTCGAGAACAAATCGTAGTCCGAGTACTGAGAGTATTGGAGTACTGGCGGCTAAGATATTGCGAGTACTGAGAAGGCCCAAATACTCAGAGTAATGAGAGTATGAGCAGTATCATACCGAACCCCGAGAGCACAAGCAAGTATGTACCCGTAGTATCGAAACACGAAACACTTGAGAGTACAGGCAATATCCGCAGTAAAGAACCTCGAGATACTGAGAGTATTCCCAGTACATATACCTCGCAGATCATAGCTCGAAATACTGCAGTGCTCTAAGTACTCGAGTTGTCCCCCGCGAAAGTAAGTTGCTCCAACTCCCACTCGTACGACTATCTGGGAGTGTTTTGTACCGAACCATGGGCCTGAAAATTATTATTATGCTTGCCATCCGACAATGTGTATGTAGTGTTGTTCTAAAACAAGACTGTTAATAACAGAAAGTGAAGAACTCTCCAGAACAAAAGCGCGGCAGTATCATACGACAAATCAAAACTGATGTGACGCTCATGAAGACGACTACAACCACCATCCCTCCTTCTCATCCACCAAAAAACGATCACTCCCCTCCTTAAGCACCCCTGAATATTGTCGACACGGCGCACAGACGGTCGAAGTATCCTTCATACTCGAAGTATACTGGTCATATTGAGGGTATTTTGGTACTGCGAGTATACTCGCAGAAGCAGTACGAACACTACCAACGGACGAAATACTGCTGGACTAGTACTGGCAGTACCCGCGGCACACAACCCGGAAATAATTGAAGCTCAACAGGAAGTATCCACGACAGCAGCAGTAGCGAACCCCGAACTAGTACGAGCCCGACAGTATACGCAGTAGTATCTGAAGAAGTAGGAGTACAAAACCTCAAAAACCCGAAATACTGCGAGTGTGCGAAGTACCTACAGCAGTATTTTCTCAAACATGCTTTGCTTTACTCCCAAGTATTGGGAGTAGCTGGGAAATGTTGAGGTGCTAACGCACACCACGCGTAAGCGCGCCCAAACTCTTTGCCTTGGGTAAAAACACACACAACTTGTATTGTATCATACGTTCAGAAAAGCAAGGTGGATGTACTGGTACAACAAAAGTCAAAAGTGAAAAAAAAACAAAAAAGCGCGGATGGTGCGAGTCGAACCTCCGAAACGATTTTTTTATCAACCGCAGTATGATATTTACGCTGGAGCAGTGCTCCTACAACCGGTACAACGTGTTTTTTACGCGATCTAATCACACATTGCAGGATCTCCTACAGCAGTAGAGTAGCTTGTACGGGTACGACTGCATATACATCAGTTACTGCTATATAAATTTGCCATTTGATCTGATACCTGTACGACAGCAGAAGATACGCGTACTGCGACAAAGGAGCGTACGTGTACTATCCCCTTTCAGCTGGCTCTAGGCTCTATCGGTCAGCAGGGTAGGAAACACATCAGCCAGAAACTACTGTAAGTATGTTTTGTACGAACGCTGCTGTACACGATGCTTGTACTGCACGACCGATGTGTTGTACGAACGATATGCTTTTGTTGTACTCGAGTAGACAAACATATCGATCCGGCGATGATCGGTACCGAGCAAAAAATGCCGGTCGCATGCGTGGTACGTGCATAGGCCAATGCCGATGGCAACAACAACGAACACTAGTTAGTGCCGAGCGTATAGCGCGGATCTTCCACATGCGCATAGTACCCTGCCTGCTGCTGCTGTTGGCGCACTGTGCTGAGCACAGCTGGAGCAGTGGCAAAGTTGGATCACACACAGCAATGCAGAAGAAGCAGCAGGAAGAGAGGTGATGATGATGTGGTCTGGGCGTGGTCAAGTGATCGATCGAAATCTCCGATAAATCAACTTTGATAGCCGCAGTACGACCATCCACACGCGCAAGGTGTGCCCACTGCTGTTGCTGTTGGGCAGCAGGGTTGTGGTGCTGTAGGAAGCTGGAGGTACGCACGCTCTGTGCACTGCTGCTATTGTTGTCTGGGAGGTGGTCCGTGCTCCGTGCACCAACACAAAAAAATGTACAGTCAGTGGAGCTAGGGGAGAAAACAATCAACATTTACCGATGCTCGCGTACAAAATAAGGCCGCTCGTACTGAAACCAGGGAAAACGTCTTATCCACTCCCGCCGTAAAAAGCATTGAGCGCCCGCCACGCGCTCCAGAGTGCACGGATGGCACCGAGACCTCGACCAATGTGTCCGGTCGGGCTTCATGTGTCCGACTACTTGCTGCTTTGCCGAAAAGTGCTCGTACGAAGAGAAAAGTTGGCAAAAGTGGGAAAATTTCACAAACATACGTATACATATTTCAAATCAAACGGTATTTGCGGGTAGGGCCAACTCTCGCGCGTAAGGCACGGCCAGGCTGGGCCGACCTCGCCCCGTGATACAAGCAAACCAGCCGAAGCCTGACCCGGCCTGCGAGATTCCAATCTCACGCGCCATCGACCAGGCCCGGTCCGCGAGATTCCAATTCCGCTGGTCGTCTGTCCGGCCTGGCCTGTGAGATTCTCAGGCGATTCCGCTTATTCTTCGCGCAGTGTCTCCTCGAGGTTTCGAGGCGGCAACGTGCCCGTTAGCCCGCGCCCAGCGATTCCTTCGGGCAGCCGCTCGTTGTCCACAATCGGCATAGAAAGCAGAGTCTGCCATGCCCTTACACGGGCTTTCGAATACCGTTATTGCCACGTGGGTTACGTGCTGCCTTGATCAGGCGTATTACGAGCAACGACAAAATGTCACGAATCGTGATTATATATTTTTCAAGGGAAAAGCTTAAAAAAATGGCGTCATGATTCGTAAGGTTCTTGTCGGGAATCGTGACATCAAAAATCACGATTCGTGACAAAAAAAAACTCACGAACCGTGAGTTTTTTGTTCGTTAGGGTTAGGGTGGATATTATCGAGGAAAAAAAAACGAAAGAAAACAACAAAAAACATGAAGAGCAGAACTAAAAGAACAAGTGGGTTCCCTAACCCTTATAGGTCAAATTCAATAAACTAGGTCAGTAAACTAGGAATAGAGATTTCGACACCTCCGTTTTCACATTTCTTTTTTTTCAAGTCCCAGAGCACTTAATTTGTTGATGAAATGGGGGTGAAATAAATTAAATATGGGTTATCCAAGGGCGAAGAGGAACATAGGAGGACCTCGGAGCGTTGACATGAATTTCTGATAAAGTTTCCACGACCGGTTGGCAAGCGCACGATCGCCTAGATAGGGGATGTGGCTGCCACGCGGCTTGTCGGCTAACGGCGTGAGCATAGATATGTAGGGTATGACCAAGACGGGTCCTCGCAAGAAACCGGGGGGTCAGGAAGCGGCTGTGGCGGTAATTTTTTCGGCAAGAGCGCCACTCAACATTCAAACGTCTGCCATCGAACAGCTATGGCCGAGACGCAACTTCTAGAGCGCTCCGGAGGGAGTGGGTTGGACCACGAGAACGCCCTGCTGTGAGGGGTGCCTCGCGTGTGAGAGTTGGGTCTATCCACCGGCGTTGTTCAGCGCTATCGCCGGGAATCACCTTATGTGGCGGTTGAGTCATTCTGAAAATTGCACCGCGTAAAAAAGTCGACTCGATTTCTTGTTCTTTTTTTTCTCGTTTTTTTTCGTTTCTTTTCCTCGACAGGACTCAAACTGCTGTATTTTACGAAAAAGCGAAAGTTTGTTCGTTTACATTGTGTTTTTCCCTCGTTAGGACCGGCCCTTAGGAATGACCCTAGGGTGGTAAACTCCCTTCATCGTAATTTATGCTGTACCAGGTACGATATACCAGCAGTACTGCTGTATCTGTGTCTTGTACAAGGTTCCCCTCCGAGAAGTGCCAAGGGGAGTGGTGCAGGAACGAAATATTACTCGTATGAAATATCTGCACACCTGCTTAGAACTGCATCCATCCATCATTCATGTGAAGAACACACACATGTAATTTCGGGGACAAGCTATACTGTTTGTGGGATTAATGTGGGATCATGACTACAATAATATAAAAGTGGGTACCGGTAAGTTAAGTGGGTATTGATGAGGAACAGATGGCTCGCGGCGATCAATTTAATGTTTGCGGCGTAAACGTAAGTACACAAAAGTTGCGTAAGGTCTAGGTTGCGACGTACTACTTTGCGACCGGCTGAGTAAACTACAGCGCATGCTATATGCTATATATATTGTTATTGCCCTCGATGAAACGCATTCGAGCGCTGTTCTCAGTTTGCTTGTCTTTTTTTAATGTGAGGTCGCAGTTGGAGTTGGTGACAGTGACGAGAGGGCCAGTCGGCACCGGCACACACGGCACCACAGCAAGCGGGGTTTGGCCCATACTGAGCGTCAGCGTTTGGCTCATACTGAGCGTCTGTGCGCTGATTACCGGTACTACTCGTGGTCGTACTGGGCGGGGATAGGGGATATTCGTCGTGGCTTTTGATCTTTTTTTGTTACCGCGTGAACTGAACACAATTAAATGCGCATACAACAATTCGATACTAGTCAACGAGGGGAGATCGTGCCAGATGCGAGTCTTGAGTCTCAGTACAGCAGAAGCCGCGCAAACTATCATACCCTGGTACAGCAGTTAAAATGGACGGTACAACATGTACGAACGTACCAACATTGTTCACGCCTTCGACGATATAACCACGTGTAAGGTACCAGGTACACGTTTTAATAATTCGAAGTGATACGAAATCACACAGGAATACAGAATACAGCACATACTTTATATGTGTATATATACACATATATATATATATATATATTCCCGCAAAATAAACGTTTCTTGGCGCTCAGGGTAAAAAAAGGCTTCACAGATAGATGCTCCCAGTATTCGGAGTACCGAGTACATTTAGTAGTCCGAGTACTGAGAGTATTGGAGTACTGGCGGCCAAAATACTGCGAGTACTGAGAAGGCTCAAATATTGCGAGTACTGAGAAGGCCCAAATCCTGAGAGTACTGTGAGTACAGGCAAGTATGTACCCGCAGAATCGAAACCTGAAATACTTGGGAGTACAGGCAATATCCGCAGTACAGATCCTCGAGATACTGAGAGCACTCGCAGTACGTATTCCCGAAATACTGCCAGTACTTCAAGTACTTGAGTTGCTCCCAGCAAAACCATTTTTCTCCAACTCCCACTCGTGCTACCATCTGGGAGTTTTCTGCTAGAACAATGGGCATGAATTGTCGACACGGTGCACAAATGGAAAAGTATACTTCATACTCCAAGTACACTGGGCATATTCGGAGGTACTGCGAGTACTCGCAGTACGAACACTACCAACGGACGAAATACCGCCAGTACTTGCAGTACCCGCAGTACAGAACCCGAAACACTTGAAGCATAGGGGGTATCCACAGTAGCGAAATCCCGAACTACTGCGAGCCCGGATGTATCCGCAGTAAGCAGTACAGAACCTCGAAATACTGCGAGTACTCGCAGTATCTGCACGAAAAACCCGACGTACTGCGCGTGCACGAAGTACTTACATTTTTTTTTTCGAACATACTGCTTTAGTGCCAAGTCTTGGGAGGATCTGTGAAAGGTTAAGGTTTCAACGCACGCTACATTTGTGCGCGCCCAAACTCCATGGTCTTGGGTAAATACATACAACTGTATGTTTAGATCATACGCATGAAAAAGTCATAAAAAAAAGTGAATGTACTGGGACAAAATTAATCAAAATTTGAAGAAAAAAAAAAGAAAAAAAGAAGCGAACGACGTGGGAATCTAACCTCGGGAAGGAAAATATTATCGACCGCGGTCAGTCATCCTACTCATACAACTGGCAAATTGAGGTTATTACGCAATCTAAAACACATGCCGGGATATTTTAGAGTAGCTTATCCTGGTATGAATGCATGTACAGCAGTACTTCTGTAAAATGCCACGTGATATGATACTACAGCAGAAGATACGCGTACTGCGACAAAGGAACGTGTACTGCTGCTCTTTCAGCTGGCTCTATAATAGGATCTATCGGTCAGCAGTGCAGGACACACAGTAGCCAGTACTGTGTTTTTTGCGAACGCTGCAGTACACGATGATTGTACGAACGACTTGTTGTGTACTCGACTCGTACATATTGATCCGGGGATGATCGGTGCGGAGCAACAAAAACCAGTCACACATTGCGGCAGGTACGTGCATATCCCAATGCCAATGCGAACAACAACGAACACTACTACTGAGAGTACAGCGCGGATCTGCCACATGCGCATAGTACACTGCCTGCTGCTGCTGTTGTCGCATTGTGCTGAGCTCAGCTGGAGCAGTAGTGGCAATGTTGGACCACGCATAGCAATATGCAGAGGAAGCAGCACAGAGGTATTTGATTGATGGTGTGGTGGTGGCGTGGTCAAGTGATCGACGGCACTCTCCGATACATCAACTAGCCGCAGTACGATCAGCGATACGCGCAAGGTGCTGACCGCTGCTGCTGCTGCTGGGCGGCAGGGATGTGGTGCTGTAGGCAGCTGGGGATAAGCATGCTCTGCGCACTGCTGCTATAGTTGTCTGGGCTGTGGGCCGTGCTCCGTGCAAAAAACACAAAATAATGTACAGGTACGTCAGTCAGCCTGGGTACGTACGTATGAAAAAAAAAGGCAGATGGTGGATTACGGACCGCAGGCTCCGATAAACACAACCAGCCACAGCAGTACAGCGCATATGGGTATGTTGCACACGCACAGCGTATGGGCGGCAGCGTCGTAACGTTGTGAACTGTGCATGTTATCTGCTGTCTACCTGGCATATGTCTGGGCTAGAAATAGGACCCTGATTTCAATTCCCCGGGTACCCGGCGGGTATACCCGATCGGGTCCCACCCGTTTGGCGGGTAGGCTCCGAGCTCAAAACCCGCGGGTTTTCGGAGCCTGCGGGTAATTGCGTCGTCGGGAACCGGGTAACCGCGGATTTTCGGGTACCCGCGGGTAATTGGTATTTCCGGTTCAATATGCCAGGACCTTAGGAAATCCGTCCAAAATATCACACACGTCAACCACACAAACCATCAACTAGCTACATTCAACGCTGAAGGGGACGCGCACGGCACACGGCATTGTCGTCACGCGGCACCAGCTGGGCACAATGAGCCAGGAGGCGAGCGATCCTGGCGCGGTCTCTCAGGAAACTGAATTGCTGGCGGGGGGCGATCTTGCTGAGAAATCCCGTCGAACTTGTAAAGGAGCCTGTGCAAAGCGCCTCGAAAGCGATGCGGACAGCAGCAGGGACGATAGCAAAGACTCTGCAGGCCCTGGCTTCCAAAAATTCTGCAGGCCCTAGCTTTCACGGCAGCAGCAGTGGGTACCCGGCGGGTATACCCGAACGGGTCCTACCCGTTTGACGGGTAGGGTCCGAGCTCAAAACCCGCGGTTTTTCGGAGCCGGCGGGTAATTGCGTCGTCGGGAACCGGGTACCCGGGTACCCGCGGGTTTTCGGGTACCCGCGGGTAATTGGTATTCCCGGTTCAATATGCCAGGACCCTAGGAAACCTTTCAAAACACGCACTCACACACGCCAACCACACAAACCATCAACTAGCTACATCCAACGCTAAAGGAGACGTGCACGGCACACGGCATTATGTCACGCGGCACCAGCTGGGCACATTGAGCCAGGAGGCGAGCGATCCTGGCGCGGTCTCTCAGGAAACTGAATTGCTGGTGGGGGGCGATGTTGCTGATAAATCCCGCCGAAAGTTCAAAGGCGCCTGTGCAAAGCGCCTCGAAAGCGATGCGGAAAGCAGCAGCGACGACAGCAAAGACTCTGCAGGCCCTGGCTTTCACAGCAGCAGCAGTGGAGAATCGGACAAGGAAGAACAGCGATGACTTCGATGAAGAGGTCCTAGCACCCGCGGGAAGTCCGAAGGCCAATGACGAGGAAAACCGTCAACCATCGCCCTCATCGTGTATATTTTCATATTCTTCGCGCATTCAAACCCATAATATTACGCCCGCGCAATGGAGTGATACACGACAAGGCAACTTTAGGGGGGCTGTGTATCGAACCAAAAATAAAACCTGTTGGTACTCTTCGTTTCGGCAGAACAGCAGTAATACACACTATCTTCCACTCAAAAAAAATCTCGAGGCACTGGCACTGCCTTGAAATAAAGAGAAAAAACGTCAATAATAATGCCGGGTACCCGGGTACTCGGCAAAAAAACGGGTACCTGGGTACCCGTCCGTCAAAATGGCATTACCCCGCGGGCAAGGTAGGGTCCGAGCTCCATGGCGCGTACCCGTTCGTGGCGAGTACCCGAAAGGCCCACCTTATCCCAGGCTGTATGCTCATGAGAGCCTAGGGCAGAAAAACAGACAACCTTTTACCAGTACGTACGTACGAAATAAGACCTCTCGTACTGAAACCAGGGAAATTGTCTTGTCCACTTCCGCCGAAAACAAAGGTTTCAGCGCTCTGCCACGGGCGCCACACTGCACGGATTGCGCCCGGTCCTCGACCAATGTGTGTGCCCGGGCTTCCCGTGTCGACTACTGAGCGTTTCGCCAAAAAGTGCTCTTACGGAGAGATATGTTCGAAAAAGTACGAAAAAATCACCAACAAATCAATTAATATGATGTCTGGGACTATGGCTGGTGGGAACCAAGGACCAGGCCGACCGGAAAAGAACTGGGTCCAATGTCCCGAAGACGACCTCAGGGTTTTTCAAGCCACCGAGGGGTCCACGGAAAGCTCCTATTTGCTGTTAGGAGTCGGTGTCATGGCCGAGGGCGGCTAAGAACAGCGGGAAGTGGTACCGGGGGGTCGTCGAAGCGGCAGACTGTTTCATGGCGAGGTGGCACAGAGACGAGGCACAGAGAAGCAGCTGAAGACGCCAAGAGCGGCGGCAAGGGGAGGGGGGGAGAGGGGGGGGCAGACGTACTGATACAGCTGTCGACCAACGCAGAAACGACATGATTGATCGGGTGGCGAGGTATCGGTTCGACTAGCTCTTACAGCCGAGCAGATTATTGTTTGTTTCTTGTTGAGTTGTTCAATGGGGAGGGGGCGCGACAGCTACAGTATGGACACTTGGCACCGCTATTGACGAGAGTAGGAAGGAGACGGCAAAGGGTGTGGCTAGGTTCCCGAATCGATGTTCTAGGTCAGACGGGCACCTATGTTACTGTCGCCGCCTTGAGTACTATGTTCTCTTTTCCCCCACCCCGTCTCTCCTCCTTGTTTGTTTTTGCCTAGTCTCTCTTACTATAATTTCCTTTCCCCTCCCCGCCGTCCGTTTGCCGGTATCTTCCTCTCCTTCGTGTTGCTTCGTCCGTGCAGCAGATACCTGTCCTTCCTGCGTACGTATGCTTTCCGTTTAGCAGCCTTTCTGAACAGCCTTTCTGAACCCCTTGCGTCACTTGTATTATGTTTCATTTCAGAATTTGTTTTGGTTTTTATTGTATTTTCGTTCTTATTTTCTGGTCTTGCTTGTGTTGTTGTGTTGTCGTACCCGGTATGTTGGTATTTCACTTGCTTGAGGCTGTTTCCTAGGCGGTTCGATTTCGAGGTTCAGATTTGTATTTTTCGATCTCAAAAATGAATGCCCCTGCTTATGCAGATTGAATATGCAAAATCCGACCGGAATTTTTTCGATTTGATAATCTGGGTGTTCAAATCGGAAAATGGCATGCTCTATCCACCACAACAAACAGCAACGATCAATGAGTTGGATGGTGACACAGCTGTGTAGCGACGTTGTTTCGCGCCCGACGCGCGGTCGGCGCGTCTTTCCGGGGCCAGACTACAGTCGGCTGGCGCGGGCTCGGGCCTAGAGACCAAGAGAAGCGCACTCGGTGCGCACCTCTTCGCGGATACGTACTCCTAGACGACTGCACTGCTGTACAGCAGCAGCAGTCAGTCACATTGTGAAACACAAAATACGAAGACAGGTTCACTCTAGCACATTCGCCGCGTCTCTTCGCCGCCAGGCCAGCGGCAGTCAGCCTTGGCTCGGACGCTTGGGTCCTACGCGCAGTGCAGCGCACCCAACGCGCCTCTTCGCGGCGCCAGACCACAACGACAGCAGTTGGTCTTGGCGTTTGCTCGAATATCTGCACGCACAATGAATCTGATTTTTCCGATAGCGAGACTGTCTCGATTTGCCATGTTCACATCTGAAAAAACGATCGGGTCAAAATCTGAAGCTCAAAAATCGAACCGCATAGGAAACGCTTGGGTCCTACGCGCAGTGCAGCGCACCCAATGCGTCTCTTCGCGGCGCCAGACCACAACGACAGCAGTTGGTCTTGGCGTTTGCTCGAATATCTACACGCACAATGAATCTGATTTTTCCGGATAGCAAGACTGTCTCGATTTGCCATGTTCACATCTGAAAAAACGATCGGGTCAAAATCTGAAGCTCAAAAATCGAACCGCCAGGCTGTTTCCTATGCGGTTCGATTTCGAGCTTCAGATTTGTATTTTTCGATCTCAAAAACGAATGACCCTGCTTATGCAGTCGAAATATGCAAAATCCGACCGGCAATTTTTCGATTCGAGAATCCGAAGACCCACGTCGTCGAATTTTGGCCCAAAATCCGGCGACCTGGGTCATCAGATTTTCAAATCGAAAAATGGCATGCTCTCTAAATTCAAGATGTTATCCATGACAGCAAACAGCAGGAGAACGATCGATGAGTTGGAAGGTGACACAGCTGTATAGCGACGTTGCTTTGCGCCCGACGCTCGGGCGGCGGGCGGCGCTACCCTCCGTGGCTAGACGTCAGTCGCCTGGCGCGGGCTCGGGCCTAGAGACCAAGAGAAGCGCACTCGGCACGCACCTCTCCGTGGATACGTACGAGTACTTGTACGTGGACTACACTGCTGTACAGCAGCAGCAGTCAGTCACAACATGGAACACAAAATACCAAGACAGGTGGCTCTAGCGCACTCGCCACGTCTCTTTGCCGCCAGACCAGAGGCATTCAGCCTTGGCTCGCACGCTTGGGTCCTACGCGCAGGTCAGCGCACCCAGCGCTTCTCCTCGCGGCGCCAAACCACGAAGACAGCAGTTGGTCTCGGCGTTTGCTCAAATCTCTACACACACAATAAATCTGATTTTTCCGCAGGAAGGCTGTTTCGTTTGCCAACTTCACATCTGAAAATGCGATCGGGCCAAAATCTGAAGCTCAAAAATCGAACCGCATAGGAAACGGCCTGACACTTGAATTTCCGATTATCATTATTTCTTCATTATTTGGTCTTCCTCTGTCTCAGTCTGACCACTGGAGCAGCATCTCTGTGGGATAAAATGGATAAGGAATCAGGACGGACACTGGGTGTACTGATTACGCTGGGTAGAAAGGACGATAAGACAACACACACATATATCTCACCTTGTGGTTACCTCTATTGATCCGTTGCGCGTTCGGCACGACGAGCTTCATCTCTTTCGCGAACTGTTTCAGCCTACTGGATGGATCCCGACTTGTGGTCACGCACACTTTGGGATCCCTCACGCCAGATTGCGCATACTCGTCATCGATTGAACTTCTCTGCTTGGCTGTTTCGTCGTCCTCCAGCTCAACCTGATGGTGTCAAGGGTTGATTCCGATTCACCAACGTCAGGCCAAGGTGGTTCATCAACGATGCGCCTTGCCTTCGCGCTCAGAGCGCTGTACCACTACCTACTATGTACCGTCGCGTACAGCAGTTGCACATATACACGACCATGCAAACAGCAACACAGCAGTACTGCTGTAGTACCTGTCGTCGACGCCCTTGTCCTTGGGACGTGCTGGACGAGCAAACACGGATGACACGAGTAAACACCGCAGGCAGTACGATAATGTTATTAATAATACGTACTGGTAATAATATGTAAAGCACAAATCGAGCAGCCGCAAGCTTTGCTCAAACAATGTTTCAAAGAAAAGTCAAAGACGTGCTGGAAGCAACGAGCCCCGTACATCGCTAGGAAGGGAACTGCTGTCTCACCTCCACCCGCGTTCATCACCACGCAGGCAAGCATTGTCTCACCTCGTGTCTCAACGTCGCTTCGTTAGCTCGTAGCTCAGTAGGGAGCGGGGTTCCGTCGCGCAGAGCCTCGCGTACCTTTTGCTTGTCCTCGTAAATCGCCGCCTCCTTCCCTTGCAGCGATTTACGATACATGTACTCCTTCCTCATCCGTACCTGCCTCCTCAGCGCCATGATGTCGTAGGTTTACTGTGTTGGTTACCTGCGGGTCCTCGCTAACGTGGCAAGTGCCAGTGGTCTATCGTCTGCGCTTGGAGTCTTTGTGGCTGTGCTCGTGTTGCCCCAAAATGTCCTGGTATCATATTCTGGAAGCACACTGCATTCTGACAGTCCCGTGTAATTTTTTTTTTTTTGCTCATCCCATTTACCAGGTACCTGGTATCTGTTATTATTATTATCTTCGCCCATCTTCTTCTCTCTCTCTCCTTCCAACTCGTAACTCAGATCCGGGATCACATAGCAGGCTCTTCTCCCCCCTTCCCGCTACGGTACGTGCCTTCATTTTTATCGCGAGAAGATTTCAGCCTTTTCTTCCCTCGTCGACTCGCATCGAATTGTGCCTACCCACGCTGCAAGGCGCTCTCAACAATTGAATCCTTTTTATTTTTATTTTTGCAAATAAAGTCAAAAGTCCGACCCGTGGGGCTCGAACCCAGGACTCGAACATAAGTAGAGGTCGAGGTTAACCACTTGAACCACCGGGGCGACCGGTAAATGTGCGGGGTAAAAGGTGCTGGCCAAGATATATGCACAGGAGACGGGCAACTGTCAAGCTGTCATGTGTCAGTCAGTCAAGTACGTCCGTCACACCTGTGTTTTGCACTGCCACTGCCAGCTCTGGCACTGCCCACAAAACACAACAAAAAGTCCCGATAACATAGACAATGGAAGCACGACTGCTACCGTTTTTGTCATGAGGACTTTTCGTTTTTCTGCTCAAGCCCCGACCGTTCCTTGCGGGCCAAAATTTGGCAGGTCGGCTGTGAGCTCCTTGGTGCACTCCCGTGAGTGTGCCAAAGCGACAGCACTTTTCGTGTCCTCCTTCGGGGTGGACCTCGTCGCTGAAGTTTGAAAATGTGGTTCCAGGCGCTTGAATTTTCGGTTTCTTGTACGTACGTAGTGTAGCCGAGTATTTTTTTTTGCGGTAGAACAGGCGTCTCTCACTTTACACAGCAGCAGCAGCAGTACGAGGTCATTGCATTATGTTTTAATTTGTGTTTAAAACTTTGTGTTTTGGGCGCGTCTGCCTCTATTTAGAGTAGTAATAGTAGTAGTACATGGTTCATGGTGAAGTCTCGTACCATTTTCGAAACCCGAGTATTAATAGCATGGCAACGTGTGATGCGCGTTACCGTTTACTCCGCGTCCATACCTTCAAGGTATACGAGGACGGGAGACAAAATGACAGCCATGACGTCGTAGTTAAATAATAGGGGGAAAAATCGTGTTGGTCCGTCAAAGCTCAAACAATCTGCCACGTTTAACATGACATTGTATAATATGTGTGTGCAAGCACCATGATTTAGCAAAAAAAAATCAGCTCCTCATTCTTATTTTTACAGAACAACTCTGAAAATATTTCGACGGCAAATAAAACGGCTAATAACGGCAGGTAGGTCAGCAATAATTTGAATTCATTACAGACACAGCACAGTAAAAAACGGGGACAAAAATGAAGAATCCCCGGGTTTCCACAGCATGTACGGAAGGCGCTTTTTCAAGCCCTTATCAAGCTTTTCTACAACAAACAGGAGAAAAAAAAACAAAAGAAACGAGAGCCGTGTACACATTATTATTATTATTTATTTTTTTATGCTGCCATCCGAGAATGTGTACGATATAATAGTGTTTGTTGTTCTAAAAAAAAACTGTTAAATATTAATAACAGAAAGCGAAGAACTCTCCAGAACAAAAGCGCGGCGGCAGTATCATACGACAAATCAAAACAGATGTAACGCTCATGAAAAGACTGCAGTATACTACCACAACCAACACCCCTCCACATTATCCGCCAAAAAACGACCACTCCTCCTATAGGACCTCTCCTTAAACATTTTGGATATATATATTCCCTGTGCATGATGAAGTCTGCGCGTCGTCGAACAGCATTATTATTGTTATTATTATTATTATTATTATTATTATTATTATTATTATTATTTCTTTTGCCATCCGACAATGTGCAGCATGATCTTCAACATGGATCACTCATAACTTTCTTTCCCGAAAGAAGAAAACCTCGGAAACATTTTTTTTTCATTTTTCATTTGGATTTCAAATGAGTAGGTTTATTAGCAGTCTGGGAGAAGGGATCTTTAGGGATGTTTTTCACTTGAAAAATGTGTAGCGTGGTCTGCACTTCGGAATCATCGTCGTCCGCATCTATCTGAGAAATTTCCTGGTTCGATGCAAACTCGGCGTAGCCTCGTTTATGGCGAGTTTTGGCCCGTTTCGGCTGCGGTTAGGGGTCAGGGTTAGGGTTAGAGTCAGGGGTTGGGTTGGGTCTTCGCCCGTGCCTTCATCCCAACAGGAACCAAAACATCCGAACAGCCTACCAACCTAAAGATCCCTTCTCCCAGATTGTTAAAGGTCCTCTTTCAAATTGACTTGAACGTCGTTCTTTGTTTTGTGCTGTACTCTGTGTTCGAACACTTCCGCTTTGTTTGGTCTTACTACCTGTACTACTGCTGCTGCTCTTTTCTCTATTTATTTGCACGCGCAAAATAAAAAGTACGGTAGGTACTCGGAGTATTTAATTTTAAGTTTGCTAAACTACTCTGTTGATAAAGATACACACGTCCACTCTCCGCCGAATATCCTCTCTGGTGTCTGAGCCACGAGCGACCCCCACGAGGGCTCGCTCCCAGCAGCCATAGCCGTTGCTGGTGTGTATAGTGTGCTTGCTGTGTGTAGTGTGCTGTGTGTATAGGGGTTGTGTGCGGTTGCTGTGTGCTGTGTGCGGGGGCTTCCACTGTTTGTAATAGAAAACAGGAGAGGGTGGGGGACCCGTGGATCGGGCTCAATTATTACGACGAAAAAAATGTTACGGACGGCTCAATCTGATTACGGGAAGTTACGTGTACCCCCTAACTGCCATCACTGGTGAAAGGAGAGGACAGGAGAAAAAAACAAGAGGAACGCGGAAAAGATATGAATATAATTGAATATTGCCTGTAGACTGCGGCATATCAACGAAGACCTGGAAATAATTATGTTGTTGTGATAGCATTGTTGTATGTAAGGGTTAGGGTTGGGAAAGAAAAGATCGCAGGCTTCCAAGTCTAGCTGCTTCCACATTAGTACACTATTGATACTATTAATAATAGTGTGCGACACTGAAGCCGACACGAACCTCCTCCTGTCTTCGTTGCTCTGCTGGGCTGTCGGAAGTCACTACGTTCAAGGTATTTTGCGGAATTTAAACATATTATGTGACACTCCTGCGTATGTGTGACTCCGTCGAGTACTTACTGCTCCAACCTTATGGCCAGCTCCCATCGTTTTGAGTGTCTTCTGTTCCCTTAATGTGTCTGTCTTTGTTCATTACGACGCAGTGACTGTATATAGTAAGCCTCCTCTTCTTCCGTCGCCGGAGGAGAGCGCGAACTGGCACAATTCGACAAAACCTGTCGAGCTGTGGAGCTGAACCGATACAATAAACCGCAGTCAGTACCTGTACCAGGTACACGCGATACAAATGAAGGTATATCTGGTACGTACAAGTGGAGAATCGCCTCGACGCCTGCCTGCGGCTTCGCGCATGCCTGTAATGGCGGAGAGATATAATCATAGGTGCACCGAAGCCGCACAAAAGCAAGCGCATTGTCAAGGGGTGTACAGTAAAGTACGCGCATTCGAAATAAAAGAGATTGACTGTAAAAGATATCGCATGGCATCGCGAGGTATCCAACACCCAACTCGAAAGGAAAATTAAGTGACGATGAAAATTAGTGAACCATAAACATAACTGCCATGGCAGTGCCGAGACACTACCACGATGATGACAGTGCTATGAAATTCCACGGCAGCTGTGATGGCATTAGCTGTTCTTGTTTACCAGGTGTTCGTTGTGAAATCCTGCCTTTTGTGACACCGTTGGCCCCGAAGATCGGTTGAAAGCAAAATTAGGGGCTAGGGCGAACAAGTGTGACGACAGATGACAGGTACAGAGTTCGGAATGGTACAAAGTTACTACAGTACTCGTTCGTAGTGCTGTAGTGTTGTTGCGACACCATCATTCACGTTGTAAGTCTTTCAAAAATCCAATGTAAATAAGTTGCACGAGTGCATAACAGCGCGGTCGAAACGAACCGCATCTGCTCCACCAGTCCACTAAAAATTACTCCACTCAACGATAGTACTATTAATACACAAAATGCACCGTAATCAACTCTGGCTCCAAGTAGTTCTATACCAGTAGGAACTGGTGAAAGGCAAACCTCCAAGAAGCGTATGAGGTCGCTCATATTGTGCCCTCGCCAGGTCATCCTGCGCTCGTATCCGGCGGTGCATAGCCACAAATGCTATACCGGTCGCTTCCACACGAAGGTACTCCCTTGTTCACGACGTCCAGGAAGAGGCTCAAGTTCTTTCACCGGGGTTCTTCTTCCTGGTTTGGATGTGCTACCCCCAGCAGCACTCCGTCCTTGCGCTCGAGGGGGGCCAGCCGGGGTTGGTACCGGGGCAGGAGCGGGGAGGTTACTAGCACCCCACACATTTGGGCGTTGTGGGCTTTCGTGAGTGGAAGGGGCCTTTTGCTTCTGTTCCGCGAGCATGGCTGCCAGGGCTGAAGGCTTGGATTCCGTTCCACTCACAGGCTCTCGCACAAACACGTCCTTCCAGGTTTGCGTCTGAGGTGCCCGGCGTCCACACACGACTGGCACATATTTTTCGTTGTCGGCGGCAGCAGCGGTGGTATAAGGGGGGGGGGGTCCACCTGTACTTCCGGGCTCCGATGCTACAACGATTACAGCGGGCGCGGCCTCAATTGGGACTCCTTCTCCTACTGGCATCTCTTTTGTCTTTCCCTTCTTTCTGATTCGCTTGCCCTTGACTTTCTTTCGAGGGGTAAGCTCAGCACAAGCACCGTCTGCTTGGGTGGCCGACGCGTCTGGTCCATCCGATCTTCCAGGCATGTAGCTGAAGCATTCTCCTTCACCTTGCTGCCAATTCTCCTCGTCGATGAAAGTGTCGGCGACAAAGGAAAACCCGCGAAACATGCCCTTAACTGCATCGCTACCAGGAGGTCCCAAAGTTCCTCCGTGACTCATCATAGATTCTTGGGAGAGAGATCTTGGTAAGGCCATGTCGACAAATTCTTTGGAAAAGTTGCTGGTATCTGTGTTGCTGATCAACTCCGGTTTCAGCGGCGGTTCCACCTGCAGCGCGATGAGCTTCGCCCAGTCGATGCCTTCGAAGAACGCATGATGCTTGACGGCCGTCGCACCGCCAATGTCGAACATTGTCGTCTTTTTTGCCCCTAGACGCCTGCTGACGTTTCGTTCGAGGAACCCCCTGAGCACCTGACCTCGATGCGAAGTGCGAAAAGAGATGAAGCGGAACAGCGACGCAAAAGCAAAATATGTACAACTTATGTATGCACCAAGTATGCAAGTGTTGCGTGCTATTGTAATAGTCATTGCGTTGCAATACCTCGTAACCGAAAAGAGCACACTGTGCTTTTGTTTTCACGTGAAGCTGAGTTGTGCTTGTGCACTTGTCTACACCATGCCCATTGTCAAAACTGAAAGCCTTTGGTCGCTCACCTGGTGGGCCGTTGGGCTTAGCCACTTGGGGAGAGATACCCTCTCATTGAGGATCTTGCGATTGAGATCTTTTGGAGTCTTGCCTTGAAATGGCGGATAACCGGCCGTCATTTCGTACACCAAGGCGCCCATGGACCACCAATCCACCGCTTTCCCGTACCCCTTGCGCAATATCATCTCTGGGGCCATGTACTCGTTGGTCCCGCAGATGGTCTTCAAGCCCTCATCTTCAGCATGGCTTAGCTCCTGGAGTAGTTTTCGGGATCGGAAACCCGTGGCATTGGTGAACGTGCACCTCGAGACAAGCATTGTAGACAGGGGATTTGATGCCTCAACTAACGGTCCCAAGACCGGCCTAGGTTGTCAAAAATAGGCTACGCCTTTGCTGAATGGGGGGGTTGTACGCCACGGTCTATCTCGACGACAAGCAGTCTATCGTGACAAACAAGGTGAAGAAACGAGGTAAGTATGCCACGCATCGCATTCTGCGAGACCAATGATGCCCCACCTTAGCCAGGCCGAAGTCGGTGACACATATGTGGCCATTAGCTCCCAGAAGCAAGTTCTCAGGCTTCAGATCTCTGCCAGCACGCCGATACGAACAAGACGTGCACGGTTCATTGAGGATGCCATTGATTCTCGAGATTTCAGTAAAGCAGACAGGGTTGCCACCTTGCATTCATCAGCACCCATCTTGCATTGAATATGGGTATGCACGACGGTCCTATACTGTAGATTCAGGTTTAGGAGTTCACGGACCGTTCCAAAAAACAGTCAACACGTGTCTTTCGCGCCTGTCCTACCCGGTCCTCCGCCCCCCATTCTGCCCCAGCAAGTATCCATACCGAACCCGGGGTCTCGGGTTTAACACAGGCCCCCACACAAACCGCATCCCGAGTGGCAACGCTGCATAAATCAACGCACTCGTCAAGTATCGCCCCTTGCGGGCAAAAATGCAGCACAAACATTTTCACGTTGAGTGATTCTCCAACTACAGTACTCTGAGTTTAGCTTTTCTCGTCAATCAGGGCTACGGCTTCCTTTCGTGTCTGCCGCACGTCAACACTCGCCTCCGCGACATGCGCGATAGCACATTCTACCGGCCACATGGGCATGAGGTCGTGCAGTGACGAG
Organism: Nereocystis luetkeana; assembly: GCA_031213475.1. NCBI lineage: Eukaryota > Phaeophyceae > Laminariales > Laminariaceae > Nereocystis > Nereocystis luetkeana. Next base: position 5,986,023 of record JARUPZ010000002.1, on the reverse strand, counting down.
GAAGAAGCCATCCCATCCGCAGATCCGCGTGTAAAATGCAACAAGAAAACACTTTTACTTGATTTCGGTCACTGAAATTTGGACGCTACCATACGTGAATACTTTTGTACTGCAGTTGTGTACGTTGTTTGAGGAGGGTGCTTCTCAGGTTGGAAGGGCATTATACGAGAAATCCTTCGCCGGAGGTGTTTGTGGCAATTGCTGGCGGTTCAAACTCAACTTGCACGCGTGCAACAGGGGGGGCTCCTCGCTCCGGTGTGGTGCGCCATGCTCTGCCCAGACACCGGATAACTGGTTAAACTAAACTGTCTCATCGGGCTTCGCGGGTATTAAAGATTCCTTTAAATACGTTGTACGTTCATGTTTCTTGGGCAGTACCGGTGAGACACTTGTCATGTGACTATCGGTGATAGTCCTGCGGGGGCGCACCCTCAACAGCTGTTTGGCAAGAATCAACAGCGAAAAAAACGCCCCACAACAATCACCTGTGGATGATGCCCTTGGAGTGAAGGTGCTCCAGTGCCAGCACCATTTCCGCAGCATAGAACCTTGCGTATTCTTCTAGGAACAGGCCCTTCTTGCTGAGGTGAAAAAATAGTTCACCACCAGGGAGGTACTCCATGACAAGGAAGAGCTTGTGCTCGGTTTGAAACGCGCACTGTAACGTGACCACGAATGGGTGCATCACCTGTCCAACAAGGTCAAGTTGCCAAGAACCGGCAAAGCATGCTGTCAACACAGGAGTTCCACCTCAACAGGCACCAAGCTCCTACTCGTACTAAGATGGACTATTTAATACGACAACCCACTCAACACACGATACCGGCATCCGAATCCTGTGCAAATGCCAACGATAATCGGATGGGACAATTTGCGGCTGAATAGTCGAGGGTGGCTCTGTCAGCGATGAGCCGATGGCCGATCGACTCTTCGATCTGGGCAAAAACAACTGTAAATAACAGCTTGGAAGGCCGCCACTCCGTCAGAGCTGCGGCAGGAAAAGCCAACGAAAACACTACACAGAAAATGGATTACAACTACATTTTACGGGGTATAGTTTAGCCCATACACGAGACACGAGAAATATCTCCCCGACGTGGAGATGCTGATTTCTGGAGGCACATGTCTGACACAACTTAATTTATGTCTTCTATTGGACTTGATGCTGTGGCTAAGTCCCGCCTACTGATGACGGAGAAGCCGTTGGTACAATCTCCAAGTCTTGGCTTCCCGTTAAACGCTACTGGGACCTGGTATAATACGTACCATGTGCCATTGTCCAGCCCAATATTTCGGTTTTGTTGCCGAATACAGCATCCCATCGTATGTTTCACGCACACATACTGGCAGTTAATTCACCTTTGTCATGATGTCTCGTTCCGCTTGCATGTAGGATATGTGGTTGCGCCTAGCGAGCATCTTCTTCGATATGCACTTCATCGCCAGGATTTGCCCGTTTCTCCGGCTACGAACCTGCGACGTGTTCAGCAAAGTTAGGTACAGTAGAGTTTCGGATCCCAACTCAAGACTACCACGGGTGCAACTATCAATACAAATACACATGGGGACAATATTGAAAACCAGGTAGAGTTTTACATAATTCCCATAAACTTACCGGTTCGAGCCAAAAGCTAGGACCGTTTATACCGAAAATATCATTGCGTAAACTGGAGCTGTAGAAGAAGACAGAACACACCAAGGGCCAGCTATGTGGGCAATGCGTTGCTGTGGGTTGATGCAAATAGACAGTAGAGCGCATTCGTAGCGTATGTGAATGTGCTGTTGTACTACCAGAGTAGTGACAAAAAAACATGTCATCGTTGCGCCTGGCAAGCTGAAGCTGTACTGCATTCTGCTGAGTAGAAACCTTAGCGCAAGCTGGAGACTAACTTTGGCACGCATCTCCGGTGGAAACTATACCGCAAGTATTTTATTTTCCAATATATCAGTACGAGTACTACCCTAAACTGAACAAGGTATCGACAACAATCGTCAACGCCCCGGGGTGTGCATTCCGAGCGTAGGAACCCGTGTTGCGCGACGGAATAGTAGCAGCGGGTTCTCGCTTACAGGATAACGAAGAGCCTACATCCACCCTGGAAAGTATATACCTGGTACGTGTCACATCGGCGGTCTGTATGTAATTGCCATCAGTACAACTGCCGTGTACCTGGCGTATGAAGCAACCAACGAGTATACCATCGAGTGCAACGACTTCCATGGTACTGCAACCCGAAATAACAGGGTGGACGCCGTGCGCGACGCAGTGCTAGAAGCGGATTCCGATCCTAAATATCCCATACGCACAGCCATAATGGGATTCGGACCGCAAGTCCCCCGTATTTATCTTTTGCCCCTCTGCAGCGAAAGCCTGCATATTAGATGTCGCAATCGGTGGTCTACGTTAAAGTTTCGGAACAACCGGTAGAGACAGGTCAAAACGGCAACTTCTATAGGCAGACCCCACATTTTTTTAGGCAGATTGCACACTTCAAGGGTGCAGTAGCAAAACGTCGACCACGAAGAATATCTTGTGCACGAGACGAGACTAGGCACCGGTCGATTGCGCACGTGCTGTGTCCTACCTATTGATCCCGCCCGCAATCTCTCGAATTGGGTGGGGAATCCAACATGAGTCAGAGACCAGGTGACAAAGTTTCGTATTGATTGCAACCTGGAAATTGGCATGAAGGTGCTCGGATTAAACATCCTCTTGGGCGTTCACACGAAGTCGTCTCGACTAGTGTACGTATTTTATGCCAGTAGCTTATAAAAGAAAAACACGATACACTGGAGAACTAGCTCAGTTCTCAGGATACCAAAAAGGAACACAAGCATACGTATCGCTCCCCCGTTCGAGACCATGAACTGTGCAGTAGGGCACACCTTATCCCGTAACCCCACGATTGGCATGACAGCCTGGAACAACCAGTTCCGATGAAAGACGTAATTACGAAGCAAAATTGGGAGAAAATGAGCTTGAATTGAACCACGCGGCATGCCCGAGTAGTCCAATATCCACCAATACGCAAACAAGATGCAGCCTCTGAATCCAGACGCCAAAGCCGACAAATGTACTACACGCGCCAAGTTACCAGTATTCAGTGCTTTTAATGGACACCGACGGCTGACAAAGTAATCATGACCTCTTCGGCAATGGGCAGCCGCCAAGGTGGAGTCCATCTGGAGTCGATCTGGTACGTAAAAACAATAATTTCCGACAAAACTAGTATTTCTAATGTAAAGGTATGAATATGAATGTACTCCTCTGAGTGTTCGGGTGGCGGTCGTTCCCACTACTCTTACGGATTTATGGGGATAGTTGCAGACAACAATACTCAGGGCAGCAACGCTATTGTCATATACTCGTATTTAGTACTTGGTGCATACCAGGAAACATGCAGTAAAAGCAGTTCATATACTACGAGTGTGGCCAGCATAGACCTAGAACAGATTGGAAGTAGGGAACAGCTTAGTTTTAGGATGTCCAGGAGCTGAAAAGTTGACACCTGATTCGATGATTTGAATCTATCTACCGTATAATAGTAGGTCAGGGATTTCGTTTGATGCCCACGGAACGATGTAAAAATAGAGGTACGCTTTGATGCCCATTTTTTTTGTCTCCCGACTAAAAAAACACTTGTTATCTGTCAGGATACTTGTAGTGCAAGAACGACTCAAAAGGACATTGGGTTTTGTACTGTATTGTACGGCGGTTAGCTTGGATACGAAACCGCCAGTTCGGGCAGCTTCGGCGCGCCTGTGCTGTGACATAATAATTAACTCTGTATTTAGTCTACAACGAACCTCTACTCAGCGCTAGCTATTGCATGCTCTTTGCAGCAGCGCCGTCACTACTGCATGCATGCTCTACTGCTCTACTGCTCTACTGTGGGAGTACCTCACGTCTGTGTTTCCGACACCGCGTTTCATGTCGCAGGTTGGCACAGTGCAGCGCGTACTTGCGCCGTGCTTGTCGCCGTAGCCTCAGCGGTTCGTGGTGTTGTTTGGTTGAGATACTCGATTGATACGTATATCTCTTCTGGATCACACTGCATGATACGTACCTGGTACGTACGAAGTCAGTTCCTCGTTGGTACGTACCAGGTACGCATCAGGGATCATTCAGACGGAGAACAGGATGATACACCAGGCAAATACAAACGATACCATTATGTGTATATACAAATTGCACATCTTTCGCACATCGGCAACCTTTTATTTCACGGTCGCGGGTCATTTGTCACCATCTCGACTGCGGGGAACACAGGGAGGCCGCCTGAACACCCCACCCAAGTTTGGGCCCCGGCCAGGCTCCGTGGCGCGCGGTCTGGGTGTTCAAAGTCGTGGCGAGCTGGCTCTTTTCGCGGGATCGCTTTCCGCTGAGCCAGACCCAAGCAGGCCCATGCACACCCCATTGTGTATTTTTTTTCAAGTTTTCACTGTTGCTTCGCTCTTCTACGTACTGGTTCTGAAGTATCACAGCAGCCGCTACGAAGCCACGGTACAACAGCAGCTACGCTTCAAGATTTTCCCTCTGTGACAGCCATGAATGCTTCTGCGTGTAAACGCGTGTGCATGCTTTTGACGTGTGTCATCCTAGGATTCTTCAGCAGCAGGAACCAGGACACAAGAGTCTCTGGAAGAGACGTGCAATTTCAGCTTTTCCCTTATTTCTTAGTTGCTGTGTGCTGTCTCCTGATGTTGTGTACATAACTGTGTCACACCGAAAGCTTTGGACATTGTGGCCGGCATGGTCCAACAGCAGCCCCTCAAGGTTTTTTTTTGTCGCAGCTAATATATTCATAGTATGAACGGTTCTTCTCTGTGTACCGTGTGTGCGCGTATCAGTCGTGTGAGTGCGTGCCATCCTAAACACAAGGTGGATGACTGCAACCCACACTTCCTCTGACTTTCGAATGCACCCGCAAGGTACATCAGCGGTAACAGCAGCAGCAGCGGACCACTTACTCCTTCACCTCATCATGCGCAGAATTCTTGCTCGATTCAAACAAATTTATGTCGATGTGGATACCAGATTCCATCCCCTAGATCGTACCGCCTCGTTACCACTACGAACAATCGTTCAAAGCCTCCTCGGGGGCACTCTGAGATTACTTTTCGTTGCTGACCCCCGAGAGTGTGGTAACGCCATACAACACAACCCCACCTCGGTGTGTCTCCACACCCAAATCTGAGAAGAGAATTACCTGCTGCGGGACTACCGTCCCACATTTGGCGTCTCGGCTTGGAATCTCTCTTTGGGAGCAGCGTTTTGTTTGTTTTAGAGCGGGCTGGTTTGTAAACCCCCCGCACGTTTCTTCCGTCTGCTGCAACGGCTGACGGGAGGAACCCCCCTAGCCCTTCTGGTCCCGGAGAAGGTCGCCGGGACCATGATCACACCTCTCACGTCATGAGGGAGGTCACCCCTCACGTCTTGAAGGAGGCCACACCTCACGTCGTGAGGAGGGCCATCGACAAGTAGTCGAAGGTCCCATTGACCATACAGACTCAATACGCAACCCATCTGTGTCGGGTGGGACTGCTGATGAAGATGAGGAGGAAGAAGGGGAGTTCTTCAGCCCCGGTGCACGTGGCCCACATCGATCTTTTAAAAAAACACAAGTTATTAGATCAACTACTCAGGGGAAAACATGAAGGGCTCTAAGAACTGGGTATTTTTGCCGCTAACCCGCGATTTCCTCGGCGGGACGGCCAAAAACACCGGAAAACTCCTCAGGATGCTCCCCTTGGTTTTCCGAGAGCTTTCCTGAATAGAGTCGAAGTTTTGACTATTCGTCCATTTTACCAGTTCTGAGGACATCATAATTTTTCACCAAAAAACTTTGAAGATCCATTATTTCTGCCCCCAGTTCTGAAAAACAATATAATGTTTGATCCTTATGAGAAAACTGATTGGCTGCGCCAAAATTCAAACTGATGCTCTGGAGAAACGGAAAGCTGTTCCAGTAAGCTCTCGAAAAACTCCGGTGAGCATTTGGAGGAGTCTACCGGTGTTTTGGACAGTCCCGCCAAGCGAAACACGTATTTTCGGCGTAAAAACTCTGCTCCTGGGCCCCAGAAATAATTTCCCATAATAGTTGCTCTCAAGACGGACCGGTATGACCACGCTCAACTCAGGGCTAGCATCACTGAAGCGTGAGATGGTCACCCTCGTAGACATGAATGAAGATAAACATGAAATAGATCTAGCAGCTGTGTTGATTCCAGCCATGGAGTCAAGAAGAAGACGGGACTGACTGATGTGGGCGATGTTCCCAGCCGCAAGCAGCAGTACCCGTTATACCCCGAGATCTGTATCCCCCTAAGAAACCTCGGGATGTACCCAGGGCGTCCCCTGGCGACAGCAACACCAGCGAACCTCGCAAAGGCTCAGATACATATATACCAGGTATCTGGTATGACGCGAGTTCACGTCAACACCGGTACATCCCGAAGGGAACCTTGTATATAGCAATTGCTTTACCCTCTGTATGATTAGTGTGGATGGTTGTAGCGTGCACATCAACAAGATTGTACGGATCGTTGCGGAGTTCAAGGAGTCCACGAGCGACTCGGCCCGCTTCGAACAGTGCCCAAAGAAACGGCACTGAAAGACACCCACGCCAACCGCCGACAGCAGAGGCCGCCCTTTTTTACGCCGCCCTTTTTTACGGAATCCGTCAATGGAGCGCTAACTGACTCGAAACAATGTGTCCTTACGCTTGTTTCTCAACTCTCCTTTCATTCATTTTAGTACAAGCCCGCCACATTATGTTCAGATGCGCTTCATTGAACCCTACCGCCGTGGGGGCGGGGGGGGGCGCGAATTCCCTATATGTAGTACATTGTACGAAAGGTTGGGGAACTGGCTGCCGGTTGTTTTTCTAGCTACCTGTGGATTCCTCGTTCTTTTCGTGGCTACTAAATACTGCCCTGGTACTGAGACTAACACAGGAGACAGCTTGGTTGGGTTCCTGATTCGGCCATGGGAGGTGTTTAGGCAGTTTCTTATTCTCCTCGGGCACAGTGCATTCTGGTAGATCGTTAGGTACCGGCCCGCTTGCACTTACCGATTTCTAATTATTATTTCGTCTCGAAGGTCCGCACAAAAACCTACCCGTAACTTCGTAATATTTCAAGACACCAACGAATATAGGGCTTACATTGTTAACCGCCTTGTCAACACATGTCGCGTACCGTACATGCACAGCAGCAGTGTTGGCGCGGCACCACGATATCGAGGATCAAGGACGGGTATCATACTGCTATGTACCAAATCGATTTTTTCCGGAATAGTTTTACTTTTCACCTCCGTTCGCGGGTCTTTTGTCGTGCTCTCGGCTGCGGGGAACGCAGGGGGCTCGCGTGGACACCGCGGCGCAAGTGTGGGTTCCGGCCGGGCTCCGTGGCGCGTGCTCTCAGCGTTCAAAGTTGCGAAACCTGTCAAATAATCACGGGGACCTGTTCCGATCTGCTAGAGCCAAGCAGGCCCATGGGAAACCCCGGGCTGCTGCTTGCTGCTGTTTCGTAAGTACCGCAGCAGCTCACGAAGGCTAGGCAGCCACGGTACAAAATCCGCGCTTCAACCTTTCCTTTCGCGACAGTCACGAACGGTGCTGCTGCGTGTGTGTGAGAGCGTGCGTGTCCGTGTGTGTATCTTACAACAGTAGAAACCTAGAGGGCAGGTGTACTTTCTGCTTTAGTTGTTTCGCCATCATGCGCAGTCTCTTTCTGCCGTGTTCAGGCATCACACTGGTGCTGTAAGCTCTAGCGTTTGACATTGAAACATCCATGGTACAGGCAAAAGTAGCCATACTTCGAAGTCTTATTTTCGTGACACATCTACGAACGGTGCTACTGTGTTTGTGCGTATGTGCTTCTGTGGGCGTCCCAACACAACGGGCGATTCCAGCCCGCAATTCCTCAGAATTTTTAAAGCAACCGCTAAGTACGGCAGCGGCACAACAGCAGCAGCAGCAGCACAACAATAACTGTCATGATATCATGGTGCTGTTCTCCTGTTCCCGAAGTACTACACACAGCCCACAGCAGCCCTCAAAGGCTGGGCAGCCACGGTGCAACATCCAAGTTCCAAGCGCTAGCCTTTGTGACAGCCACGAACGTTGTCTCTACGTGTGAGTGCATCAGCGTGCGCGTGTGTCTACAGAGTGTATGTCGTCTTGAGATCCTACAGCAGTACCGTATAGCACAGCAGCAGTAATAGTAATAGCCCTTCTTTCGTGTCAGCTTGGCACGCACGATACAACAGCGGCGCTTCAAGCATTCCCTTTGTGACAGCCACGAACGATGTTCATGCGCGTGTGTGCGTGAGTGTGAGCGCGCGTGTGTATGTCGCCTTGGGATCCGACAGCAGAAGAAAACAGGATCACAGCGGTCTCTCTCAGCGGGACATGTGCATTTTCTTCAGCACATTATCTCTCTTTCTCTTTTCTACCACTTTTGGCAGGAAAATACGAAAATGCGGACGGTTTACGCATTAATATGATTACCAAGGGTCGTTATATTTAGGACCAGAGTGGTATACAGAGCATCTACAGTATCTGCTGCTTGCTGCGTTCCACTGGCTGTGTGTAACACCGTGAGCGTTTGAAGTTGTAGCAGCCATGTGCTCTGAGCTTTCCCTTCGTGACGAACGGTGCTGCTGCGTGTTTGTGCATGAGCGCGTGTAAGTCGTGTTAGGATCCTACAATAGTAGGAACGACAAGAACACAGGGTATATCAACGGTACGGTAGAGAAGGTGCAATTCAAAAAAAAATCTGCCATTTCTTGCTTCGACACTGCTGCTACTACTGCCAGGGATGGCCGTTATACGGCCTAAACGTAATGCATTACGCGTAACCAAACACGAATGCCAGAACTGGATTTTCCCCGTAACTACGTCTGTCCCCGTACCCTGTAAGAAAAAACAGCGAGAGAGGGCACGCAAACCACAGACGTACAGGGCGCATTACACACAATGCCGACATGCCGAACTACTGCTTCGGGGCACCGCCCAGCGCATGCACCGGCAGCAGTGGAAGAAGCACTAACAGGTACAGTAGTAATTCTTAAATGTTCAACATTATATAGGCCAAACGGAGATCCAGCGTTAATACGCATACTGCCGAATTCGCCTTCCTCATCCTCCGTGGGATAATGATGGATATCCCCTGATAATAGACGAAATTACGCCGAACGTATTGCACAATACTGTTTTCCCGTGACTATGCGTGAGTACGCACAATGATTTTGTGAACATCGACGTAACGCCCCCCTGCTTGCTGCTGCGTATCTTCATCACACCGTAAGTTTTTGAAGTTGCAGCCAGGACGATTCTAGCCCACACTTCCTCTGAAATTCGATACCACCAGTGCAGGACAGCAGCGATACAACATCCGCAACTGCAGAGGCCCGACACCAGCAGATTAGGAATAGGACCAGTATGAACCGGAGCGCCTGTGTTATGTGTTCTCTCTCGCTTTTTCAACATGTGACACCCCGGGATTTCAAGCCAACCACATCCCGAGGGGGAAGCTTGTACAATATACGTATTACTAGTGACAAGCAGACCTCTTGCCTGGTGGAATAGCTGAATAGACTGCTCGTCTGCTCGTATAATACGCACGCACAAGACTATACTATCCCTCAAGGGATAGACAGATTAGAGAGATAGGAGGAAACACAAGTTCGGATAAAGGCGTCAATCACCAATATTCCAATACAGTCAGTGTTCCCCTCCGGGAGGTGCCTGGGGGAGTGGCACAAGGGCGAAACGAACACCATACATGCTGACCATGCTGACCATGCTGACCATGCTGACCATGCTGACCATGCTGACCATGCTGACCATGCTGATGCACCCTTTGGTTGGATATTACCCATATATCCCTAGAGCATATGAAATCACATTACATGATGAAGTACCTGCATTTTAAATGCGGACGCTTCTAGAACTGCATCGACACCTACATTTTAGGGGTCAAAACATACTTGGAATTACTCTGGAATCGTCTGTAGTAATCGTGTCGTGTATATGGATGTGATTCAGCCAGACATTATTACGTTGTGTCGGTATGTGTCTATGCATGTCTTTGTTGTGTCGCTCAAGGTGAAGAAGACCTCTTCCGCACAAAACCGAGGACTCCCGACAAAAAAAAGGTTCGAAGTGACACATTGCACACAACACGCGTGAAACACGGCCCATACTTCAGACGCGTGATATTCTGGACACAGTGAGAGTCAGTTAGTGGGAAAATATCTATTGGCAGAAATAGAAAAAGATGCAACGTACTGCAGGAGGGAATGGAACCCTCAACCTCACCTTAGTGATCTACTTGATTTTCGAGTGGGGGATCGAAATTGACTTGATTTCAGTATGGAGAATCGAACTTGACTTCGTTTTGTGTGAGGGCCGAAAAGGATGTCCTTTCTAGGCTGGGGTCGACATTGACTTGGTTGAAGTGTTGGGATCTATAGACTTGCTTCATGTGCGGGGGGTCGGAATCGACTTCGTTTTTCTTGCGCGGGCCGACAATGACTTGGTTTTTGTGTTGGGGATCAAAATTGACTTTATTTTTATGTGGGTGATCGAAATTGACTTGATTTTGGTGCGCGGACCGAAAATGACTTGGTTTTTTAGTAGGGGATCCAAATGCACTTGGTTTTCGTGTCGATGGTCAAAATTGGATTGATTTTTGTATTCGGCCGGAAAAAACGTGAATTTAGTGCGGGGATTGATTCACCTGGTTTTGTGTGGGGGTTGAAATGGACTTGGTTCTTGTGTGGATGGTCGAAATTGACTTGATTTTTGTGTTTGGCCGGAAATGACGTGGGTTTAGGTGGGGAGTGATCCACCCGCTATTTGTATGGGTGGTTGCAATCGGCTTGTTTTGTGTGTGTGGGACAAAAATGACTTCGTTTTTGTGTCGTCGATCAAACTTGACTTGGTTTTTGTGTGAACGGTTGAAATTGACATGGATTTTGTGTGCGGGGCGAAAATGAGTCCGTTTTCGTGTGGGGTCGAAAAGGACCTGCTTTTTGAGTAGATGGTCGAAATTGACATGATTTTTTGTTTTCGGCCGGAATGACGTCGCTTTTAGTGTGGAGATCAAGTCGCCTTTTTTGTGTGGGTGGTCGAAATTGACCTTGTATTTGGTGTGGGTGGTCGGAATTGACTTGGGTTTTGTGTGCTGGCCGGAAATGACCTGATTTTTGGTGGGGGATCGAAATTGACCTAATTTCAGTGTAAGTACCCAAATTGATTTTGCAAAAAAACAAATCGGGACCGAACGTGTGAATCGAAGCACGATACCTAAAATATGATTGACCAGGATCAGACACCTTCGCTACAACACAGATGCGCATAGTGTTACACATGTCTTTTTTTGACGCCTTTTATGCTAAACAAATGCTGCAGAACCTCTTACCACAGCTCATATACATGTATCATGTACGTACTCATATCATACCATGATATGACGGCATTGCAAGATAAAACTACACGCAACAACAGGGACGTGTACTGCTACCCTTTCGGTTGACTGTAATAATCACGCTGCCACTAATGCTCTCTGTGGGAGAAGCCCGGTCGTGCACAGCAGCAGCAGTAGGGCAAACAGCAGTCTGTGCTTCGTACGATGATTGTGTACATGTCATATGTACGCTCACAGAGGAGGAAGGGGTCGGTTCCACGTCATGGGTACGAAGAAAAAAACATGCAAAAAATGCCTGCAGACTGCAGCAAGCCGAGCGAGTAGAAGTGTACCTGGTGCCTAGAGGCGAACATGGCAACAGCAACGAGCAACAGGTACTCGTAGGTACATACTTGCCTGACTGGCCTCTCCGTTGTTGCGGGCATCGCACTACTGCTTCGCTGTTGCTGCTGCTCTGCTGCTGTCTATCTACAATATAGCAAGTAGAAGAAGAGCACAGCAGCAGCAGTAGAAATCAATTTGTGCCGACGCACACCACACACAGCAAGCAGAGCGTCATTTGATAGCTCGCACAGGCTCCTATATAAAGCAACCATCCACCGTACAGCGCGGGTCTACCACACGTGCATGGGTATGCCTGCTGTTGATGCTGTAGTTAGCTGGGGGTTAGGACGCTCTATGCGCTGCTGGTGTTCATATCTGTTGCCGGAGTCGCACTGCTGTGTGCAACAGAGCCAACTTGTTGTACGGCCACACGATCACGCACAGCGTCAGAGAGAGAGGGAGGGCCTTTAACAATCTGGGAGAAGGGATATTTAGGTTGGTAGGCTGTTCAGGTGTTTTGGTTCCTATTGGGATCAAGGTACGGGCGAAGACACAACCCAACCCCTGACTCTAACCCTAACCCTAACCCTAACCCTGACCCCAAACCGCAGCCATAACGGGCCGAAACTCGCCATAAACGCGGCTGCGCCGCGTTTGCATCAAACCGGGAAATTTCTCAGTTGCGGACGACGATTCCGAAGTGCAGACCACGCCACGCATTTTTCAAGTCGAAAACATCCCTATCGATCCCTTCTCCCAGATTGCTAAACCTACTCGCAGAGAGAGGTGGTGTGTTGTTGCGGGACTATCGATCTCAGGCTCAGATATCTAGCCATAGCAGTGCAGCGGAGACCTACGCGCATGTGAGCCTGCCACACGCGCAAGTGGCTGCCCGCTGCTGCTGCTGCTGCTGCTGCTGCTTCTGGACGGCAGGGTTGTAGTGTTGTAGGTAGTATTGTGTTCAGACGCAAAAAAATGGTACCAGTACGTACGTACGTACGGCACTCACGGCAGGGCAAAAGATGACGGCATTTCATCGGTACGTAGAAGTACACAAAGTAAGGCTTCTCGTACTGATGAATGAAAACAGGGAGACCGTTTGATCCACTCCCGCCGGGAAAAAAGCTTTGAGCGCTCGCCACGTGCTCCAGATTGCACGGATCGCGCCCGGACCTCGACCAGTGTGTCCGGCCCGGGCTTCCCGTGTCGACCACTTACTAAACGTTGGCAAAAAAGTGCTCATACGAAGAGATAAGTTGTGCGAAAAAGTACGAAAATTCCACAAACATAACTACGTATGAAAATGTGCCCGCCAATACCTACCTGATGCTGTACCGGGTACTGAAATTATAGTCTTCATCGTGGAGTGTAGCCTGCGAATACAGCAACACCATGCTCTTGCCGGAGCGGCGAGTTCGCATCGATGACATACGTGCGTCCATGTACTCGTGCAGCAGTATATGGTCAAGTGTCGAACTCGCCTGAAGGACTTTGCCGAAAGCTCCCATTCCTATGACTTTGAGTAGCTCGAATTCTCCAGGACCAGCCTTCCGAGAAGTAGTTGGGGACGCTTCGGAAGGATTTTCACCACCCACACAAAGTCGGTCCAAAGTACTTCCGAGTTCTTCATCGGCATCCGTCACGCTCGTGGCCTGGGTAGCCAGTGCCCTTGCTCCGCCATGCCCACTCACATCAAAAACACTACTGCTGTCGTGTTGATTGTCCTCCGGCCAGTTTTTGCCGACGCCACCGCCTAGGTCTGTGAGAGATTCGGACATAAATTTCCCATCAAACCCTGTGCCAGGAACGAGTCCATCCTCTCCTGAGCAGGAAACATCTGACACCATCAGGAGTTCTGGCTCTGCCTGCTACCGCGCCTTGGCCTGGCTGGTCTACCTAACAGTGGAGAACACCCCGCACAGAGAAAGCCTTCGAACCAGTTGGAAACTCCATGGAATCCCGCCCACACCCAATGATACCACATTCACCAGAAGACGAGTTGCAGAATTCGGCTTCAAGATGATGCGTTTTACCTTGGTGTTATGCATGCTGGTTGGAGCAAGAGCGTTTGTTCCTAACTGTGGTGCAGGTACGGGTCTAAATCCTAAACGCTAGAGTGTTTGGCTGCCGCTTCACATGTGGTGTTGTATTCTCCCCCTATTTTCTCTGATATTTTATGTACAGACCTCAGTATCCTACAAGTCCTTCATACTGCAGTGTAGAATTATCTCATTCTCAAATAAGGAGTCCAAGCTGGGTCAGCTTTCCTGTTGAGTGTCCTGTACTGAAGTGCACAAAGGTGCGCTGCTGTGCTGCTGTGGTACTCGTACTCGTAGGTGCTTGTACTCTGCGTACCCAATCAACGACATTTTCTGCAGCTGTGCATAGCAGCGAGTATTCCTCGAATGCTACGAACTCGTAGTAATTGGTCGAATGCCGGCCGAAACGTCAACTCGTCCTTTTGTCCTTGTGGCAATTAACTGCCGTCGCTCAGGGCGCTCTGTGCCATCCGCAGCAAGAAGAAGTTCCCTGGTGGTAGGTTCTACTCTGAAACCGTACCTGGAGAAGCTAATCGGCGGCGACGAGTTAACGGCCGCTGATTCAGAAGATGCTTGGATTCAGATCATGGAGGGTGCTCAAGCAGAGCAGGTGGCCGCTCTGCTATGCCTTATGCGCATGAAGGGGGAGACCGCGACGGAGATTGCGGGCTGCGTCCGGGGGATGAAGAGCGTAGCGATACCAGTCCACGTGGACGGAGATTTGTTAGACATAGTTGGTACTGGAGGCGACGGCGCCCACACCATCAACATCTCCACTGCTTCCGTGATCCTAGCTGCTGCGGCTGGAGCAAAGGTTTGCAAGTTTGGTAACCGATCAGTATCGTCACTGTGCGGTTCTGCCGATGTGCTGGAGGCTCTAGGCATAAGCGTTGACCTCACTCCGGAGCAGGTGGCGAAGTGTTGTGAAGAATGCGGCGTGGCGTTCATGTTCGCACCTAATCACTACCCCGCTATGAAGAACGTGGCTCCCGTGCGCAAGGCGCTGGGTGTTCGAACGGCGTTCAACATTTTGGGTCCGATGACGAATCCGGCGGGAGCGCAGCGTGTCGTGATCGGAGTTTTCGACGACAAGCTCATGCCTCTGATGGCTGGCGCTCTTCGAGAGGCAAGTGGACCGTACGGGTCTGTAAGCTTGAGGGAGGAATCTACGTCATTCTGAGTTTCACGTGTCCTGTCCGTACGTGTTTTCGTGCAACAGGAGTACCTGGTACAGAGTATGACATTGCATATGATATAACAGGTACAAGTATATTCATGTGCATCCCCGTTCACCTGCGATGTGCCGGTATCATTTTTTATTTATTTTTTTCATCCCATTCATTATCTTTGCACATCTTCTTCTCTCTCTCCTTCCAACTCGTAACTCAGATCCGGGGTCACATGGCAGGCTCTTCTCCCCCCTTCCCGCTACGGTACGTGCCTTCATTTTTATCGCGAGAAGATTTCAGCCTTTTCTTCCCTCGTCGACTCGCATCGAATCATACAATGGTACCTGGTACAATATGATGTATTCAAATATACTTCGTACAAGGTTCCCCTCCGGGAAGTGCCTAGGGGAGTGGCGCAAGAGCGAACTACAATGCTCGTATGAAATACCTGCACACCTGTTGAGAACTAACTGCCTGTTGAGAACTAACTACACCCACCCATCATGTGAAGAACACACACACATATTTTTGAGGACAGACTACATAGTGCTGTTATTAATAGTGGAAATAGTGTGCGATCTACGACATACAATAAAATAAAAGAGGGTATACCGACAAGTGGATATTGATCCTGAACAGATGACTCGCGGCGATCTTTTCGTTGCTTTCGGCGTAAATTTAATTACAAAAAGTTGCGTGAGGTCGAGGTTGCGTTATATTACTTTGTGACCGGCTGAGTAAAATCCAGCACGTATAAAATACTTGCTCCATTCCTCCCTAAAAAAATATGTTTTTTGGCGCTCTGGGTAATGGCAAATCTTCACGGACACAGAGTAGAAGATGCTCGAGAATAACTCGTAGTCCGGGTACTGAGAGTATTGAAGTACTGGAGGCCAATATATAGTGAGTACTGAGAAGGCCCAACTACTGATAGTATAGTGAGAGTATGAGCAGTACGGAGGCCAATATATAGTGAGTACTGAGAAGGCCCAACTACTGAGAGTATACTGAGAGTATGAGCAGTACGGAAGCTCGAGAATACAGGCAAAAATATGTACCCGCAGTAGTGTTGAAACACGAAATACTTGGAGTACAGAAAATATCTCAAGTGCAGAACCTCGAATCGAATCCCGAATTAGTGCGAGCCCGAAAGTATCCGCAGAGTAGTATCCTCAGTATAGTAGCAGTACAGAACCTCGAAGTACTACACAAAAGTAATATACTGCGAGTACTCGCAGTTTCTCTCTGCTGCTGCTGCTGCTGCTGCTGCTGCTGCAGTGAAACCCTGGAATACTGCGAGTGCACGAAGTAGTACCTACAGTATTTTCTCGAACATACTTTGATTTAGTCCTAAGTATTGGGAGCAACTAACTAAATTGTGAAAGGTGGAGGTGTATGAACGCACCTCAAGCGTATGCGCGCCCAAACTCCGTGGCAGTGCGTGAAAACACATAACTTGTAGGCTAAGTGTATCATACGCGTAAATAGCAGGTCAGAAAAACAAGGTGTGGGTGTGGACAGCGGGTTTTTGGTAGATGCTTTTCAGGGGGGAGTGGTTGTTTTTCTGGTGGAAGTTATGGAGGGATGTTGGTTGTGATAGTCTTAATGTGCATCAAATCGGTTTATTTGTCGAATGATACTATTAATAATACGAGTATTATAATGTACCGGTGGAAATTTGAAGAAAAAAAAGAGCAAGGATCGTCCGAGTCGAACCTGGGTACAGAAGTAATGAAAACAATATAATTATCAAGCGCAGTTTGTATGCACAGTACTCACACACTGACACGTTGTGTGTGTTCACGCAATCTAAAACACATCGCAGGATATAACAGCATGTATGTACAGCAGTACTGCTTTAAAATGCCATGTGATATGATACGACAGCATAATAAGATACGCGTACTGCGACAAAGGAACGTGTACTGGTGCTCTTTCTGCTGGCTCTAAGATCGGTCAGCAGTGTAGGGCACACAGCAGTCCGTAACTTAGAGTAGTTTTGTACGAATGCTGCTGTACGCGATGCTTGTAGGAATGATTTGCTGCGATCCGGGGATCGGTACAGAGTAAAAAATGCCGGTCACGCACTGCATGCAGTAGGTACTTGCATACTATAGGCCAATATGCCGAAGAGAACAACAACAAACACCACTGCTTGCTGTAGTACTGAGAGTACAGCGCGGATCTGCCACATGTGCATAGTACGCTACCTGCTGCTATTGGCGCACTGTGTCGAGCATGGCTGGAGCAGCGACAGTGTTGGATCACACACAGCAACACGTAGAAGAAGCAGAGAGAGAGGTGTGTTGTTGCGGGATGATCGATCTCGGGTCAGAAAAAAACAGATAGCCACAGAAATACAGGAATACAGCAGCATGTAGACCTGCCACACGTGCCCGTGACTGATCACTGTGCTGCTGCTGGAAGACAGGGTTGCAGTGCTGTATGCAGCTGGGGTTAACCGCGCTCTCTGCTCTACTGCTGTATTGGGTTGTCTGTAGTATGTGTTGTGTGTTGTGTTCAGACGCGAAAAAACGTACCGGTAGGTACTACGAGTATAAAAAATGACGACATTTCAGAGGTACGTACGTACAAAAAAAGGCCTCTCGTGTCGAAACCAGGGAAATCGTCTTATCCACTCCCGCCGGGTTTTTTTTTTGAGCGCCTGCCACACGCTCCAGAGTGCACGGATCGCGCCGAGACCTCGACCAATGTGTCCGGCCGGGCTTCATGTGCCCGCGCATTTGGTGTTTGGCCGAAAAGTCCTTTGTACGAAGAGAAAAGTTGGCAAAAGTACGAAAAATTGACAAACATACGTATACATATATTTTTCTGTTATCATATGATGTATTCACGTACCTGGTATCTGGTATGTATTGTTCATACGTAGTCGTATGTACTACTGTAGGAGCTCCCTTTCTTGTAGCTTGTGGCCGCAAACCTGTGCCAAGCGTCTCTCTATTATTCATAACAGGATGAAGGAAATGATCAAAGTACGCACCCTATTAATAGATACAGCAGTATGCTGATGAATGATATTGGGCAGAAATGACGGTTTATTGTGCAGGCAGATCTGCTGCAATAACATCCTCGTACGCGTATGTATGTATTGGGCATTTCCGTACAACTGCCGTCGCGCCGACCTCGTGCTGATATATGTCCACGTTACTTTAATTCTGGCCTTTGGTATACTTTGGTGTAGATAAGGGGGCTTCGCCGGGCGGCAAAAGACCGCCGACGAAGCCCATGCCCGCACGCAACGAACAGCTGCAAACGGCAGCGTACGATGCCGAGGGTCGAAGGTCGATGCTGCAAACGGCAGTTTACGATGCCAAGGGCCCGTTTATGATGAAGTGATTCGAACGACTCTTCTAAAAAGATGTGTCCTGTTTAAAATATTTTTGGTCCCTGACGCATTGGATGTTCCCGTACGCAATGACAAAAACATCAAACAAAAATGGTTTCTTTCCTAAACTCTGCCGCACACCACCCTCGGATCATGCTAAAAATCCTCCCCCCACAAAACACTCTAGTGTAGTTAGTACCAAAGCGACTCGTACGACGCACGATCGGCAACTGAGAATCCTCGCCTGATACGAAAGAAAAACGTCAATGCCATGGTAATGCACAATATACCGTTCGTGAGAAGAGTATGATACTCTCTCTTATCCCGTACAGCCCACGACAGATAATGGGCAATTAATCTTCGCTATCCGAGAATCTATCTACGTTACCCTGCGACGAGTCGAAGAAAGCCAAAGCCAAGATGTAATATACCGTTCGAGGGGGGGGGATGTTGTTTTCTCGTCCCGTACAACCCACGGCAGGTAATTCAGACTAATCTACGCTCTGAGGCAATAAAGCAAAAGAAAACGGAAAAAACTATGATTTTCCAGTGTCCCCTAAACCCAACCCGCAACGCTCTTCAGCAATAACGACAACAAAGAGAAACCCGGGGTCAACATCGTCAAATAAAATCGAAGAAGGCCAAAGCCGTTCGGGGGGAGGGTATGCTATTTTATCGTCCTGTACAACCCACGAGAAATAAAGCAGACTAATCTACTCGCTGAGGCAATAAAGCAAAAGAAAACAAAAAACATACCTGGTATATGATTTTTTTGCCGTGTCCCCTAAAACCCAACCCACAGAGCTCTTCAACGACAAAAAAGAGAAATGCTCGATCAACCTCGACAAACAAAATCGAAGAAAGCTAAAGCGATTAAGTTGTAATATACTGTTGGTGGGGGAGACAATATATTTTCTCGTCCCGTACAACCCACGACAGGTAATGGAGAAGGTATCTACGCACTGCGGTTATAAAGCGAAAATACAGGGAAACTATTGTTTTCCATTGCGGTTGGTGGGGGAGACAATATATTTTCTCGTCCCGTACAACCCACGACAGGTAATGGAGAAGGTATCTACGCACTGCGGTTATAAAGCGAAAATACAGGGAAACTATTGTTTTCCATTGCCCCCTAAAACCCAAGCCACAGTGCTCTTATATTGTTTTCCATTGTCCCCTAAAACCCAAACCACAACGCTCTTCAGCAATAACGAAAAAAAAAGAAACCCTCCAGCAAAACACAGCAGTACTTTCGCCGGAAAGGAAACACCGACAACAAAAGCTCCAGAAAAAATAAGCGGGCATAGTAGGGCAGGTTACAACAGAACAGTCGTCTCATCCAATCTGACGAATATTTGAGTATCGAACGAAGCAACCCTCACCCCCTGAAAGAATGCGACGAATGTCAGACAAAACATCAACAAACCAAAGAAAAAACTACACAACGAAACACACAAAATACTCTAGTTATTCTATTGTGGGGTTTTGGGGACAAACCACTCTAATTTCATGCGGTTTGTCCCCAAAACGAGAATTCATGTGGTTTCGATCTACTTTAGGTTATATACGACGCATCGCATAAGGGAGCAGAAAAATAAGGGCGAACATAAATAATGGGATGAACAAAAGATTGAAAAAACAATGCAGAAAGCAGGGGATTAAAAAGATGATCTCTCTCCGAGGGAAACAAAAAATCCGTTTTGCCTCGTACTCTATACTGGTATACGATTTACCACGATGTTGTTTAACAATATTAATTGTAGCCTACTGTTGTTAAAATCCGTTCTTAACCGTTAGGCGATGGTATACACACAGAACGAAACAACGAATACACACAACTGCGTTATCTAGAAGTAAGAGCGGATGACACAATCAAGTGTGACGACTGTAGTCGAAGAAGTTCAAAATAAACTTTGATACTTACGTACTTGATCTATAAACCGTCCAGATAAAAATATGATTAATACTTTAGTCACTTGGATCAACCCCTTTAGTACCGCAGTCTCGTTTTCGGGACAAACCACTCTAATTTTATATGGTTTGTCCCAAAACCGGAACTGCAGTACTAAAAGGGTTGACCTCCCCCCCAAAAAACACAAGGTCTAGGTTATATACGACGCATCGCACAAGGGAGCAAAACAATAAGAAGGGCGAAGATAAATACCTGGTAATAAATAACGGTATGAACAAAAAAATGAAAAAAAACAATGCAAAGAGCAGGGGATAAGAATCTGAAGATTAAAATCACGCTGCTGCAGTAGCAAAATGACCACATGCGTGGTTGATAATACAGCAGCAGTATACAGCAGCAGCAGCAGTGTGGGGCGGGAGGAGAAGAGCTTCCTCTACGACCACCCCGGATCTAAGTTATAGGACAGGCTTGAAAGGGTGAAACAGTTAGGGAGACGACCATCTACTACTACTGCTGTAGTACTCTTCATGGGTATACATACATACCTCGTACTCTATTATTAACAAAATTAGTCTACTGCTGTGAAAATCGACCATCTACTACTGCTGCTGTTGTAGTACTCTTCGGGTATAGAACCACTCACTTAGATCTAAATCCCTGATCGTGCTCGGTTGGTACATGCCTGGCCTCTCAGAGCTCCCACTTCGAAACCGCCTCCTTTTACTACTTGCCGGACCTTTCCAGCGGTTCTTTATTTTCTCCATTTTTCTTGGCACTCCTGGTCCTTTCTTCCTTTTTTCTTCTTTCGTTTCATGTGCGTGCGTGTACTCCGAGCACGGCACGGCGGGAGAGCCCGGCGCCGTCGCGGGTGTCAGCGGGTGCTGACGGGTAGAGGGGGAGTTGCAAGGAGCGCGGTCGCCGCTTTCGTGCCTAGGTGTCGCGTATGCCTCGAGACACAGGGATGCATGAACGGGCTTTGTCTGGCCTCAATTTGTGATTTTGGATAGAGTATGTACGAGATATAAGGGTCGTTCGAAATTGCTAGATATATAACCTTCAAGCGGTGCTTATTTTAGCAACCACGCTGAAGTTGAAAGAGGGAGCTCCCAGTCTGAGTACCAATACTGTCGAGCTGGCGAACGACGGCCACGGTGAGAGCAGGGCTTCACGCGAGGCGGGCGACGGGGCTGACTGTGGCAGAGAGTGAGGAAAGCTTTGCCCGGACCGACTCGGTGGCGGGGTGGTCGCGCGAGGGGCGGGCGGCGTACGAGGCTGAGAGAGAGAAGCTCTGCTGCATTTTTTTTTCTTTTTTGACCGATGCAAGGTGTTCCAATCAGGCAGAACATTTTTTCAGGAGAGGGACGAGGACTTTTTTTTCTTCCCGAATTTTTCGGTCTCAATTTACATTGTTTTTGCGGTGCCGCTGTGCCGTGCTGTGCGTTCTATTTTTTCGGACATACAGCATATCAAAAGAATAAATTAAGTACCCTACCTGGGGTATGTACGTACGTGCGGCAGCCGCCCGCGATGCGAAGCGTATGTGGCGTCCGAGGTGTTTTCTCCTAAAGCATGGCGGCGGGACTCTTGGCATTATCAAGTCGTCAGTTTGCAACTACGATCTCAATGAAAAAAAGTATATTCAATCATGGACGTCTGTCCGCTTCGCATAGTAATTTTATGTAATTCTCCTTCCTGAGCGAGCGTAGCGGGCGGCGTAGGCCGCCCGCGGAGCGAATCGCCTTGTACATAAATACCTCGTACTCTATCCGTTTCACCGCGCTATTATTAACATTATTAGTGTACTGCAGCTGTAAAAATCTGTGAATACACACAACTGCGTCGTCTAGAAGAGTGGATGACACAGTCACATCACGTGTGACAACTGCTGTATTCGAAGAAGTTCAAAATAATAGTTTGATACGCGTACTTGATTAAACCCGTCCCGATAAAGACATGTTTCATGCAGCCCCTCGGGTCAACCTCTTTAGTACCGTAAACCCGCTTACGGGGCAAACCACTCTAAATTTGGTTTGCCCCAAAAACGGGACTGCAGTACTAAAAGGGCCAATCTCCCCTAAAAAAAGAAGACGCAAGACATCAAAGGAAGCATCTGCAGATTCAAGGTAGATGAAAGCATGTCAGCCGGAGTCACATCCTACGACGCACGAGAGGCCAGGGATCGAAAAATGCTGAATGTAAATATCTTACATATGTTTATATGGCCGCGCTACGTCAGTTCCAATCTTTGGTATTCAGTCTTTTGTCCATTGTGTGAGTTAGTGCGATCGCACGGTTACTATAACCCTTCCGAACATGACACCATCGTCCCACAGGTCGGTTACATCGAACATGGGGTGATTGTGCATGGGGCGGGACTTGACGAAATAAGCCCTCTTGGACATTCGAAGGTAATCGAGATCAAAAACACCGCCGGAGAGGGACAACCGAAAAAATACGAGACGAGCGAATACATCATTGATCCTGAGGACTACGGGTTCCCCGGGTGTACGATGGAAGACCTCAAGGGCGGGGAGCGCGACGAGAATGCACAATTACTCCGCGAGGCACTGGAAGGTGGCGCCTGGACAAACAACGGAAAAAAGGACGCAATCACACTCAATGCCGGAATGGGCCTGTACGTGTATGGCCTGGCCCCTACGATTGAGGCCGCTTTCAAGCTAGCAAGAACCACGCTGGAATCAGGAGCAGGCTTGACTCAGGTATGTGGTGCTGATGCTCGATTGCGTGCTCCATTGCTGAAACCGGCGAATGTACGCATAAGAAGTTGCCTACAGTAGTGCCAACTGCTTCGTAAACTGAAAGTTGATAAAAATGGCAATACATAGTCTACCCTGCTAAGCACGCCGATACGGTGATTGATATAGTCGGTCTAGATATGCAAAACCTTCCTACGAGTAGTGGATATTAACTGGATGTCCATAACTCAGACGGGGTTCCGCTCTTTAGACAAAGGGGGCAGTGTCAATTAATTGGAAGCTTGCCATGATTAGCCTTCACCACCTATACCCGAGAGGATACGGGCTTGGCAATGTGGGGAGGAATATATGTGAACTGGCCATGTCTACCAACGTCCGTGAGGCCGAGGGGGGACGGAATACTCAATAACCCATCACTAGCCGCCAGCATTATCCTCGTCTATGAGTAATTATGAACGTCCACCCCCCTTTTCCAGATTAGGGTACTGACTCCGTGCATTTTCTACCACCCTCAAGGGCTGCTATCCATGCGCGCTTTCGTTCCAATCTACGATCACCAAGTATCACTCATGTGTCTGAACATGTACGCTGTTTCCCGGTTCTCTTCGATGCTGCCATCCCAGCTGGACAAGTGGGTTAAGTCTTCAAACAGGATTACGTCGTCCGGCTGAAGATGGACATCAGCCTTATCCTACGGATGCATCGGCATTAGGACTCGCTCGGGTTTTGGGATTAGCTCCTTTGGCACGATTGTCCTATCATAGAATCGTGCATTAGCGCTGCAGCGAAGCACATTTAGCGCCCCCTGTTGTGATTTTTCGGCAGCCATGTTTTGCTCGCGGTTGCTCGAAACACTTGGCGTGCCTTGGTATTCTCCTATCTCAGTGTCATGGTCACTTGCCCCCCTCTTGCCCCCCTAGGAATGTCGCGGACCGCTTTTTCACATCCTGTCCATGCTTTTCGAGTGGTTGGGGTAGTTTGGTGTTTTCCGAAGGACACTCGACTGCAGCCTTCTCAGAATACCGGTGGCTTGCTTAGCCTTTGAAATATTTTCAGATTTGTGTAAAAGTAATGAGGAGTTTATTTTGCTGTTAGTCAGAGTGCTTGCACATGTTAACGTGGCAGATTGTTTGAACTTTGACGGACCAACACGATATTTCCCCTATTTAACTATGATTTCATGGCTGTCATTTTGTCTCCCGTCCTCGTATACCTTGAAGCTATGGACGCGGAGTAAACCGTAACGCGCATCACACGTTGCCACGCTAATAATACTCGGGTTTCGAAATGGTACGACTCCACCATGAACTAGAGACGAGCCCAAAACACAAAACACAAAACATAATGCACAATGACCTAATGTGTAGAGATTCGTGTCACGCTGAATACAGACGCGCGTGTTTCATGTTTATGCATACTCTTTTCATGCCACTCATTTATGTGCTGCTTCCGTTTGTCATCGTACCAGTCAGAGACGAATGCCCCTCAATTTATCACCTCGATTTTTCATTTCATGCAACGAACGAAAGTATCGGGGTCATACCTCGTACCCGTTTTGAAAGATAGCACGTTGAAAGCTATTCCGTCTGCCGCTTTTTACAACACAGCGAAGGAAGAATGGGATTCGCATGACGAGCAGCATCAATACACAAGACCCATAAACTGCGATGAAACGCGTTACTCGGAGGCTTGGAGCTTGAAACACTGCAACTAGTCTACATCAAACGGGTACCGGCACCAGGGTTAGGTCATGTTTCGCACTAATTTCTTGATGCACCAATGAGTTCCTAGAACACAGCAGTGGTACCATCCATAGGGGGTAGAATCTCTCGGCTGCATGGCCGATTGGACACAACCCTCCCTTCGAGATCAGCAACCAGCGTTCTCAAGTCCGCAATCCTGGCCTGCAGGACACGATCACGTGCGGAATGAACGGCACCCAAATTCAGTCCACAGGTCGTGGGGCGTTTACTGTCGGACCGGGGTCAAGCTTTCTGGCGATAAGTTCATTTATGCATGCGTGTGTGCGGGGTCAAGTCCAACGGATTTACAGTGCACCACAACGAGACTCCCCACGATCGACTGAGGTTGAGCGGAACACTGTCACGCTCCTTTATTGAGGAAGTACGATACTACAATACGTTACCTTGGCCGCTCATTCCACGGTTTATGGTGTGGCAAATACGACCAACCCCGGCGCTTGAGTAGAACCTAATACTACCAGGTATCTAACTGTTGGATTGATGAGCGAAAAAGAGACTGGAGAGAAACACACCGGCCCTGCGAACAAAACCATACACGATTGGCACCTTGTTACTCTCAATGATGGCGCCCGATTCCTCTTGGCTGCTTCCAGGTCGGTCAGCAGTGACAGCCATCGCAAGTTGCGGTGTTGCAATAGCGGTGCCTCCGTGACTCGAAGAAGTACCAAATCGTTTTAGCATGTTGACCTGCAAAACAAAAAAGGAGAAAAATCACCGCAAGCATGCTTAAGGAGGGTACAGAGTAGTCCAGACCGGTTGGAAGCACATACCGCAGTACTTTACACCACACTCGGCGGCGTGTGGCGGATGGCAGGATAATTGTGGTACAAAGGGGGCGTTATCATATCGCAGATCAGTTTTTCTCGCATAACGTACGAGTATTGTAGAGGAAAAAGAGAGCTATGTATGTGCAGCCACACTGCCCTATTCGTCTTTCCGCCTACGACATGCAATAATTACACTTCTGTCTAACTGAAACACGTATTACCAGTATGCAACTGCACGTTGCACGGGAAGGAGGTTATTTAGGCTCCTCGGAATATTCGTCGATGGAGTAAAACAGCATCCCGCTCCATTTGTGCGCTTGTTACCTGCGCCTCTAAGACCCTCTTGGCCGCCTTGTTGTGCCCTCGTTGCATGTTGATTTCCTTCACCAGCAACATGTTCTCTTGCATCACCTGGCGAACAATGCAATAGCTTGTCAACCACCGGGTCACGCGTGATTTACTTTTGCATCCAGTTTTACTGATACGCAATCCCTTCAGATCGTTTCAGCCTAACGTGTTACCACGGAACATGTGATGGTGATGAGTCAATGTGACGACAACAGTGCAGCACAATAATTGAAGCCAGCAGATAGACGGCGCGTGCTGTCAGTACGAGTATAACCCATAATATTGATAATATTATAGAGGTTACATGTACTCGCCTTGATGTTATCCGTACGGTGGTCGTTGACGTCTTCCACAAACTTGTGATGCAGGTAGCGCAGGCTGGATTCCAAGTACTCCTGAAAAAAGTGTCGAGCGGCATTCCGGCGTATTTCGTGAAGCGTATTAGCATGGCAACGCAGAAATGTATTCATCGGATATTGCAACGTCAAGGAAAGTTGTGCTTCGACATAATTATTAAGTAAACGCTGTCGGAGTTCTTTTTTTACTGTTTTTCCCCTCGTACATCTCCTTGCCTAAACGACGCCTTTCTTGGGGCCCTCAGGTGGCATATCCGATACTACCGAACATTTTTGGGATACCTTCCTTCCTGTCTCTTCCCTTCCCTTCGAGTCGCACCTCAAAGAAGCGAGCGTTTCACCAGAAATTCGGTAGCTCAGAATGTGTTACCTTGAAAAATGTGATATTGGGGTGCCGCAGCTTGACCCGATATGTATGGTGGCCCTTCCCGTCTCTGATCCCGAAACTTTCCTACCCTCTACCCAATGACCGATAACAACGGAGAAACATGGCGTGCGCACCTTGTGTCGGTGATACTCGTGGATCACGTTCGCATCCATTTCGCTTCTCGGGAGGTCAACGTTGACATTGGATTTATACATCGCCGTGACATGCGCTCGTAATGCTGATGGGTCTTGGATGTACTGGACGCACTGGTGCAGTTCTTTCTGCGTGTCGAAACAGTCCCCATGCCAAGCGGGCAGCGCGAGCACATTGGTACGGTTTTTATGTTGAAGTAGATGTATTCGATACTACAGTGATCGCATATTAAATACGTTGACGGAAGCATTTGGCGTCTATTAATAGTTTCCAGGACCTTAGATGTGCGCCAGAACGTACTGGAGGCTCACAGTTAGCCTGCATTGTTGATCGTAGGACGACACCGCACCTGAAGGCGCCCGCGAGAAGTTTCTTGGTCTGCAATCCGTTTCCGCTGGTCGATATTTTGCGCCTGCATCTCGTCTAGCTTTTCACGGAGCTCCCCGATAAGTAAATCTAGTTGGGCGTTGCTGTTGTGAAACTGCAGGCGGGGGGCGAGGGGCGAGGGGTGGCGGAGGGTACGCAAGCCTTGCTTTCACTGGGTTTAAAGGTGCTGTCTAGCGGCCTGAAGCGGATTGAATCAGTTGGTCTCCCACTGTAGCAGTTGCTATCGATCAACTCCTCCGCCGTCTTTCTGGCGAAAGGCACCTCAAAACATATTTCCGAACTTGTGGACGAAATTCTGATCTTGCCAAGTCGAGAGATCAACAATTGCTACTTCATGGGAATATCAGTAAAAAATAGCAACAAGGTTGTCTCAGGTGCTGACCGTAGTGCACGATCATTTCTCCCTGAGATGACAGCTGCCGCGCAATTCCGGGTCGGGGAGACACCCTAAGATCGCCGTTGGACACGTTTTGTTTCACTACAAAGTAGTTCAATATAATAGTCGCCCCAACTGCGCATACAGCAAGATCACAACAAAAATACTGTATTCATTGTAGTGTTCACCTGCTCGAGCTCTCTATCCATCTCCTTTATCTGTTCCTTCATGCTGCCTATTTCCGTCTCGCGAGGCTCGATCTGGCGCTTCAACTCCTTGATCTTGAAGTCGAGCACAAACTTGAACTTCTCCAGCTGGCATCGCGAAGAGGGACGGGTATTAACGCATAGATCTTGTCACAGGGGTGGGTAGTAAGACAAATATCGCAATTGTAAATGAAATTATTAGATGGGGCGGGTTGTAATACACAGATAGATGGTGTAACCACGAATGAAACGTATATAGATACCGGCATAATAACGGAGATCTTGATGTGCGCGTTGTGCAGACTCGCCTCTTGGTTTTTTTTTTTAAGCTCGTAGATCTTCTTTTCTTTTTCTCCGATGGTATCATCTCTGAACTTGATCTCTCGTTTGTGGGCGGCGATCTCTCGTTCCAACCCTTTAATCTTCTGCTGGAGGTCCTTCTCCTTTTCGTGCAGTCCTCTTATCTCCTCCTGCGCTCAAGAGCAGGGGCGATTGACAGTCGGAGCAGAAAAAAATGGGGCCGTCAACATGCCCTTGGGATCGATAGGCGATGAGTGTACGCCCACGATATACTGACCTACTGGTACAAAATTGGATCAACGGAATAAATGACATTTAAACGTTGCGAACAGAACAGGTGCTCAGAAATGCGACCCCGAGGCTGCCACGAGCGAATCGACGAAACCACGCCAGCACAAAAAAAAGCAGCGCTATTAATAATTGCTTCCGCCGCTCTTTGTTTCACCTTTTGGTCTTCAATATCCTTTGTTAAGACCGTGAACTTCTTCTTCATTATGCCATTCTCCCCCTTGTAGCGGAGAGTTGCCTCGCGCTCGGCAGAGAGCTGGTTTTCGAAGCGATTCCTGTGGAAAATGTCAAGTGTTGTTGTCGTCGAAATCGTATTTATGTACTATGAATAATGCAGTATCGGTCACGACTGATATCCAAGCACATACATGACAGGGAGCGGCGGAAAACGAAGGGAGATATACCACTCGTGCTTAAACAAACCCAGTACGAAGCACAGTGGAGTCGAGGGGTTGGCTCACCGCAAGTTGTCGATTTCTGTGTCAATGTCGTCCTCCACCTGGTGCTTCGTTTCAGTAAACTCCCTGTCGAGTTCTGTTTTTTCTTCGTGCAACTGAAGACGCAGCTGGCGATCTTCGCCGAGTTTCTGCTCGAATTCCTCTGTCAATTCAGCAACGTATCTGCCGTAACACAAGCAGACCGCTTGTCACGAGCAGGTGCACATCTCTTCTTTGAAACGTACTGGTATTCATCAATGCGCAACACACAAAGGCCAGACCACCAAAGCTCTTAGTATCCAACTCCTGGCAAGCGTTACACTTCCCCGGCGAACTTGACTTCGAGGGGCTCCTCCTCGTCTCACGTGGACACAACTGAAGCAGTCGCTGCAGTTATGCTACACTGGGTGCCTCATGCCATGTACGCACCAAGGCGATTGTTCGGAGCGTACCAGACCTTACGCATATGTCTCCTTACACATATGGCCCACCTTCCGTGGGTTGTGACAAGGAGCTGCTGCTGTTCGTCCCATCGAGCCTGCTGCATATTCCTCTCTTGTATGAGCGCCTGACAAGTTATAAGAGGTGCTCGTTACGGTGCGGTCAAAACTGCTGCACCTGCGATCAGGCATGGTTCGATTCGCGGAGCAAAGCAAGTTTCATCGTAGTCGGGGCACTGTGTAATTTAGATGATTTTCTCCGGAGTATAGATCACCTGATACCGCTCGACTTCACCCATAATCGTTTGCTGGTAAGCGTTTTCGAGCTCTTGGAGCTCGTGCTGGTGTTTTTCGTCCATTTCTCTGAGGCGCGCTTCGTACTCCATCTCCAGATCGCTTTTTTCCTCCCTGACATGATCGGGCAAATATTTCAAGTGTATTTCAATTTCATCTGCGATTTGTGTCTTTCCTTTATTCGGGATGGCTTGCGTTCCTCAGAAATCTGACACTCCTTCTGATGAGCAGCGGATGGTCCTACCAAACTCGACATGTATGGACAGTTGATTTGGTCGAAATGGCAAGCGACGCACCTCAGTAGGTCAAACTTGTTCTTGCTTTGCTCCAAATCTTGCGTGAATTTCTCGGTGATCTCCTGTAAAACGTGATTTGTCAAATGACGCAATGCAAGTAAGTGTGTCAAGTGTGTCAAGTGTGTCAAGTGTGTCAAGTGTGTCAAGCGTGTCAAGTGTGTCAAGTGTGTCAAGTGTGTCGTTATCATTGATCGTAAGAGTGGCGGGTGCAGGCGGAGACCGTTTGAGCATGAACGAACCGCAAAAGCCACATCACCTTAATTTTCTCCGAGTAGTTCATATCCTTCAGTCGGAGCTGATACTCGTTGTGGAGGGCCAGCTCGTCCACCTTGTTCTTGAGTTCTATCATGAGGGTGTTTTTGTCCTCGAGGTTGCTTCTTGTCACGAGAATCTCCTGATAGATTGACACCACGCCGGGCACGTAAGGTCGTCGGTGAATTGGAGTGTAGCTGGAAAGATGGCGAAGGCAGGTAATTGCTTGCCAATCGACTACCCCTTACTGTACTAGTTTAAAAACCATGGACGGTTCAAGTTGTAAGGTGGCTCTATGGATAAGATATTACCAATTTCTAGACTGACTAATCTTCTGCTACACTCACGCTTGTATGTGATGACTTCAAAGCACGACTTACCACCGCGCTAATTGTGTTTGCTATCACAGGCTACAATGTATGGGATGCATTAACAAAGCACAGCATGTGAACAGCGAAAGCACACGCGTTAAGGCATCACCTCTGATGCCGCAAGGGATTGTAGCTCGCCAACTCCCAGCTTTGAGCCTGGTTGCCCTCGATCTTGCCGGTCTCGCACGTCAAATACAAACAGGCAGCTCTCCTCATCCGCCGCCAACAAAAATTGGTCGTCATGGGTCATGCACATGCGCGTAATGGGCGTGCCGACGCAGGCGTACTAGCAGCAGCACGGCGAAGGCGTTTGCAAGAAAGGCCAGCGTACGCGAACGCGTGTATTTGGTACCGCACATGTTTTTGATGAAGCAAAAGAGGGACATGTATCCTATAATTATTAGAGGCATGCCACGATGATGTAACGTCAGCTACGGTAGCTAGCAATGGGGAGTGGCAGGCATCGTGTTTGTCCAACCCGGGGGCGCCGGGGACGATCGATCGAAACTCCTGCGTGTGTGCGTACCTCAAGGTAGTCTCCAGTGAGCGGAAAGTTGTAGGCTCGAACACAACCCGGCTTGCCGCTCTCAGAAGTGCCGGCGAACATCATGTGCTCGGAGTTCGATAGTGTTATCTGCCCGAGCGTAGCTCCAGCGTTAAGCTCTTTGACCACTTGGAAATCAGGTATCTCCAGCTCTTTTAGCATGCGGTCGTTGCCCACCGTAAAAACCGAGTCTTTCGTACTGCGCATGGGTGCGGGGTATAAACCAGTGAAGCCTCAACGGTTAGTATGGCGCGCGCAATGGCCAGAGTGAACACGCTTTGCCGGTATATCATGCCCGGTGCGGTTTTGAGAATACAGCTGAATGGTGCTGCTGGGTACTTGGGTTGTTTCGCCGCCGAATAGGAGCGCGTGCGATTTACCACGCTTCCTTAATCTGACTGTGGCCAAAACTAGCATTGTAGCACACAGCATTCAAATCGCAGCATTTCAGCATCGTGGGCACAGCCGAACAGCATACTGCGCCATGAATGGGCTGAAAGAACGGGGTATCTGGTATGGCATGCCTGGTACATCGTTAGACGGCTCCACAGATATAGACGCTCGTCCGGTGAGGACATGTGGTATGCAGGCCACTGTTCGCGCGTATTGTCCGTCCGACATCACGGAGGGCACCATTCCGTGTAAAAATATCTACATTACAATACCGCTCCAATAAAAGTCTCGGAACCAGTCCGCCCCACCACTTCTACAAAGTAGATCATGCAAGGTATTGCACATTATTACTTGACGTATATCTCTGCTTTGTATGCGATTTTCCTAGCACAACACAAGGGAGCGAGGTGATACTTCTGCACGCGATTGGGCACAACACGAAAGCCACATTCCATACGACAACTGTTCATATAACTGCAGCATGACGCCTCTAAACAGCACACAGTAAGCGTACCAAGTTCTCCAAAAGGTGGCTTGTTTAGATTCCTTACAGAAGATCGACCACTCGCCGGACTTACCTGATAGCACAGCTGTAAGTGGTTCCTTTCTGAACGAACTCGCCCAGTCGTTTGGCTTCATCGACATCCCACTGGTAGACCGCCCCGTCCTGACCACAACTCACTAAGGTCTGATCTTGCCCCCCCCAGTGAAGGTGTCGAACCTGCAGAAGCGTCAAGACGATAGCAAAGTCAACACCCGATATCAACAACGAAATACCGTGAACATAAGCAATTGGACCGTGCTTCTTCGAGAGAACGACATGATGCATTCACCGCACAGGTCATGGAATAAAAAACGCTTCCTACATATATACTCAAATCAAATCACCATCACCTTGCTATTGTGCCCACGAAGGTCCGCAATCTTGTTGTACGTGTTGAAGTCAAAAATTGTTATGACATTTCCGTTCACTGCTGCGAACAAGTTTCCTCCGTTGCTGAACTTGACTTCTCGGCACTGCTTGATGGCAATTTCATGGCAAGTCCTGACATCATCCATCAAGAGGTTCATCAACCGCAGCTTGTCCGCGAAGCCCACCACTAGGTGCAGCCCTGACGGGTGCATGGCAAGGCTAAATGGCTCTTCTTGAAAAGCCTTCCACAGGTCCAGTCGCTGTTCAACGATGTTCCATATTCGTACCGTGCGATCCATTCCACAGGTTGCCACGAGTGGCTTGCGAACACATGTGTCCATACCCGTGATGCCTCCGGAGCTCAGGCCCGGCCCGTGAAACATCGATATGACCGGATTCATACCGTTATCTTTGTGCTGACTGTTCATCTTCACCTCAAACAGCTGGTTGTCAGAAGTCACCGCACACAGTCTGTCTTCATTCGGGCACAAGGCGAGGGTCACCTACAATAGATTATGCCGTCAGTGGGAAATATTTTCGGCGTTTTCGGTGCTATACAATACCAGGTATGTACCAGGTATCTTGTACCAGGTATGTTGTAACATACCAGGTATACACGATGTACACGAAACGATTTTCAGACCGTATGCGCCATACAGTTATACAACAGTTATACAACAGTTATACAACAGACCGACCCTACGCCTCTCTTAGTCTAGCGCCGAGTGCCCTGGCCTGAACCCACACCGTTTTCTCGTCTCCCCACCAATCTCCTCGGTTCCTGCCTCGCGTGTTCTTATCGCGCGTTGAGTCCAGCACCGCAAATGCTACTCAATTTGTATACCTTAACAATGTGGTCCGCGGTCTCGACAGACGCACGTCGTGTCTTAGGGGAAAAGAGCGACAATAGCGAGCTCCCATACTACAGAAAGAACAATCGTGTACCAGCTGGGCCAGCCGAAAAATGGATAAACCATTCGAAGGTCGAATCTCGTGAACAACTGCGAATTTGGACTTGAAATTTGGAGGCACTGACCCTGACACTACACTACACACGCAAAAAAAAAAAATCAAGACATTTTTATATTCCGACTCGATCTCGACGAAGTATCGGCGGAAACTCAAAAACGCCTATTTTTCAACACAAAATTCGCAACAAAATCGTCGTTCCCGATCGAGGCGAAAGTTGGTGGAGGCGTAGCTGAAGACCCCAAGAGAACATCGATATTACTTTCATTGCCCATTAGCCACCCATTAAGAGATATTACCAAAACACGATTATCATTAATACATAAAACAAGCAGTTACGAGAAACGTGGGTTTTTGTGCGATGCCCCGCTCAATTTTGAGAGTTTCGATCCAAAAATTAAACCTCATATTTGAACCGCTTGTGCGAACAAACGGAAAACACGCCTGTTTTGTTTTCGTTTTTTCCAGACAACTTATGGCCGTTTGTGTATTTTTTCGGATCGTCGTATCGGTCATATCCCTCGAATCTAAAAAAATAAAAAGGCGAGTTTCCCGTTTGCTGGTTGGTGCATGATCAACACGGTGTCAAAAAACCACATCCAAACATGTGATATTGAGCGGGGCATCGCTGATCAACAAAAAAATCAGCACCTCGGCTGGCCCAGCTCGTAGAGTCTCGCGGTTACCCTCTCCACCACCGGGGCGGCCAGCAATTTCGCCTTGCTTTCACCTGGCACGAGAAGACGCTACATGGTACGCTAGAGACTGAGCAAGTGCCACTCACCACATCAGCCGTGGTGTCTACGCGCCATGTTTGCTTGCACTCGAACATTTTTGAGGGATTTGAAACCTCCGCGGGGTCCATCATGTACAAGCGCAACCCTCCGTCGGAACATCCCGCGATGAAACCCTTCAGAACGGCAATAATCGATAACGAGGCAGACGAAAAACAGCGGGTTGTGTCCACCGCGATACACGAATGTAAAAAATATGCCACTACACACGACGGCCTCCACGGGGATTTCTCCCCGCACCGCATTTACCATTTTCTCTGAAACATTCGAACGTCAGGACTCCGCGAGTCATACGCTAAACCCTAGAGATAGCGGCTGAATCGCACCTGTGAAAACGAAAGCAGCACTGTGACCTTGGTGTTGCCACCAGGCGCACAGACCAGGTAGCACACGAAGTCTCCCGACCTGAACAGAACGAGCTGGCCGGTTTCTGTGCCCAGAATGAGGTGATCTTCAGGCTGCTTTAGCCAAGAATGAGAAAGAAAATTGTGCTCGTTTACTCGCGGAGCTGTCATCGGTCGCAAGTCCCCTTCGGCCACGCGATAAAAGTGGAACGTTGAGTTTCCAGAAACGCAAGCCAGTGAGGTATCCACAGGGCTGAAGCTGACCTGCTCGGTGAGCGGGTTCATGGAGTAGCGGTGTTCAAACGAAATCAAGCAACAAGATACGACACAGGCGTACCAGGTGTATCGCAAGAGTGCTAAGCTGGTTGCTCTGGCTGTACGAGACCTTGCACGCTTAACAGGGGGAGCAGCGAATCACGCACCCTGTGCTTTGTATACCTGGTAGACAGGGAGAGTCTCAGATGTTCGAATCTTCCCGAGTTGGCGAGCCTTCGCCCAGTTCCACAACACGAGGGTCCACTCCGGTGCGCCACCTTGTGTGAGTAGTAGATTGCTGTCATGGCTGAAGGCCATACTAACACATTGGCTTTTGTCTCCGTCGGCTTGCAGTGTCTTCCGTATTCGGAGCGTCCGAAGGTCATACACAGAAACCTGTGCAGCAAGCAGATACCAGGTCAAACCACAGGGACGAGGGTAGACTAAGCGCGCAATATTGCATGACATACGCTACTGCTGTACACACTGCATTGATTGCTACTAGCTGGGCCGGGCAAGACGTAAACCTAATGGCTGGACTGGATTTCCGGGACGGTTTTTGCGAGTCAGAACCTGAAATTTTGACACGTGCATTCGATTAGCATAACAAATTTATTTTCGGGAGTACGATTTTTTTTTTCTCGTGGTCTAGCCCAATATTAATAGAATTGGGATTTTTCGTTTTGAGAAAAAGTGATGAAAAAAAAAAGAAGCACCACCGTGCATTGATTTGTTATACTTTTTTTTTTATCTTCACTTTTACTTTCCAGCCTAACTCGTAGGAGGGTTTTCCCTTAATGAGCTTATATCATACTATTACCATAAAAGTCAGTTTTCAAATTTCATATGCATAAACGAAAAACTGGGCTGGGAAGTCGCGATTTTGTGTCCCTCATCGTAACATCTTGACTTTGTGTTGCGGATCATCAACACAATATATCGCTTGACCGACAACGAATTATTAGGCAATAGTGAGGATATCGATCGTTTCGCCATGCTTCAAGGCACACACGAGAATCAGCGTCATCCACTGTAGATTTTTCGCGGTTTCGTATAGGCTTTAGTACGGGAATATGTACGTGAGTGACGGGATTTATTCAGTATGGCTTTTCTCCACGAAATCAACTCGGGTGTCTGCGAGTGCGCTGTAGGCTCAGGAACACCGGTGTCAAATTTGAAGTAAAAATATTTCCAAATGGCTGCAAAATCGGCGATCGAGTGAAAACCTGTTTAACGGCTGGACTAGCTCGTATAATACCAGGCATCATACTCTTAATATTAATACTATTACGGGGGATCATATTAAATAGGACCTACGGTAAACACAAAAACCTACCAGGTACGATATAATCCCCCATTTTTACTCACAATATTGGGTCCTATTTAATATGGTCCCCCGTAATACAAGTACTCGCTCGTACTTCGTACTGGTACTCCTGTACTCATACGACTACGAGTACTCCTTCTGTGCTGCTACTGTCCCACCGGTATACACCTGGTACAGCAGTACAGAGTACATACACGAACGGGCGACATAAGGTTTACTCTCGTCTCTCACCGTGGACTTATCGCCATTCTCAGCAAGCGCGACGAAGCGTGCCGAAGGGCAGAGCGCCATGGCCGTGATGGACTCTGATGACTCTGAGCCATGGATGAAGCGCTGCTTCCCGTCAAGTATGCTGTAAATAACGATGTTGTGTCCTGCTACGTAGACGACCGTATTTTGATCGGAAAATGCAATAGCGTTTGAGCGGCTGCCCTGCACCCCGAAGATAAATCTGTGGGAAAGGCAAGATGCCATATTCTAGGTTGCTGCAGGGCTATCCAGAGTACTCGACGCAGGGTGAAGTGACTGTGGAGGTAGCAGCTAAGCTTGAAGGTTGACACGAGATATGTAAGAGAAGAGTATGAAATGTGAACCCAAAAACGGTTTCGCTATTGTTTCTTAGGCTTCCCGACGCCCGAACTATAACGCTTCTGACATCATTGGAAATCCCGTTCAATCAGAATAACCATGCCTGGACGAAATACTTGTATCTCTCCGTCAACATCATTAGACATAAGACAGGGGCAACACCTCGGCCGCCGACAGAGGGGCAAAAGATGCGTGAAAATTCCGGTGGGGACGAGAATGATATGGTCCCCCCTGAGCGCGCGTTAGAGCATTTGTCTGTGGATAAAGCATGGAATCTACTCGACACCTTGTCATCGCAGGTCTCAGGGAAGCAGGCAGAGCTTCAGGTACGTCACGTGTGATCGGGTGAGATCGCAGTCTGTGTAGTCTTGTCGAGTTCAAGCTTGCCTCGAGTTAGGTCACCTATGTTTTGTTTCTTCTCTTTTAGTCGCTATATATGTGTGCCCTAATAGTTCCTGATGACCCCACTTGTTCGCCCAGCTGATGGTCGGCTCCCGGTATCACGAGCTGATCGAGTCTGCGGACAGCATTGTGTCCATGAAGGAGACCGGAACGGAGGTCCTGTGCCTTCTTCGGGATTTCCCTGGAGCATGTTCGAATGTGCTGGAAGAGGTGCGAAAAATATTTTTGTTGGGATTTGGGCAGTATTCACGCGTGCTCCTTGCTTTGCCCTAGAGCAGTTGAGCTTTGAGCCCACGTGTGCGAGCAGACAATGGCACTTTGTAGATGCATGTGCACGAGTAAGGCGGTTTCCTATGCGGTTCGATTTTTGAGCTTCAGATTTTGGCTGCGATCGCCTTTTCAGATGTGAAGTTGGCAAATCGAAACAGCCTTCCTATGCGGAAAAATCAGATTTATTGTGTGTATAGAGATTCGAGCAAACGCCGAGACCAACTGCTGTCTTTGTGGTTTGGCGCCGCGAGGAGAAGCGCTGGGTGCGCTGACCTGCGCGTAGGACCCAAGCGTGCGAGCCAAGGCTGACTGCCTCTGGTCTGGCGGCAAAGAGACGTGGCGAGTGCGCTAGAGCCAACCTGTCTTGGTATTTTGTGTTCCACTTTGTGACTGACTGCTGCTGTCTACGAGAACTCGTACGTATCCACGGAGAGGTGCGTGCCGAGTGCGCTTCTCTTGGTCTCTAGGCCCGAGCCCGCGCCAAGCGACTGTAGTCTGGCCACGGAGGGATGGGCCGCCCGCCGCCCGAGCGTCGGGCGCGAAGCAACGTCGCTATACAGCTGTGTCACCATCCAACTCATCGATCGTTCTGCTGCTGTTTGCTGTCGTGGATAACATCTTGAATTTAGAGAGCATGCCATTTTTCGATTTGAAAATCTGATGACCGTCGGATTTTGGGCGACTTGGGTCATCGGATTCTCAAATCGAAAAAAATCCGGTCGAATTTTGCATATTTGGACTGCCTAAGCGGGGTCATTCGTTTTTGAGATCGAAAAATACAAATCTGAAGCTCGAAATCGAACCGCATTGGAAACAGCCTTTAAGTACCGCCCGCTAAAAAAAACGAATCAAAGCCTGCCTACCATTAACAGTGCTCGTACTATCTGGGCCTCCCGTGCGCTCTGCCTGCCTTCGATATCACTGCTCCCACTCTTTACTAGTCTCTTGAGTACAAAATTCTGTGAGAAACGTTACCTCACGTACACCCGTTCGAGTATTCTATCCCCTGTCCCCTCCAAATTCTAGAAACACCTCTTTCACAGAACACAGATTCAGAATACCCTGAATCTTCCAAGACCGGTCACGTTATTTGATGACCCCTCCTATGATGCAGGCCAGCAGCGTTTCAAGAAGCGTTTCAGCATTTAGTTGCGTTTGCAGCATTTGGTTACGTTTGGAAAGTGTTACTTCGGCCCTATTAATTTTTCATGAAGTCAGCATTCAGTTGCGTTTGCAGCAGTTATTCACAGTATTAATACCTGGTACGTAGTTACGTTTGGAAAGTGACAGAACAATATTGCACGTTCTTCCTACCCGTCTACATCCAGCACACCCAGTGTCCGTGTGCCGATTCATCCTAGAGATACAAGCTCTGTGGTCACAAAACCGCGACAGAGAGATACCGCATCGTATTGCAGGAAGGAAAATAGAGAGCTTAACTTTATGTCATCGTGGATACGCAAGGCACAACACACACCAGCAATCCAGATACATGGGAGAGAAAAACAGTAATGATACGGAGATATGTGCGTTTAAATCAGGCACCCACGACTATAGAACTACTTACAGATATCTCTTTCTGAGCGTGCTCGGTTGGTACATCCCTGGCCTCTCAGATCTCCCTCTTGGCAATCGCCTCCTTTTATTACTTGCCGGACCTTTCCAGTGGTTCTTTGTTTTCTCCATTTCTCTTGGCACTTCCGTTTTTTTTTCCCTTTCTTCTTTCGTTTCGTGTGCGGGCGTGTACTCGGAGCACGGCACGGCGGGCGAGCCCGGCACCGTCGCGGGTGTCAGCGGGTGACGGCGGATAGAGGGGGGGTTAAAAGGAGCGCGGTCGCCGTTTTCGTGCCTAGGCGTCTCGTGTCCCTCGAGACACGAGGGAAGCATGAATGGGCTCTGTCTGGCCTCCATCTGTGATTTTGGATAGAGTATGTACGAGTATGTAAGGGTCGTTTGGGATTGCAAGGAAAGATCCAAGCGATGCTTATTTTTGCGACCGGGCTGGAGTTCACAGAGAGAGCTATGCAGTCTGAGCACCAGCATTGTCGAGCTGACGAATGCGGGCCACGGTGAGCACCGGGCTTCAGGCGAGGCGGACGACGGGGCTCACTGTGGAAGGGAAGGAGGAAAGCTTTACCCGGACCGAATCGGTGGCGAGGTGGTCGCGAGAGGGGCGGGCGGTGTACGAAGCCGAGAGAGAAGCCCTGCTGTTCAATTCATTTATTTTTTGAACGGTGCAAGGTGTTCCAATCTGGCCGAAAATTATTTCATGACAGGGGATGGCGATTATTTTTTGTCTTTCCGAAATTTTCGGTTTCCTTTTCATAGTTTTTGCGGTGCTGCTGTGCCGTGCTGTGCTTTCTCTTCCGTACATATAACGTATCAAAAGAAGACAATAATTACCCTACGTACGTACGGCATGTGAGCGATCGTAGCGAGCGAAACCGCCCGCGACGCAAAGCGTATGTGGTGTCCGAGCTGTTTGCTCTTGAATCATGGCGGCGGGACTCTTGGCATTATCAAGTCGCCAGTTTGCAACTACGATCATTGAAAAAAAGATATTCAATAATGGGCCTCTGTCCGCTTCGCATCATTTGATGTACTTTTCCTTCCTGAGCGAGCGTAGCGGGCGGCATAGGCCGCCCGCGGAGCGAAGCGCGTTGTACATACTTACCAGTATATACATGCTTCTATAATTATGTGCCTGGCACCCTGTTTTCGTTTGGTGCTTTGACCCCGCAGCCGACCCTTCCCATTTGACATCCAGACCCCCTTATAAGAGCATATAACTTCAAAATAACGTTAACGTATTTGTCATGTATTTTCAATGAGTTAAAAGTGTGAGGTGAGCCGCCGGCGGCCCGTATGGGGTTTGCTATAGTTCCAGGGGCTCTTGCTCAGGGTCTGGGTGCAGTTTCGATTACTTAAAACTGCCAAATTTTTCAAGCCGACGCAATCATTTCACTAACCCTCTTATTGTGTCATAAGCCTTGGGACCGATTTCCTTATACGATGTTTCGGAAGCACAGAAACGAGATGGTCGACTGCG
The DNA here is from genome assembly GCA_031213475.1 of Nereocystis luetkeana. Lineage (NCBI taxonomy): Eukaryota > Phaeophyceae > Laminariales > Laminariaceae > Nereocystis > Nereocystis luetkeana. The sequence goes on along the minus strand of JARUPZ010000002.1, from coordinate 5,945,831 downwards.
TCGGTCCTCAAACAAATTAAAATAGAATATAGTATTTTCTACCCGAAGAATGACTAGTTCAATAGTACATTCGACCAACCCTGTTGCAGTGTCCGATGGTCTTGGAGTCGCTTTCACTTAACGATGCGCCGTTAGGCGCAGAAACCTTGTATTATATACCAGGTACCGTACATGGTACTAGAGTGACTGTACCTTGTTACTGGTTACCGACGAAGTAGGGCTTCATGAACCAATATGAAAGAAACACCTGGCACGAGTAGTGTTCAGGCAGGTTGCCCCGCACGTGGGTCCCAGCCCCCAACCACACTTGCTTGGAGTTTGCATGGATTGCTGTGCCAAGGGTTCGTATAAATGATTATGAGCACATACCGGTACTGCAATTCTTTTGCAATCGACTTCCGCTGTACACTCCTCTTGCCATGTGTAGTGAACAGAGTCTACTCCTTCCTGTATCGATACTCCACGGAGTCGGAGAGGCATCCTTAGCGCGCACGCGGGCTGTGTCAGCGGATCGGGCGCGGGTCGGGGCTGCGCTAAGCAGAGTCTACCCCTTCCTGTTTTCACAATCCACGGTCTGAGATAGATCCTTTGCCAGTAAGCGGGCTTTGGTTGCAGAGCGGGGCCCCGACCCGCCCTCCGCCGCCGTGCCTGTGACGTGTGGTGGCCTAGATATGGGCTACGATTGCGATCGCAGTTGACAACGGCAGTGGTGGCTACAGTTTTCATTTTCAGTATAAAAACATGAAAACTGAAGCAGGCCCTTGGTCCCGGATGAACTATGACAAGAAATGACGTCACCCAGAGCTGAGTTCAGTCAGTCAGATTGAGTATCGCATTAATGAGCCATTTGCGACGGGAAGGCTGCAGCTCCAGAGTATTTATGTTTTCATGTTGGAGGAAACGTCGATGACAGATGGGCTAGATAGCTAAATCGTGTTCTAACTTGCACTACAATAGAGTTCAAATCAGGAGAGTTTATACTGTAACTCAACTGTCCTGACTGAGGTCGCTAGGAAATAGCACAGCAGCAGCACGTACTGCATCAAGTCGTCGGATCGAAAAACGAGGGAGACATCAGAAATGATAAAATATCGGTATCCTGCTGGCTTCACTTTTGTCTACACTTTGCCCGCTATATACTTCTGTACCTGGTATTGCATAACGTTACCAGCTATCAGGGAATGAGCTACAGACTTGATGCACAGTATATACTCGTGATACGCCGCTGTCCTGTTTTTTAGTTTTTCAAACTAAAGAGGTTGGACTTACAAGACTATGTACTATTACTATGCTATATATACTGTTGAGGTGTTCTGTCGGAGCTCCAAAAGTATTTTTAGACCTGTTTCCGAGCCGTTTCAAGCTTCTTCGCGATGAAGTACAACTGTCGGTACGCTGTTTCCTCGTCGTGCCTGATCGTGCTCGCCTCTCCCGTCTCTGCCCGGGGTGGCCTCGGCCGTCCTCAATCCGTGTCTCACGGGGCGTGCTCTAATCGTTTTATTTTTGCAAAATTGCTGTCAACATCTCAAGCGTCTACTCCTACGTTCAAATACATGCATGGTACCGTTCGGTCCCGAGGCAAGAGGAGATTCCCCCATTAGTCATAAAAACATATGACTGACATGATATGACGAGGGTTCGGCGCCCTGCAACATTATTGAATTTTTGGTTTTTCACTTTTTCTTGTTTTTTGCTTTTAGCTGTCGGATGACTATCGAGTTTTACATTTTTATAGGTTTTTCGTATTTAGAATACCGGATGCTGCTTGCTGCACAATGTAGAATGTGTACGTAAGCTGTTCTGCTATTGCCTGCTGCTTGTCGTGGTACTGCTGCTGCTGTTGCTGTGTTTACACGTACGAGCCGTGCGGCAGCTACTCCCGTATGTACTTGCATTACTGTAGAACTAATACAGTGTGGGCCTGCCAACAAGGAATAAGTAGTCTGAGCAAGCCTTAAAATGTTACCGTGATATCATTTTTGCCTACCCTTGAACGTTTAGCATTATATATTGAGTGTAGCACTTGCCGCTGAGCACTGTTCTTTAGCCAATTTTATCAGCGCCTCCCACAAAAGTGAGCCTCCCGTGGGCCTATACTGTACTGCTGCCGTCAAACGACGAGTAAGTAGTCTATAATTTTGCTGCAGCAGGAAAGTGTATTAATAGGTAATGGCACCTTTATGTAGATTCAAGAGGATCAAAGGGCAATGAGACTGACGGGGTGAGTGTGTGTTTCTTGATCTTCGGCCTTCTCCCTCTGCACTGGGCTATGACTGATTTCGATGCAACCTTGCTAGGAATTTCGCATTACAGCCTCCTTCTGTATGCCTATGACATTATCGACCATCATGGGCGTGCGCGGAGCCACAGGCGGGGCGTCGGCCCGCCGAGGCATTTTCCCCACTGTGGCAGTTATTAATAATCAAATAATCAATAGATTAAACATGCTCTGGAACGTATGATACGTAGATATGTTATTTTATCATATGGGATGTGGTTGTGCTACTGTGCTTGCTGGACAGTTTGTTGCCTGTTGCCGACATCAATTTATCTCCTGGGTTTCGTGATGACTAGGAGGTCGCGATGAGAAGGTGTCGAAACGGACGAAAGGACCTGCGTGGATATATGTGTGGATGTATGTGAGGGTTTTTGCTTGCGTGCCGACGAAAAAGAGAGCCCAAAAAGCCTGCGACAACGACCCGGAACTACAGCAGTAGCTCTCCCATGAGTCAGAATAAGGGCCGCGAAATCGAACAGTACTGCAGCCGTCGCTTCTACGAGTATGGTATGTGAAGAAGAGCGCTGAAACTGGCGATCGGCAGTAATCCGGCATCATAAACCCCCTTCTCTCAGCGCGCCGCCTTGCTGCGAATGACCACCTTGCGATTCCCTGCGATTCCGACTCCACAGTTATCCGAAAACTTTCCGAAACGACTTTCTCCCCCCTCGCTGTGTCGCTCAGGTTCCTTCTTCATCGAAGTCGCCGACAAGTGAAGCACGCAGTCAGGATACGACTGTAGGCCGAGCGTCCGCTCGAGATCTCTCTGCGGCAAGTTTCATCTACCTGGAATCGCCTGCTGGTTCTTGGTTGGTTGGCAACTCTGTTATCAAAGATAATATTTTTGACGAATTTCAAATTTTGCTGCGGGAAAACAATTCAAGCATGTTGGAGGCTCTGCTTGACGGCCGGCGCGGCCGTAGTGTGTGTCGCCGTCGTCAGATCTTGAATATTGGTGTAAGAAGTTGACCCTGATCGTGCATGCCTACGTAATCGGCTTGCGTGATGTTTAAGGTGGCTCTTTCGTTCCCTCACGCAGGTAGTACAGCTATTGCTCCACGCACCGGCGGCAATGTGGGCCGCTTTGGACTCCAACAGGGTCCTCGAGGCAGCGAAACTTGTTTTTCGATGCCGCAGTAGCTGGAATGAGGTGTCATCTTCTTTCTCCGCGGACGTGAACAGCAGTTTGGCCGCCTTCCTGCGCAGTCACGTCACGTATGTGGAACAGTTTCCTCGTCGCATCGCGTTGGCTGGCACTCGCCTTTTAAGTCGCTCCTGCGACACCGAGGAGATTGCTGGAGCGCTTGCGGCGTTGCTTCAGCTCCAAGCTTCCAAGGAGGCAGACCCCCTGCGGTGAGCATACACGGGGCAGTGATGGCGTCCGTTGTTTTTTACCTGGTCAATATGCGAGCTTGGTTCAAACCAACGTGATTCGAAAACGTGACCACCTGCTCTCGTTTTTTGCAATCCCTACTTATAGGTGCGTACTGGAGCTCCTGCTTCGACAAAGAGGTGGCGCTGTAGTGGCAAGGCTGACTCGGGCTGCGAAAACGAAACCTCCATCTGGGAATGAGGAAGTCCTGCACGCAACCGTTGCTTTGGTGCAGAGAACTATCATGGATGTGTATGCCATATTTGCACCGGGACCCAGCGGAAGCTGCATGCTCTTGGACCTGGCCCACCCTTGGTGCAGCAAGCAAGGAGGCAGCAGCCTATCGGCCCGCGACACAAAGAGTCTGTGCACGAAGTGGCTATCTGTTCTGGCACCAAAGATCCGCGCGTTTAGTGAAGTTCTCCTCAGGTCTGTTGGTGACACAAACACGCTGGCGCGCATCCGCGGGTCTCTGTGGAAGTTCACTCACGGAGAGGATTCGTGGGCGATGTCAGCACCTGAAACACGCGCAGATCCTCGCTACAGAGCAGCTGATGAGGAGACATGGACCAAAGCGGCATGTTTTGCCGTAGACGCACCTGCTTTGAGCAACGGTACACTCGTGGGTGGGCTGGGAGTGCCCTCTCCGAAGCTAGACTTATGGTCCCTTCTCTTTAGCAGCATCTTCGCCGACCTGGCGGAGGTAATGCTCCAAGACTCCCTAGTATGCATTCGGGAAGACGTGCAATGCCGCCTTGACTGCATTCTACTTGCTATCACAGGCAACGAGGCCGGACTGGCGGCGCGGAAAGGAAGCAGTGACTTCGCCGGCCGCCAGCCACGGCGACCCCACAGTCTCATGGCTCACGACATACTGGCCGCGGCGGACACGGTAGTGTCTCTGCTAGCGTCCGAGCTTCGTAGTCTTGCTGAGGATGCTTGGTGTTTAACGGAGCGCGGCGACCAAATTGCGGCAGATGCGCTAAAGACTTCCTTTTATCTTCTCTGCGTCGAGATGGCAGCTAGTCTGGCTAACCACCTACGCGTAGCTCTTCAGGAAATCCACAGTTGCATAAAGTCCGCGGCGCAACAGGAACGGCGGCATCTTCCCTGCGAAGGTGAAGTCCAGGAGCTTGAGGACGCTGTCGGTAGCTTTGCCGATGCAGGTCTGGTGATAGGTCGTGTGGCGTGGATGTTGAACGGCCAGGGTGGACGGCCTTTGCATTCTGCCTTGACAGCTCCTGGGTGTTTTTCGCAGAGATTGCGTGGGCGCGTCGAGGAGCAGCAGCTTGAAGCAGCGTTCGTGATTGCAGATACGAACGGTGACGGTGTTGTTGATACCGAGGAGGCTGCCGAGGCACTTCAAGCTGTGTCCTTCGGAGCTTCTGCGGCACTTGCCCTTGACCCCAGCATGTACCCGTCATTCACGCTGAACGAATTCTTCTTGTTCGCTACGCGTCTCCTTGAGGAACAAAGGCCGCGGCAACACTTGACGAACTGCCTTGATGACTTACTCGCGGAGTCGCTTACCGTGTGGGCCGAATGGGCATTGGAGCAAACTGCTGCTCTCCTCATTGAGGGTTGTAATGCAGTATCTACTCTGTGTTGCAATCCCGGCATGACGGATGATGTGTGGCGGCAGGTCCACGGTATATGGGAAGACAAGACAATCGACCTCGATGGCGATGACGGGGACGGCACTCAAGAGACTGTGCATTTACCAATCATGATATCTCCGGCGATCATGTGCTACATCGAAGGCGTAGCAGCCGAGCTCAGCCGGATCCTGAGCACGGCCGACCTCGTTGAACCTGCTTCGCCTGCTACTCTCGGCGCGGTTGGCCCGCAAGATGCACAGGTTGGAGATGGCGGCCGGAAACGGGAAGAACCAGCAATGGGCAAAGGACACGGAGCGGCGCGCTATGCGAGATCTTTAGCTGCGATTCGAGCTTCAGCTGACCTCAAAGAGGCGCTCATTGGACTGTGCAACGGTCCGCAATCGGCAGCAGCTCGCGCGTGTGAGGCCGCACAATTGCAATTGCTTCTCGACGCACTCTTCTTGCAGCGTTGGGTTATGGATCCTGAGGAAGTGTCGAGTTCGATGGGCTCAGTGGTGGTATCAGTGTGCGAGCTGCTTGACCCCATCAACTTGCAGATTTACATGCCTCACCTAGAGACGGCAGCATCAGCGTGTTGGGCGGCGTGCCACACGTCTCTCTCTTTAATTTTCGAACAATCTGTGACATCCGGCACCGCAGCGTCGAGCATTTCGATGTCGCCTGACGGTTCGCTGGGTTCGTCGTCTAGCTTTATTTCCCTAGTTCCGAAGGCACGTAGGTTTGAAATTCTCCCGCTTCCGCTCGACTCGGCGCGACTGCAACACTCAAATGGCGTATCGCGAGTGCGAAATGTGCCAGGCGATCAGTCTGCTCAATCAGCAAGCGGGGGCGGGGCGGGTTCTTCTGCGCAGGCGCGGGGCATTGAAGTCGGTAGGCAAGCATTGGCTGGACTGATGGGCCAGGTTGGTAGCGTAGGAAGCGTTTTGAGTGCACAGAATGTGCATGTTCAGAGTGTGTTCGGTGCGGCATCTCTCTTCTTGGGGGGGAGGAATCGCAGAACTGATGTAAGCGAGTTTTGAGATAGAAAAGTAACATTGACTTGTAGATTTTACCGTCTATGCTGCCAAACAAGGTCCAAGTATTCATTCAGGCGATATGGGAATGGAGAGCATTCTCCCCCCAACCCAGCGAGATGGTGATGGAGAGCATTTTCCCTCCTACTCACTGAAGCACAGCAGGTATCTTTGTATATACCAGGTATGCGTTTTTGAATTCCATCCTGAGGAGTACCAGGTATCATTTTCTTTCCCTTTCCCTTTGTCTATCTACCTGCCTTTGAGTTCTTCTCGTCCTGCTCTAGACAGGGGTAGTCTTTTCGCTTGTGTCAGAAGCTGCATTGTACAACATATCTTGTGTCGGCGAATGACCCTCGTCGTTACTGATCTTTCAACTCGTGACCATCTATCTACTCGTACCGTTGGGTTAGGCGCTGTACCGTTTAAGTTGCAGTGGTTTCGTGTCATTTGCACCTATTTCCTTCTACACCACCCTTGTTCGTACAATCCACCGTGCAGCTAAATGACGCAATTGGAGGTTTACACCTCGGTCTTAGCAATTGTTTTATTATCACGCCGTTTTTTTCTCAGAACTGTCGAAATGTTCGAGGTGTGACAGTGGGACGTGAAGGGCCGGATTTGCGATCCATGCCTTCAAATGTTCGGATGGATTCGAGTTACCCTTTCGTTGGGGTTTTTACACGGTCGTCAGTACTTCGAGGTGTAAAAAGCATGTATGATGTGTGACTCGCCAGGGTTTTTCCCTATTGTTATCGTGGTGGTCACCACGCGATTATAATCCACCCCCTCCCCGTGTATCCTAGCGACGTCATATAATACACCACTCAATGCTGCTGCAGTCGACGCAACTACGCAGCTGTGGTCTATAGGTCGCCGCCGCACAGTAATATTACAGGGGTATGGAAGGCCTTGTATCAAGCAGGCGAGGGGGGGGGGGGGGGGGGGGCGTACTCGTTTGCTGCTTGCCTTAGTCTTTTGACCAGTGACCACGCATCTCTTTCGAAACGGAGGACCGTTCCTACTCCTAATAGAGACACCTTCAACAATTGGGCGCTCATTATGTTGTTTCCATACATTACATAGATTTTTCTCATATTATAATATTATCCCCTTCCTGTTTGGTCGCCTGTGGCCACCATCTATCTCCTATTAAGAGGATAGCGATCGTTTTCTCGCTGGTATCTAGTGTATCGAAACGCCTCCATGTCACATTCGTCTATTTTCATTGTCTATTCTTCCAACACATATCGTTCCTCCTGTCACATTTCATATTCTCCTACTATGTGAGTTCTACTCTCTATTGCTTTGCCACACGGGCACATCAGTGCATCTGTTTCCTCCTTCTCCCGGCTACTGGCATACCTCTTTCTTCTTTCTGGCAGGTCCAGGTCACCTCCATGAAAGCGTAGTTTCAGCGTTTTCGCGAAGTCCATTGGGCCGTGCAAGCACGTATTCATTCCTATTCCTTTCCTCAGTCTCTCGTATATCTCCGAATGTTTTTCCGATTCCACCTTGTTTCTTAGCGCTAGCCTTTCCCTTCTTTCTATCCATTCTTCTACTTCTTCTGTCTTGTACCTCTCAACCTTGCCGGCGGACATCACCTCTTCTCCCCCCTAGATATCCTTCCATACTTTCTCAACTACGTTATCCCACCTTATTCCAGCTCGCCCTTTTTTTACTTCCTCCCATACAGTTCTATCAACTATAGTTAGTTAGCAACCTCTTTTTTGGCATGTTCCTTACTTTATATTGCCATTGCAGCTTTCTCTTATCTCTATTTGTCTTGAGTGAGTGCACTCCCAGTTCTGCTCCTAATACTGTATTGATAGTCGTAACTTGAGCATTTTAGCATCTTTTTAGCTGCCGTACTGTTTCCAGCTGTTTTACGAGTTTCACGTTCCTTTCCCATACTTCTTCTGCATATATATATATATATATTCTAGCTTTGGTATTATCACGTTCATCAGGACGCCTCTCTTATATATATATATATATATATTATGCCTGGTGTCAAGGTGCGAGTCTGTTAGGATCGCATCCATCTTGCCTACATGGGTTTTACCCTTTCCTACTACTTTTTTTGCTATATATATATATGTGTATCCCAAGAGCAGCATTTTGAGATCTCTACGCCAAGGTATACGTATACTGGTCTACGATCGGCACTTTATCTTCTCCCCACTTACTTACTTACTTACAACAGAAATTTATCGGGTTCACCTTATCTTCGTTGCAAGCAACTACTACTGCGCATTTCTTGACGTTCGCCGTCACCCTCCATTTCGTAGTGTGTTCTAGCATTTCCTCTATTTGTTTCTGCAATCCTTCGGGTGTTTCTGGTATCCCCACGAAGTCATCCACAAACAACATCAATCCGGACACCGCATCTTCCCCTACCGTGACTCCCTGCCTTGCTGCTTCGACTGCTACTATCAGGTAGTTAATAGATATATCTTGAAATAAGTTAGGTGAGAACGTGCATCCCGGTGCAACTCCTTGTAATATATCAACATACTTCGGTATTTCCCCGTCCAGCATCACAGCACTTCTCGCATATTCCGTAATATTTTTCATCATTCTCCACATCTTTCCTCTGATTCCTATTTCCCACAGGTTTTCCCACAATCCGTTTTTCCATACTGTGTCGTAGGCTTTCTGTACATCTAGAAAGAAGCAGTACGCTATTAGTCCCGCGTCTTTCCTACCTTGGATTATCTTACCTAAGGTGTGCGCATGGTCTAAGCAGCTACGGTTTGGCCTAAACCCTGCTTGCCCTTCGCTTATTTGTCTTCCCTCTCGATCATCGTTTCCATTATATCGTTCGAAGTCTTACTAAAATAAATGCTTGGCCTACTGTGCTTAGTAGCGTTATCCCTCTATAGTTCCCCGGGTCAGCCTTACCTCCTTTCTTGGATAAGTTTACTATAATACTCCTTCCTATCTCCACCTCTTGGGTGCGTACTCGTTTTTCCATGTCCAGTTATACAACATAACCAGCGTGGTAAGCATTCCCATTCCCCCTTACTTCATAAATTCATTCAATATTTGGTCTGTCTGCCCCTGCTGCCTTTCTACTCTTAAGTTTAGCTTTTTTACTTCTTTACTTATTCCCTTGTGAACTCTCCCTGGATCCCTTCCGAACCACCGTCTTCCCTTTCTGATGCATCTACGTTCACCTCTTCCCACGCGTTGATTTCCTTCTCGAATGCTTCGCCGAACGTTTCGTTGGCTGAGGGTGTTCCTAGCTTGCGGTAATGCTCTATACTAGTACTTCCCCTTTTCGAACTACTAACCTTTTTACAGCTATGTGCTCTTACGGTAGTTATTTCCGTGTCTGCCTCTGCTACTTGCGTGCCCAGTATCCCTTTTATTCCCACCCACATCTGCGTCATCGCGCCCTCCAAGTCATTCGTTTTATTTACTACGGCTTTCCATATCCCTTTCTTCTTATCTACCATCTACTTTACTCTCTTTCTAGCAATATTGCATATTCCTCCCACCCTGTCGTAGTTTTACTCGATGTACATCTTGCGTGTGCTTTCTCCTACTCTTGGCCTCTTTCACTTCCTCGTCCCACCATTTTACTGCTCTGTTGCATACTATCAACCTCTTCCCGATTACTTTACTTCCTGTGATCTTGACCAACTGCTCCCATCCTTCTATTGTCCTAGCTCCGCATCACCCCTCTCTATACCATTCCTTGTTGTACCTATTATTTCCAATAGCTCGCAAAATTGCTCTGCATTTTTGGCCATCTTTTCTTGGATCTCTTCCCGTTTCTCTTTTACTCCTAGTCTATCTATTCTCCATTTTTTTTGTGCAATTTCCTACCTCGTCTATGTTTGATAACTCTCGTATTTTGACTGTCCATATATTAGACGGTAATCCGTAGTTCCTACGTCCGCTGCGCATACATACATGTACTTCCGTTTCCTCGCCACTTACATTTCTTTGTTACTGCTATAAAGTCAAGGATAGAGCTTTCTCCCTTTTGCATGCACTGTCTAGTCCATTACGGTTCTGCCTTTTTACTCTGTCGTTCAACGTCTTCATCTCGTTGAGCTTGAGGAACTTCAACATCTCTTCCCCATTATTATTGTTATTATTATTATTATTATTATTATTATTATTATTATTATTATTGTTATTATTATTATTATTATTATTATTATTATTATTATTATTATTATTATTATTATTATTATTATTATTATTATTATTATTATTATTATTATTATTATTATTATTATTATTATTGTTGTTATGCTTGTGCTGTTTGTTACTTCCCCATATTGTCCAATGTTCTCATTCAGTTTTGTTGCCTTCCCAATTCTTGAATTCAAATCTCCCACTAGTACTACGTCTCCTTGCCTCTTATTTTTATGTGCATCTGCTACTAATTCTCCGAAATTCCTGTGTTTATTGTTTATCGTATTCTTCGATTTTGGGGGCATATACAGTAAATGATTCCTACGAAGTAATATTTCGCTCCCCGCTCCTCTGGTACCTTAACCCACATGCTTTCGTCGAATTTAGTGTCTTTGATCACCTCTATTGTGTCACACAGATATTCTTTGGCTAGGAACCCCCCGCCCGCCGCTCCCCTATTCTTTCTTTTCTGTCCCTTTCTCTTATCCCCTATCCATGCGTACTCTCCAACTTTGCATCCTATCTCTCCCCCCTCCTTTTCCCACGACTCTTGAATTATTCCCACTATGTCTAGGCCACGCCTACTTACTTGCTCCGCAGTTTCGATCCTTTCGCGCTATCCCGTGGCGAACCCACATACGTTCCATGATCCTCTTCTCAGCCTCCTTTTCGTTTCACTATCCGCTCTAGTATTACCTGTTGTTCCTTCTCCGTTGTCGCTACGAGTATTTCTGTCTTCGCTTCTTTGAGCATTCTTTCCGTTTCCGTTTCTGTTTTTTGCATGCTTGGTCTGCGCCCCTATGTCCCTATGTCCCTATGTCCCTATGTCCCTATGTCCCTATGTCCCGCATGTTTCTCCCCCATTCCCCTTGAGCTCCTTGAGCCCCTTGCCGTTTCCTGTCTCCCCTCACCTTCGTTCACCCTAGAACTACCGTCTTAGTTTCGATATTCCATTATTAGCTATACATACTCTCCATCCTAGTCTTCTAATCCATGCCGACACTTTTTCTGTCTCTATCCTCAGCCACTCCATGCTCGCTTTCGGCTTTATTTAGCGTGACAAGAAAATGTTTTCCCTCTCGTTCTACGTTTCCGATTGCAAAGCAGTACAGTCCTACTTGGTCACACTTTTCCTCTTGAAGTCAATCCTCATCATGTCTCTAGGAACTCCAATTATGAGCACTACTACTAGTACTTTACCCTGCCAACCTTTCTTTCTCCATCCACCCTGCCTCTCCGTTTTTCTCCTAGCCTCTTCCGAGAATATCTCGAGGTTGTTTGCCTTCAAAATGGTAGTGGGAAATGTTCAAGTTACTGGGACTTCCCAATCCTAGTATTCGTTGAGGGTGTGATGTTTTTCAATTTTTTTGCCGGCGCACCTCACTAAATAGTGGTTCCAACAACACAGGCTCGTAGCCTGGAGCCAAGTTCAACACCCTTAACACAAGTACCCCACGTTTGTGTCAGGTGATCTGCATGGTAACCATCCTGGCTTCCCACGATCGCATCTTCTATTTTCTTGCTCCGCTGCTGTACTGGTTACTTTCCTCCAGGGAGGTCATTTTTACCATGCAAGGTTCAAGGACGGCTTGTACAACACAAAGTCTTACTCACACATCGAGATGCCCCGTACGTCGCTTTCTCCGTCATATGTACGTTTCACCAATTCAATGGGTAACTACCCCACTAATGCTCCCGAGTAGACATTCACTGCCGAAAGCTCTTGGCCAACTCTCCCCCACATTTTGTGCCGGCTTCTATCCTTCAAGATATCTACGTGCCGCTTGGTGCTCCTTCTCTTTGGTCATGTGTTATAAGGATTACCCTGGGCTGGGAAATCGATCGATCTTTGCCCCTGTAGCTCCCGTATAGCTCAGTAGGTAACACCTTCACATTTGACGTCGTCCAGGTCACGGGTTCGAACCTCACTTCGAAGGTTTCTTCTACAGAAACGCTTGCGCGTGCGTACCTATAAAATACATCTCCCTGGTTCCCCAGGTAATGAAACGAAGCGGGTAGGTCAGCCCATAGACGTATACGGTTCTGACGCCCCAAAGACCCCGCTGTTCAGAGAGGGGGAGAGTGATGTAAGGACTACCCTGTGGGCTGGGTAATCGATCGGTCTTTTACCCCTAGGCCTTTTACCCCTATAGCTCAGTAGGTAACACCTCACACATGTGGTCGGTCAAATGCAAGGTGTTTGTTCACTGAGCATAATAGGTATTGACTCAATGGCATGCATCATCCACCCCTCCCCTTCATTTAGCGCTTCGTGTGTGCACCTACAGCAACGTCGGGGATTTTAGGAATATAATGTCAGACCAGACTTCCACCGCCCAATAGAAGCCGGTAACGTTTTACGGGTACCTCACCACAAGACCCAACCTTCATGTTAATTGAACATGTTGCGGTGACCATGCTCTATCCATGTGTGTGCATGTGAGGCGGTCCGCCTTCATGCTAGGTTTTATCTATGTTTTATGCCTTGACTACCAGTATTGTGATATGGGAGAAAAAATGTATTTTTCTTGTCTAGATCTGGTTTGTGTTATGGTATGGGGGATAAAACAAACGGTTAGACCTAGGCGGCTCTCTACCGTCTCCTGATTTCCCTTGTATCAAAGTGCGGGCGGCTCTCTACCGTCCGCTGATTTCAGGGGTTTTTTCCAGGTAGGTATTGTTCAGGCGGAGGGGGTGGTGTCAGGTATCCCCCCCCTGTCGGGAAGCCGGAATTGAATTATTTCCAATAATTCGACGTGAGGTAGGTGTCGAAAAGTAAATTTGGATGATCCATGGAGGTTCACGCTCAACAGTTTGGAAGTCGGTCTTGTACTACGTTTCGAGCCAAAAACGACCTAACTTAAGATGACGTCCACCTCTCGGTGCGCTGTTTGCTGCACGTGCCTCATCTTGCTCGCCCCTCCCAATCCTTCCAGGGGCGACCTCGGCCGGCTTGCACTTCGTCCCGGAGGCGAGTGCTAAAATCGTGTTTTTACAGAAAAAAACAAGTGTCTACTCGTGAATAAATAAATAAAATACGGAAAGGCACCAATCTTTCATTGAATCTAATTCCACAGCAGCAGCAGCAGCAATGTTTTCTTGCTCGTCACTCAACCTTATTTTTCAATGTACCCCTTGGCAGTACTGTCGCAGTTACGGCCAAGATTTTTGCCTACATCCTCGGTCATTGCGGGCGAACATGCGCAGAGCTTTACTTGTTGCTGGTTCGTTGAATCTGATTGTATTATTTTCTTTCGCACTCAAACATGGCGTTTAACGTACGTTTAATGCCCCCCATGGCAGTACTGCTTGCCTTTACGGCCTCGATTCGCATCAACCCTGCTGTAACCGCAGTAGTCCCGTTTTAGGGACACTCCAATCAACTTCTAAAAGTAGCTTACTGTCCCCAAAACGAGACTGCAGTCCTAAAAAATGCGCGGTCCCAAAGCGGGCGTTAGCTCGCCGCGACGAAACCTCCTTTGTGCGTACTGTAATATCTTGGACTTGTGGCAAACGGTTCGTGTGGCGGCGGTGTTGACCCTATTTATTGAGGTTATCCAAACTGATGGAGGAGTGGTCTGTTGCGAGGCCGACCTATTACTATGTGTCGGAGCTCAGGCCTACGGACGTACGGTACACTTTGCAGATAAATGCGTTCCACAAACTTGCATACATCCCGTCTGGATACAGTACGGTAAGGAGGCACATACCTGACCGCGCCTGAAACTCCTATTTTTCGTCTGTTTTACGTCGTATCGGTAACTTCGGAGCCACTCGATGATACAACTTGGTTTCAGTGCACAAATAAACGTGTTGCATGCGATGTCCCGAGACATCACCAAATACTACAGGTGCCCTCTTTGCTCGCCCTCGTCGTCCTTCTGGCGCAGGAACTCAGACCCCCCAACGGGGTCTCTTAAGCAGGGTCATGTTCCCCCTCCCCACGATAGCACTGAATGAACTTAATTCATCGCGCCAGGTGTGGTCAATTTTGTACGACTGGGTGTACTGGCTGTGACTCAAATCAGTAGCGATTTTGTACTGCAGTCGGAACCGCACCAGATTTTCAGTAGGATATTATACTGGCCACGCTCGGGCAGTCACCTCTCCCATGGCGACGAGAACACGGTGAGGCATACAAAATAGACGCATGTATCGCTCATTTCCCATCACTAACCCTTTTAGCACCGCAGCCCCATATTTGGGGACAACGCACTTAAATTATGAGTATCAATCGTTTGTCCCCAAAAACGGGACTGGGGTTCTATCAAGGGTTAATCGGGGCCCAAAACCAGCATGGTTGCTGGGGGTGATAGCGGTGATCGACACAAATTACAAAAAAATCAAGGACGTACATGCAACGTGTGGCGGTGATAATACTACCTCCTTCCATACCGAAACGCATTCAGTGGTATTCCGTAGTAGCATTGTGGCGGGTGTGTTGGACGCGAGCAACTTTTATGAAAACTACTGAATCATATATTTTCCACTGCCAGGACCTACTGCGCCGTGACCAGCCCTACGAAAAAAAAAAATTCGCCTGTCGATTCACTCACGGCATGGTCATGTGACGTACATTTGTACTACTTGTGGCGCATTCCGGTGGAGGTTCCGTGCCATGCCATTCACAGTTTCGCATGCCGCGCCCATCGTAACATGCTGCGGCATTAGGCTTAACTGTAGCTAGTTGATTACATTTTTCCGGAGACGAAAATCCATTTGGAGTGTCGAACGTTTTGATACTTACCGAGGTTGTACGGTGGTTATCGAAGACTTGACAGCTTCGTACGGCGGCATCGGCTCGGAAGCACGACGGGCGATAGTCATACAGAGACGTTTATCGCATAAAAGTATGTTACCACGACAGCCCAGGTGCACTGTCAGACCAGGATCTTTCGCCAATCCTTCTCGTTTCGCGGATATGACATCCAGTGTCAAGCAGTGCCGTATGATATTCCAGGCATCTCCGATGTAGAGGGTTGGGGGTGAGAAGAGTGTGCAACTTTGAAAGTGCTACTTCTGCCCAGGACAGGCAACTGAGTTCGATATCGATTTCCAGGCTCGACAGGGACGGTCTGGAGACGATCACGTTCACGACCGGAGAAGAATACTGGTATTTGACCTGAGTTTCGCGCGCCTCGTGTGAATAACGCGGTGAGCGGCAAAAAAGGATGGAAACATAAAAAGTTCTTCGATAAAAGACGAATGATTGCTTTCGTTCCAGCTACGATGGATTCCCCGAAGGATCAAAAACGTCACACGGAAGGCCAGAGGCAACGAACCTCTTCGAAACAGCAAATAACAGATTTTCAACGGAAAATCAAATAAACACGCGACAAAAAAAACCAACGGAACTGGGGCACAAAGGTGCAGACCAGCCACCGCACACCACAGCCAACCACGGCGTGCTGAGGGCTCGACTGCGATTCAGAACAAACAGAACAATCGCCGCCATTTGAGACGTTCTCAGCATCGTAATCTGAGGCTGCGCCACTAAAAAGCCACACCACCCAGCCAACCCACAAAAAATCCTAGACGACCACTTATTGACCGAGAGCGCAGAGTGGGATCCTAATCCGACACGCTCTCGAACCCCACGGCGGCAAGCACGTGCTACACAACAACGCCCGCGTTTTAAGCTGCAGCTTAAGACTGAAAAAAAAACAATATCGTATGGCTGACTTGATTCATCACCATCGCAATAACGAGGAGAGGGCAACCTATACAACCCTTTTCAAAATTACCGCTACACCCCGACTAAAGCTTAGAACAAGTCGTTCTCCTGAGCGAACTCATCCTCGTCAGTCTCCAAGTCAGCCCCCTCTTTGATCTTAGCCTTAATCCGCTTCGCCAGGGCTTTGTGGTCGCGCTTGGAGAGCTTCTTCTTGGGGCCCTTGACCTTGGACACGTTTCCTGCCGCGTCGGTCACTTCCTTGATCACGGCCTGGTCGCTGATCTTCTCGTCTTGGCGTTCCATCCACCCTGCATCGCCCTTGGTCTCCAAGCGGCCGTTGTCCATGACCCACTCCTCCGGGCACACGGTGCTAACAAACTCGTTGTTGTGCGAGATGATGACGACACCACCCTGGAAGTCGTCGATGGCGGACGCCAGAGCTCCGAGAGACTCGCGGTCGAGGTAGTTCGTCGGCTCATCGAGGATGAGAATGTGCGGCTGGTTCCACATAGCCGCCGCGAGCACGACCTTCACCTTCTGCCCACCAGACAACGCCTGCATACGGGTGTGCGTGGCGAACTCAGCGGCAAGCCCGCAGTCCGCGAGGTGCTTTTCAACGTTGGACGACGACAGCGGTCTAACGTACAAGCCGGTGGTCTGTGCGATTCGCGCGTCGATGGCCTTGATGGCCTTACCCCACCCCTGCTTCTCGAGCTTTTTCTTGGCGAGGTATGAAGGAGCATCGCTGGGGGCCGTGTATCGGACTTCGTACAAGTAATCCTTGCTCTTGTCCTGACGCCGGCCGCCGAGGAGCTCCGCCACAACCTTGTGCAAAAAAAGAAATGCGACCAAGAAACGTGAAAGAATGGCGGAACGGGCGAAAAAAAACTGAGAAAAGGCGAAAAAATAACCTATCTGGCAAATATACAAAAGGCGTTTGGTGTTTGCATCATGTTTTCTTCACCCGCCAACCGCCAAAGTAAACCCAGTAGAGTTTCTAGGTGATTATTTTATGAAATATCACAAATAATCGAAATATTTTCAGGACGAGGTATCACAAATAATCTACTACTTCGTACACATACCTAGACCTGGTAGTACAAAGCTGCTTTGGTGTCTGCATAATGTTCACTATATCCGCCAAAAAATACACCCCACGTGAATTTTCGAGGGAGTAGTTCATGAAGAGGTTATCACAAATAAGCTAAAAAAAATCAAAACGGGGAATGCCATAAGTCTATACTTAAAATATATGTTTTGATCAAACCCCACTTCCAAGTCCAATACACGGATTCCACCACACCTTCTTCGCCTTCTTCGCGACGCCAGACTCTTCATCTGTCCAAGTAACCTCGAACGTCGCCTTCTGTAGGGTTTCCTCCTCCGGTGTTACCACCATGGAAACCTTCACCAGTGACTCCTTGTCCTGAAGCCAGATAAACACCAATAGCAGGGAAGGAAGGTCAGAGACGTTGAGCGCACACCAAACTTACACTGCGAGATATTAATACCAGGAAGCACCTATAGTCAAACACAATATGTCCGCAACAATCAACACCATACCGAACACCCAGCACACCATGTAACAAAACGTACGAAAAAGTACGTGAGTAACCTCAATATACCCACTTTGGGCATACAGCCAAACTATCTTGCGAAACGCACCTCGCCGTTGTTGGCGTACCGCCATCGGATGTACTCGTTCGGTGTCCTGTTCATGTGGTCCTCGATGTGGTGGAAAGCGTGCTGGGCCAGGTAAGCCACGCGCGCATTGGGATGCCGCCAGACATCGCCGGTTTGCGGGACGACCTCGCCCGTCAAGACCTTGATCATGGTCGACTTCCCGGCCCCGTTTTCGCCCACGCAAGCAACGCGCGAGGACAAAGAAACTTGGACCGAGATGTCGAACAGAGTAGGCACGGTGTTTCCGGGGTACGTGAAGTCGCAGTGAGCCATCTTCATCAACGCCTTACCCTTGGACTTGACGCCGTCGATGGGCCCCGGCTGCGGGAAGTTGAATTTCAGCTTGGACGCCTTCAGTTCGAAGAACGACTTCGCTGTGGGGTTCACGGCCACAAAGTCGTTGAGGTTGCCCTTGAAGTTCACCAGCTTCAAGTTCTCGATTGACAGGATGTGGCTGCAGCAGTCGTTCAGGAGTCCGGAGTCGTGCGACACCATGATTCCCGTCACGTTGGTGAGGCCGTTGAGGTAGTTCTTCACCCACGCCACGTTGATGACGTCCAAGTGGTTCGTCGGCTCGTCGAGCAAAAGGATGTCCGCCTTCTGAAGCATGGCTCGAGCCATGGCCAGCTTCATTCGCCATCCACCCGACAGGGTGGACACGGCGTGGTTGGGCTTGGCCTTGCCGTCCTCCGTGAAACCAACCGAAGCCAGGACCTCAGTCACAGAAGCGCGATCGATGCCGATGCGCTGGATCTTCTCGTCCGCGAGAACGTAGTCGACGCAGGAAAGGTGAGACTGCTCACCCTGGATGTCGGCCTCGACGAAAACGGTGCGCACTTCGGACGGGTCAGGGAATCCCTCCACCGAGCCGTTTGCGATGGCGCGCATGAGTGTGGTCTTGCCCGAGTCATTGCCGCCAAGAAGACCGTACTTTTTTCCCCTCTTCAGCCTCATCTTCGTGTTGTGAAGAAGGATCTTCGTACCTGACCGGGCATCGACATGCGAAGTTGGTCGACCATCAGTCTACGGATTAGGGGAAACCTATTATAGCGTATTAGCGTATCTTAAAAGAATGGGCAAAAAACACACGCCCTCCAGCTGTAGATCTCATCGCTACACACTATACGTGAAGCCATCGAGTCTAATAATATACTTTAGTTTTTCAGGATACCGTGTCGACGAGTTACAACAAACATAAATACGTTGTGCAACGAAAAATATCAAAGTCGTCAAGTCAAGCCTTCAAAACAAAGCCAAATTATAAGACGCACGCTCGTCTGTGTTGTCGTGCCACAAGACTGCACCGCACAAGTATTATGTGAAGCCAGTCGAAAAAAAAAACACGTGGGCACTTCGAAAAGACATTTTGGCTCGCACCGTATGCCAAGGTGAACTGGCAGTTGCACAGCTCCTCCGCATCTTCGTCGTCATCGTCCACTTCCTCCGCCACCATCATCTCGGCGCACTTCGTTTTCAGAGCCACGTCCGCGCCGCTCGGAAGCTTCTTCGCCAACAAGCTCAATAGCGTGCGGATCTCCGCCCACTGCTCGTCGGACGTGTGTTTCAGGTTCATCAATGTGCAGCACATGCTCGCGAGGTACTTGACGTACACATCAGTGAACTCATCCTTGGAGAGGGAGGGAGCAACTTCTCGGATAGCTGCGCACACCTGGATAGCACACCGGATCGAGGGACAAAAAAAAAGATGAAAATGATGAGTTGTGTTCTGAGGGACGATTCTTGGCTTACGACGACAAGCATCATAAAAGCCTTCGCATCAAAAATCTTCCGACAGCTTGAAATCACTCGTCTACGCATTTGTAAAATATACCAGGTAATCAGGTAATCGCCAACATGTGGCCAACGACTTTCAGGCAGCTTTAACTTCCTAGACCAGGCAAGGCACATGGCAGATGTAATCGTACCTGCACGTACGTACTGCTGTACAATCCTTGAACTGTGCCTACAATTTTCAGCAACCAACACGTTATGCCATCGGTCTGCCAACGTGCTTTTCAACCGAGTCACTAAAGTTTGGAATAAATCGAGCCCCCTCTTGTCAAGAGGGGTAATCGCCGGTGATGCAGGGGTATCGCCCTAATTTCATAAAACAAGAGTGCTGCAACCAGGAGGGTACACACACCCAGGTCAACACGGAGCGGCCGTTTTGTAAACGCCGGTACTACACAGAGTATACCAAGCACTGCCTGCGTACAACGCTTTTGGACTTCCCAAATAGATCAAGCGACGGAAGATAGAAAAAGGCGTCAACAGGAGAGTCCCGCCAAGCACTCCGGACTTGTACCACACGCGTCATCATCACTTGGTCGTGCTTAATCGCTCATACTTCCGTGTCGTTTTGAGAACATGCCTGAATATACTAGGCTCATGTCTAGATACTGAGTTACTGCACCAGGAGTTGTATCGTATATACCCTAGGCTGGGGTCTAAAAAAGCCCACACTCACCGCATCGTTGTCGGCCTTCTTGGAGTTGCTGTTCTTGCAGAGACCGTCAAGACGCATCAACTGAGCGTAGGCGCGGTCGGCGATGCCACGTGCCTCCGGGTTGGCGATGGTGCTGGAAGCCTTCTCCAGAGCCGGCATTAGCAAAGGCAAGAAAGGAGCCGCGTCGGTAGGCTCGTCCACCAGCTTACTCATGTTTTCGATGATAACCGCGGACTGGCGCTTGGTCGCGGTTTCCTTAACGCGCAGCCCACGGAGAAGCAGTGGCACAACCATCGCCAGCGCTGGAGACTCCACCGACTGTACGAAAGCAACACCCGCCAAGTTGTGCATGATTTCCGGCACTGCCCCCGGGTTGATGACGGCCTTGACGATGTCGGTGGTCATGTGCTCCATGTCACGGTTACCGATGACGTCGCAGGCAGCCGTCATAGCTGCGACCGCGGCTGTCTTGACCTGCTTCTTGGTGTCCCCAATGCATGGGGTCACGGCGGGAACTACTTCCGGCAGGGCGTAGCCGAGCTGGTGCGAGGCGTGGTCGCTGAAAGACGTGATGATGGTGAGAGCCAAGACCCTTGTCTGCCAGTTGCAGCTGACGTCGAGGTGCGCGAACAGGTCTGGCAACACCGCCGAGACGGCGTTTGGCGACATCTTCGAGGCGAGCGTCTCGCCAGCGGTGTTTGCTGCCTTTTGCACAGGCTTCGCCTTGTGCGAGGCTGCCTTCAGGACGAGCGGCAGCAAGGAAGCCATGTGCGGCTCGGCAGCGGGGCACTCCTTGATGAAGTGCGTGACGGCGTTGAGTGCTCCCTCAGCCTGCTCAACGTTCGAGCCTCCGATAGATTTCTTTAGGCCTTCAAGAAGAGGCTCAAGAGATCGCACGCCGGAGTTGTTAACTTCCGCAGCAGCCACGGAAAGTTCAGCGACCTGAAGCGTGCGAAAATCAGGGGACGAGGTCCATTTGTTTCGTGAGATGGGAAAATAAATTTCCCGCGGTCAGTGTTATTATTATTAATAGTGCGAAGTGGTGCTGACGTTGTTTACTTCATACATTCTGCGTATGCGGTCATGCTACGTAAAAACGTCCACCCGGAAAAGTTTGTATTCCCTGCATGCCGGGCGTGGGGTAAGAATGACTGCTGGAGATGGAATAACTGCAGACTTAGTCACCTTGATACGGAGATACAGCGGGTCATACCTACACCTGCGAGCTATTATCTAAAACTGAGTGTTTTTTATTGTTGACGGTAGATTAAAAAGGCTCAATACAGCCGTGTTTCTATTAATAGAAACAAGTACCAACGCGCCCGCGCCTTTCAAGTGATAGCAGAGCAGAAAACATTATCAACAGTCCTGAAGGCGACGTTAGGGGATCAGCTACAGTAGTGTTGTGTGCCGATCTACGAGCTACCAGGTACACAGATACACAGGTACAGCAACACCGTAGGTTCTTATTAATAGAAATACAACCCAACATCCTCAGCCGGCGGCGTTATGATTCAAGTCGTCAACTCGGGGGTTTTCACGGTTGCATTCGCCAGCAAGGGGGGCATGGTCAACATCGGATCAAAGGAACATAATTGGAACATTCCAGAAAATTCCTTTTGGAGGACCGCTCGTGTTCAGAAGAAATTGAGAAAAAATCGAGCATTCGTCATGACCACATAAGGCAGGAAAACGCGCAGGATGCTCGCTCGGCATGGCACACAACATAAATGTGAACCACAGCGGAAGGATGCGCGATCGAGATGCGCAGCCGTCTCAGTTCAATTCACCCGTGGCGCGTTCGCCTCGGTTAGTCTCCGAATGCCGAGACTTGAGATGGGGGATGCTTCTCTGCCTTGGAAAATTTTCAATGGCCTGCGTTGACTTGTACAACGTTGACTGAAGAAGATATCAGAAAAACGTACACACTTACGATCGTACGTGTTCGTACGTACGTGTTCGAAGTTTCAAGAGCAGAGAGAACTTTTCAAAAAATGACTGGATAAATTATGTCCACGTCACTCTAGAGATGAACAGACTGCCAAACCGAGCTCGGGCATTCGTGGTAGGGGCAACGCCGATAGAGCGCGCTCGAGCATGAGCACGCTGAGTGGACCGACTTGACTCTTTTGCCTTCCGCTCTGATACAAATTACCCGCCTTTGGTCCGGCGGACGCTCGAGGTACTGTTAATACTCGTAACGAGTTCGTACAGCGTTCATATGTACAGCAGTAGGTCCAACCAGTTGTGGTCGACCTACGATTCCATGATTTCCTCAAGCAAGAAGGCCACCAGAAACCGGCAAACGAGCTTTGCCGACCTCATCGTAGCAACCACCAAAGTAAAAGAGAGTAAAAGACCATAAGGGATACGTCGACATGGGGTGGGGGCGGGTCGATGTGGGTGACTGAGGTGAGGGGCTTCTGGAAATACGGGATAAACGCCCTGATCAGCGTTCCCACCGATGCACAACCAATTGCGGAAAAATATCGTCGTGGTTCGCCAGCACAAACAAGAACCACCGAGACCGGAGGAACAGGCAAGGAAGAAAATTCAAGCGAGGGCAACGCAGCCCCCTCTGAGAGCACAAAGCGGGTGACACATCAACACACCACTCACGTTTCCATCCGAGTCCGTCACGTAAAAGGTGTCGGTGACCTTGAGACTGTCCATCTTTTGCGCCTACGACAGGGGTTGTCGGCAGAATGGAACGTGGAATTCGGGAAAAGCAGATCAGCGCGGCCAACGGGTACGGCAGAGGAGCAAGCGGGGACCGCAACAAAAAACGTCCGCTGTCAAGCACCTACATGACGATGTTAAGCTTTTGCTAGGTGCCAATTCGGTCACGGTGCCCAACAACCACGGACGGCGCGGGGACCAGGAAAACAACGTTTAGGTTCTTGTTTGTGGATGGAGCAAAGCTACTCGTCGTATTCTAATAATTTTGCGCGAATGTTGGACAGCGAAATTCAAACCCGATAACCCCTCTACAGCTCAAGACCTGTACACTAGCAGGCGATCATATGGTATAGCTCACCAGTGAAGCCATTTCGTTCAAAGGCGCGGGTGCTTGAGCTGCCTTTAACAACGAAAGGTACAGCCGCTGGGCTCGGCTGGAGTTGGGCTGGGTGGTGATGAGGGTGTGCGCGTGTGAGAGCCACGAAAAACACACCCAACGTCATCCAAACCCCGCACCCCAGATAAGTACCGCGATACTTTACAATAATATGAACTCCCCCGACTGAAAGAGAAAGACTGAAAGACACCCTCTCATCAACCATCAATGTGGGAATGTTTAGTCATTCCCTCCCATTCATTGCCTCTCATCAACAGCAGTGACAGGGCTGGACTGGTATCGGAGCTTCCGAACTTCGACTCCACTGCGGTCAAAATCATATTCGAATAGAAAAATATTCCCTATTGATCAAGGCCACACGGGTCAGTGCTGGACTTTGATACTGGACTCGTCATGAGGAAGCCCCGCCGCGTTATCCGCAATCGTATTCCGACTGACATCGTCGAAGACGCTGCCCTCAATGGTGCTATTTCACGGTTGCCTGCCAACTACAACTTCGAGATACACAAGACTGTCTGGCGGATACGAGAGGTGTGCCAAACAGTACCGGTACTCTGTACTTAGTATGGCATACGCGGTTTCTGTCTCAAAGTCCTGGCGATGGCTTCCACCAGTACAGTTGGTGGATCCTGTTGCGTGAGTTGTCTGTTGCCGGTATTGCAGGGGCGCTGGACCGATATATGAGTACGTAAATCCCTCATCGTCCTCCCATGATCTCTCCCGCTTGTTTCCTTCGCTTATTGCAGTATAAGGCAACCACTGCTACCGGTGCTGCTAGGGCTGCTGTGGCTTTACAATTTCCAGAAGGACTGCTCATGTACGCCTGTACCATCTCAGATATCCTTGAGCAATTCACCGGCTGCCAGTGCACGATCCTTGGCGACGTTACTTACGGAGCCTGCTGCATCGACGATCTGACATCGAAGGCGTTGGGGTGCAACTTGCTAGTCCACTACGGCCACAGCTGCTTGGTGCCGATTGCGGTGACAGCAGTAACCGTGTTGTACGTGTTCGTGGAGATATCCATCGACACTGAGCATTTGGCTGGATGCATCCGGCAAACGTTCACGGGGGTGAGATTTATCAAGCATGTTTTTTATGCCAGCATGCATCATTGTGTATCGCCCAGGCCTCAGCGTTAGCTGCGTAGTGATAAAGCGGCACCTTAAGCCGGTGACATGAACAACAAGCTGCGAAATGTACCGGATCATAATTCCAGGTAGTTTTGTCCCACAGGAATCAGAAACTGCGGGTATATGCTAACTCAACTACTATTACGGGGGACCATAGTTAATAGGACCTATGGTACACATAAAAACCTACCAGGTATACGTTTACCCATTTTTACTGACAATATTTGGTCCTACTTACTATGGTCCCCCGTAATAATAAAGCGGTACCCGGTACGGTATGTTGAACAATATATGAAGGGCGAAAGCCAAAATCAGGTACACCTGTCCCATTTAACAGTTTCACACTGAAACCAAGTAAAACGCACACGCCACGAGCAGTGTTTTTGGCTATTTGGGTCAAAATCTATTCCCCCGTTGACCGCCGACTTTACTATTAATATCAATAGCAGCCTTTCTGATCTCCTTGCGTCGTTTGTATCTGCTCGTTTCGTGCTGCAAGTGGTGCCGCTGCTGCGAGTGTTTTTTTTTTAAACAGAAGAATCCAATACTTCGCTTTTTTTCGTATCCGCTTATGCGCATGCCGAACGGTTTTCGATTATGATTGTCTTTCCGACGAAAATCTTTGTTTTACAAAAGGGCAATGCTATTTGCGACACCGGTGTCGTGAATTCTTATTTGCGACTCGGTGTCGCAAGTAAGTCGCTTATTTGCGACAACGCGCCACGTTCGCGGCACATCCCGCAGATTGGCTCCGTACCGCCAGGGATGTGTTGGCATGGTGCAGGGCCATCATTGAAGCTATCGCATGGCCGAAACGGACCAGGACTCGAGGAGATTTCTGGCATCCTGGTGCAACCGCAAAACGTTCAGATCGGTGTAGCAAATACTCCTTGTTTGCGACACAGATGTCGCTAATACGCCTTGTTTACGACACCGCACCGGTGTTGCGGCACACGCTCTCGATCGGCAACGCACTACCAGTAGTGTCTCGGCATGGTGTACGAAAGTGAAAAACTATATACCATTGAAGCCATCGTGTAGCCAGAACGGGCCAGTACTATTAATAGAGTAGATAGGTGGTATCCTGGTGCACCCGCAGAATGTTCTGGCTGATACTTATTTGCGACACGGGTGTTGCCGATACGCTATTTGCGTCACTGCACCGTGGTTGTGGCACACGCTCCCGATCGGCAACGCACTACCGGCAGTGTTTCGGCTTGGTGCAGGGCTAACATTGA
This sequence comes from Nereocystis luetkeana, assembly GCA_031213475.1. NCBI lineage: Eukaryota > Phaeophyceae > Laminariales > Laminariaceae > Nereocystis > Nereocystis luetkeana. The sequence continues at coordinate 5,920,147 of JARUPZ010000002.1, read as the reverse complement.
AGGAGCCATCGTATATTCAGAACTGGCCAGTACTCAAGGAGATACTGGTATGTGCTATCCTGTGGTGATCCTGGTGCACTGTCGGAATATTCAGACTGATGCCGTAAAGCCGCATTTGACGACATCGCACGACGTTCGTCGCGCGCGCCCCGTTTAGACCAGGACTACCACGGTGTAAATTTAATACGTACTGTACCAATGTACATTATGTTTCCACGAATAGATAGATCTTAGCCACGTCATCGTGAATCAATGGATTTGAAATTAACTTGAGTATTATTTTACTATTGTCATGCTTGCCATCACTCGGTTATTGCTTTTCCGCGCCTTGTTCTATGTCGTACGTAGGGTTTCCATGCGTGGGTGATTCAGGGACAAAATCGAGCATGGACCTCACTTTGTTAAGGGTTCGGTAGGAGGGGTTAGCCGTCTGTTCTTGGTCACGAAGAAATCGGTGTTTGTTACGCCTGTAGCAAGGTGGGGGAGTTCGTGGGCTGCTTGGAAGGTGTCATTCAGTGCGCTGCAGTGACGTGTAGAGTGCCCGCCGTGCTGCTGTACGACATACGTGCTGTTTGGGTTTTCCATAAGTTTACGCAGAATGTTTTGCGGAGGGAACCCCAAGCTTGTAGGTGTGCTTGAAGGTTGAAGACTCAGCAACATCCCGCAACTCTAGCAGATTATGCGCACTGACCTGCCCCACTCGGAAAATGCGAAGTCTCATAGACCAGCTACGCAGTCAATTCCAGAATGCTTTGGTTGCCCTGGTCGCCGAGGAAGTCTGGTGGGTTATATATATTTTTCGCTTTATCTATCGTATATTTGTGTCTACTCGGTAGTACAGCAGTAGAAGAGCAAGCTTGAATATGCTGATCGTGTACCGGGATACCAGCTACCGGTATCTCCTCGAGTACTGGCCCGTTTTGACTTTGCGATGGCTTCAATGGTATATAGCCGTATCATCCATCATGTAGAGACTCTACTGGTAGTGCGTCGCCGACCCGGAGCGTGTGCTGCAACCACGGCGCGGTGTCGTAAATAACGTATTTGCGACACCTGTGTCGTATATACCAGGTAGTTTATTGGCTACACCGATCTGAACGTTTTGCGGGTGCACCAGGATGCCAGGTATCTCCTCGAGTCCTGGCCCGTTTCGGCCATGCGATAGCTTCAATGAGAGCCCTGCACCATGCCAACACATCCCTGGCGGTGTGGAGCCAATCTGAGGGATGCGTCCCGAGCGTGGCGCGTTGTCGCAAATAAGCGGCTTATTTTCGACACCATGTCGCACATAAGAATTTACGACACCGGTGTCGCAAATAGCACTACCCCTTTACGAAAATATTATGCGCAGACACTCTCTTGATACTCGATTTCAATTCCTTTGAGGACAGACACTGTCGACCATATTGTTTCTGCGTTCCTGCTCATCGCTCAATAAAAGCGGTCCCCCAAGACTATGGCACAATGGAAGGGTCAATTAACTGATTCCGTCGACTTGCAAAAATTTGGCAGTTTTGAGTAATCGAAAACTGCACCCAGACCCTGAGTAAGTCCCTGGAAAATGAGTGTACCCGAACGGGCCGCCGGCGGCCCAACTCGCACTATCAACTAATTTCTGAGATCATGACACTATGGAGGTTCGTTCATGTTCGGTAGATAAGTGACGAATTTCCTTGAACGGGGATGATAGGGATGCACCCCCCTCCTTTAAAGACCTTGCGGTGATTCAGGTAGCGGTAATGGCGTAGTGATTTTCAGCCAAAATCGGTCATTGCCGGTACAATAAACAGCTCTGAATTGCGGTAGAAGACATCCCTGAAACTACAGTAAATGCTGCCAATGTAACTAAATGCTGAAACGCTGCTTGTCTGTAGAAGCGGTCATGAAACAGTGTGAACGGTCTCGCATAGTTTCGTCAGAATAAGGTTACTGGGAAGATATGATTCAGTCAGAAGAATCGACTACATCTTTAAGAAAACCACGCGATCTTCAAAAACGACATATGGTCAACATCAGTAAGATGCACTACTATAGGGACTAACCCGCTTTCGTACTACGCTTGCGTACCGCCTGCCATTTCCAGGAAACCCGCTTAGCGGTTATGGGAACAATTCAGTTCGCTGGCGCCGTTCATGAAGCCTGCGCCCAGGTGGCGGACCACTTCAACGCGGTTGCAGTCCCTCAGGCGAAGCCCCTTTCCCCCGGCGAAGTTCTTGGCTGCACGGCACCAGTGATGGAAGGAAAGGACGCACTTGTGTTCGTTGCTGATGGGCGATTCCACCTTGAGGTATGTCCTCGTACACATTATACTATACCCTTGGCAGTCTGTTGGCACGGACACTCGATGCGCGTCGTGATACTGCTATATGCGAACAATGTACGTGTTGAATCTTCTAAAGGCGAACTTTCCCTTTTACATTGTCAGACCTATGCCAATGGAAACGCGAGGTCAAAAAGATTTTTTTTAAACATAATGCTTTCAAAGAACAGCGGAAAATATCCCCGTACCGCCGCTGTGGGAAAAAAGTGGGAAAATACCTGTTTTTTTCTTCCTTTTTTTCTAACGGCTGCAGGAGGCGCAATTTGTTTTTTCTCGTTGCAAATTGTCAACACGCTGACAAAAATCAGCTCATGCGACGATAGACGCTCGATCTCGACATAGACTCAGCCCACGGCCTACCCGCTTGGTGCCGGGCAAGGTCAATGAGTATAGATGACGGGCTCGAAGAAATCAGGTGGATCCATGGTCTAGGGGGCAAGCGCTTGCCGGCGGCGTCCTACGGTATTTTTTGCCATTCGAGACGGATCGAGAAATTTTATCATCTGTTTTGAGCACACCAGCGGCCAATTGTTTTTTGTCATACGCCTGGCCAGCGCCCGTCACACGTCACCGGCCATTGTGTGAACACGGTGACCCTAGGGTGGGTCGGAGCCCCTAACGAGCGCACTCCGCTCAGAATTCATGACGCAGTCGTCGGTTTTGTCGATCGATGTCTGTCGAGGACTCGGAATCCTACGCCAGACATCCGCCTGAGTTTTTCTGAAGCCGATCTTGTCCCAACATCGGCCCCAGAATTGTTTTTTTCGGGCTTTTCCAAAAGTTTGGGACTTTTTTTTTTACTAGACGTTCCCATAGGAAGCGTGCTCTATTTTTTTTGGCGGGTATCTTTGAAATTCAATTATTTTGTTGATACTTCGCTTTCCCATTGGCATAGATCTCCCTGACAGCATTTTTGTTCTTGTGGTCCTCTGCCTCAGTCTGCCATGATCCACAATCCGCAAATGGAACACTTCCGGTACGACCCGTACTCCAAAGTGTTGACAAGAGAACACTACGACACGCCCAAGATGCACAACATCCGAAAGTGAGAGGATTGCTACCGCCAGGTAGTGGTGTATGGTCTACTCGTATCCATAAGAGAGGAAAGCACCATTCGTTTTGAGCTCCGGGAGGTGGGAGGTTCTCGTCGCCGTTGGAAATATATGTATTTTTATAGTCTATAAAAGTAAGTTATAAAAAAAAATCGACGCATCATATACCAAGTACCTGGTACCTGTTTTTTTCACCTGGTTCAGCGTCACACTTGCGTCACGAAAACGAAAGGTATTGAACTTGCTTGGTATTTCCACTTCCCAGCAACCCGTGTTACTTCAAGAACGACATGTCACAGGCAACACTACAGTACCTCGGATTTACGACCTTGAAGTATAACACAGCAAAAGACGCACGACACTGGATGTTCACGAAGCGAACTGAAGTTCGTTTTCGTACGGCCTGCAAATCTACGCCCGGCAGAGACGCAATTGAACGTGCCAGCGGAGCAAAATCCTTTGGGGTTATCCTCGGGACACTCGGCCGACAGGGGAACCCGCACATCCTGGAGCACCTGACAGCTGCGTTGCGACGGAAGGGCAAGCGGTATTTTGTTTTGCTCCTGTCGGAAGTTTTCCCCGCAAAGGTGCGTAAATAGTATCTACGGCGGAACTACATGCAGTAACTAGTAGGTAAAAAAACAATTTTAGGCGCGGAAGAGCCACAGCCGTCGTCCGTTCGAATCCATCGTTATTCGAAAATGCCATAATTGGTTTGTTTGCGGTATTGACCGTTCAGTCCCTGATTTTGCAAAGAGAACAGGGAAGGACTCGTCTAAGCCAATACTGAGTTTTCACCTGGTGTTTCGACTTTAAATGTACACAGGTAGGCACTTTCTGCCCCCCCTTGTTTTTGGCGTGCACTGCCTGGCCATATAGTGTTCTTTTCACGTTTTGATAGCTGTGACGCTACGACGCTGCTGCCTTAAATTAAAGTAAGAAGGATATTAGCTACCTGGTACCATTAATAGCGCAGTCGCGGAAAATGGCTGCGGTAGCTGCGCGTCTAGCCCATCAATAAAGGCAGTACCGCACACAGTCACACGTTGTTGTCAAGCTTGCTGTTGTGCTGATTCTCTAATTTGAATGGAGCAGTTGCCAGAGGAAAAAAAACAAAACGAGGTCGATGTCTCATATCTCTCAGATAGAACACGGTAGCCACCGAGCCACAAAAGGTGGCGCCATGTTTGACCAAGTGCGGTATTTTCCTTTTGTCAATTATAAATGCTGCCTGCAGATGTACCGGTACGAATTGCCCCCTTGTTTTTTGTCGCTGAGGACCGGTTTATCGAACGATTCACTATCGAAATACATTTCGCGATTGTCGAAGATTACAGTGTTAGATATTCAATGTTTTCTACCTTTCATATATACGATATATCCGAAATGCTCAACCATCCTCTTCACTCTTTCGCGAATAAAATGCGTTGCAACCGTTGAGGACTCTTGAAAGCGTGACAGCATAGAAGGAAGTTCTGGGGGGATGAGGTAGCCCGCAAGAGCGTAGGCGGCTGTGTCGGAAGAGCTGGACGGCACGGCAGCCTTCCCTCGTTGACCTCTGTTAGTCCGTGATGTCTCGGTGTTTATGGTATTGTTGACATTCTGCTAACTAGGGTTTTATCCAGCATCGGAGTCAAAAGTTTCTTCAAGTGTATGTCGGCCTCTAGGCTTGTTCGACTGAACCATCTGGAAATACTGACCCTTAGTATGCCAGATACTAATTTAGCAGGAATAGGAAGGAGTGTGTCCCTGACTCAGACTATTATAGTGATCCAGCGTTCTGCACAGAAGCCGTAACAAGTAGTTGGTGCTTATAGCGTTTGACCGAACCTCTTGTGGCTAAGGCAAAAACTGGTTGTTGTGCCACAAGAAGTTTAAAGCGCTCTTGAGACAAGGCGTGGAACAAGTACCGCCGGCGGGGCGACCTGCAGTCAGTGTACCGCTTCCTCTTGAAGAAATTTCCCCTACGACTACAGCCCCTCTGAACAGGACCACCACCTTGGCGCACTCTCCGAAATTCGTATCCCGCAGATTCTGTTGTAATTCCATCTCGTTACAGGGTTGCGCTTTTACTTGAATCGTGACGAGGTTTTAGAGCCGTACATTATTCATTCGTTCCTTTGTATGAAAACTATCGTAGTACCTGGTAGGTGTGTTCTACGGTACGGGCGTTGTATTTAGCCTGTAAGCATGTTTCACCTCGCTTTACAGCTTTAGTGGCAATAGATGCCTTGCATATGCACGTACTGATGTGTTGGCATACCGGTAATTGGATCAACGCGAAGTTATGGCGGGAGATAAAACGTTGTTCAAATATTGTAACGTTCAACTTGTGGAGTGATTTCATGTCCCGCAGAAATCACTACGACAGGATGTATCTCATGTATGCCTACCCTGTCCTCTATTCCAATTTACTGTTTGGCGTGTCATTGACCAGCTGGCAGCTTTTGCGGATGTTGATGCCTGGATTCAAGTGGCTTGTCCTCGACTTTCCATCGATTGGGGGCACTTTTTCGACAAGGTACGGAACGCGTAATGTACTGAGGCTACAGGTACCTAATGATAGACAATATAATTTCTTCGATGTATCTATTAGCGCTAAACCCTTTTAGGACCGCAGTCCCATTTGGGGTACAAACGACTTGAAATTTGAGTGGTTTGTCCCCAAAGTGGGACTGCAGTTCTAAAAGGGTTAAAGATGGTTGCTCGACGAGGATAGTGAACCGCACAGAGTTCAATGGAGGCGACGAGGACCTTCGACCGAAGGAGATCCCTCCCATAGGTTCGGTTGCGGTTTTCTTGAAGCAATTGCCATAATCTGGTACCAGTATTTTCGGCTCGAAGCTTTAGGCCATCTCTTACGGCAAACCGGTTTTGGTTTCTGGAAATCGAGGTTTCAGCTCCTTCGCAGGCGTGTTTGAACAGGGAAACATCGGGCCCGCTTTTCTTGAAGTCCCACCAGCCATTTTGCGAGAGGCATGCAACGCCGTTTGCCGTTTCTTCAGGATAGCAGTTTGAAAAAGTGTCGATACACTCCAGTTTCCTCTATTCAGTTTCGGGCGCGATTTAGCTGAAAAAGAGGCGATTTTTTCGGCTGAAAAACGATATATATCTCAAAATGCCTTGCTTTTTTTTTTGGCCGGAAATGACAACATCGTAAAATTTCTAACGACACCCCTGGAGAAAATAAAAACGGGTCTAGAGACCTCTCCCCAAAACACCGCAAGTATTCTGAGAAGAGCGAGCCTGATTCGGTCGGACTCCGGGTCTAAAATACGTTGAGGCACGTGTAAAACAGAGTTGTGGGTAAGTTTTTCGGCTTTCAAAACCCTCCCATAAGAGATGGTCGTAGTCCAGTGTTCGTTTGCTAACGGTATATACCTGGCAGGTACACGGGAAAGGTCGACATATTTTGATGGCAGGCAAATCACGCAACCAGCATCAAATAACAAATGACTGCCCCGCTTCTGCGCGATCGTCCTTCTTCGTGGCGGACGCACTCTTTCGAGTTTTCACCTAACTAAGACAGATGGATGCGACCTTTAACCAAATGGCACTGCAATTGTCATACTCGTATCCCCAAAACGATGGTCCGCCCATATGGTACGGTGTTCTGCGATGTGATCTAACAATTCCTGGGTGTTCGTTTGGCGCCATCTCCTTGCCCCTGGCCTGCAAATGTAGCCCTTGCTCAGCCCGTACGAAGCTGATGTTGCCCTGGAAGAAACGAAGTGGCGAGAGGTGTACCCAATGGATTTCTATGCCAAGGGGAGCGGAGCATGGACCAACATGCACGAGAAGCGAGTGTCATAAAACAAGTACCATCGGCTGGCTGCGCCACCGTCCTGGCTACATCTTGTCCAACGGGCGGTTGAAGCCACCTGTGTCAAGCAAGGGCCAGCATTTGGACGTCGAGAGTTACGATTACAGTAGATTTCAAGAAACGAGAGAATGATAAACATTCCCAACAACTTTCCAACTCAAGCCTGAAAAAAATGGAATTCGCTCGAATGACGCTTTGCCGTCAGAGATCTATTAATACTATGAATACGTAGGCGTGATGCGAACCGCAGCCGACCCAACGGCAGGGTTCCAGAATCAGGTACATTGACGTCGACAGCATTTGAGTGAGTCCAGGTAGACGGCAACACGTCCATCGTGGGTGCTCGTACCTCTTCGATTCATGTACTGCCGGTACTCCCTCTCCTTGTGCTTGGAAGTGGCGCCTTTTGCAGGTCCTTTCTTGTTGTCCTCCACTCCCTTCCCCTTCGTGCTGTCAAACCCGGCAAATCCCATTAATTTCATCATTTGTTGTTCCTGTTGCACGTGGAACGGCAGGAGTTGCAACTTTTAATAGCGATGGCATAGAATATGGAATATAAAGGCATGTGATACTACAGGACATGGTTTCGTGTGGATAATAGCAATGCCTTTGGACACGGAGTTATATCAAATATCTACGGTCGAACTATGATGGCATCACGTACACGCGGAAAACGAGCATAGGGGGGGGGTTGAGGAGCGGTAGCTCTACGAGTGTTGCCCGACTTGATTAGTCTCCTGCACGGTGCTGGACATGCCACGGTAAACCTCAACAAGAAACCATTAATATTCCCTTCCCACAGTCAACTGGCACACTGGCGCGCGGGTCGGAGCAGCGGAGTTGTAAAACTTCGGCGTGTTTCAGGTTCGGGAAGTTTCTCCGGTTTCAAGTTGAAAATCGAGTAACGGCTTCCCAAAAAAAACTTTTGATGACAGTCCCCAGCGCGCGCAGTGGAATACCAGGTACGAAACACAAAGCTTTCTAGTTGCTGTAGTTTCCAGGCCGTGCCAGAAGCGAAATCACGTACTACAGTAGGTAAAATAGTCGAAATCAACTATGCTTATTTCAACTCGACATATTTCCGGTGTGCCCAAGCTCACGCCTTGATGGTTGCACGATCAAACCAGCCGATGAAACGGCTGTACCTTGTACCTGCATGTCTCTGGGTGCTGATCTCTCGAACTGTGCTTGGGTGTCACTACAAGAACAAAAAAAAGTAGCTATTAATAGTATTGATTTCGGCATTGCGATATCCACAGAGGCTTGTCACGCGTAGTGTTGAGCGTTTATTCGTTCTTCGTTTCGGCAAGCACCGCCATCGAGCATCGAGCAATACATACCTTCAGAGTATACTGGCTGTGAATAACCATAGTTTGGGAAAATCTGCGTTTCACGGTGGTCTGCCGTGGTCGGAAATATGTGCCTATTTTGTCTACGTTCAGTAGGCTGTGGAAGAGTCTGGTGCATCACAATACCAACAACACGAAGCAGAAATGTATGTAGGATGTTGAACGCCCTTTCCGAGCCTCGACGAATATATCCCCGATCCCCGCCCAGTACGACCACGAGTACTACCGATAGCTAGCACGCAGACGCTTCATATGAACCCAATCCCGCCTGCTGGGGTGCCGTGTGTGCCGGTGCCGACTGGTCTCTCTCGTCACTCTCACCTACTCCAACTGCGACGTCACAACAAAAAGAGAAGCAAAATGGGAAGAGCGCTCGAATGCATTCATCGAGGGCAACTACAATAGGATATGCTGTAATTAACTTTCAGCTGGGGGGAAACTCCCTTGCGTCGCCTGGACTGCGAAATCCCTCAATAAGGGGGTACGTACCAGGTACAAGGTATCTGTTTATCGCGCAATAATTTTTTGATTTTTTTCCCAAGTAACCTGGAATACTACAGTACTAGCGTTGGTGTTAGGGTTTGATTCTCCGTATATATGGAGTTACGTGGTATTACTTATCTAGCAAGTGTCGAGGGTAGGCACTACTCGACGAGGGAAGAAAGTGCCTAACTCTTCTCGCGGCAAAAACGCAAGGCACGTACCGTAGTGGGTAGGATATGCGACCCCGGATCTGAGCTACGACTGGGAGGGAGCAGGAGCGAGAAGATCGAAGGTAATATATGGGACTGAAGAAAAAAACGGGAAAAAAAAATTGGGCATAATTACGCGCCGCTGCCGTTTAACTGTGAACAAGATTATATAATTTACGCACCGCTGCCGTTCAACTGTTAAAAAGACTACTGTAGTAATAACATATACCGGTATATAATACCTGGTACGTGCTTAGCTTGGTTATGAGTCACTGTTTCGCTCATTTCCCCGCCAAGTAATATTGATACTGGACCAATGCTGTGACGGTCCTTTAGTCCGGGGTGGAGAACTACAGTACATTTTTGTACTTGCTTTTGGTGTAAACTGAATCCGTTCGTGTGTCGAAACTTTCGTGAATCTACTTTACTCGTACGCTAAATTTTAGCGCTTTTCTGGTGTAAAATGAAGCCAAAGAGCGTGATTTTTGTCCTTGGCGGACCCTCCGGGGGCGCCTCCATCGGGCCCCCCTCGGGCGGGGGGGGGGTGCACTCGATACGAGATATGTACTCGATCTCATGCATGGCCGTAGTCGTATGACCATAGACCTTCGCATCCCTACAATGCCGGGACGGAGCATGTCGGGTTTTCACCGACTAAGGCAAACATTGCTCGCACCAAGCGCGAAGCGCCATGAGGTGGCTGGCGAGTCGCATGAAGGGTGAGCTACATCCTATTAATACTAAGCACCGCTTTTGAGGCGGACTTGCATATGGATGACAGCTTCAATGAGTTTATTTACTTTCGGCATTTCCAAGAGACAGCAATGGGAGTACTATGCAACTGCCTCTTGGTGCCTTTCCATAAACACTACGTGATACGATCATTCCCACTTGTTAAAGGATATTCACCTCGCACAAAGGATCCAACTCGACAACCAGCTGTAACCGACCGCCAAAAAAAAACAAAAAAAAAACGGTGCCTTGGTTGTCTAGCTCACGTAGTGAGCGGCATGTTTTGCAGTGTCGTTGCCAACCGACGCCAACCCAACCTGTACATCATAGGGGGGGGGGAGTCGGCTCGCTTCGACTAGCGACCACGTCCACTTGTGCGGAGTAAAGGTTATTCACCTCGCACAAAGGATCCAACTCGACAACCAGCTGTGACCGACCGCCAAAAAAACAAAAAAAAACGGTACCCTGGTTGTCTAGCTTACGTAGTGAGCGGCATGTCTTGCAGTGTCTTTGCCAACCGACGCCAACCCAACCTATATATCATAGGGAAGGGGGGGGTCGGCTCGCTTCGACTAGCGACCACGTAGTTATTAGTCGTTAAATGCTGTCGACTCAAAGCCCCATCGATTTGGGACTAGATTTGTCGCCGAAAGAAATCGATATTATCATACCTGGTATGACTGTATTCAAACGAGCTGATGCAATAATACCACCATTGACAATAAATTATGGCCAGGTTATCATTTCTCCTCTTCGAATGATACAAGCACGCTCCGTACATAAACGGCGTCGTATATAACAAGCCCACTTCAGATCTCCTTGACGAACGCCCTCTCCATATATATGTGCGATGTTCCTGTGCGTCTCTCGCGTCTTCCTCATGATTTCTACAAGTTCATACCTTCTTTCCGACCGTTGGCGGCCTTGAGAGCATTATCTGCCCCTGGCTTACTAAGAGCGGCGTACACTACAGTATTCTCGCGTACGAACCCGGTCCGAGAACACGACTTTATCCGCATCAAGAGCTCGCGGCGTGTTCTTCCGAAGGTTCTTGGCGGTGCAGTCATTGCACTTCCTGCGAAATTCCAGCTTGCTCTTACCCCATGATTAGTCAATCTAATCCTGCCATCTGCGGTACTTGGGCGACATAACCAACACGTGGCCTGCTCAAAGAACATCTCCCATGTCCGGTTTCCATCTTTCTTCTCCTCCAACTCGAGGAATCGCAGACCCAGACTGGCGCTGAAAGTTCATTTGCCACTGGTTGCACCGTCGATAGACAGTTCAGCTTCCGAAAGCCTACAGCCGAACCCTTTGATCTCGTTCTGAAAAGCAGATACCATGACACCAGGCCCCTCTGACTTCTTGCGCAAACCCCGCGCATGAGCAATCACCCACTTGTTGCCGTCGCGCACTCACGCTTTGAAGCAAGCCGCATCCTGCCCCACGTGGTACGCCTTAAGTTGCACTTGCATACATATTTGTCATGTCCCAAAGGGCATCCATGTTAAGTAAAATATTGCTGTCAACACACACCGCAAGAGCTCCCCTCGTTTCCCAACTTTTCCCGGATGGCCGAAAAAAACTCGCTGCCACAGCTTCGGACTGTCCAAGTCGGTCCACATGAAATTCGACAAATCCTCGGCATCACGTTGGACTCGTACAGTTCCCACTCGTTGTTCCCATCCCTCAGAGAAGCGAAATCGGCGCGCCAGTGAGAGCGGTAACATCTAAGTGTACCCAGAGAGGCAAGCGGAAGCTCATGCGCCACAATTTTTTATGGAAAAAATGGTCCCTGTACTGCACAACCTCCGGCATGCTATGGCCGTCGGTGTACAACGCCTGCGTCGCGCTGGAAAACACACAACCTGCTTGTTTCATCCACCAATACAACGTGTTATCCGGCACTAAAATTTGGAGTCCGTAGTTATGGTGCAAGCCCAACATGCTCACACCACTAACGTCCCGGCCCAGCAATACTGTTGACGAACCTATGAAGCACCCGTGTACCGTGACACCCTCCTTCGCCTTGAGAAACGAAACGAAGTGCTCGAAGAGATCCTCTTCGTTGAAAATCCACCCGTTCTATAACTTAACCCTCGGATTGAGAGAGAAGAATCGCTCACACTCAGAGGACCAAGCCAACAATGTTTGTGTCGTTCCAACAGGACACCTCTGTATTACGTCGCGTGCAAGGTCCTCAATGCTGGAGCTTCGTCGAACTTCATCCATACCACTACTCGCCAGCATCATTGCCGCTAAGTCGGCGCGTCCAGCCGCGTCCGCGCCAGCCCTCGTAGAGACGAGCTCAAGCCGATCCCTCTTACCCAGCTTTTCGTACACGGAAGTCACGGTAGAGGGCTGCTTTAAGAGGCGCTTCCAGCGAGGTTCGTCGAGGGTTGGCGGCGGCACGTCTGGGTCGTCGACGTGGTCGGCGCTCTCCTTCTCCATCAGATACAATGGATCGAAATGGCACATGAATTCGTTCAAGTGCTTCGCTCGTTCCGATCGCTGCTGGATACGATCTTCCAGTTCCGTGACCTTCGTCCTACTGTAATTCCGCCGCATTCTAACGCGTGCAGAGCGGCCCGGCCGCAATTACTTCCAGTACGTCTGAGCACGACACGGTCGCTCAAATGCACCAGCAGAAAGCCAGCGCGAATGCGGGCCCCGCCTGCACTTTGCTGCCGCTTGAACTTCTGCGCTTCGACTCCATCCATGCAAGGGGACAGCAAGACGTTGTCCACAGGCTGACGCATACAACACGATTGTTATGGGCGGAAGTGTGGGAATACTGTGTCAGTCGGAGTCGCAAAAGCGGAGGGTCGTGGAACATCTTGACTAGGTGGGCTAATACCCGCATAATACCTGCACGAGTATGATGTTATCACTGAATCTACGTACCGACAGTCGTACGTGTTCATACAGCAGTGAGGATATTCCTTGCACTGCTGTAGAGCACTCGTATGCCTATACTTCAAAGTACGAGCAACGTTGATCCATACAGATACGACCATCAAAACGATCATCCCTCGTGGACCATTCCTACAAAGCACGCAATACGATTGTCAACGGCTGTGATTGTACGTGCGTATTCACAAATGAGTGCCGATTTCGATTGTACGGCTGAAATGCTGCAGCGTGAAGCTGCTGCTCCATCATGGAGGGCTTACAGGGATAAAACGCAGTACAGTAATTACGGCCATCACTACGGTACGGCATTCGGAAAGGAAGGAACGACACTGAGCGAAGGCCAGCCGCTCTTACTCATACGAAGAGCTGTCTAAATTGCGCGATGTCCATCAAACGATGCCTGCGTAACTAACGCGAGTGTAAGCATGAGAGAGCACACCTGCTTGTTGTCAAGCTTCAACCGGCTGTTTCGCTCCCATTCTCGCATGACAGACGAGACGTGTCTTCGAAACCATCAGCCTCCGCCTTATCCGCGTAGATGGCATCTGTATTCCTCCTCTGGACGTTCGAGTTGCGCCGTGGTGTGTAGCTCAGTCGAAGGTACCACTTGCTGCAGCTCTTACCGTACGAGGCAATTGGCTTGCTTGCGTGTTGGAAGCGGTTTGCAACTTTGGGTAGGTCGCTAGGACATCGCTACAGCTTCGATCATAGACCCTTGCACTGCGCAGAAGACCACCAGCACGATGCCGAGAAACAGAGCTAGAGCGTGCATTGGGAGGCTTTCTGTTTACTTGGCACTACCATGCTCAGCCTTACGTTTACGCGCTGTGCGTCGCACAAGTATTTCACTTCTAAAAATGAATTTCCTTCCGCCGCTGTTCCACTGTCGTAACGCCTATCTAAACAATGCAAACGACGGCCTAAGCTCGCGAAATACGGGTCGTAGGCGAAAACTCCCTTCCTTACCCTGCTTGATGCGGCCATGGACATATCTTCGGAGTCGGATTATCCCATGTATTCACATTGCTGTAAGGTGTAAGAGCCCGAACGGGTCATCTTGTGGTTCTTGCTGGAACCAGGTCGTAATCGAAACGAAATCGTCAAAGGGTTGCATATGTCATCACGACGAATTCGCCACAGGTACCAATCCTTCAGTGTCAAGGTTTGCCTACATCATCAAGACGAATTCGCCACAGGTACCAATCCATGAGTGTCAAAGCAGCTGGGGTCAATACACGAATAAAGTTATTTTTTATAGCACACTTTGTGCACTTCCGGCTGACTGAACTGAGCACCCGTTCTACCTACGAGTACGCACCGATAACCTGGGCAGAGTCGGTAGCTGGCTCGCGGCACGCACAGAATCGGGCGGCGTCACCTTCCGCTGGTCGAATGCGACAATAATGAAGTGTACAGGCGTTCCGCAGCCAAACGCACCAAAGTAACAAACTCCCCAATGCAATCGTTTCGCGATGAATGCGCACCTCTGTGAGTTCGTCACCACCATCCTCATCATCGCTTCCATCGCCAAGAGCATCCTCTTCGCCGGAAGCATCGCCTGGACAGAAGAAGCGCCACAACGCGAAACACTGGGTCGTTATTCTGGCATGCAGCTGTGATGCCAAATTACGAAGGTTGTCACCTCGTGGATATGTGGACAACACTATCAGTGTCAAATTCCAATAGTCCCGTACGTCAGGCCTCGGAAGGCAAGTTATTTAGTAGCACGGCCGATAAATAGAACAGGTGGTGATATTCGTGTTGTGCACGTGATTTAGACATTAGAAACTACCGGAGAGTATATGCGTAATCATACCAGGAACTGCGCGAGTAGTCGATTGAGGCAATTGCGGGAATAGCGGCGTACTTGGGACCAGGTATCTGTCAGGATGACCGACGGAACGGACTCTGCTGTTGCCATCTTGTCGTGTCATTTTACATTGTCGTTGGTCACCTTTCATTTGTCGGATCAAGTCCAGCCTATCTTTGACTTTGTCCTTTCGCCTTTGCTCCTCCTCCCGCATCTTTTGCCTTTTCAAGGCCGTTTCTGCCCTCCGAGCTTCCTGCTTGGAACGCTTCGCTGCCTCGGTAGCCCCCCTGCAGCGACGAAACGCGCAGGGCATCGTGTCATGTCGTGCTATTGGCGCCGGGGGAATACACTACAGTATCAACAGCTTGAACTCTGGTGGGGGGAGTCATTATCGGGCTGAGAACTCTCCCGTCCTGTGTGTTTACTCGAATTAATCAACTGAACCGCTCCTCCAGCACGTACTTCATCGCGAGGATATTCGAGAGAGAGGCTCAGCGACTATGTCGGACAAAATTCAGCGAATGCATTCAGTGAGCAAATAAACGCTTGTCAGCCGCACTTGAGCTTGGCACCATATTCTAGAGCAGTAGCATCAGTGTACTCGTGAGTCATCACCGGTACGTACGTAGTCGCTTGAAGTACTGAGTGCGAATTTTCCAATGGAAATGCCTGCTGGAGATGGCGTCGTTTGCGCGTCGTCGGTGTCATTCGTTTTCCTTATCCTCCTTCCATCCGCTATCACGGGTGTCGAACGGCGGTGAGCACCACCACTGACTTCAGTAGGTGCTATGTAAGTGTGTTGAATGTTGCTGCTGTAGACTCTACTCACTCTGTCGACCTCTCCGCCTTTTCTGTCTTGTCCTTGCTCGAAGTTTCCTTCGCGATCTCCCTCCCGCTTTCTTTGCCGCTCTCCTTCCCGTTTTCCTTACCGGTTCCTCCATCCTCACGAAAGTGTCTGCGAGGAGGGCTTCGTAAACGAGCGACAACGTACACATGTAACACGGTACGGGGAATGTTATTTCAACACTTTCGGAACGTTGTCTTGACACACATATGACAGACTGGCGGTGACATGCAAAACATGTGCGTGCGGGTATCGAAAAAATGGCAAGTACCACGAGTTCGGACGTCCCTCAGTCCTCGCCTGGTGTCCTGTAGGTGCACATGAGAGCTGCTGTTTATTCACTACACCCGCGTTTCAGGTACAAACTACAGCAGTAGTAACTATTTCAGGTTTTGTTCCCCAAGCCAGCGCTCAGTACGATACAAACACGGCGCATGGCGGCGCGTTCAGACCTTCTCACCGCCCGTACAGTCGACTCCTCGCTCTAATACGTCTCCTTTTCCTGCCAGCGAATATTCTGGCGCAACGTTCCCTTTTCCCGCCACAGTCCCCTGTCCTAGTACGCACAGGTCCCTGCTCCATACATCTTCTTTTCCCACCACGTATATCTCTTCATCAGTACGATCGTTCAGACCAAATCGCAGCCCGTTCAGCCGGCTCCTGTACGCACAGTCCCCTGCTTTATACGTCTCCTTTCCCTAACCCTCCTTTTCCCGCCATACATGCTCCAGTCCCCTGCCCTACAAGTCTGCCTTTTCCGCCATACATACTCGGAAACGCTCCCAATTCTAGCTGCGCCACGTGCCACGCACGTGCCGGTGACAGCGACTAGAACGGCGCCCATTACGCTGCCTATTGTTGTAGCGTAGCGGCTTCGGTGCAGTCTGAGGTCACAAACTACACTACGAGACAGACACAATATATCGGAAACGCAATGAATATGTGAATACTTCGTATACTACACAGTGCAATGCCATTGTACGCTGTTATGTGGTTACAAACCGCGAGACAAGAGATAATGCATCGCAGAGCAGTGAAGAGATTAAAAGATGCAATGCCATGATGCCCTGCTGTTTGCGTGCATTGCTTTTTTTCTACCAAATCGTACAAATTACAAGGTTCCCCTTCGGGATGGTATTGACATAAAATCTCCCTTCGGGGGGGGGTGTCGCAAGTTGAAAAGGGGGAACACAGGCGACCCTAGTTATACCTGGTATGTACGTATATGAGAGCCCATGAGATGTTCGCTGGTGCTGTGCTTCTGCTACTGCTGTGTGCCGCTGTTGTGCTGCGTGGGTGCTTTGATCATTTCAGAGCAAGTGCGGGTTGGAATCATACCAGGCTGCCATAACGTCAAAAGCTCACGTTGTGATACAGGTACACAGCGCTATAGACCGTCAATATTATTTTAACATTTTAATATTTAATTGTTAATACTATCTTAGCATTTTGCTTTTTCGCCCCGCGCACTGTTTTGCCCTGTTTTCCTTTTTTGCGTGTGCTTTTTTGTGGATAGCACACTCATCTATCTGTTAATAGGCTGCTTCGTCTCGAGTAGAGATGTACCTCTGCCAGTATTCGTGGCCAACCAGTATGTACTCGCTAAAATTGGGAACTCCGGTGCTCGCGAGTATTTCAGCTACTTTTTGTACTGGTATGTATTTTAGTACTCGCAATGTATGTACATATGGGTTTGGGAGGAAAAGAGGGATGAAAAATTCGGTTCGCGACGGCCGTGGATTGTTTTGAGGCGCCGCGGGTGCTCTACTCTGTCTAAGGGCCGTCGGGCCTCGCGCTGCGACTGCTCCGGTGGCCCTGCCTCTCGGGAATGATCGATCCCGCCTCTGAAGCGGTGGAGGACACGGCTCAAGTTTGTGTGGCTTGCTTCGGTTTTATGGAACATGCCACGTCGAGTTGGACAAGCTCCCCAAATTGAATAACACCAAGAGCAAAACGAGGGCGCGTCTTAAGCCCCCCCCAGAGAGCATCGGAGCAACCGAATGGGGTATTATTTGCGACATGCATTGGTGTTGATTGGTTATAGCAAACGTGCAGCCCGAGAAAAACAAAATATCTTATCAGAGGAATAAATGCTGCACCCTTTTTCTTCTTCGGGGGGACCGAACGGCCCGACCGATCGAGAACACGTACCATCTCGTTTGATGTACTCGTAGGGAGACACCACCGAAGATGGGCGTGGACACCAATTTGCGCACAACAGTCTACTGGTGTGGTGGCATGTGCAAAATATACCGTTCGTACTGAATTGGCTGGCGAGGCCCAGGATTCTGCATGGACCCAGCACGTTTTATTGCATAGGAACGGAACGAATAACCACGAGCACCCTCGCTCCGTTCCGCTTGTTCCCATGCTCTTTGTAGGGGGTTAAGAAACGCCCCAAGTCCCGAAATATTCTTGTGGAATTCGGTGTTATTTCGTTTCCCTCAGAAATGCCTGCTTGGTGATTGACTTTTCAACCAATCACATGCATATCGAATCAAACGAAAAAGTATTTTCGAATCCAAGGGAAAAGTTCGTCGTTGATACGGGCCCTTATTGCAAACTATGCTGTCGTAACTTTTCCTAGAAGGCGCTATCAGCCATCAGCCACCATTATCACTTTCAAGGTCTTAGACTCACTTCACTGAGCGGGCGGCGTCAGCCGCAGAACCTTGTAGTACTTGAAATTAGAGGGCACATTTTTATTTTTTTCAATCACTTGTGTTTTCCAGGGCTTTTCGCGGGTCATGACCCGACCCGCGGGTCGGGTCAGGGGGGTTTCAAAATGTCGCGGGTCGGCTCGGGTCGGGTCAATTTTCTTAAAAATCTCGCGGGTCGGGTCGGGTCGGGTCGAGTCAAAATTTTAAAAAATCTCACGGGTCGGGTCGGGTCGGGTCAAAGGGTTTTGAAATCTCACGGGTCGGGTCGGGTCGGGTCGAGAGGTTTTGAAATCTCGCGGGTCGGGTCGGGTCGGGTCAGGAGGTGTTCAAAATGTCACGGGTCGGGTCGGGTCAGGAGGTGTTCAAAATGTCACGGGTCGGGTCGGGTCATGACCCGTGAGATATGGGTCATTCGCGGGTCAGGTCATCATGACCCGCGATTTTTTTCCGGCTGACCCGCACGTCCGATCCGCGGGTCTGGCCCACGGATCAGTTTGTTTGTTAACGTATGCAGCTACCTGCCGGAAGGCCGCCTTTGTGACCCGCGGGTCTGGCCCGCGGGTCCGGCATTGTATAACAAAAAATACTCGCCGTTTCCCGCCCAAAGGCTCCTCTCGTACCGATACGTAGACCTCCGAGAGCATATCACAGCGTGTAGAATAATCACACGCGAATCCCGGGTCGGATGAAGCCGTATACAGTACCTGGTAGTATATCATTGTGTGTTCATGTTCACGTCCGTCCATTTCCACAAAAAAAACGGCCATCCTCTCATGCAGGGTGCAACAATGAAGACAAGACATGACAGCAGTGTAGGAAGCCCGCGCTCATGGGTCCAGTTGACCCGACCCGCATGAAACCCGTGTCTCACGGGTCAATCGGAAGGTGGCGGGTCGGGTCGGGTCGGGTCAGGAAGTGTTGAAAACCTCGCGGGTCGGGTCGGGTCGGGTCAAAGGGTTTTGAAATCTCACGGATCGGGTCGGGTCGGGTCAAGAGGAATTTAAATCTCGCGGGTCGGGTCGGGTCGGGTCAAGAGGATTTCAAAATCTCGCGGGTCGGGTCGGGTCATGTCAACACACCTCAAAATTTTCGCGGGTCCTGACCCGACCCGACCCGACCCGACCCGACCCGACCCGACCCGTGAGGTTTGACCTGACCCGCGAAAAACCCTGGTGTTTTCCAGCCCAACTCGTAGGAGGTTTTACCCTCAGTGATCTTCTGGACAAGTCGTGGTTACAGGTGTCGTCCATGCTCCCCCCCAGTACGTGCCTTTATTTTTTGTCGCACATAGGGTTCAGCATTCCCATTGCTCGTCGATCTTCATCGAATGTAGCTAACTCACGCCCTCGCGCTTTCCGCTTATCAATTTTATATGCAAGAAAAAGCCCCTACGAGCATGCACTCGGTGAGACTTGAACCCACGAAATTGATCTCAGTAGGCACGCGGACCACCTACCAAGCCACCGCGGACGTGTATAACAAATTGTAGAGTTCCAAAACAGTCAACGAGTCTTACTTCCATCTGAAGCGAATAAGGGTGTGTCTAAACAGAATCGAAATCGAAAATCGAAAATCGAAATGATAGCAAACAAGGCGCTGATTGGTCCCTGGTCAAAACATGTTCCCCTTCGTTTTTTAGGTTCCGAGAAAATGAACGACTTACAACTTAGGCCATCTCTTACGGAAAACCGGTTTTGGTTTCTGGAAATCGAAGTTTCGGCACCTTTACAGGCGTGTTTGAACAGGGAAACGTGCGAATTGGGCCCGCTTTTCTTGAAGTCCCACCAGCCATTTCGCGAGAGGCATGCAACGCCGTTTGCCGTTTCTTCAGGATGGTATTTTGAAAAATTGTCGGTACACTCCAGTTTCCTCTATTCCGTTTCGGACGCGATTTATCTGAAAAAGAGGCGATTTTTTCGGCTGAAACATCGATATACCAGGTATATCTCAAAATGCCGGGTTGATTTTTTTGTCTGAAAATGACATCAACGTAAAAAAACTCGAAGGACACCCCTGGAGAAAAGAAAAACCGGTCTAGATACCTCTCCCCAAAAGAGCAAGTATTCTGAGAAGAGCAAGCCTGATTCGGTCGGACTCCGGGTCTGAAATACGTGAAAGCACGTGTAAAACACAGTTTCGGGTAAGTTTTTCGGTTTTCAAAACCCTCCCGTAAGAGATGGCCTTAACCCAACGCCAAAATCAAAGTTGCCGGCTGGAAATCGAAAAGGAAATCGAAAGCACGAACAGCAACTATTCAGCACGTCCTACTGGTCGGCGCAGCCACGTCAAAATATCACATCAGGACCGCCGCCGTACACAGCATCCTACCCACAGCTAGCACGGCAACACAGCCGCGCAGACCCCCCCGTAAACAGCCAGCAGGCGAACCACAACACCAGCCCCGACGTTCTCGGGCCTTTGTCTCCCGGCGTTCGAGCCAGAGCGAACATAGTTTGAGGAAAATTGAGGATGATACCCTCGAGAACGAGGTCAGAAGCTCGATCTCACTATAATTTCAAGTTTGATCTCGCGGCGTCAACGTTGGACGGGCCACCACCTCCATGAGAGGCCCAACGACCTTGCGGAATCGAATTGCCGTCGCGTTTGTCTGCTTCTGTGGTGGACGTGTGTTGCCAAGCACTACTGTAGATTGCCGGCATGTCTGCACAGTTGCGATAGGCCAATTAATATTTACCAGGTATATTAATACCCGGTAGTAGGTTGTGCTCTCCGTTGCTTCTCGCCTGGATTCACTTTTCGATTCCGTTCGGACACCCCGGGCTACGAGCTACGTACGTGTAATTTTTATCGAAATCGAAATGAATTCGATTTTCGAATGAGCTTTTCGATTCTGTTTAAACACAACCTTATTATATGTGCATATGACCATAAAACATATACCAGGCACCTGATGCACTATTGCAGCCATACGAACATGCTAACCTCCTGTGAGGTACTGGTCGCACACCGATGATCGTGGGGTCGCAGCGATTCAGCTTGCTTTTTCGTTCGACTTATTAATAATACGATACGAGTAGTACGATAGTGTGAGACATCAGAAGGAAGGGTATCATAGTAGAGGTGACTGATGTCAAGGTGACCACACCGGACAGGTACAGGCAGCAGTTGGACGGCGCAAACAATACCGGCAGCAGCCACCACTTATTAGGAGAGTAATATTCATACGAGCTATTATTAATAGTAACAGTAAGAAATACCAAGCAAGTTGTCCACGCGGCCATCACCTGCGCGCCCGCGAGCTCTTGTCCAAATCGCGGTCGCGACCGCGTCTCGAGTCCCGATCACTTCGATCTCGATCACGATCACCACGGCCTCTCTCTTCCCTTCGCACTCTTTCACGGCTACGACTACGGCTGCGTCCCATGCTGCTAACTGTGGCTTTAAAGCAAGAGCGCAATGAGGTATGTATGCAGGTAGAGCTCACAGCCCGTCCTTCAGTGCTGTGCTCGAGCTCGTTCTCGCCTGAGATTTTTTACGTTTTGATATCAAAGCCGTTGTAGTGGTACGGAGGCGGAACATCGCGGGGTTTCCAGAAGAAAAAACACAGACATAAAAAAAATAAAAAATTCAAATTCAAAAATTCAAAAATGCTCGGGACGTATGTTACATATTAAGATAGCAGTACGTACTCGTACCAGGTACCAGTTACGAGTATACAACGAGTACATGCAGCAGGCAGCGGTGTATGTAGCAGCTGTTATACACTGAGTAGCTCTTTAATATATCTGTGATAGAGTCAACCGTCAACCGCAAGTAACATCATGAGCTACTCTACACAAGACTACGAGTACAATACGTATGTGTTTTCGTATGCACAAGCCAGAGAAGAGACACACTCGTTCGTACACAACGTGTGAGGTCGACGGCACTCCGCAGTAATCTGGGCGTTATTACCTGGTGTACTTCAGTGCATCTATATACAGTACTACCGTTGCACGTACTTCAAGAAACTACTGTATATTTATATTATAGTAGTGGTGTTCCATTTGGTACAGTATAGTGTAGATTGCCTTATTTCTACTGATGAGTCGTCACCCATTATTTATACTACATACTACATAGTACTTGAGTCGCAAAGTGCTATAGGTAGTATAATAGTCTTCTGAGCAGGGGGGCGAGTGCAGACCAGCTTATGCCCCATTGCCATAATACCGCCCCCTCTTGACAATCGTGTCGCAGCCAACCCTGCAGGGTTGTGTGTGTTAATCCATCACAAACGCCAGCGCATGTAGCCTGTATAATGAGAGAGAGAGGGCGCCAACCTGCCGCAGCGGGGAAGCAACTTCTCTTTCTGAAAGCAGAGAACCTCGAGCAAGGAACGGTCTAAATCGTAGAATGAAAAGGATTCCACGAAGGGGGACTAAACGCTAGCATCGAGTGCATCGTAAGTGTGCCCTGGCAGAAGCAACGCCACGAGAGATATTCCGGAAGGATCCAGACCCAGCATAAGGAGGAGCATGCGAGTTTTCCAACCCGGCGGTGAGGGCATATAGCAAATCGAAGAGAAAAAGTAGGAGGGGCGAGAAACCAGGAGGAAATGTGGCCTTGGGGAGGTTCATCCTCCCTAAGCGGGGAAACGGAAAGGGTTAGGGTTAGGGTTAGGGACGCGCGGCATCTCGGTCCGTGCTCTACGCACAGGAGAGGGAATATATAAGATAGCTATCATTCGTCACGAAAAAACGTAAGGGGCGGAGGAACTACGCTTGCGAAAGCGGCAAGCGACTCGGTTTGCCCTGGAAACAAACAGGAGGGAGGATGCGTCATGTGGACCGCACGAACGCCTCGGCCAGTTAAGTAGGAAAACGAGGGTGGAGGGAATCGCAGGGGGGCACATACTGAAACATATACTCGAAACCGAAGAACGAAATAGGGGCAACGAGTGACTAAAATGGCGATGGGGTCTCCCTCAGAAGCGACCATATAACTCCGCAAGAGTCGTCTACGTTACACATAATGTCACTCACGAACACTTCGAAGACACCGTAAATCGCTCACCGCGCCATTTGTGGTCGTTATGTTTTTAGCGAGGAGAGGATAGCACAGATCATCGCTGTCGTCCGGACTAGCACAGGTTTGCAGAAAGCAACCTACTGTAGACTCGACATGGACACGTATGCACCGTGAATGTCGCTTCGGGGATGTGCCCGTGAGAGCCAACTACAAGGGTGAGGGGGGCGAGGGGGGCGGCACGTGCAGAGAAGGCACCGTATTTAGAAGCGAGGTCGTCAACCCTCATCCGCGGCAAACGCTTGCGAAAAGCGCGGAAGTTGCTTTTAAATGCTCTAGGGGCAGCCCACACCCATAACGCAGTCATGGTTAGAGGATGCCCGCCCATTAACGCAGTCATTATTATAGCACGCCAACATATTCAAACCAGTTCCCCGAAACAAGTCACGAGGAAAAATTGGGTAGACATATTTCTTGTCTAGCAGGATTTGACAGCTGAAACCGCCGCGGACGCGCTCGGCTGCGGGCTACAAATGAACGTTGACTCCTTTGGGACCCCGACACAGCCACCAAAACGATATTGTTGGTGTTCTCAACCGTCTATTAATAGGAACAGATGTTCGTTTATTAAGGATAGACCACTGAGCTACTCAGTCAGCAAACCGTCTATTAATAGGAACAGATGTTCATTTATAAAGGATAGACCACTGAGCTACTCAGTCAGCGCTGACTGAGTAGCTCAGTGGTCTATCCTTTATAAAACGAACAAAAGAAGTACCTCTGGGCTCGATACGGCCTCCCGCCGATAACATACTCCGGGGTTGATCAAGCCCCTAATCAGCGCCTGGTTTTTCCTTCATATTGTCCCCCTCCCTAGTCGTGAGTTCTTTTACTCAAGTGGTTCACTCCACTTCCGACTCTCTGGTCGAGTGTTCTTTTATCGTGGTTCTCTCCACCTGATTTCCCTTTTTCTACCCACGGCAGAAAAAGCGGAAACACGACGTCTGGCGGGACTCGAACCCCGGACTTATTTTGTTCGTTTTATAAAGGATAGACCACTGAGCTACTCAGTCAGCGCTGACTGAGTAGCTCAGTGGTCTATCCTTTATAAAACGAACAAAAAAAGCTGACTGAGTAGCTCAGTGGTCTATCCTTTAAAAAACGAACAACAGAGTGCGTTAGCGTCCATCAATACGGGTAGGATCATGTGGCGCCCATACCGTACGACTCCTTGCATTGTGTAACTCGGACACGAACCATTGTATCCTCCAATAACGCAGTGGTGTGTCGCTGCAGTACTCGTCACTTTTGAACTTCAATTTTTCCGAAGTCCCAATAGGGTTAGCGCACGGCACAGGACGCACGGTACTACAGTAGTAGATTAGAGATTCACACCAACCCCTTTCTATTCGGGTATTTTCTTCTTTGTGTTACCCGGAGATAATAGTAACAAATACAAGACACGTATAGAGGCTGCAGAGTCACCTAGCACACACATGATATATAATATATACCTGGTATATATATATATGCTGTCAGAAGAAGCTTCCCACGGGAACAACGTGTATTACTCTTGGCCTTGTGGAAGTGTCAAACTTGTCATCGAACCACACGATGCCTTGATATTTTTGCCTCACGATATGTATGCACGATAGCCCCAATCTCTGCCCAAAGGGAGGGGGGAGCGAGAGAGGGGTAACATACCACTTGCTTCTCCCCCTGAACCCCGAGGCCCTCTTTGGCCACGCCTCTAGCAAGCACGCCACTGATCTTCCCGCCTTGGCGGCAACCGCACTGACGTAGCTTATGCGCCCCTCCCCTCTAACCCATGCGTGGTGCCATGGTAATATTTTCACGGTCCATCAGATCAGCGCACCCGTAAGCGACTCCAGCGCTGTCCTCTCTACCAGGCACTGTCCTCTATGGTATTAGAGCTCTAAGCGTGAGAGTCTAGAAGGCTCCCTCGATACTGCTAAGACCCAAAGGGACCTGGACTATTGATTCAATCGGCGATTGTAAATCGGTCTGCCTTCGGACACTATGCCCGGGACAGACGTACCAGGTGAATCATTTTCACTGTTGTAGAGGGAGCTTGACGCGGTAATCCCTGCATTTGTATTTTGTCACATTGGCCCCTTGGCGACGTTTAGCCCGTGATCCACGAAAATGCGCAAGGAGGCCATAGGCAAGGACAAAACTCAGACAAAGTACGAAGCGAAATCCCAGGACGACAGCCAGTTCTCCGACCTACAGTAATCTGTATTGTGCAGACCCTAAGACAAGATGCATGCGAGTATACGATCCTCCATGGTATTGCTGCTTTTTTTCCCGGGTGAACCGCAGTAGCCTATCGGTCGAAGAACATGTTGTCCTGCCTCTTAAGGCACTCTTGCAGCTCGTACGGGCGTTGCAAGTCACTCATGTGGGAGCACAATAATGCTTCAAGCTGGCCAAGAACCTCTTCTGTGCTGTCGGTATCCGCTGACCGGTAGTCAAAGTTCAGAAGCTCGTCGAGCAACCTATCCCATAGGTCCGAACACCAATACCTGTCGAGTTGCAGGAAAGAAGTCATCTCACCGTCAACATATCGTATGCACTTCGTCAACGGAATGGCAGTGCACCACCTGCCACCGCAGCCTATTTTAGGTGTTCACGGTATGCGTTGAACGCTTGCTGAGCACAC
Organism: Nereocystis luetkeana; assembly: GCA_031213475.1. Taxonomy (NCBI): domain Eukaryota; class Phaeophyceae; order Laminariales; family Laminariaceae; genus Nereocystis; species Nereocystis luetkeana. The sequence goes on along the minus strand of JARUPZ010000002.1, from coordinate 5,894,301 downwards.
TAGCACATGGTGCAAAACTGTGGTCTGCTGCCCTACTCAGAAAACGATGTAGCGAGAGCTCCCTCCCCTGGAATATGGTGTTGACCCCTCTGGATCTTCAACAACTACTGTGGACTGTATCCAGGTCTGAAAATACAGTGGCCGTAGGCGATCGAGAATATAGAAGACCACGAGCCCCGTGCATCGTGCCACATGTTTGGCAGATTAGAGTAGTAGCATGTCAGTTGAAAAGCAGTAGCACAACCAGGACATTTTGGTGTACAGTTCAAGCAGGTTACTTATGACGGCTACTTCACGCGCTCGGTGAAACTTTGATGCCGTTGGCCATTTGTGGTAAAGGCTGGCAAAATATGCCACTAGGGGAGGTCACGTGTAAAAAAATATAGCGTCCTCCCTGCAGCGTTTTGATTGAAAACGATGAGAGGCCGAACGCACAACGGCGTAATCCACTGGTGTGGACGTGTGGACTATCAGGTAAAGTAGTATTATACACACCGTTATGATACTTGGATTAAACGAATACTTGGGAAATCGTCTGAAAAACAAGATCTTGCCTTTTACAACGCCTTGCTGGTCGCTTTCGACGTCCAGGCACAACGGAAGCAGGGTTGGCTTCTCCTTCGTAGCAGATCTCGAGGTACACGCCGTGGAGCATGAAGTATATGCAGCTGCCCAGCGCGAACAGATCTGCGTCGTGCTTCCAGGCCCGTCCCTGAATTAACGGTACGAGTTTCCAGCATTAGTGGAACAGTGGACTTGCATCAAAGAATTTCAACCGCAAAAGCCAAGACGGTGGATCTGATAAGCTCTGATGAGTAGGACACCATAATATGTTGATCTCGCAACGCACCTCGGTCATTGCTGGGCACGAAAAGTTCGAAGGGCAACATTGTCCCGAGAACGCCACGCCCGATCCATTTTGAGGGAAAATGGACAGGTCGATTGCTCGTCCGAAGTCGATCAAAGACAGCGAATGCGCAATGTTCTCAGATTGGTCGCCCTCCTCAGCTTGACTGGTTTCATCCGCAGGACGACTTGTCAGCAGCCAGTTGTCGGGTTTGATATCCATATGCAGAATTGACACGGCGTGCATTGCTCGGCAGAATCGCAGCATCTGCGCGAGGGGTACGAGAGGTTAGCTTCAGCTGTTGATACAGAATATGCTACGCACGCGCGGCGCAGAAGCCCTCGCTCAAGGACGCATACTTAATACGTTCCCATGTCTTACACAAACCAATATCATAGTTGTGTTCGTTCATCTTTCGCCCAGCGCTGTTTTTCGTCTGACCCAGCGTCATAGAGTATCCTCCCCCACTGACCTGATCCTGTCTCCATGCACCTTTACCGGATATCAAGGACGAACTCAACCTCGGCAAGTTGAGACCTTGCCATAAAAACAGATCTCAGTTAAGATGAGTATCCCCTCATGCACGATCCGATGTGAGTGCGATCCTATGGCATGCAGGTTGGCCAACCACGGTTGTGCTAGATTCGCGTTGTGTTGCTCTTACCTCTACAGCGTAGTGCATCGCGATGAGCTGTGGCATGGCCTGCGCTTTCTTGGCGTACAAGGAGACGAGGTCATGGAGAGTTCCGAACGGACCCTGGGGCATAGTCATTGCGCATCCGTCCCTGTACAGGAACAGAGATTCTGGCTTGACCACCTGCGACCCAGAGACGAGGGAAAATAAACATATATCACCAATTCCTTCGTGACGCCATCCATTCGAAACTATCGGTGTGAAGGGAATCTTCCGACTAAACCACGGCATGGAAGACTCACCACAACTAGCGGCTGATCGGAGCTGGTATCGTCCCAATGATGACGATGCAGGATTCTCTCACGCAGTTGAAGCATCGTGAAACACTCCCATGGAACCGATGGTGTCTTGATCTGAAGCACGGCGGAAGTAGAAAGCACGAAATGAACTCACCACCTCAAAAATAGCGGCATCCGGCGGAAGCGGCAACACGTACCTTCAGTCCGATGCCGAGGAAAAAATACGCGACACAGGCAGCTTGGAAAGTAGGCCCTCACCTGGTGTTCGATCTTCACGGCCACATCACGCTTGTCCTCGTGAATTTTGCACGAGAAAACAACAGCCGTAGTACCTTCTCCCAGCACGCCTAGAACATCGATTGCTTGTGTTCCGAGCGTTCGTGCGAAAACGACTCGCCGACGGGATCCACTCTTGGCCTTGGCCATCTTGCGTGGCCATCGCTTGGCCAAGCGCTCGTGCCTGCCGCGCGACATGCATACACAAAATATTTTTGGAGGATATTGCACGAACGAAATGGCAACCAACTCCACCCATGCCTTGTTCTGGCTTATCCAAGCGATGCGGAGCCTACGAAGAAAGCTTTACGGAGGCATTCAACATACTCGTCTGGACACACGCCAGCTCGACAAAATATACGAGAAGCGCGACCTTGAGGAAAGTCTGCACAGGTGCGCAGATGGCTACCAGGATACGATTTAAAAATACCTAGGTCGTCTGTTTCTTGCCTCGAGTCGTTCACAATGGTCGAAGATCTGACCCAGGCAAGGTACAGGGCAGTATCCACCGTGAGAAGTCGTCTTTTATTGGCTGAGAAAGGGTCTTGGATGACAGTAACAGCTGTGGCGCCGCAATCACAGCCTACAGGACCACGTGAAGGCTTCTTAGGATCGCTCCCCACTATACATCGCTGACATCTTGCCCCGGCTTGAGTGAATGAATCGTCTTGCAGTCCGAAAGCGCTTGGGGTAGGCCTGTTTACTTCTCCAATGGGCGTGCATTGAACGGTTTCAACACAACCAGCACCTCCACCATCCATACTGCTATCAGGCGTTTCCACTTCTTTGTTTGGCATCCCCTGGTTGTACGCTGGCCAACCAGGCCTTTGCTCTAGTTTCCCATACTGCCCCAGCGTCCCATGCTGGTGGATTCCAGGTGAGTTTTTTCCCGCCTGCGCGTGGCCGCATGTTTTAACGTCATGGGCTACTTTCCCATGACGAGGGTCAGAACCCCCTCGCATCGATCCCGGCCAGCTAGAGAATGACTGGGCCATGCCGGAAAAGACATCGGGTTTCCCACATTCGATCGATATACTCGATGGGGCTATGCCAGAACTTGGGGTAGACACGCATGCCTGAAGATTTTTCTCCGTCACACACTTCTGCGGTTCTGCATTCGCCATCTGCATCTTCCTGCGCATTCGTTCGTGGAATGCATCTTGGAATTCTTCGAGTAGAGACCCAGGTGCAGCCCCCCTGGAAAAGTGCAGGAAGCACAAAGCGTTAGGATGTTGACAATGTGGCACATCGTGTACTTCGGTGCGTCTGGGTTGGTTCAAGGGGTTTTGGCTCATTGGGCACTGGTGTACACATCATAAACTATTACCCCAATTTCAAGAAGAATATATGACAGCTGGTTGACTAACCGAAGGTGTATATTTTGGTCGGCCGAAAGAAAGACACTGCAAAGACGAAGCAAGTATTTAATCCAGGAAATGCGGTCGCAGTATACCGTTACCTGTAGGTCCTCTGGATTTGTGGCAGCTTAGATTTGAGTGCGTGGCGGCACAATTGAAATAATATACTCGTATTGCTATAACACCAGGCACGTCGTAGAGACTACTGTTGTTTCGTCCGGTCCAATCACGTGCGCAAAGCAGTCTGAGCAAAATGTTGATTGCTCTAGATCCTTTTTTTAGGTACGACTCACCGAAGTCTACCCTCAGCTAGTATACCCATTGCTCCGCTGTACGATTCATCCAGCTCAAGCACGTACGCCCATGCTGCCCAGAACAAAGCCAATTGGGTGCCAATGGCCTTGGACCTCAGCAACAGGAACACCTTATTAGGGTCGTCGGTGAGATCGGCCTGTGCAGTTCCAGAAGTGAAGGTGATCGAGAGGGGCCGCTCGACTCAGGGTTGGTCCAGATTATGAACGTGCTCAGATGTATCAATTGACCGTGTGCACTCTCAGTTTTTAACTTACGTAGCGCATCCAGAGCTTGAGGTAACGTTCGTCGTTGCGGTAGCGCCTTTGGCCGGTAAATCGCATAATGGCAGTTTCCATTGTCGCCTTCAAGTCGACGCTGCTCATGCGATTCTTGGTCATTCGCGACAGCCGTCTGATCCGGAGACGCACAAAATAACGTATCATGAGGAGGATAAAGCACAGGGAAGCTTGATTCAGTGTAGTTGACCAAGCACGAAGATCGTTTTGCGTTGTGTGGAGAAGTCGGCAACCTGCGATGTTGCTTCGGGTCTCTCTTGCTGCACCAATATTAAAGAAACGAAGTATCGACGTGACGTCAACAATAACGAAAGTACATCATGCAGAGAATAGCCAACTGTGACTTTGGCTTCAACCGTTCGCCTTCGAGTACAACACCACCAAGGAGGAGAAAAACGAGGCAACTCGAGATGACCACAGCTCGGCGAACAGAGCAACACCATCAGCAGTGGCAGCAGCAATTGTAGCAGGAGCAGTGAGGAATTGGTTGTCAAATCACGCCTCTCCCTGCTTGACACGGACCATTTTCCCTTTTCAAGCTACAGCAAGCAGTGAGTATCATATGGCGCATGCAACATGTAGCTAATGCTACACCGCACTATTAATAGTTGGCGATACACGTAGACGAAACGGCAGTACATTCGGGACTCAACAATATTAGCAACACCTGATCCACTCAGCGAGAGGGTCGTCGTTTTCATGCGCGGCATCCGTGACGGTTCCAGACATGGCACGCCGCCTTTCCCTTTCCCTGACCTTGTGACTGCTCAGAGGGAAGAGAGCCACGAAAGGTCTGTAAAGTATTTCGGTGGCTTTTTTTTGCCTGTTCTTGTTCTTGTTCTTGTTGCTGCGAGGACCAGTCGCATAGTCCACACCAGCAGTCAGCAGTGCACAGCAGTGATTATTCCACGCAGGACTACTTCTCGCCATGGAGAGCCAAGATAGCCAGCTCTCTAATGATTGGGAACTGCTGCTTGGCTCGGGCGTCCGCATGAAGACTGTCGTGAGGGGTGGTGGGGTTGCCCCTGAGCTCGGAAGTCTAGTGTTGTTCAACTGGATAGGCCGCATATTGCATCAAGACGACACGATTGGCGTCACTTTCGCAGAGAGGGAGGGCGCAACAGCACGCATCGGGGACGGTGATGAAATCCCAGGTCAGGGTTTTGTATATACCAGTTTGGGTCTATAGTCTATGCCAACTGCAAGGCCCTTCCGCTACACTCCAGTACAGCAGTAGTACCTGGTACTCGAATATGGTGTTCACAATGCTGTGCAATCCTAACCGTACGTGGTGTCTCGTGACCTCGTGACACCATGCCTCTGGTCAAAACATTTCAAACAAGGCAAAGCGTGCGCTGTCAATGGTGGAGGGTGGAGGGTGGAGGGCCGAGTGTTTCAGACCACAACCTAGTGGTAATAATAGTTTTGCGTCTGTCCAGGCATGCCAAGGCAAAGTTGCTGTCTGTCTAGGGGTGAAAGTGCTGTCTCCTGACATATTTGACCCTGGTCACTGCGGTACCCTACAGCAGTGGGTACTTGCTTGTAGCTTTGATCGTCTCTACCGACAGCCTACCTAGTACCACAGCAGTATCTTCTACGGCAGTGTGGTACTTGTAGATCGATACCTGGTAATTGACACCTCTGGTACTACTTTGCCTGTTAGGGTTAGGGTTTGGTACAGACTGCCGGGAGCGAGGACACTATTTCGGGGGACCATAGTTTATACTGGTAGAACCTATGGTATGCTAAAAACCTACCTGGTACTGGTATACCTATTATTTAACCATTTTTGCTGACAATATTAATATTTGGTCCTATTAACTATGGCCCCCCGTAATAGCGTCTACGAGTGTTAGCCGACTATGTGTACCAATTTAATCTACGTACACCGCACGCGTCTTATTGGCTTGCCCGATACCAGGTACCTGGTATATAGGCGGTTGGCTTTCGTTCCTTGTAGGTACGCGTACAACCAGGTAGGTGCAACTGTTGTAGATATGGTGTTTGGTCATTAGCATCAACTTCTAGAATTTCCATGAACTAAAACGACGTATACGAACATCGTACCAGGTACTGGTATACGAGACGGGTTTAGCGGCTGATAAACCTGAAAAGTCAGACTTCGGAACTTCAGTTACTGAGTACTGGTATCAGGTACTGGTATTCATAGTTGTTACGATGTCGGAGTTGTGTCATTTTTCTGTATTGCTAAATACGACACCGGTGTTGCGATTTCTTATATACGACATCGCGCGACGTCGCGGCACACAGCGCGCAGGAGCAAGGGACTGCCCGGGGTGTGTTAGCATGGTCTCGAGCTACCATTGAAGATAGGAAAATGCTATTTGCGACACCGGTGTCGTAAATTCTTAGTTGCGACGCGTTGTCGGAAATTAGCCGCTTATTTGCGACACCGCGCCACGTTCGCGGCACACACCTCAGATTGGCTCCGCGCCGCCAGGGATGTGTTGGCATGGTGCAGGGCCATCACTGAAGCTATCGCATGGCCAATTACGACTACGGCCATGCATGATAACGAGTCCCCCCCCCCCCTCCCTGTCTGGTCTCAAAAAAAGGATGGTGAGAGGTCGATTTTTCTTCACCTGAGTTTGTTGAAGCGAATGCATTCAGTTAACCCTGTACGTATAACTGTGCGATAGTCTTGGAATATCGCTTTCATTTGAGTCACGTTTGGGGACAACTATTTCGAGTGTCCCGTGTTGGGGACAAACTACTTAATGGTCTTGAAACAACAGCGGCACTTGATACCCATCGCCACCACTACAACCAGCAGCAGCAACCATCACCACTGCCACCATTATCACCACCAGCAACAAGCTTCTGCTGCTGCTGGTGCATAGGTGGTGGTGGTGGTGATGGTGGTTGTGGTGGTCCTTGACTTGAGGATGGTTGTTTTGTGGTCTCTGGTCTTTGGTAGCTGCTACCTGCTACTGGTATGCGGCGAAGTACGTATGCTTGCCTTTGCCGGGACAACCCCTGGCAACTGCTAGGGGGTCAGTCAACATGGCCAAGCTTCGCGAACTCGTAACGGCTATGAACACGAGCAGAGGAGGATGGAGATGCTGTTTAGGAGCCTTCAGAGAGCCCGTCCGTTTCGAAATCGGTGGTGTTTTCGTCGCGCACGGTGGCAGAACCCGACGTACCTATAATATGCATACGAGAGAGGGATGATGACCGATACAATCTGAGCAAATACTAAAAGCAGCAACCGCACTGATGTTGTAGAGCAGAGCAGCCGCGAATCGTTGTGGCCACGACAACAAGCACGGCACAAGTACGAGTTGTACTACTTCGAAGTATGCCAACTTGCGACGTAAGAGTGCCGTGCCGGACATGCCGGCGTATATTGATACCTGATGAGAAGAAGCGCGCGGTTTTAATTTATGTGGGAGAAGAAACTACGATACATTTTTTTTTTGCATTTGCTCCACTCTACATAGCTCGTATGATAAATTGGGCATCGAAGATCACTAGATGACTGTAATGTGTTTTGGGCATCAGACGCAGTATATATAATAGATGGATCACGGCACCGAGGTGGATTTCTTGGGGGTGAGCGTGACATCCACATATCTCCCCAAGCTCGAGTTCCTTTGGGCTTCACTATACCTTCAATGGTAACTTAGGACCATGCGAACGCCCCCCCTCGGCAGTCCCTTGCCCCTGCGAGCCGTGTACCGCGAACGTCGCGCGGTGTCGCCTATGAGCGGCTTATATACCACACCGGTGTTGTGTATAAGAAATAGCGGCACCGGTGCCGTATTTAGCATTGCCGTATTTCTTTCCATCAGTACACAATCGTATTTGCTGTTTTTGCGAGGTTGTTGTATCAAACGATTCCTGCTGCAGAGAATTATCACGTAAACTGCTCGCTGCTTTTGGAACAGCATACAATACCCGCTGGGCACAAAAAACGGCATGGCTTGTGTGTCTAAAGTTCAGAGTTCAAGCTATTATATAGGATGCAGTGTAGCGTTCGCCGCTGAGCACAATTTCTCGATCCAAATTCTTATTTCTTAATCCAATTTTTTGGCGTCCTCCGAAAAGTTCATCTTGTGTTCTTATTTCATCATTTGTTATTCGTGGGCATACACGAGTACGGTGCTGTAGTGCAATAGGCGCTCGCAGGAAGCAGTGAAAGAGACGAATGTAGGGACCATGACTTGCTCTTTCCTCATACGTAAAAGACAGCTGCAATTTGAAATAGCAGAGTAGCTGAGCCCACTTATAGTGCCACCACCCCAGATTAGTAAAATGTTCTGTGATGTCGGGGCGTTTCTCGTACTCAGGTGTTGAGCTGGCGCTTCGGCAAATGCGAGCAGGCCAGCAATGTCTGGTGCGCTGTGAGTCAAGATTTGCGTATGGACCCGATGGTTGCCCGGCAACAAAATCGGGGGACGTCGATCTACCTGCGAATGAGGATGTCGAGCTTGCAATTGAGCTTGTTGACGTGCTCGCAACCACGTCTCCGTCGGACATGACGACGGACGAGGCTATCGCTGAAGCTCAACGCAAAAAGGTAGTGGGAAATGGGCACTTCGAGCGCGCGGCGTATAAGAAGGCCTTGCGCGCATACACGTCGGCGAGTAACACTGTTGCCGACTTGAACCTACCTGACCAGGATTCGAATTCATTTCGGGAGGCTCGGCAGATTCGAATTGACTGCGGCAACAACGTTGCGACGGCATGTGTACGGTTAGGGGAGTTGGGAAAGGCCAAAGAGGCCGCTGTGAGCGTCTTAGAACTTGATCCCGACAACGTAAAAGCGCTCTTTCGCGCAGGACAAGTATCCTCGCGTCAGTCCAACTTCGTTGAAGCAAAATTGGCACTTGGAAAGGCTTACGATCTGAACCCGCAGTCCAAGGAGATCAAAGCAGAGTTGGGTCGCCTGTCTGTACGTATCAAGGCATATCAGACGAAAAGGCAGGCTATGCAAGAAACTATGGGTAGTGGTTTGTTTGCGCAACCCAACGGGAAATCGAACAATTCTCAGGGCAACGGTCATGCTTCATCGACCACTTCGCTTGCCCGTGGGGAAGACCCTCAAGTTGCCAAAACCGCACGGCATGCAGGGAAGGTGCTTCCCAGTAGCAAAGACCTGGGAGAAGTAGGTCCGTTGCGGAATTCTGAAGATGCGAAACCTAGCTCGCCCTTCGGTTGGGGGCAATGTCGAATGGTTTCTGCATCTGTGCTTGTAGCCCTTGCTGCATGGGGCGCATTGTACGTTTCCGTAGTACCGCTCCGCTCTAGCAGTGGGTCTAGTTAGAGAGGGGTAGTTATCACGCACCAGATACTACTGCAGTAGTTCACGCCTCGCAAATCAGTACAAGGGAAGCCGCAGGATCAGTGGAATATTATCTCCCATGGGATATCTTATTATTAAAATAAGGCGGCGTACCGTCAGTGGTACACATGGCATCAACAAGGCCGTAAAATTGAGGGTGAATACATAAATTAGTTAATCGAAACTACCCCCAGTACCCCCACTACCCCAAGAAGGGTACCAGGTACCAGGTATCACCTATTCTCTAGACTCCTCACTTCCACCCGGGTCATGCTTTAGTTTGCTGAGTAGCTTCCACCCTTTGCGCCCCTCTGCGCCGTACATTGCGTTGTCAACTCTTTCCCAGACAAGAGCTCCGCCAGATACAACCATCGGGAGACCCACAAACAGGATCTTTTCAAGCAACAAAGCAAAGACGTCCAAGGCTTTCAAGCCAACTTTCGTTTGATCAGAGATGTCTTCTACTTCGGCCTCTGTATCTACAAACGAACTAGTGTCGTCCACGACGACCTCAATACTAGACTCTCCGGAAGGCACCGTCGACGTTTCTGATGGGGAGGAACCAGAACGTGGCCTTTCCTCCTCGCTTGATTGCCTCATATTCCGATTTGTGAGCGATTTTGTAATTGGGCCCCGAATAACGGTAGCATCACTTACGATGTCGGCATCGACAGCCCCCACGTTGGATTGTAAAACATCGGACAACTTTTCCCCATCATCATCCACCTTTCCAACGCCCGCGGTGGGCTCCGGCGCGGCAACGACCGGAGTGATTTCCGGCTGGGTTATCGTCCGGGCCGCACCAACTGGGAAATCTTCCACTTGCACGTCGTCATCGATACTCGTAGTTGACGTGGTGATTCCCCCATTCGTCTGCGCTTCGCGTTCTCGCTGGTTGCTGGTTTCTATCGTGGAGGCTTGCTCGTTCATCTCTATTCGTGCATACTCCGTCTCGGCACCAAGGGCCTCCTGCTCTGCTTCAGCGACCTCAGTAACACCTATTCGCTCTTTCTCTGTCGCCTTCGCCATCGAGAAGGCTCCTCCTGATCCTGGGGTGGGCGCAGTAGAAGCTGCTATGTTCTCCACTAGAGTTAACTCTTGCGCAGTACTATTCTCTATCACATTGGCTGGGTCACCCGTGCTCTCTACTGCACACGCTTCCCACAGACGACACGCAGCTGCCAGGGCATCCTCATACGTTTTCATCGCATCGTCTTTGTCCCGTTCGGCTGCCTTTCGCCAAACAACGCCCAGCAACTCTCCCACAGACTTCCTATCTCGGTGGCAAGCATTTTTTTCGCCGTCAAACGACAGCTGCAGTTCTTGGCTCCCGTACGAAGAATCTCGCTCCACCAGCCTCTGCATGCCTGCAACGTTGCTGAAGTCCTGTAATCTCCTCAATTTTGTCCTCAAGACGACCAGTCGATCCAACCTGACAAGACACAGGTCGCGGGGAAACGGGCATTCAGGCACACACGGGTTACGTGAAAATTTCCGTGGGTACGCGTATCCGTGAAAACTAATTACAATAATGGACCAGGACAGTGGCGGTGTTGCGTGCCTCATCAAAACAACCCGTGATACAACCTGCTATCGCTTAGGTGTTGCACTGAAAACGCCACGAAGCATTTATCGCAAACTTGTGCAGGATGACCTCGTCACACAAGCAAAAGTATTTGCCGCACCTGACATTCGCTCTGGTTGCGTACTTTCTCAATGCCGCCGACAAGTCGACGACATTTGCCGACAATTCTCCAAGTTGCCTTAGGTGCATCTCCGCTGCCTCGACGGCTTCTGCCATCTCAGCGAGAACGTACACTTGCTGAACGTTGTTTGCTACAGTCTTGAGCTCCTTCAGTAGAAATACGTCTCTCTTCGAACTCTCTTCAAGACCAGCGATGACGGGCTCTGAAGAGTACAGCACCGCATTCGCTGCTTGCAAACTGCCCTCTTGCGTGTGCACCTCGCTGTCGACAGCTGCCAAGCACGTGGTCACCTCGCTGATGGAAGCATACGACTTCGAGGTCAGCGCCGCAGATAATTTCAGCTCGACTTTCGATGGGGCTCCATCGGCTTCGACCTTTACACCGGGAGAAACCTGGTCGCTCTCGGGACTCCCGAATTTCCGCCGCAAAAAGTTGAGGACATCAAAACTTTCTCGTGCCGATGGCGTTGATTCCTGTTCAATCACTGCCTCTCTCAACGGACCACCCCTCCCTGTCGTGGATGCCCCCAGTTCAGACATACTCTTCACGATGCCTGACTCGGCAGTCGACGCGGGCAACACATTCGTAGTGATGGGCGTGTCATCGGTGGATGATGCCTCTAAGAGTTTTGGCTCAGCCGGGTCGGATTCACGTTCCAAGAGGAGACCACTGCCTTTAGCCTCCGGGAGTGAAAGACCAACAGGCTTCAGGAGCTTGTTCGCACGGCTTCCGGCTCGTTCGTACTTCACCTGTATCACGAGTAAGATTGCAGGGCATATGCACGTGCAGTGTTGGCTTGGCGATAACCGCTTCGAGAATCTCTAAACTCCTAAAAAATAATCCCTCTCGTTGAATGATCTGACCTCCTGCTCCACTTCGTACGCGAGGTCTGCAGCTTTGTTCATCGTAGATGGCAGCGCTCCGAGGATCTTCACTGACAGCGGCTTCGATCGGCGCCGGCGCTGCGAGGCATTCGTAACGCAAGCGTATATAGGAGCGAAGGCGGGGATGAAGTTCAGGTTCATTCGACCAAGCACCTGATTCGAGGGCCAAGCAGTCGTAGTCTGGTGGATATTTCACTCACAAATACCTGGGGCAGGTCTTCCATATTGGCTCTAAAAACTTGGGATATGCTGTGTAAGAAAGAAGACGGCAATGCCCGTCCGCAGCGAGGCAGTGAAACAATAGAGCGCATAGTGTTCATGTGTTCCAACAAGACGAGAAATTTACGACTTTGTGGGCAGCCTCGGTCTCGGTGCCATGGACAGAAATTAAAAAAATCATTTTCGTGATACCAGGCGTGGTAAAAGAACGTAATCAACCAGGTAAACGCAGCAGTGCGGAGTATCTATATCCTGCCGACACACGAAGGCGCCTACTGCTAACAGAAAAATCACCTGCCGTTGATACGCGGCGTCAAGCCTTTTGCCATCATCGTCGAAGTCCTTGAATGAAGGCAAAAGCTTCGGCGAGACACCGACCGAGTCGGGCACTATCCCCATCGACAACAACTGAAGCGAGTCGTTCAAGGCGGCCTGAGTCTCCGTTGTATTGACTCCCATCAGAAGCAAAGCTGGACTGTTTGAGGATCGCGTCGAGAGGGTCACGGTGGGACAATGATGTCAAATAATTGCGACTATGGTGAGCGGCTCCATATCGTCAAAAACCTGACCAATTTGGTCAATAGCAACGAGTTGCTACGAGTACTGTAGAACCGATTTGTTAACGACACATAACCAAGCGGGTCGATTGTGATAATATCCTATTAATATGAGGCACTGCAGTTGCCTACACGTATCACCTTGCTGCACTCGTTGCTGTCAGAAGAAACTTGCTTGTTCCTGCAGCTGCTTGACTAGATGCGTACTCCACTGCGGCTTGAGCAATTTTTGTGTCCATTTGTGCTCGGTTTGAAATGTAAATACCTGTACGGACAAGGGGGACGAGTCGGAGCGTTAAACGGGATGGTCCTCGCCAACCTCTACGCTGTTGGTACAGAGTTTGGGGTCGTTGTCCCTGTGCTATTGATCATCTTGGACAACCGACACGAGGTCAAGCTGGAACCTGTTGTTGAGAAATAATGTGCTTCCATCCAAGGCTACACTTACGACCTCTGGGGTGAATGCGCTATATACCGTCTGCACATATTTTCAACATGATAACAGCTCAATCGCGAAGTTTTCGCGTACAGATGCTACCACCGTACACACTTCGCAATTTGCACCGCCTGGACGGCCATTGAAAATTTGGGCCTGTTACTCCAGCTGTGCCAAATGCATTGAGAGGTGGGGATTATTTTAAAGATATCATTTTTCGTAATCATTTCTTACCTCTATCGACCTTTCCGGGTTTCCGGGACGAAAGTGCTTCGATGCTAATAAAACGATCGAGCCACTATTGAAGCCATGCTGGCACCCAAGCGTCTTCTGGCCCCCGGGTTTCCGGTTACTCTAATCTCTGGTTGATTCATCGGAGCAGAAAAAATCGTCGCTATTTTAACACGCTGCGTTCCGGCTGGTTCGTGCTTACCGGGGAGCGACAGTAACTTGAAAGAGGTTCATCACTGCAGCTTGAGTTTCTCTCGAGATTGATCCCCCGTAAGTTCTCAACAGAGGCCTACACCTCGACTTAGAGGTGCTGCAGTGGTCGAAATTGAAATTTCGGGGTGCACAAAATGAGACAAAAAGCAACTCCCAACTGAACGTTTGCACTTCACTTGCGGACAGCCACAGCTCCTCACAGGAAACTGCAGGCCGCCAAATTGAGGGATGCTCCTGATGGGTTATGTGAGGGCGTCGGGTGCGCCAGAAGGCAGTCGTGGGCAGCGAGAAACGACTCACGAGGTGTTCTTGTCTCTTCGAAGTTACGAGCGAGTGGCACGAAAAGCTCGCAAAAAAGCTAAAATGTTTCATTTCGCGCAAGGGAGCATAGCGCAATGGCTGTACATCACCGATGAAAAAATGGCCTTCACTGAAAGGTTGCTGTTCTCCAGGCGGAAGATATAGAACTACATACTTAGATCACAACCCCTGAGCGTGCTCGGTTGGTGCATCCCTGGCCTCTCAGAGCTCCCACTTCCAAACCGCCTCCTTTCATTACTTGCCGGACCTTTTCTGCAGTTCTTTGTTTTCTCGGTCCTTTCTTCCTTTTTTCTTCTTTCGTTTCGTGTGCGTGCGTGTTCTCCGAGCACGGCATCGCGGGAGGACCCGGCACCGTCACGGGCGTCAGTGGGTGCTGGCGGGTAGAGGGGGGGTTGCAAGGAGCGCGGTCGCCGCTTTCGTGCCTAGGCGTCGCGTGTGCCTCGAGACACGAGGGATGCATGAACGGGCTTTGTCTGGCTTCGACTTATGATTGTTGATAGAGTATTTACGAGTTATGAAGGTCGTTCGGGAGGGCAAGAAAATATTCAAGCGATGCTTATTTTTGCGACCACACTAAAGTTGAAAGAGGGAGGTGTGAAGTTTGAACACCAACGTTATCGAGCTGGCGAACGACGGCCACGGTGAGCACCGGGCTTCACGCGAGGCGGGCGACGGGGCTGATTGTGGCAGAGAGTGATAAAAGCTTTACCCGGACCGAATCGGTAACGAGGTGGTCGCGAGAGGGGCGGGCGGCGTACGAGGCTGAGAGAGGCTCTTTTGTGCGATTTTTTCTTTTCTTCTTTTCGACCGGGTGTAAGGTGTTCCAATCAGGCAGAAAATTATTACACGAGAGGGGACGGGGATTTTTTTTCCTTTCCGAGTTTTCGGTTTCATTTTCATTGTTTTTGCTGCTGTGCCGTGCTGTGCTTTCGCTTTCTTCGTACATACCAGGTACAGTACAGACATAGAGCATATCGAAAGAAGAGAATAAGTGCAGACAGTAGTACCCTACCTGGAGTATGTACGTACGTACGACATCCGCGACGCGAAACGTATATGTGGCATCCAAGCTAACGTCGGAGCTGTTTTTTCCTGAAGCATGGCGGCAGGACTCTTGGCATTATCAGGTCGCCGGTTTGCAATACGATCCTTGAAAAAACTAAACCCAATTGTGGCCCTCTGTTCGCTTCGCATAATTTGATGTACTTCTTTCCTTCCTGAGCGAGCGTAGCGGGCGGCGTAGACCGCCCGCGGAGCGAAGCGCCTTGTATCTCTTAGGTAGTCGTCGTCGAAGATGCTGCGGGAGGAACAACTACCTTCCCATGATGGGTATTAATGGCAAGTTATTGGGCTCAAAAAAATGTAAAAAGGGCATAAAAGCCCAGGATTCATGCATATTTGCATCAACTATTATACAACTACGAAATACGGATCTTGGTTGCAAATTTGTTACTCTAATTTCAAGTCGTATGTATATGTTGCCGAAACGCCTACGCCCTGGTGCTTGGCGGCATATTCCTATAGGGGTTTAATAGCGTCCCCTTGATAGCTTCAACCCGATGTTTACGCCGTGTTTATGATGTGACTGTTGCCTAAAGCGAGTGACAAGCTCTAACAACAAGCTGGTGTCACCTGCTGATTCAAATGCCGCCGCGATCTTCGCGAAGAACCCCCTCGCCGAATCTTGCAGCTCCTCCACCACTTGCATCGTTACGCTCTCGTAAACGCTGCGCTTTTCACCTCGCGCCATTTCACCTCCAACCGCAAGCCCTCTCTCGGTAGGCGGTTTGTTCACGACATCCGTGATGTTTTTTGCCCCTTCGTATTCGTCATCGTCTCCAGCGCCACCTTCAAGCTGCACTCTTTGCTCCACGAGAGACTCCAAGAGTCGCGGGTCCTTCAAGAGTTCGTCGAGGACTCTAGCATCCAAGTCTGACAACTGCAAGGATTTGGAAATAGAGATGAGATGCGGACCACACAGCATCATCGCACTTGAATGAGAATAGTCGCAGAATTTTGTCCCCCGGGACATTGGTGTCCTTCGAGAGTGAACCGATCATACAGCATAGCGACGGCAGTTCACATCGCACAAAACTTAGCTTGCACCTAGGAGACCGTATGTACAGTATTTGTTCTACACCGGCCGGAATCTATGAAAAGATATTTAATCGGAACAGCCTCGTACTTCCTTCTTAGGCTGGGTCTTATGCAATTTTTGTTGAGTGATTGAAAAAGGCAGGAAGTCGGATTTTCCACCGGCAAAAAGCCACACCAGATCGGTGCGCCATGTGCCGTCTTATCGTGATTTTGGTTTTATTTCATGGGAGAACTAAAAAACAGAACACAACCGACATTTTGAACTCCACGTGGACCACGACACGAACGAGAGTCGCTCACGCCGGGTTGGGCGATCAACCTTCACCACCAGCTCCTCGAAGGAAGCAGCGGAATGTGGAACCCCCTGGGGAGCTGCGTAGTAAGGGGTTTGCTAGTCGCTGGACCAGCAAGGAGCTCTCGCCTTCGCGGAGCATGAGCTGCTTGCGGCGGTCGTAGTCAGAAAAATACCGTTTGATTGTTTTGATACTGCTGCTGTAGTCTCGTCCTATTCGTTTCCAAAGTTGATTTGCCTAGAGCAGCTGCAGTTGGGCAGCCGCAAGGGACACGATGGTGGCCAAGGTACTGATGCCCTCCCTCTCCGTGGTGGCCGATGCACCAGTGTTGGAGCCCAGCTGTGTACAAGCGTAACCAAGCATGTAGCGTCGTGACCCGTCATGAACCCAGTGTATAACCTAGACAAAATTGTATAATGCCACCGAGGTCTAGTGCAAAGCCAATTTTTATCACTTTCAGACTTGATCAGAAAAGGCTGCAAAAAAAAAACATTTCATGGAATTTCAGCAGTGATAAAATCTCGGAGGAACATTTTTTCCACCAAACAGGTCTGAGGACCAACGCCCCAACGGGTAGGGTGGACCGTAACTGGTCCGAGTCCGGCGGGAAGGCCTCATAGCCTTGGTTTTTGTTGGTGGGTGAGCAAACGCAAGTCCCACACTACCCGGGAGAGATGACTCTCCCGGGTGGCTATCTCCACCGCACCTGCTCCTCTCGGGGGTCAGGTCGGGTCAACGTGCCCAACTGGGCTAAATTGACACACGACACGAACGTGGAAGTGTGGTGAGCTTAAGCTTTATTTTTACCAATCCGTCGGAGGATAAAAAAAAACAAACAAACAAACAAACAAACAGGTCCCATAAGACATGATTTTGATAAAATCTGATCAGATATGGGACCAGATACCCCGAAGCCTCCGTAAACAGTCATATAATCACCTCAAAAAAAAATGCATAAGATCCGGCCTTATTACGAGGACCTTTAACAATCTGGGAGAAGGGATCTTTAGGTTGGTAGGCTGTTCGGGTGTTTTGGTTCCTGTTGGGATCAGGATACGGGCGAAGACCCAACCCCACCCCTGACTCTAACCCTAACCCTAACCCTAACCCTGACCCCAAACCGCAGCCAAAACGGGCCAAAACTCGCCATTAACGCGGCTGCGCCGAGTTTGCATCGAACCAGGAAATTTCTCAGTTGCGGACGACGATTCCGAAGTGCAGACCACGCTACACATTTTTCAAGAAAAAAACATCCCTAAAAATCCCTTCTCCCAACCTGCTAAACCTACTCCTTATTACAGGCAGTGAGTGCTTCATGTTCTTTATACGCTGTACAAACAGACCAAGACACCTACGTAATGAGAAACAGGCTAACAAGAAAACCACGCTGAATATTCAGAGTAAAATAGGAAAGTCGAGAGTCGTTATCTTGAAACTACTGTAGTCCAGAAAGCACCCTCTCTCAAATACGAAATCCAGCCTGGACCAGCTTTGCTGCTTCTTATACTTATGTACCAGGTACCAGAGGGTAGGTGCCATGTCCTTGTGCGCGAGTATCCTATGTATGTACCCGAGTATGTTTCGTAAATATACCGGTACACTTTTGGGTCGTCTCAGCAAAAGTGTTGTGCTGGTTCGTTGTTCATGTGACGGCCTGGATGGGCGTGCTACCCCAACCAAGCACCACGAGCGCCACCTCACCTCTTGAGTTGTGTCGGCCTTCTCGGTAGCGGAGAATAGCGGAGTACCCGCCTTCCTCCGTGCGCGGTACTGGATGCCGTGCGAAGCAACGGTTCCCGTTCCTACGTGGTGTCCCCTTGTTCGTACTTGAACAAGAAACGCAGGCCATGTTGCTGTGCTACAGCTTAGGCACATGAAAACCGTCCAAAGGACGACTTTTCCTCTCGGGACCATTCACCTCCATGCGCGGGATGCCGCTTGACCTGCAGTAGTTGGTTTTTATCTTTCCACGATTCGAGCTCTACAGCAGCACAGCCAGGCACAGCAGCAGCATGAGGCTTGCTTTTCGTTCCAGTGGTGGATTCTGTGGTTCGAGAGTTTTCATTCGATATGGAGGCGGTAATGAGAAGATAAACAAGGGGAAATTTGAAGTTCAAATGTCGTCAGCAGAATGCAGATGAAGCTCACGGGCGTGGCTTCGCTGCTGCTGGCTGTGGCGTGCGCTTTTCGCGCCCCCTCACTCAGAACAACACAGGGTGTAGCGCGAAGTCGAGCTCTGTCCCACTGTTTCCATTCAAAGTGAGTGAGTTTCGTGCAGGTAAAACAAGAAGTCGTCGAAACCAGTCTACTGCTGACAAGGAGTAGTGATAGTCTCTGATGAGTGCAGGCGGTACGTGCGTGTCGCGCAAAATAACTGAGGTTGCACTGCTGTTGTTTGGAAGTACGCTTCAGGTGCGCTATATTTTTTTCATCGGAACTGCCCCACAAGTAGCAGAGCATATTTCTTACCTGAATTTCGCTGGTATATAGCAAAAATACGATGACACGACGACAACTTTTCGCCCGGCGGTATGTACGTAGGACAAAAGTGCACTCCTACAACCTACAGCCTACATCAGTACCAGAGACCAGAGTATTTTATTGATACGTACCATTACGTACGCTTTTTTTTTATATACGTACCCGTACAAGGTTTCTGCAGCTTACGCTTCCCGCCCCAAAAGAGATCCGAAGATAGATTCACGACACACGAACGTGTGGTTGACAATACGAGTATTACCCGAGAATTTCACAGATGCTCCCAGTATCTGGGAGAGTAAAGTAGTATTCCCAAGACAAAAACACTTCAGGTACGTACTTCGTGTGCTCGCAGTATTTGAGTTTTACGTACTGCGAGTACTCGGAATATCCCGAGATTTTGTACTGGGGATACTGCCTACCTGGTATTTGACTCGCAGTATTTCGGGTTCAATACTGTGGAATACTGCTGTGCTTCAATGTTAGGGCTCTGTACTGCGGGTACTGCCAACTACTGGCAGTATTCGTCCGTTGATACTGCGAGTTCTGCGAGTACTCGGAGTACCCCAACGCTCTCAATATGCCCTGTATACTTCGACCATCTGTGCACCATTTCGATAGTTGAATCCCCATTTTGTTCCAGAAAGCATTCACGGATTGTCCCACCCGTAGGAAGTTGGAGAAGAACGCTTTGGGAAGGGGGGCAACTGAAGTATTCCGAGTACTGGCAGTACTTCGGGAGTATATTCTGCGAGTACTCGCTGTATTTCCGGGTTCAATACTCTTGATACTCTTGAGTGCTCCAAGTATTTCGGATCTTTGTACTGCGGGTACTGCTTATACTCGGGTTTCTGTACTGTTCATACTCCCCGTACTCGCAGTATTTAGGCAGCCAGTACAAGTACTGCAATACTCTCAGTACTCGGAGTACCAAATGTACTCTATACTTCGAGTATGCTTGGAGTATGAGGTTTACTGGGAGTATCTGTGCAATATTTATACCGGTAGACCATATCAGTAATGTTGTGTGTCTGTTAAAAGCTCACCGTAGACATTTGACTGGACGTACTACCCGCAATGTTAGGACTAGTTCGCATCGCATTTAGGCTTTATACATTCACCTCGACAAGTAATTTGTCCTGGTCACACTTGATCAAAACGCCCTGCTGCGCTCTCAGAGCTCCCACTGGGAACGCACCCGCCTAATTCCACCTCTTGGAGAACCTTCCGGGCGTCCTTCTTCGACTACTTGTGGAACATTTTTTCGTTTTTTCGAAGATCACACCCCGTTCAGCTCAGCGTACACTAAATCCAAGACGAAAAATAATCCCACCCTATTTTCAAGTAATTCCCTAAGAGTCGAAAAAAAATCAAGACGAGGATCTTCAGAACTCGAGTCAGAATCGAAAAGCAGTCAAAACTGAGGAAGATAGCCCCTCCCACACAGACTTCAAGATAAAATTCATTTTGTTTTGACGAACAAAATAGTGAAGAAAAAAACTCAGTGCAACGCAAGCTTTTTTCGTGCATACCAGGTATCAATTGGATCTTCAAAACTCGGATCAGAATCGAAAAGCAGCCAAACCTGAGGAAGATAGCCCCTCCGACACTGGCTTCAAGACAAAAGCTCGAATCTTGTTTTGACAAACAATAAAACGAAAAAAATAAAAAATCATCGCAGCGCAAGCTTTTTTCGTGCATACCGGGCACCATACCGTACGAAGTACGAAGTTCTTTTTCTTACGATGCAAAGTCTAGGATGCAAAATCGCGAGCTGTTGAAGTTGACTGGTGTTTGTCAGCTCCTTTGTTTTACGGGTGCGAGTAGGGGGTAGGCACCTATTTTGCCACAACACCACAACAACCCCGAGAGCCAGCAGCATGCATGCCGTTTTCATATATCGCAGCTCTCCCGCGAAGAAACCCAAGCCCCCAAGCCAGAGCCAAGGAGGAAGAGGTGGTGAATGAAGGCTCTGCCGGTAGTGGAGGTGGTGAAAACAATATTTTCCTTTCTTGCATATTATATCATGCACTTTTTGTATGTCCCTAACACGTGTGCTTCATGATGTGTGTGGAGCCCGGAATGCTTTGTACTGCGCCACTTAGCTCTTGGCATTTGCAAGTCGCCCATTTAGCCACGTCACAAAACGAGGCGTGGTTTTTCCTGCGCAACTACATTGTCGGCATTTGCAAGGCGCCCATTGCGCCACGTTATGAGCATCCTGTCTGCTTCACACTTTGTTCTTGAGTAAGCATAGCGGGCGGCGAATAGCCGCCCGTGAAGCGGAGCGCCTTGTATATATATATACCTGGCATACTGGTATGTCGCAAGGTACCTGACATGCGTTAGACCGCCAGGCCGCTAGGGAGAAGAGGAGGGAGGCTGGAGCACAACGTATATACTGCCCATGGCGCGCGGGCGGCATATAGACGCGGAGGATACCGTGCATGTAACACACGCCGTGTTTTTTTGCCAGCTTTCGAGTATTGTATGCCTTGGAAACGGGGTTAAACATAGTGTCACAATGTTTAGACAGGTCACATCCAAAAGGCGCGAGTCGACGAGGGAATTCTAAGGTGAACTTTTCCCGCGATAAAATTGAATGCACGCACCGTACGTAGTGGGGAGTGGGAAGGAGCATCCGCTATGTTACCCCAAATCTGAGTTACGAAAGGGACGGAGCTGTAGAAGAAATGGAGCAAAATATAGTACTATAAATAGTACCAGGTATATGGGATGGACCCCAAATGAAGAGACGATGATTAATTTGGGTGCGTTCCAATCGGGCCTATCTGTCGGATGGGTTTGCGGCAGACACTCAGGCGCAACCTGCGCTGCGTATACTAAGCGCGACGGCAGACACGGTGAATATCCTCATCCATCTCACTTATACATGTCCTCACTTTCTACCAGCGCCCGGTTGTAACCAGGAGACGGATACTCTTTTGGGCACATAATATGCTACGATAATGGTGCACCTGCTAGTTTCCTGATGCTCGTCACTTGAGGACCTCTCTGTATCGCCCAAAAACGCCATAAATACTGGTATTCATACTTAATCCAAACGGTGTTTATGTGCCGAATATTTAATTAATCCGGAGTAGTTCAAGACATTAAGGAGTTTTCACCTACGAGGCACACGATCTGTAGCAAGTACGTGATCCGCCTCTGATCGCCAGGTGACTAGAGGGAAGGGGGTACCTGTACAATATGAAACAGGGAGAGGGATGCGTGTAGTAGTGGTAGCGTAGTTCCGTAGCGGGCGTTGGGGGGGGGGGGGGGGTGCCCGCTATGTGACACCGGATCTGAACTACAAACGGGAGATAATCTGGAGACGTAGGGAAAAAATGATGCTACTGCTGTAGTAGAGAGGTAAATGAGGGAAGGCGGCCTCATACTTGCAGCAGGCCGTGTGCGTTCGAAGAAACCAAACGAACCCCCCCCCCCCCACGAAATCTGGCCTCACCCCAAACCCACCACGGAAAAACACAGCAGCCCGGCGACTGCGAAAACCTCGAGGTGGTGTGCCACGAAACAAGTCCCAAGCGTTAGCCTAAGCTCGCCCGCTTCTGTAGACACCGATTTTGTGGGAATCGACCACGTACAGCTCTCGCAATGAGCAATGCAAGAAAACGAGAATGTTACAGACGCAGTGCACGGCAGACAGACAGACTGATTACATAATGGGAGCCTGTACGCACCCCGGTATGAAGAGGCTTTTTTGCCTATAGGCAAAAATCATCCTCATTGCTACTGCTGTACTCGAAAGGCATACGAGACAAGGCGGCCTCACACTTGCAGCAGGCCGTGTGCCTTCGAACAGAAAAGAACAAAGAAAACCGCCACCGAATTCCGCCGCACTTTACACACCACCAAAGCCACAGCAGCCCGGCGACCGCGACAACGTCTTGACGGCGTATCACGCGACAGGTCCCACGCGTTCGCCCAAAGCTCGGCCGCTTCCGTAGACACGGAGTTGTGGAAATGGGCTCTTGCAATCAGAAATGCAAAAAAACGAGGACGTCACAGACAACACAGACAAACCGACAGGTTTATCAAGGTATGGGAGCTTGTACGCACCCCGGTATGAAGAGGCTCTTTTTACCTATACGTAGGCCAAAACGACCTCATTAAATATAGAAACGACCAATCGGAATTCGTAGTCGTAATGTATGAGACCAGGTATACTCGTAGGGATTGCTTGTTGTATACGGTGCATACCGCTGTACGTGATAGTATACAGATAGATGGCGTGTTACAATAATTGACTGTAAATGTTGCAGTGTTGTATACGACTTTTGGATGACATCGTGAGGTATGATGCTCAAAAAATAATACCTACGATTCATAGCGGGGAAAGAGCTCGAATACAGACTATGAAACGTGATACAAGGTAGTGAGGAATGCAGGCCTGTTCGTGGCCGGGCTTTTAGTTGATTGGCGCAATGAAGCCATAACATCCGCGAAAAAAAAGTCGCGTATTGTCGTGCTTTACACGATACGGAAAACACAATGTGTATTAACTCTACTATCAATACCTCTCATACCTGGCATCCTGGTGTACACGTGCCCGTCGCAGCACGACATTTAGCAGCAGGAGCGAACGCCTTGTTCTGTGTTTTGTGTTGCAAGAGGGCTGTGATGTTCGTCTTCTCGATATATAATGTATCGATATTGCGGCGCGGATTTTCTGCCGCGACTAGTATTGCTCTCGCTATCGTGCAAGTTCATCAAGTTGAAGTAACTCCAGTCGACCGTAGTCTGCCATCGGTAAGGCGCATTTCTTGCCGGCAGGTACTACACGATAAATCTCGCATACGTACATACCAGGCATCGTAGCCAGTCTAGGTTGATGCCGCGTTCGGTCCGATGTGCCGTTCTTACTCAAGCAAGGTACGCAGAGTACCAGTGGGCCGTGGCGTCATGGCTGACTGGCGTGTACAGTACTGAGAATATTTGTAACAAACGAAAACTTGCAAGAATGTCCAATACTATCCCCAGGGATACGCGGTGACGGAGTCGGATGAGCGCAATTTTTGCACACACTGTATGCCTCTGTCTTGAGAAAGATACACCTGCTAAGACGTAACATATTATGTTTGATGTACGGCACCGACGGTAGCGGGGAACCTCTGTCGGCCTCGGTTGGTCGATCCATCTGAGCGTGTTTCGTGTGTTCGCCAGCGTTTGGTGCACCCGAATATATCAACCATTGCCAAACTACGGTCCACGATGAATGGTGGTGCTGCCTGAAGGAACACATACCAGGCGGAGCTTCTGGCGTTGGTTATGGTATCTCACTTCTAGAATTAATTGTAAGTTGAAGGGAGCACAGCCAGTGTATGGTTTACCGTTGTCTTGCTGCGGGTAACTTGCTCTCATGATCTGGGGTGTCGTCTCGAGAACTGAACCGAAACGTTCAAAACGACGAGTAGTTACAAATATGCCGTTCGGAGGTAGAGCTGGGGCATCAAGAGACTTCCGTCAAGATTGATCGTTTTTGGCGTGACCCACCACTTTGGAAAGGAGAGCATCCATGACAGACATCGTTATAGAGCTCTGCAAGGAGATAATTAGTGGCAAGGCAAAGTGGAGAGCCAGAAATCTTCCATTGTGGTGTGGCACATGAGCTTGCGTGTAAGGAAATGTGACGGGCGTGAGCGTCGCCTGCCTCCGGGTTGCCACTGTAGTGTAGGTGTAACGCCTATGGTAGTGTGAGGTCATGCACACGCACTGAAAACAGGTTGCGAGCATGGCCGAACGGACGGACCGTTGAGGCCGCGCTGGCGTGGCCGTGTCCAACGGTATTCTTGAGCATGCGGGTTGGACCATGAGCACCAGAAACTCAATGCGATGGCTCGCGTATGGTCAACGTTGTGCAAACGCTGACATCTAGCTATCAATGGTTCGGTCGTAGCACGTATTTTATGTAGTACAAGGGTGCTTCGAAGGTCTCTCTGCACCGAAGCTCCTATTATTGTTGACTCCCGAACACCATTGGTTATCCAGGTATCCAACGGTACTGAACAAGTCTCGACCTCAGTGTGAATCGATCGTATTCATTTGTACTGGTTGGTTGCGAATCCTTCCAGGCGTTGGGGCTGCCTTCATACCATGGGCGGAACTGATGCAACCAGAAGTTTCCGAAGATATGTATTAGTATCTTGTCTGCACGCGAAACTGCAAGGTCGTGCGTCACTACCCCGCCCCAGGCACGTTTGACGCGAACAAAGAAACGGCAAGACCGCGCTACGTTATATCCTCAATTCATTCCAGGATGGTCTTGCGTTGCCTGCATTCCTGCGGTCGTCTTGCTGGAGACTATTAATAAGTGGGCCGTATAGGTATAAGCAGATGCTCATGTTGGAGAGTAGTCTTCGTTTTTAGCGAGAGTCGCCGTTACGACCTCTGAGCAGCAGTCTTGACTCACGGGGATTCTCGAGATTGAAAGAGCTCATCACACGAAGAAATGTCAAAGGCGGCGTACGGCATGCCCACTCCTGTGCCGTGTTTTCATAGGCAGGACCTTCTTTTTAGGGATGTTCAGAACTGCTGTGCGGTGCATCCAGTCAACAGAAATACTATGAACATGTTGGCAGAATCCTTCTCGCTAGAGCAGGTCTCGGTGGACAGTTATGTCTTCACCACGAGGAGCGTCGGCGACCCACTTAATCGACCAGACTACGATGGAACGTATATTATCTCACTTTCATTAGCAGCAATATACGAACTATAATAGTAGTATACGAAGTACATGCTTGTCAACTCACCCTAACATTTCAAGGGGCGCGTGTTTCGTTACAGGCGAACGTCTACCGATGAGTGGGTGGCCTTACCCGTGAACCCATCTGCTGGTAAGCTATCTCGGACAGCTTCGTTCAGCGCGTCGGGCCTGGAAGACTTGCGGGCCGTCGAACATATCCTCCAAAAAGACAACGGTGAGGAGGAGGCCAAGAGAGTGGTGAACTATTGCTGTACTGTAGGATTGCTTCAGGTTTTTAAGTGGAAACGGCATTGCTTTTTCCCACCCTCACCAGTCTTGTCCACCGTTTTTACGTTTGGCGTCGACAGTTGATGACGCTTGCGTCGTAATCATTCCCAGCTGGAGACACCACGTTGTCCAGTACGACCGCCTGTCAGCCGCGTTGGAGTCCTTCAACGTTCCTACTGCTGTGTCCCCCCTTCGCGATGGGCTGTGGGCGTTTCTTCTTCAACGTTTGCAGGTGAGCACCAGGTTGAAGCATCTGGTTGTTTCACTCTGATTCACTTGCTTGTCGGAAGGTAGTGAGCGTTGTCGCGTTCCGCCGTGTCTTTTGCTGGAGTCTAGCGCGGTGTTTTTGTCGTAATCTACGTCCTTACCCGAGGAGATTTCCGGCATGACGGTTATAGCGGGTGACTGCATTATGAGTAGCAGCACTATATGCCTGAAATGCAGGTTCAAATATGCACAAATGCGGTAGTCATCCATACGCGTAAATATAAGTATATAAAAACCTCATCGCGATTGATGTCCCGGGGGTAGTTTTGTGTTTCGCCGTGATGCCATGATGCCTACCAGTATTAGCTATCGGTTCGTTGTTGTTTCGGTAAGATTCACCAGATTAGCCAAGCGGCAAGTAGTTTGGCTGCCTCATCTGATATTTATCTACGAGTATTTTATAAAAAACTAAAAGAGTTCGTCAGCTGTGAGTTCAACCGATCGGCAGATCGATCGATACTCAACTTTGCAAGGTGCGTGAACCGATCGCGTGTTTCCCATTATTTCCCTAGCGATTGACTACTGGCCGGTGACTCCCCTGGATGCTACCAGGGTCGACGAGACGATAATACTTGTCCCATTTCGTACACGGAAACAGCAGATCGACACGCGAAGGTCGGGGTACACAAGATAATCGAAAGTTGGTTGACAACACAGACGGGCACACCGACACCATAAATATTGTTCAATATACTCCCTGTCAATGTTGCTGCAGATCTTGACGTACCAGTACATGAGTACGCACGTGTTTGTTGGTTAGTCTCGCTATCGTACATCTTCTTGGCCTCTTCTGCTCTTGATATATGAAACACACAGTATGCACACACTTGTGAGATTGCAGAGGGTGGTCCAACAGCGCAG
The DNA here is from genome assembly GCA_031213475.1 of Nereocystis luetkeana. Classification (NCBI taxonomy): domain Eukaryota; class Phaeophyceae; order Laminariales; family Laminariaceae; genus Nereocystis; species Nereocystis luetkeana. The sequence goes on along the minus strand of JARUPZ010000002.1, from coordinate 5,867,438 downwards.
GAGTGATGTTCGCGATTTCTGTAGGCAGGCTAGCGAGTGGCGCATTCTGATCCTACAGCTCTTTGTTCCGTCTCAAGCGCCCTACCAGGCAATACGATCACTAGAGCTGGATCCCAAAGCTCGCCCTGCACACGATGCCAAGAAGATGGAAACAAAAGCTAAAACTGAACTTGAGCGCCACTCTCACAACCTCTTGTCGTATGATTATTTCGACTCTCAACGAAGTACGGTCCTTTTTGTCGATATGGCCCGGATCTTGACTGGGGGAGTTCGTAGATCCTTGCGTGAACGTACCTAGGTAAATAATGACCAAGGACCAAGGACGTATGATCAGGATTATTTGGCATGTATGTGTTTCGGCATTTTCATGCTACAACAACAGCAGTACAAAGCTACGGATCTTGCTACTCGTACATCATTCATTACACAAAAACAGCTACCGGTACCGGTCAGCCCGAAGAGTCGGGAGGTTGGCTACAGTCCAGGCAGACAGAGGAAGTGCGAAACAAACTTGAGCTACTTGCGAATGCCCAATGTTCTTTGATATTGTTAATAGTACGGGTTCGGTCGGCACGAGCAGGCCGTCATGTATCTGGTGAAACTAAGCGCAACATAATTGGCAACAACTGGAAGTGACAGCAACAAATCAGGGAGCACCGGCAGATCTCGCACTGAACAACACTTCGCAACTTGCTTTATCCCCATCAAACACCAGCGTGCTGACGCCACGCTCCCTGCCGACTGCTACAGTACGTAGCGCCACTCTACACCAGCACCGTCGTCATTACGCAAACCCCTTACTGTACGACATCCGCTCTACTATACATTCGTCACCCCCTGATTCGATGTCGATGCTATTGCCACAATTCAGTCGCGCATATGCATAGATGATCTCAAACCAAGCGACGGTAATGTCTTACGCAAGGGTCACGTGGTTCCGCATGTTCTATCTATCTTGCCGGACCTGTTCCAGGTGCACGCGTTACGTCGAGCTGCGAGGAAAGGGGTCCTGAAGGAAACAATTGTGGACGCGCTCGAACGCCCGTTCTTTCATCTCGATCTGGCGCTGAGGAATCACTCGGAACGAAATCACGGGCGCCGAATAAGTATTATTGCATCCGACGACTCAGCGTGGCTTGTCAGGGCGTTTGTGAACAGTCGCTCGACGGAGTGGCTTGCAGATGTTCCGTTAGAGACGGCCGTGCTTGTGGGTGGATATCACAAGAGTATTGTCGGAGAACTGGCATTGGACGTGTATCAACCGCATCTAGGCGACCGGGGCACCTCTTCTAAGGACGAGCGTGGTGTCAAGTTTTTTAGTCTTAATGGGCGCGAAGGCGGCCGAGCGGAGCAAGGCGGAGAAGCTGTGGATTTAGAGGCGTCGATATCGTGCATGTCTTTTGAGGAGGACTCTGAGAGCTGTATCCTCCAAGAATATGAGGACCGTAGTTGCTTGTCATTGCTGGGATCAACCTCGTTACTTAGCCTTTGGGTGCCTCGTGTTTTGCGTGGTTGAAAGCAGTACTTGGGTGAGGCGCGAGTTCCCCTGCCAACGGGTGCTGTAGGTCGTCTCTCTGTGCCTAGGTTTAGTTGGCGTTTTGGCTCAGCGGCCATGGAAGAACACACAGAGCAATTATCAGGTTATCAATTATCGAAGTGAAACATCAAACGGCAGCATTGGCTTCGTGTGCCCCAAAGCCTGTATCCAAGATAAGGTGGCCCTGATGGATACCGAAGACCAAACGTTCTATTAAAACGAGGTCTCCTTGTTTCGTTTCCCGTCACCAACGGAGTCTGGTACTGCCGTTGCCGCAAACACATATGGATGCAGTATATGTACACTAAACAAGTGCAGTTGCGTATTTTTTGCTTCACAAATTGGCAGTACACATTACACAACCTGTCCACAGATATATGCCATACTCGCATACGGTACATGGTATCTCCCCGACGTCCTTCTTGCCATTTTTCTTGTTCGATAGAAATTACGTAAGTATGCACCAGCAAGTCATGGTCCACACTCCCAGGCAATGAAAAGCTCCACAATCCCTCCTGTTCGGGGCAGTGCTGACGGACGGGATTGTAACCCCTGAGTAAGTCCGAGGTCCCCGCTTAACAGCCAGTGGGCCCACCCCCGGGTTGTGTTTTTATTGGAGATACGCCGTAACCACCGAGCAAACAGTCAGCGGCAAGACATCTACGACAAATCGCGACCCGACCCGTAAGGTTTGACCTGACCCGTAAACAGCCCTAAAAACAATAAAGACCTTAAGATTGCCAGATAACGCCTGTTTCGTACTTAACGCCCCGGGTTACTGTTTGTCGTGAAAGCGGGGGAAAAAACGGAGTGAACGCCCCCTGTCAGAACAAAAATGCGAACAACGCCCCGGCCATACAGTAAATGCCCCGCCTATCATGTTTTGGGTTAAACGCCCCGGGGTCGAGCTGGCAATTATTTTGAGTGTGGGAGATGGAGCTGTTTCCGAAGCAGGCAAAGGGGTGCTTTACATGCGAAAGTGATACAAGGTTTTCCCTGGGCTGGGCAATCGATCGATCTTTTATAACTACAGCTCAGTAAGTAACACCTTCGCATTTGGCGTCGTCGAGGACACGGATTCGAATCTCGTTTCGATTTTCTTTTCTAGAAGCGCTTGCGTGTGCGTTCCTGAAAAACACAATGTATCTCCCTGGTTCCCCAGGTATTGAAACGACGCGGGTAGGTCAACGTACGGCCGTATACGCTACCGTTACGCCCCAAAGGCCCCGCCGTTTAGAGGGGGGGTGTGTGTACTCGATAGGAGATATGTACTCGATCTCATGCATGGCCGTAGTCGGATGACCATAGACCCTCGCATCCCTACAATGCCGGGACGGAGCATGTCCGGTTTTCACCCACCAGGCAGACATTGCTTGCACCAAGCGCGAAGCGCCTTGACGTGTCTGGCGAGTCGCATGAAGGGTGAGCTGCATCCTACTAAGAACTGCTTTTGGGGCGTACTTGCATATGGATCACAGCTTCAATGAGTTGATTTAATTTCCGGTGTAGGCATTTCCAGAGACAGCAATGGGAGTACTATGTAACTGCCTCTTGGGTGCCTTTCCATAACTACGTGATACGATCGCCCTTTAGAGGGGGGGGGGGGGGTTGTAAGGGTTAACCTGGGCTGGGTAATCGAACGATATTTTACCCCTCTATAGCTCAGTAGGCACAAAAGTTGACATGCGCGTAGGTGAAAGTAGGTACATTTTGCGCAACAACAGCAAAACAGAAGAAAATCAGACGCGGACAAAAAAGCAAACATGTTTTAGACGTTCTGCTTTCGAGAAACGTTTGCCTCCCAGCCACCTGAACGAGTACCGTGCTACAGTATATAGCATGGGTTGGGTTAGGGTCAGCGTGGCATAACATAGCAGCTGGTGCTGATGTGTAGGCAATGATGATGTGGGATCGCTTACTTTTGACTAGAGATAAGACACAGCCCAGATTGTATCAATGAGAAAAACGTTTCGTAAAGTATACAAAGCTTCGAACTCCAAAACGACATCATGTCCTCACCAGGACGGCGCAAGCTTTTCCCCAAGGGTTGGAGTGGTCATGCTTTTATATTCCTCGGGATTTATGCCGCTGTTTTGGACGGGATTCGGGATTATCCCGTGGTCCCGAGATCAATGTGAAGTTCCGCTCCCGCTCAAACGAATCCCGCGCAATTTTTTATATCCCGTTCCCGGGCCCACTGAAGATCCTAGAAGAGTGTAAATCCCATTCCCGCACAAACGAGTCCCTTGCAAATACTCATCCCGTTCCCACACAAATATGTCCCGCGAAATACAGGATATCCCGAATCCCGTGACTATTACGGGGGACCATAGTTAATAGGACCTACGGTATACATAAAAACCTATATATTTTAACCATTTTTACTTACAATATTTGGTCCTATTAACTGTGGTCCCCCGTAATAGAGGGTGACTAGAGGAACGTAAAATTCCCCGTTGCCCGTGAATGCTATTCGCCATGACATGGTACGTGCAAACATTACAGTACGAGCGTCAGATTTCGAATTCAACTATGTTGCGCCTCTGTTTGGTTGTATTTCCTGATACCATTTTAGGATACAAAAAAAGTGTTATTAATAGTCGAACTGTAAACCTGTCACATAACTTTGAAATCCCCGGTGACGCAAGAAATATTCTCCAGGCAATCCTCAACTTTTTTTTTGCGGGTTTAGTTCCGACATGGCTGGATCCCGTCCCGGGAAGTACCGCGGTGACCGGGTCTAGCACAAACAACGCCGTCGAATCCCGTCTGGTTAGATCCCGTATATAACATCCCGTTGAATCCCGTGGTTGTTGAATAATACCGTCCCGGGGAGTCCCGCAGTGGCCAGGTCTTATACAAGGAGTACCGTGAGATCCCGCGGGATATGGTCCCGGAGTCGAAAAGGATTCCTGAGGCATGCCTTGTTTTAATCGATGCTGGGCTCCTTGTCGGTGCTGCTGGGTTGCGGAATGACCAACACCTACAGTAACTGCTGTGCTGTTGCTGTGTGCGTGTGAGAGATGTGCGCTTTTTTTTCCGAGTGTTTTTCTTGTTTTTTGTATCGCTACGGGGGGTCGAAAGGGCCGAAAATCAAACAGAAAATGCCCCAGCCGCACAGCAGTAAACGCCTCGGGGCGCCTTTTTACGCCTACAAAAACGTAGCGCTCCGGGGCACGCTCACTCCCATAGTTACGGTAGTCGTGCGATATGCATCTGGTAATGATACTCGTGTCGTGTATGGTATGGTACGATGTGGCCCTTCAAAACTAAAAAAAGGAAATATGGCGAGTGATCAGATGATAGACCTGCCTACTAAATAGAGTGCAGTACTCCACACTCTCCCGTTGATGACTCTACGTACTGGAAGTGTGGAGCACTCTATTGCCTGCGTATGTCAAGATCACCCAGGGGAACCCTGCGAAAAGTAGTCGGGGGGGTGCCAGAATAGTACACACCCGCTCCGTTGAATACTCGAGAGTAGGGTCAAAGACGGACGGTGCCGAGGCGTCGGTGGCCGCAGTTGCGGTGTGTGTGGAGGGGAGTGTGCTTCTCTGAGAACACTAAGCCCCTGGTGCATGAGGCGAGTCCGGTTATACGCATACTGGTTCTGTGTCACCATTGCCCGTGGGCAAAAAATCGCCAGAAGGTTCTCTTACTGGGCCTATTGAACTCTGTCCTGGACCAAAGGGGGCAGGGGGCTCTGAGCCCGTTCTGCTCGACGAGAGCCGCGATTCTTCCGAATTTAACGGGTATGCTGTCCGGTTGATCTGACCGGAGGCCGTGGAGTCACCACTGGCTCGACGGGTAGTGTCAGGTTTCTCCTGTTCCACTGGAGCCGAAGGAGCGCTGCGCACGTGGAGTAGCGTGCGCGTACCCCACACGTCGCAGTGAGACCACTATTCTAATATTTACGAGTAAGACTTGTGTGCAGTAGTTGTGTTCACATTCTATTAATAGACATACCTGTGCTTTCGTATCGAGTGGTCCGCAGAAGTTTTGCTGGCTACTCACATACACGCTGTGATGCCTGGACGGAAACGCAGGGGGATCGGTGCAAGTTGCGCGTATATACTGCACGTGACAGACGATAATAATCTCCTGGTGTTGTGGCGGAGGCTTGCGTCTTATTTTCTCTCCAATTTCAGCAGAAATTTTTGTATCACACATTCTTATTTCGCGAAAGGGTGCAAAACGCCAAATTCGTGAAAACTAAATGCTAACGTTGCAAAGGTGTTAAACACGTCATTCACACTTTTTTTATTGATCGCTTGGTACTAAAATACGATATATTAACAGTACCTGGTACAAGTTATCATGCATGTTTTACAACATGGCACCCATCACTCATAATCCACAAGATACACCACAATCACAGCAATATGCATCGAAGACATCAGTTTAATTTAGAAACGTAGCTCTTGAGGACAGCAGGAATTGAAGGTCATGTTGCCCAACTTCGACGAATCCCTTACTGCTGTACGGTAGTACTTAGGAATGTTGTAGCCACAAAAACAACTCAATCAACACGGTCTACGTTACCCACGCTGGGCCTTAACCCCCCCCCCCCGCTACTGACTGGCGGCCTTTCCCTGCCTTTCTTTTGAATCTCCCAACTGGCTGTTCTGCCCTCCCTCCGACTGTACCCCCTCGTCTTCTCTGCGTCGTTTAGCTCCAGCAAAACCCACGCACCCACCGCCGCGCTGTCTGTGCTGTATGTAGCTGAGGGAAGCTTCATGCTACGCACGCTTTGGTCGGCTTCAAGATGCACACGGTAGTCGTACACAGCTTTCGTCCGCTCCTGACTCTTGCGAGTCATCAGGCCACCAAACCACCCCATGCTCAGCCTTGCTATCACCCCACGTTGTACCGAAGGATTATCCGGAGTAGCTGGTCTCGGCTCTTGGAGGCAAAGCCCGTCCGGAATCATCATCATCCCGATCACCTTACCTTCCGGTGACATGTTCTCTTCGTCGCAGAGCCTGCGGGTCTTGTCCATTGTCAAAGACACCTGAATTACACACGATGACAATGTAGCGGCGAATAAAATCCAAAAACGGGCGCTATTTTATTTTATTGCACGCTACGAAGTAATAATCGATTGATTAATTCAAAATTGGATAGAGTCATTTTTTGCTTCGAGCGAGGGGGGAATGAGGATAAGGGGGGTTGGTTATTAACTACCAGGTACCTGGTATATATTTTCGGTATTCGGGGAAACAATATATCACGGTTCGAATAGGCGAACACCGGGGTTATTCCCGAGAAGACAACCATATCATAAGTCAGGAGACACATTCTCAAGCCCCCTCGAAATATTTAGAATGCCCACTCATCATATGAACAGTAAACCACCCGTAAGCTGTAGGAAGCAAACGAGACCATAGAGAAAAACACTAGAAACCAGAACCGTTTATCGTCGCCTTCTCCCGAGCTGTCCTCGTTCACCTCCTCGCTGTCCTCGCTCTCGTCCTTGTTCTCCTCACATCCTCGCTGCCCCCGTCCTCGTCGCCGGTGCCCTCATCTTGCTCTCCTCCTCCTTCCGTTTGCTCCCCCGCCCCCTGCCCACCCGTTTCCTCTCCACCCCCTTAATTGCCCAACATTTTCTGCCCCGCCGCCATCCCCATCACTTTCCCCATCAGTTCCTTGCCCATCAGTTCCTTGCCCCTCTTTTTCTTCCCCGCTGCTCCCATTCTCCCGCCCCCCCGCCGTCCATGCATCATTTTAATTTGTTGGACTGGGCACTAGCTTACTCAGTACCAGGGTATGTAGCGATTATACTGTCGTCGAAATCGATCAGTATACTGGATTGCAGCAGTATACTCTCTCCCCCCTCTCCTCTCCCCTTCAAAAACGCATCTTTTTTAGCGGCTTTCGGTGCTACAGGATTGTCATTTCTTCGTCGTACGAAAGCTAAAACTACTGGCGGAGATTATGCTGAAATAAAAAATGAACAGGCGCAGGCAAATCTCGCACTACCCAGGTAAAAGACAGAGCAAAATGAGCTGTCGATTCCTGGGTGGCTATCCCTACCTCTCTCTCTCTTGATCGAACCTATAAAAGGGGTCGACTAATGAGGCCCGGCAAGTTCACGACCTGTACATTGTCGGAGTGTCATGTTAAAATCTGTGTGCTACATATGGGCTAAAACCGGTACACAACTAAGAAAGTATATTCGGCGTATGCCCTTTTTACCCAGATCTCCAAGGAGGATAAAAACAAAAAACAAAAAAACTGGCGGATATACACTGGCCAGGTTTTTTCAGTGGGTTTCTACTGCCAGTAGATTACGACTATACCAATATATCATTTTGAATGAATAACGTCCTGCACATTGTCAGAAGGCAAATAATAAAAAAAAAACACTATATACACATAAATATACTGTGCTATTATTAGTCCTATAATCATTAGTTATTTGCATTATTGATTGAAGAGGGGACGGGGTGAAGAGGGGACGGGATTGATTTTGGCGAAAAAACATCCAAAAGGTAAGGGTGCAGAAATAAATCACCTGGTATTTGCCATCTATTTCTGGCAGTAGTAGTAGTATTAATAGTATTTATTTATTAAATAGTGCGATTTTGGAGAGAAAAAACATAGTGGTTGGGAGGCTGATGTGTAGCTTATAGGGGTGTGTGTGCAGTTTCTTATTCTTCTTGGCTACCAGGTACGGTGCAATATGCGGAGAATTCTTATCTGTGCCCATCCCTCGCAATTCCCCAAGTCCTAATTGTTGTCTCCTCCTCGAGTTCAGCTCAAAAAGGTTTACGAACAGTTATTAACTGTAAATTCTGAGAAAGATGCAGCAAAACATCTCAGTCTTGAATGTCACGCGCCTATTATTATACCTGGTACAGAGTATACCGTAGTACCAGGTAGTAGATACCATCTCAGGTATAATCACAACTGAAAGTCATGTCATTATAATATAATATGTCCTCGTAGGATATATTTTCCTGAACTTCTCATTGCCCAATCAATGCGCAATGCATACATACGTGCATGTGCACCTATCTATACGCTGTTGTTGGTGTAGACGGTGGGCCGGGGGACAGAGGAGGGGAATAATACTCACCAAAAAGAAAGGTACGAGGTAGGAGTATCGCGTACCAGGCATTAATATTATTATTCTGCTTGCCGTCCGACATGTATGTGATGTGTAGTCGTAGCAGTGTTGATCTAAAAAAAAAAATACTACTAGTAAGTTACAGGAAGAAGAGAGTGTGGAGAACTCTCCAGCACAAAAGCGCGGCAGTATCATACGACAAATCAAAACTGATGTACGTATGTATGTGTGACGCTCATGAGGTACCAGGTACCTCCCTTTTAGAACCGCAGTCCCGTTCTGGGGACAAACCAGTCAATTTTTAAGTAGTTTTGTCCCCAAACGGGACTGCGGTTCTAAAGGGGTTAACAGAGGAATTAATTGACATACTGGTAGTTGAATAGAAAAAAGGTGTAACAAAGGTGTTCGGAGCAGTCTGGATCCAGGACGTTCAGTGTGTTCGGAAAAACGGTCTGACCTGGCTCGGATGGTCTGACCCGGCTCGGATGTTTGGACAATTTCTTGCGGACACAGGAATGTACGCACCGGAGGACACGCGTATTATGTATCATGGCTGGATAGACACGTGTCTGGTGTCTGGTGTCTCGGGTCTGGTGTCTGTGGCTGCTGTCACGTGTCACGTGTCACGCGGTGAGCGGACTGCGTGTTGCGGGCTCTCCAGATCCGCCGCACTTTACTCCAATCAGCCATCAGGAACCAGAAGAACCAAACACGTGGCTCCGTCGGAACCGGTTCGGTATTCGGTTCCAGGCATTAACGCCTCTTTCTTCTAGCGCAACCACCCTGGAACCTTCGCCTTCCTGGCGTCCGTCCGACAACAACCTTGGAGCTTGGGCGTCTTCTGCTATCCTCTCTGTCGCTCCACTTGGTAACCTGAAGCACGTAGGCAGAGTTGACAATGGCTGCAAGAGCGTGGTTGCGACCTCATGGTGCCCTTGGTCTGATAACTTTAGTCCTTCTGATGGTCGTCAAATTGGGCTGGACGGAAGTCACCGATGCAGCAAAGGTAAGCGATACCTGGTAGCTCGTATGGATAGTGAGGGAGCGCACGCGGTAGGACTTCAGCTGCCCATAGAGAGAGTGATGTACAACCAACCCAAATGCTAGTGGCCAAAGTGGCTGCAACATCTCTGCCACAGCAGCGGGAGTCTCTGAACTCGTTGCCGTGCACACGTGCGACCCCTTTCGTCTTTGTACGTCGGTCTGTCGTTCGTGGCTTCACTCCCATCTGACGTGCTGAAACAAACTATTAATACCAGTACCAGGTACCTGGTACTGTTTTGTGACCATGTGACAAACCGTATCGTAGCGTCAGAGGGGGTGCTCTACACGCGGGTCCCAGTAACATTTCTTCGAGTTTGGCTGACCCACTCCGCTTCCTGGGGACTCCATTCAATCAGTATTCCACGGGGGAAGGCAATCCTTGACTCGCACGCGGGGTTTGTGGGCTGGGCGTGGCGCGGGTCGGTCTCTCCTGTCCGTCCGTGAAGGGTGGTGATAAAGTACGAGTACTCGTACGTACCTGGTACGTGTAGTGCATTCAATCCGCAATCGATCGTAGACAAGGAGTGCTGCTGCTGTGTGTAGTGTGCAGCAGTAACAGTATGACCGTGTCAGTAGGCGGACAAGGAGTGCTGCTGCCGTGTGTAGTATGCAGCAGCAATATTATTACCGTGTCAGTAGGCGGACAAGGAGTGCTGCTGCTGTGTGTAGTATGCAGCAGTATTTATAGTAGTATTACCGTGTGAGTAGGTGGACAAGGAGTGCTGCTGCTGCTGTGTGTAGTGTGCAGCAGTAATATTACGGGGGACCATAGTTAACAGGACCTATGATACACATAAAAACTTATATGTTTAACCATTTTACTAACAATATTCGGTCCTGTTAACTATGGCCCCCCGTAATAGTATTACCGTGTCAGTAGAATCAGTCCCTCCATCCTGCTGCAGTTATCAGGTTATTGCGGAATGCTCTAATAAGAACAAGAACTATTCGCACTGCTTGCTGCTGCTGCTTGCTTGTGCCACGGTACTCCTACACTCCTACTCTGTGCCTCCGTGTGCGTCAAGCGATATGTTGTTATGATGTCATCCAATCGAAAAATTGTCGAGCGGCGTAGCTTGGATCGTTTCATTTGGCGTTACGTTCCGGATGAACATAATGGAACCGTGGATCATGGACTCGGAGTCACAGGGCGTGTCTTAAGGGTGTGTCTTAACCCCCCCCAGAGAGCATTGGAACGAACCGAATTGAATATTATTTGCCGCATGAATTGGTGTTGATTGGTTGTGGGAAACGATTAGATTCAGTGCAGCCCGAGAAAAACAGTATATCTAGGAAGAGGAAGAAGAAGTGTTGCACCCCTTTTTCTTGTTTGGGAGGACCGAACGGCCCGACCGAACGGGAACAAATAGCAGATTATTTGATGTAGACGGACACCACCGAAGATGGATGCGGACACCAATTTGCTTTGGCATGTGCAAAGGATACCGTTCGTGCCGATTCGGCTGGCGAGGCCCAGGATTCTGCATGGACCCAAACGCGTTTTTTTAGGTAGGAACGGAACGAATGACCACGAAGAGCCTCGTTCCGTTCCGCTCGTTCCCATGCTCTTTGGTGGAAGTAAAGACACACCCTAACCCCCCCCAGAGAGCATTGGAACGAACCGAATGGAATATTATTTGCCCCATGGATTGGGGCTGATTGGTTGTGGGAAACGATTAGATTCAGTGCAGCCCGAGAAAAACAGTATATCTAGGAAGAGGAAGAAGAAGTGTTGCACCCCTTTTTCTTGTTTGGGAGGACCGAACGGCCCGACCGAACGGGAACAAATAGCAGATTATTTGATGTAGATGGACACCACCGAAGATGGATGCGGACACCAATTTGCTTTTGCATGTGCAAAAGGTACCGTTCGTGCCGATTCGTCTGGCGAGGCCCAGGATTCTGTATGGACCCAAACACGTTTTTTTAGGTAGGAACGGAACGAATGACCCCGAGCAGCCTTGTTCCGTTCCGCTCCTTCCCATGCTCCTTGGAGGGAGTCAAGACACGCCCTCTTGGGTCATGGACCATCGAGCACGACGATGGATATTGTGCCTCACATCGGGCACTCGAACGACCGTCTGACCTACTTCGCTCGCTGACGATTCCATTCAATCAATAATCCACCGACACGCACACACGGGGTTTGCCAGCTGGGGGGGGCACGGGTCGGGACTGCCCCGATCCACTCCCCGCCGCCCCGCCTGTGAAGTGTTACAGTTATGCCTGGTATCTATCATTTTTCAGAAGTTGTACGTACGTGGTTCATACGTACCGGTATGAAAACTACTAGTAGTACCAGATATACTGTAAGCCCTAACAATGAGGCCGGATCTTGTGCAATATTATTTTGGGGGATTGTATTAATCTTTACGGAGGCTTCGGGGTGTTTGGTCCCAAAATATATCAAAACTGATCAGAACTGCGTCTTATTGGGCCTGTCTAAAAGAAGAAAATATCCCCCCCTGATTTTGTCGATGATATTGTTTGACCAAAGTTTTTTTTTGGCGTTTTTTTTCAGGCCGGATGTTATGCAATATTATTTTTGTGATTGAAGACGGAAGGAAGTCGGAATTTTCACCGGCAACAAATCCCACCACATCGTTATTCGATGTGCCATCTTCAAATCCCACCACATCGTTATTCGATGTGCCATCTTATCGTGAATTTAGTTTTATTTCAGGGAGAAATTACAAAAAAACAGAACAGAACGGATAGTTTGAACTCCACGACACGAACGAGTCATTCACGCCGGGTTGGACGATCAACCTTCACCACCAGCTCCTCGAAGGAAGGAACAGAATGCGGAACCTCCTGAGGAGCTGCGTAAGGGGTTTGCTAGTCGCTGGATCAGCAAGGAGCCCTCGCTCTCACGGAGCATGAGCTGCTTGCGGCGGTCGTAGCCAGAAAAAACCCGTTAGATTGTTTTGATACTGCTGTATAGTCTCATCCTATTCGTGTCCAAAGTTGTTTTGCCTAGAGCAGCTGCAGTTGGGCGGCCCCAAGGCACGCGATGGTGGTCAAGGTACTGATTCCCTTCCTCTCCGTGGTGGCCGATACACGAGTGCTGTGTCCCAGCTGTGTACAAGCGTAACAAGCACGTAGCGTCGTGACACGTCATGAGCCCAGTCTATAACCTATACCAAAATGTATAATGCCTCCGAGGTCTTGTGCAAAAGCAAATTTCATCACTTTCTGGGTTGATCAGAAAAGGCTGCCAAAAAATATCATTTGATCGAATTCATGAGTGATAAAATCTCGGAGGAACATGTTTTCCACCAAACAGGCCCCATACGACGTGATTTTTGATCAAATCTGATCAGAAATGGAACCAGATACCCCGAAGCCTCCGTAAACAGTCATATGATCGCCTTCAAAAAAATATAAAAGATCCGGCCTCATACCTATGCCAATGGAAACGCGAAGTTCAAAAGTTTCTTTTCAAATATACCTAGCTAGTATTGCTTTAATAAAACAGCCGAAATTTTTCACGTACCGCCGCTGTGGAAAAAAAGAGAAAAATGTTTGTTTTTTTCTTCTTTTCCCCCCAATGGCTGCAGGCGGCGCAATTTGTGTGTTTTCTGGTTGCAAATTGTCAACACGGTGATCGAAACCAGCTCGTGCGACGATCGACGCTCGATCTCGACATAGACTCAGCCCACGGCCAACCCGCTCGGTATCTGGCAAGGCCAACGAGAATAGATGACGGCCTCGAAGACATCAGGTGGATCCATGGTCTGGGGCGCGAGAGCTTGCCGGCGGCGTCCTACGGTATCCTCCCAAGCCTGAAAAAAGTCTATTTTTTGCCATTCGAGACGGATGGAGAAGTTTTGTGTTTGTTGCAAACCAGCGGCCAAATATTTTTTCATCATGTGCCTGGTCAGCTCCCGCCACATGACACCGGCCATGGTGTGAAGACGCTGACCCTAGGGTGGGTCGGAGCCCCTTACGAGCGCACTCCGTTCAGAATTCATGACGCAATCGTTGGTTTTGTTGATCGATGTCTGTCGAGGACTCGGAGTCTCGCCGCTTCGAACCAAAGATCGGCCTGAGTTTTTCTCAAGCCGATGTTGGCCCAACATCGGCCCCAGATTTGCTTTTTTCGGGCTTTTCCAAAAGTTAGGAACTTTTTTTTTTTTACGTGGCCCATAGGAAGCGTGTTCTGTTTTTTTTTGGCGGGTATCTTTGAAATTCAAACTTTTTATTGAAACTTCGCTGTCCCATTGGCATAGGTCTTAAACCACTCGATATTATTCCAACAAGTGATTGAAAACGCTTTTGAATGAGACCCCGGCGGCATTGTGCAATTTTGTATGGGTTATAGACTGGGCTCATGACGTGTCACGACGCTACGTGCTTGGTCACGCTTGTACACAGCTGGGACACAGCAGTCGTGTATCGGCCACCACGGAGAGGAAGGGAATCAGTACCTTGACCACCATCGCGTGCCTTGGGGCCTCCCAACTGCAGCTGCTCTAGGCAAAACAACTTTGGACACGAATAGGATGAGACTATACAGCAGTATCAAAACAATCTAACGGGGTTTTTTCTGGCTACGACCGCCGCAAGCAGCTCATGCTCCGTGAGAGCGAGAGCTCCTTGCTGACCCAGCAACTAGCAAACCCCTTACGCAGCTCCTCAGGAGGTTCCGCATTCTGTTCCTTCCTTCGAGGAGCTTGGTGAAGGTTGATCGCCCAACCCGGCGTGAATGACTCGTTCGCGTCGTGGAGTTCAAAATCTCAGTGCTGTTATTTAAACCAAAGTCACGATAAGATGACATCGAATAACGACGTGGTGGGATTTGTTGCCGGTGAAAAATCCGACTTCTTTCCGTTTTCAATCACGGAAATAGTATTGTATAAGATCCGGCCTAAACCCTAGGTCGACCATGAGCGGAGCCTATAAAATAACACAGCTGAAGGATCGGATCAGTGAGTGATTTGATGTGCTAGTTGACCGGGCAGAGCCAAATTCTATACGAGGGTATATCAAATCAACTATAGAATTGATGGTTGATTGGTGACAGATCCGCAAATCGATTGACGTTGGATTAAAGCAGGAAATTTAGGGAGGGGAGTGCAAAAAATCGAAGGAATTAGACGCCAAAAGCTTTTTTTTTAGAGAAGGGGAGCTGGGGATTTAGTTAAATTGTCTGACAGAGCCCAGTAACTAAAGTCACTGAGAATATGATGTACCTACTCCCACAAGCGAGCGCCTCGCTTTTGCTCTTGATGATCCTGGTTATCTCCGCGACGGCCTCATTCGGTTTGGTATGCAGGGCCCCTCGATCGAGCTTAGCAAGGAGACCCAAGCTTCTATCGCGGACCTGGATGACCACCCCGTGCAAGATAGCGATGCTTCCCGAGCCGATCGCATGCTTGAAGCCCTCGAGCGCATCCCTGCAAACGAGCGCGTCGACATGGGAGTGGACCTGGAAGCTCTGCGAGCCGCACCACTCGCCGAGCGCTTGACGAAACTTGACGTTCTGTGGAAAGTGCGCCAGCAGGAGCTTCGAGAGGCGTACGACGCTACGCTCAAGGTGAACGAGCAGCTGGGCGAGAGGATCAACATCCTTGAGGATGCGGAGGCATCGGAAACTTCCCTCATTGGCGCCCTGACTGATCTAGAGGACCTGTTGTCGGACATCGACATGGCGCGGGACTTCCATACGCTCGGGGGGTTCCCGACGCTGACTTCGATGCTCCTGGTGTCGCGATCAGAGCGCATTCGCGAAATTGCTGCCTGGGCAATTGGTACTGCTGTGAAAAACGAGCCTGAACATCAGCTATGGGTGCTAGAGGTGCGATCAAGATTGACTGGCTCTTGGTTTTTATACGGGTGATCGATAGTCAGTCGTATAGCCGTAGACCGCGTGCGTCACCACTTGGCGGCTGAGGACGTGAAAGCCGCAGATTCCCTGATCAACGCATGATCTATCGATAGATGAACGCAAGATAACACGCGGAAAAATCGTGATTATGCTTGTCTGAAAACAGTTGGTTTTTCCGTTGAACCCCTGTTACAGCACTACGAATAGTCTTCCTCGCGATCGTACTATTGATCTCAGTATGAATGCGGCGCACCTGTTGCTATTTTTCATACGCATAGACTATCAATAGAATGCTAGCCCAGTGGTTGTTAACGTTGGGGTGTGTTACACACAACGTATCCACCCGTGTTATTTGCACTGGTCGTGATGTTCTCATTGTATACCAACCATTGTATGCAAGTCACGTCCGCGTAAATAGTATCGAGACACGTTTGGCCTCAAGCCCAATGTAGTGGTCAACGCTACCATGACACCGTTTTAGCGATGGCGTACATACGTGTATACATGACATCACGACTATGTTAGCCGCGTGCCAGCCGCACCGTTCGTTCCGATTGGCTCCACGTAGCTCGATCATACAAAGTCATGCTGTACGTGTATGCTGTTGCTCGAGTAGAACACAACTGATAATGTTTTCTCGGCGTCTCAGTATAAGATAATCTGCACCGCTATCATGGGCCGCCGGCGATGCGGCAGCATTCGTGTTTCAACAGCTGTGTGTTTTGCCGTGCTCTCTTTGACTTGGACGTTGATGGCATGCCACTGAACGCTGTCCACTACCACATCGCGAGCTTTAGAGCCACACTCCCGAAGGAGCGACACCTTCCAAGGAACAAGGGGTGGCCTCATGCACGCTGACGTAGTATCCTCGAAGATTGCTTGTACAACTTTTTCGTCATCACCTGCTGACACCCGCACACGGCACCGTCTGCCTGGCATCGTTTTTTCTTCTTGCAATTTCGTCCGAACAGGACGTGCCTGGATCACAGCCGTCAGCGCTGGCTCTTTTGCTTGAAAACGCTTCTGTCGTCACAACCCCTACCCTCAGAAGCAAAATCATTTACGCGTTGTCGGCGTCTTTGAGTAACAACGGTGATGTCCAGCTCCAGTTTGGTGCGTTGAGGGGCGAATCGGTGCTTTCATCCATGTACGATGCTGATGGGTCAGATTCCCGCGTCAAAATGAAGGTACTCACGCTTTTGTCTGATTTGCTGCAAGAGGCGGGAAGAGGGTCGCCGGCCGCTGTTCTTGCTACCATGCCTCTTGGGTCTACGGCCGCTTCTGGCGGGCTCTGGTGCGGTCGAGTAGATGAAGCGCTGCAGCAAGCATCTTCTCCATCTTCGTTGGAGAAAGCCCTTGAAGCTGTGGCGTCCTTTACGCCTTCGTGCAGGAGTCAATTCAAGGACTTTGAAACTAAGCAACGGCTCGAGATCCTAGCGCAGCAATGCCGTACAAAACCTCAAGCAGAAGGGGTAGACATGGGAACGGCGGAATTTTATGAGGACTTGACAATAAAAGTTGAAGAGTGTGCCGTCGCGCTGCGATGACGGGAATGGCGCGCCCGCTACGGAACGCAGCAAGTGGGGATGGGGGTTTCGGTCGTCCGGAACCGAAGCAGCGCCTAGTTGAGGTCGGCATTGCGCCTGGCAGCAGCAAACAGCTCCTAATACCCCCGCAAAAAAAGGCGGCAGCTGACCTCGGACACGCCGTTCTGTTTTTGTTGTATTAGTCCCGTAGTGTTTCGGATAAAACGTGTTGCCGTGATTTGCTCGCTGCCAGTAGCGATAGGGGTGGATAAGCGAGGATAGTTTTTTTGGAATTGGGTTGGGGGGTATGCTTTGGCTTCGAAATTATGATCGGCAAAAGCTGTGTCAGCTTGCCACTCGTTGTTATTGTTGCCACCTCTTTTGCACGGCGTGTTTCGGTAGTCAATCTCGCAAAACTTGAGACGATGGGCACCCCTGGTCCCCCTCTCTTTTACTCGTGGCCTGTGGATACAGGCAGCAAAGACTCCAGGTCGTGTGCGAGTAGCTGTAGCTGTGTGTGCTAGTCGTGGTGTTGAACACAGACGGCACTCCAGACAACGCTGTTTGTAGCATGCAGTCCAGGGGAGGGTTTTTTGTATCGGCTGTAGAACTACCGCGGGCTCTACTGTGTAGCACTCTGGGCGGAAATATAATTGCCGTTTACGCTTTAATATGGAGACCGAGCGATCCTTATATATTGACAGACACCCAGAGTGGTATTCATAGTCCAGAAGCGCACCTGCTCGAGCCTGCGGCAGGCATGTATGATACCTATGTAAGGTGTAGTATGCTACCAGGCGTGTGTTTATTGTAGTTTGTGGTATTTTTGTCCACCATGTATTGGGGAACGTAGTAAGTATTAATAGCAGGGCATTTTTTAATGTGATTTCATGTTCCTGTGTTTGGTTTCGTGACCACGTGCTCACTCGTGGCGATTCATGTGAGCTAGGCGGGTTGGTCGAGAGTTGGACTATCGGTACTGGGTACAAGGTGTTCAACCCTAACCGAAAACACGCCCGTCTCTCGCAGCTGCGGTCAAGTCGATATAAGGACCGCGCGCAAAACCCCTGTAGTGTGAGGGAGTACAGTTCGGCGCACGCCGACAAGCGTTGGGAGCGCTAAACCCAGCGTGTATCCAAAAAATAATTCAGAAACCGGGTTATAACCCAAAAGGACGAGAGGGGAGACCTACATTGTGATCTTGGGTCATGCAATTGCCTTTTTTATACATCTACTATAAACCGCCATGCGCATAGTCGCGTACGAAGTACCAGGGTATGTTTTGCTTATTTATACGTACGGCAATATGTGGTATGGATTGGTGGACGCGCTCTATACCCGCACAGCTATAATATATTGTGAAGATGAGCCCCTCCAGTAATACACCTTGGTTCGGCGTTGCGTTTCTTGCAGGCGAACGGCCGATGGAATTCTAGAGAACGTGTTCGTTATTTCTGGCGTTTTCGCTGTTGTTGTCCAACCGTCAATACTACACCCCGTGTTTGTTTCCGTCACCTTTTCGCCCTGACATGAGTTTTCTTGTTTTCCAGCTCAACGCAACTGGCACGACGCCCATCACGTTGCAGGAGCCCCATTGCCTTTTCGATATATGCTCCTGTACGAAGCATTGCTGAGGGGTTCTCCAGGACAAGGCAGTGCCACAACAATTCATAAGTATGAAGCTGTTTTGTCACGGTCCGCCACCCACCATTGTTTTGCTTCTGGTATAATACTCGAATACCCTCTGGGCATTTACGGCTGACGTGTGTATATTTATGTTTTCGTATCTCTGCAAGGAATGGTATTCCTGGGGAAATTCAGCCGCGGGCCTGAAGTCACAGCAGTCGCCCGCTATTCCCCTGAGTTTTTTGTTTTTTTGTTGCGTGGGACGAACAGCTGCACAAGGAGAAGAGCGAAAGCCAAGCACCTCCAAAATTGCTACAACAGAGCAGTAAGCAGCAGTATCTGTTGCTTCTTCATTTTTTTTTCATTAACTCATGCACCTGTTACGGTGTTCATGAAAACTCCATACCGTCAATACCGATTTTGGCGGATCGTGCGACATACGACTCCGGGCGGAAATGTATGTATCGTCTGGTTTTCATACGTATTTCTATGTATAAAAAAATGCTCTCCATATTTATATACCAGGTATATATAAATTAAATGCTCTCTATAAACTATATTTCCGCCCACAGTGGTATCGACTGCGAGGTCGGCACGGTGACGTCAGCTGGTGAGAGGCGCTCTCTGTCGAATGGTCAATCTCCGCTTTGATCAAAGCCACCAAACTAAAAAAAACGCTTTTACATTACTTCGTGGGAGGCCTTATTGATTACGAACCGCCGGAATACATTACGTGCCTACCTCACGTACTTCTTGCTCCATTTAAACAAGCTCAAAATGTACCTGGTATACGGGTCAGTGATAAGAGATTGCCCCGGAAATATTGCCCCAAAAAAGGCAATCTGAATGCTTTCGACAAATAAATCTTGGCGAAAAAACAGGCAATCTGGATCTCGTTCTTCATCTCGCCAAATTGAAGCGGTCCTGGTGTTGTAGGCTCATAGCTCCTGTGTTTTTATTAGACGAGATTTTCGTACCTGGAGGTATTCATTAGTACTTCTTGGTAAGTGGCTTCGTCTTATATACTGGCTTCCCACTTCGCACACACAAAACACTTAATCGCGGGCCTACAGTAGTACGGTACAGGAGGAGACGGCTGAGGTTTGCATTGATTGTTGTGTGCTTGCACTGGGGGATGTGCTTCATAAGGGTTTCAAGTGATACAGCAAGGCATTATCTGGGCGGGATCCAAAATAATGGCAGTGAAGGATTGAATTGACCAATCTTCGATTCTCAATCTAGACCGCAAAACCGCCAGTCCAATCTCAAATACCTGGTACCTGGTACCTCCAAAAGTTTGCAGTTTTTCCAGGAAAATTCAGTAATGCCAATCTTCCTCAGTGGCACCATTGGTATCGGTACGCGAGAGTGTATGCAGTGGTTGTTAGTATTGATAGTATCATACTGGTAACACGTACCAGGTACCTGATAAACAACAACTCCACACTCCACAAGCCGGTCATTTCGAACCGCGTCGGTGAAACAGTGAAACAGACAGGTATTTAATTGATCGTGCGGGGTTTCCGTCAGTCGGCTGTGTTCACGTCTCAGATCTCAGATCGAGAGGCACACCCAACGAGTTAACCAGGTAAAGAGTACGACAGGTCAACTCTCGGCTTGCTATGAAGAAGGGTATGACGGTCTCAACAGCCATACTTGCACTATACTGCACTACGTCTACTACATTTGTGAAGGACGCAAAACTGGCGCAGTCCATTCTTGCTAAAAAAAACTCCTATACTTCATCGAGATGCTTTCTCACTGTTTTTACCCAAAATCGAAGCTACCATGATAATCGCTTAGGGTACAAACAATCAGTCGGCTGCTCAGAGGCAAATACAAATCAAGGACAGAGACAACGAGTCTGCACGGCTACATCCGTTGCAGAAAACTACTCGTGTATTTTATATATCCTAACCCAGAACCCACAATGTTCATCGCGTGGTGTACAATCAGACAAAACCGACAAAAAAAAAGAGATGCAACAAGCACAAGACAGCATGACCAGAGTACAGTACGTACAACATACCCGGTCAGCCAACCAAGTCGGGCGGGCGAAATTGCACCAAGGTGCTCAATCGCGTGCAACACCGCCCCCCCACCCACCGCAGAACCAGAGCTTCATTGCTCTGCCAACGATGGCAACGTGGCAATCCAGCTACCGCAGCTGGACTGTGCTCTGGCCGCACCCTCTTTTTATCGCATTCACAGTCAAACAACAAAGACACCAACGACACCTTCAAAAGCTACAAAAATCACCACCACACTCTACCATCGACGTCGTGCACACTGCAGACCAACACACGTTTTTGGTACAACTGTATCCGAACATGAACAAGAGAATTGTACCATCGCCAACAAAACTCAGCAGAGCCAGAGCCAGCCTTGGATCACGAAGCTCGGGTTCCAAAGGAAGAAAAAGCGTGGTGGGGATGCCTTTCATAAAAGGTTCTCTGCAACCACAAGCCTAAATTCGACGACGTCCACATCCACCCACCCTGAAGCCCTTAAAACCGACGTGCCGCGTCGGGAGATCGTTCATCCCTTGGCAGCGCATCAGTAGGGATGGCTGCCGTAAGCCCCGTCCCCAGCCCGCCCCGTCTGCTGCGCCTGCACCTGATGCTGCTGCTGCTGCACTTGTTGCACCTGCGCCTGCTGGTTGCGCAGGGCCACGGCAAAGTCAGACTGCGAGTAGGGCGGGTGCGCATCCTGGGTCTGCAGCCCATAGCTCGCCTGGGGCGGTATGGGCACCGAAAAAGACCCAGCCGCCGTCCCTCCATCCGCGCTGTACGCCGCCCCTCGCCCGGCGTAGCTGTACGTAGGGGCGGTGTACATCTGCCCATTGTATCCGTAACCCGGATACCCGTAAGCTGTCTGGCCGTACGTGGACGCATTTGCTCCACTGAAGGGCGCACCGCCACCGCCACCACCACCACCGCCGCCACCGCCGCCGTTATTGTACGCGAACGAGTTTCCCACTCCGTAGCCACCCCCCGCCCCGCGACCGGCACCGAACGCTTGAGCTCGGCGTGCTCCCCCAGGAAAAGGTACGGAACCCCCGCCACCCAACGCTGGGGAAGACCCGCCGGAGAAGTCACCACGAGAGGAGCGGCCGCTGCGGTTTTCCTTAGGCTCAGCGCGCTTCACCTCAACCATCTTGCCGTTGATCTCGTGCGAGCTCATCATGATTTCGTGGACCACAGAATCCTCCTGGAAAGTAACAAACCCGAAACCGCGCGACCGCTGGGTCTGCCTGTCGAACATCACCACGGCGTCTACCACGCCTCCAAAGGTCTCGAAATAACTCCTGAACTCCGCCATCATGACGGTCGGGGCCAGCCCTCCCACGAATATCTTATTGGTCTCGGCTGGCCTGCTGGACCTGGACGGGGGGGCGGACAACGCAACAGAGCGATGGGAGATGGGAGTGTTAAAAAAATAAGCGAGGCGGAGCAAGGATCGGTAAAGGCTCGTGCACGTTTGCTCTAACAGCAAACACAGGCGAGGGAGACAACAAAAAATACAAAAAAAAGAAGAGTTTGAACTGTGCAGATAGCTCTTACAGGCATTATACCTCGCAATGTTTTTCATTCTATAACGTCTGACTTGGGGTAATTTTTTGGGACCCAAGTAGAGCGACAAAAAAACGACACGTGCGTGTTTACCAACCTTACAGGAAGAGCGTGCGGCAGCACTAACACCAACATGCTGTGCGCGCGTGTCGCGCGTCTCCTTACATCGAAACATCTCGTACCCCAGTGCTATAGCCCGGGCTGCTTGGTGTGACCAATGCTATGATCGTCACCATATTTGTCGGTATTTTATCATTGTTTCATGAATAGTCCCAAAAGGGATAAGAAACCGTCGTACGAGATGCATGCGTATATACGCGCAGAACTTTGAAGAGGGAGCAAGAAGCAAGCCGGTCCAAGCCGTCCCAAGGGGGGCCGGAATACGCAATATAGGCAACAACAGCAGAAGGTCCCAAGGGGGGCCGGAATACGCAATATAGGCAACAACAGCAGAAGGTTTTCGTCGTGATATGAGGTCCAACAGACAGCCGCAGCGCTAAATGGTTTTATCATGAACACAGACGCCAGTACTGGTATTATATACCAGGTATAGACTAACAGTTTAACTACTACCTGGTAACAATTAAACGGTCTCGCTTCACGACGTACGGGTGCTCCACAACTTCTAATTATTACCTGGTAGTAAGGATTATGATCAGGAATATGACGAACAATCATCATAACTCGACAACCAACACATAAAGTTGAGGGAAAAGTTTAGGCTGTTCGTACTAATTGACGGACACCCGGACTGACAGCTGTTTCCACCGCGAGGATATTTCTCCATCCTTCCTGCTCAATACCGGCACCTATTTACTATTCACACCACTCACTATAGATCAAATCGAATAAAATCTTACAGCAGAAGCCGTGGAAGCAAGTGTCGAAATGTCACACTTTGGATCAACACGCCTGGTCCGTACGCACACACACATATATATATACCTGGTACATACCAGAAGGTATATATATAAACAGATTACCAGCACGAACAGATGCAACTCTTAACGCTGCACTGCTGCTCGGGGAAAGCGAAAAAAAATCCCAGAACACGAGGGAGACAAGAAGCAAACAACGAGTACTTTTGAAATAAATATACCTGGTACAAGGTTCCCCATTGGGGGAGTGGCGCAAGAAATAATTGAAAACCATACCATACACCATGCATACAATACAATATTACGACGTAATGAAATATCTGCATATTAATGTACATATAGACATGTCATGTAGACCCGTCATGTAACTGCACCTGCATTTTTTGCGACAAAACATACATGGAAATAGTGTGGAACTGTTACACTATGGACTGAATCGTTTTCATCGATTTTCTTGCTTCCGCCAACATTGTACAGCAGTATCCTATTAATATTTGTCAGGGTCATTTTTATCAGAGAGCTTTTTACCCATAATTTCCATGTTTTTTTCGCGCAATTTTTATAAATTCCAGATTTTCCTGTTTTTTTTTCCCAAATATATATATGTGAAATTTACCAAACCTGATTTTTACAGTGTATTTGTTGTGGCGCTCACTGCGGAGTAGGCCTCTCCCGCACAAAACCGGGGACTGCCGACGTTTTTTTTTAAAGCACTCCACGCGTGGGACACATGGCACACACCGTACACACACGCGCGACACACGGAACACAGCAACAGCAGTACAACTCTAGTATTAACCCTTTTAGAACCGCAGTCCCGTTTTGGGGACAAACTAGTTGAAAATTGAGTGGTTTGCCCCCAAAACGGGACTGCGGTTCTAAAAGGGTTAATAGGGTAGTGGGATAGTATTGACAGAAATAGAAAATAATGAACCGAAGAAGGGGCTGGAACTCTTGATCACACTCGGCTGTCCACGAAAATCCCACTGCAGCAGCAGAAGCAGCGGCAGCAGCAGCGTTGTTATACATGTGGCAGCATGCATGTATAACACAACAGCAGAGACCACCCCTATATAACTCCACAGATCGCTGGGTCCGATAAAAAATCAACTATTAATAGGAAGCGACAGCAACACAGCGCGTACAAACTACAGCACACGCGTGATATTGCTTCCTGCCCTGGTAGCGGGCCGCAGGCGTGTATAGCGTTCTAGTCAGTTGGTTGTGGCACGCATGCTGCACTGCTCCTTCATGTATGTGCTGTTTCTTTTCTGTGGTATCTGGATTATGTATAATAGTACATTATACAAAAAAAAGAGTTGAAAATAGGCATGATCTCTGCGAGGATCGAACTCGCCTTCGAGTCCAAAGTCGTGCATCGTAACCATTTGACCATATTATTACGAAATGCATGCCATTATTTTTAGCGGCGCGCGACACACCGGACGCACATGCACAGCACAGCCGAAGAGAGAGGTGGTGATGACGGATGACGGATCACAGCCTCGATAAGGCAACCAACCATAGCCGCACGCGCGTGATGTTCCTGGCCGCTGCTTGCGCTGTTGGGCGGGCTTGCAACGTTGTTTGTGTTCTCTGAATTGTATCCGCTGCCTACAGACAGTAGTACATGTCTGGTGTGTGCTCGGGGCAAGAAACACGATCAACAACACCAAAAAAAGAAAAACCGTTAACGAAATAATATTTGATCCAAAAAATGGTGTTACCTTCCCGTCCAGAGCTACGCAGCGCGGGTCTGTCACACACAGACCGTAGCAGCGAAGATAGGTAAGTGGAGGATTACAGACCGATAAACACAACTACTGTAACCACAGCAATACAGCGCAGATGGGTTGTGTCATCGTACACTCACGGTGTTGCCTGGTGGTGCTATGGGCGGCAGCGTTGTAACGCTGTGCTCTCTGTCTGTTGTCTACCTGGTACAAGAAAGTCCGGGCTGTGTGCTCGTGAAAGGGTAAAAAGCTGACGGCATTTTGCCGGTGCGTGCGTACAACATAAGGCCCCTCGCTCTGAAACGAGCGTAATTGTCTTATCCACTCCCGCCGGATTTTTTTTTTGAGGGCTTGCCAGGCGCTCCAGGGGGCACTGATCGCGCCCGGACCTCGACCAATGTGTCTGGACGGGCTTCCCGTGCCGATTTCTTAGCGTCTTACCAAAAACATGCTCGTACGAAACTATGCGTTCGAAAAAGTGCGAAAAATTCTGGGCTTTTCGCGGGTCAGATAAAAAACCTCACGGGTCAGGTCGGGTCGGGTCCGGTCGGGTCGGGTCGGGTCGGTTTGGGCTAGCTGTGCCGAGGTGTGCTGACTTGACCCGACCGGACCAGCGAGATTTTGAAAGCTTCTTGACCCGATCCGACCCGACCCGACCCGCGATATTCCAAAACCTCTTGACCTGACCCGACCCGACCCGCCACCCTCCCATTGACCCGTGAGACACGGGTTTCATGCGGGTCGGGTCACCTTGACCCACCTAGACCCACGAGGCCATTTATCTTAGCCCACGGGTTCGACCCGCGAATCCGGCCCGTGGGTCGACACTTCATAAATTAAAAATATTCATGTTTGTGACCCGCACCGATATATATGTGGCCTGGCTGTAGTGGGTATGGATGGATGCGGGCTTGTGTACATGGATATGGGAGTGTTTAAAAGTTTGAATATGATACCAACAAAGGAGTACTATTGAGTATTGGTACGAGAGAAACATTTGGGTAAGAGAGCGAGAAGTGTTTCAAGTGTCGGATCCGTGAGCCGGATGGGCGGGTCCGATCCGCGGTCTGCAGAAAACAACTTGCGGGTCATGCTGGACCGACCCGCGCGTGACCCGTTTCTCGCGGGTCATGACCTAACTCGACCCTCTTCATCACATCTGACCCGACCTGACCCGTGAGATTTAAAACATTCTTGACCCGACCCGACCCGTAAGATTTGAAGAACTCTTGACCAGACCTGACCCGACCCGCGAGATCTGAAAACCTCTTGACCCGACCCGACCCGTGAGATTTCGAACAAATATTTAATCCTGACCCGACCCGACCCGACTCGTGACATTTTCAACACCCCGCGAAAAGCCCTGGAAAATTTTACAAAGCTTGCAAAGTTGAGTTTCGACCGATCGGTTGAACTCACAGCTGACGTGCCTTTTTTAGTTTTAAATAAAAACGTAACTGCTGTACATATATCAGGGTATATAATAGGGCAGACTCGAATGCTGGCAGTTTTGATCCACCGCTCCTGTTACACCAAGCTTTTGGGGGGAAATTACTCGGAATTTTTACAGCATAGCAGGAGTATCGTAAAGCTTGCGAGAAAAAAAAAAAAACTATCTGAGGGTGAAGCCTTTGTCGTGGATGCCCAACGAACGCCTTTGTCGTGGATGCCCAACGAACTGCTGTTGAAAGCTTTAGGCTATACTTTGCGTTGTTGTCTGCCTGGACTCACCATACGTACGAGTAGCGCCAGTGCACCAGTGCCACTTCTGATGTTTCTGAAAGTTACTTTGAGTCAATATAACCGCGACTCATGCCACAGCAGTCCAACCAAATAACATATAATATCGTACCGGTACTACTACTATTAATACTGCTGTACATACCAGGTACCACTATTTATTGTTGTTACACATAATATGATCACGTGACAGTGCAACACGTCAAGCCCAATTTAATGTATCTCCACCGGCGGCATGTAGTCCACTTTCTACTATTAATATTAATAGGAAATCGTTCGTACTGCAGTATTCGTACTTGTACTATATTATGCGTCGTCTTCCTAGACCCGACATCTATCTGTCTATATTGTCTCCATCTGTCTGTCTGCCTGTCTGTCTGTCTGTCTGTCTCTGTCTGTCTGTCTGTCTGTCTGTCTGTCTTTGCTTAGGCAGACAAAAGCAGCATGGCCTTACGAAGAAAGTGCGCCATCTCTACGAAAGTAGCAAATCATGCTGTATACACGGAAAATACAGCACGTACGTAGTGTGTGCTAGTTTTTGCAGCGCGTCAAGTGTGCCAAGCGATTTTGACATACTGCTGTATTAATAGTATATGTAGGTATCTGGTACTGCTCTACGAGTAGCTCGAGAGAAACGGAGCCCCCACACTAACGTCAAATCATACAGCTTACATTTCGTTCGTACGAGTAGAAGCTTTACAACGAACTGCGAATAATAACGGTACGCAGCAACACAATCGTGAAAAGTGGTGAGGGACAAAGATTGCAGACGTGCATAAATGATGTGGGACGGTTCTTGTTAATGTCGACGGCTGATGTTCTGCTTCCTTGACAAATACCAGGTACCTGGTACATACCAGGTACTTAAAATACCCGGTAATCAGCAACGATACTAGTAACAGGAGCATTTGACCACGGTTTCCGTGGTGGGAGTCGTGATGGGCGAGGGGCAGGCCATCACATCATAACATACATGTGACAAAGCTCAAGGCGTAGCGTGACCTACAGTAAAGTAGTGCGGCAGCAGCAGTATCATAGCTAAACTACTACTGCTGTGTTGGCAAACAGTAAAAGCAACTGCTGTTTGTACACCTGGTAGGCTCGAAACTTGTGCCAGAGGTTGAAACGTGCATCATGCAGCAAGAAATTCCTATTATAGGCAGAAAACCCCGGAAAAATGTCGTAGGGGAAAAAAAGACAATACCAGGTACTCTTCAGATATAGCCGCTTGACGAAGAAGCCCAGCTTGAGGACACCACGCCCAGAAACACAAGACAAAACACAGAAACGCCCTCAATGGCCCCATGCCAAGCCCTACAGCCTAACGAAGACAAGAGTACAATAATTACTTTGTTCGTATCGTTGCTGCAATGCTGCAATGCGACGAGCAGGTTGAAGGCATTCGCGCTATTACTTCGTTTTCAAGTTGTATGAAGCACTACACAGCAGCAGTTGTCAATAGTAATAACATTAACAGTAGTACAGGCACTACTCTACCTGGTATGTACCCGGGTATATCTTTTGGATGGCTGGCGCCTGGGACTTTGTTTTTGCACATTGTTCAGACCAAAAACGTCTCTTATACGATCTCTCGTTCTATGGAAGGCAACCGCCTTGTTTCAGCAAACGCGCATTGGTAAATAACAAAAACAGCAACATGCCGACGGAAATAACAAAAAACGATCGTACCTGGAAGATGGCCCTGGTGCTTCGCTCTTGGGCACTGCGCGCTTGACATCCACTATCTTGCCGTCGATCTTGTGCTCCTGGGACAAAATGTCGTCCAGAACTGATCCGAAACCAGATTCGCGATACAAACGGCGGCGAGCGCCGAAACATTTGTTGTATTACGTTATACTCGTGATGAAAACATTCGCCCAACCCTTTGGGCAAAAAAGAAATAATATGAGCAGATATAATACCACGAGTGTTCAACTCTGCTGTGACAACGAACGATGGAATACGCGTTGTACCCAAAACAGCAAGCAGTGTTCTTCTGTTGGAAACTACTGCTGTAGCACGCTACTCGCAGCACCGGCACCTAGTACTGGGTGCACCGGCACCTAGTACTGGGTGCACCGGAACCAACCAAGCTGCTGGTTGCTACACATTGTTTGCGAAGAGCCCGTTGGAATGTACGTCAGTCTGCCCTTCTGCTCCCTCGTGCGACACATTATGAGCAAGAAGAGAATACGAGAGTGCTCGTACAAGAATCGGGGATCGCGACAACATGACACGGAGCACGAAGCATTCTCACTCTCACCTGTTACATCCTCGAACTTAATGAAACCGAAGCCCCTAGGGTGTCCTGTGTACTTGTCCTTCATGAGGGCGATATCCGCCAGTGTGCCATACTTGCCAAAATATTTTCTACGAAGAGAGCACAATCGACAGAGACAAACCCGCGGGCGAGCACAACGTTGGTGGGGTATCACGTTCCGCGTACTTTTTGCTGGTGAAACTACGAACAAAATGCGCAAAACGATATTATTATTGGGTATCGTTGGCTCTACGTACAGGTTTTACATTCTAGGGCTACGATGAGTATCATACGAACTCTGGTGGCTGCTGCTGCTGCTGCTGCTACTGCCGTGGGCAACGAAAAACACCGACGGCGAATTAATTTGGCTCCCTTGGTTTTGCCGAGCACCAGGCGCGTTAGGCCTTCCTTTACCCGCGCGCGCATTCGCTATCTATCGGGACTACGCGGTCTCTGCGCGCCGCTCTCGGCTCGTCGCTGGCCGATCATCATGCCGACCACAGCCTCAACTCGTCCTACACACCACCAACAACATACCTGAGGCCCTCTTCGGTTGTTTGCCACGATATCCCGCCTATGAAGAGCTTTCCTTCCACGTCGTTGTCCTTATCGTGAGCGACCGAGCCGGGAGCACCAGGGGGTTGCCGGCCTCCACGAAGCGAGTCCATCTGCGTTCCGCCCTGATTGGAGGAAGGGTTGTCATCAGCCGCCTTCGAAAATCCTGGTTCTGAAGCAGGCGAAGATGTGGCACCCACGGCAGCGGAAGCAACAGCAGCTGCCAGTGCTCCTGCTTCCGGGGCGTCACCTAGGTTCAATCTGTCCACACACCCCGCCAACTTCTCCACATCCATACCTGGTAGCGCGCGTCAACGGCCGAGAGAGAGACAAGCAGCGGTATGTCTGTCGTGGACCTGGTACGACCCTGGGTTTCCGCTGGTCGGCGCGCGGCCAAGCAGGGTAAATTTTTCGGCGAAGCAGTAGAACAGAAGAGTGGTGGACCAGCCGCGGGGCAGTCGGTGCGAAGCCCCGCTAGGATAAAACCTCAAAAGTATCGTCCGTGTCCCGAGTCGGCGACGAGGGGCCAGCCCACAGGCAGGGGTGCTCACCTAAAGGGTAGGCGAGAGCAATCTCTCCGTTTTGGATTTCAAGCTGCTCCCGTCGGACTGGCTCTTGTGATGTTCGCGGGTGTGCCTGGTTGTTGTGGGAGAGGTCGCCCACGCCGTCTTAATGTGTCCTTGATGTCGAGGCCAATGGAGCCCAATTGAGGCTATTTTGAATGGTCGTTACAAAAAACGTCAGTAGGGACGTTGCTAACAACCAGTCTCCAATATGCCGGATTTTATATGGATAGATCGGGTCAACCTGCCAGGCTGCCAGGCTGCCCTCTTTTTTTGAAGGACTGACGAATAGCCCGGGGCCGCGTCGTGGCCATCAGAAGCCTCAGATGACCAGTTTGGATGTGTTTTTTTGAAAATCTGAAAAATTTGTTCATGAACGCCGTGGCGTGTGTGGCTAGGTGGCTAGACAGAGCAGCAGCACACAGCAGTTTAACATTAAGTTAACAGTACATGGCAGACTTGCGACTTTCCCTTTTTCCCTCTTTCTCCTTCCTCCCTCCCTGTTTTGTTTCTTCGTGGATCCTCTTTTATTTGTCTCCATGCAAGTAGGTAAATGAAATTACAGCAGTAGTGCACATGCAGGGATGGATATATTCACGTGAAAAATATATTGCAACTAAACTTTTAAAAGTTTTCAATTTTTTCATGATAAAAAATCATCATGATGATCTGACATCAGACATGAGAAGCACATTCAATTTGAAGTACCTAGTATCGCAGGGTACCGGTACCAGGTAGGTATATTATGTGTTATGAAAAGTATACCAGGTATTATGTGCGTGAGGGTGGAGCAGGTGCCGGAGAGGAGCCATTATCGCAACGTAAACGACGTACGTACGTACTTGTATCAGGTAAATTGCGTCACCAGATAGATTCAGAATCTAGATATTAATTCTTATCGGAGAGTTTTTCCCCTTGATAGTTTCCATTTTTTTTCTCGCAATTTTTTTAAATACTGGAGACGTACTCTTTTAGTTTCTTGTAAAATAATGGAGAACGCGCGAACGGTTCTCGCATATTGCAAAGTAGAGTATCGAGATCGGTTGGAGTCACAGCTGACGACGTGCTTTTTGTTTCTTTTTTTTCATAAAATCTGCCAGATTTTCCTGCGTCGCAGTTTTTTTTTTCGCTTACATAATAGTGGTGGATAGAAAGGAGGGCGGGGCGCTATATCAATAGAACCAAGTGAAAAAAAAAAAAAATGAAGAAAATGTCCTCTTTCTTACTTCATCGCGACGTGGTTACAACGAACAGTTTTGCATCGGTTTTCCATTCCGACCTTTGGGGTTGTGGTGTGTCGTTTTCTCTTTTTCACGGACGCCCAGGTTTGTATATATATATATGTGAAAACTTTCCTGAATTTTCGCTTCTTCTGGGGAATTTCACGAATAATGACAGAACGCCTCCGTCCGTATCTTGATACATATCGCCAATTATTTCCAACTTTGGAAATTCTGGAACAAAAAAATGCTCTCCGACAAAGAATCTAGGAAGTATGGAGATTTCTTCTTTCAGGAATGTTTTGATTGATCAACGTGAAAAAAGCTCGTGCTGCATGCACGTTGTCGGATAGCAAGCCTAATAATAATAATATGGGAGTTTTCCATCTGCCGTGCTACGATGCACTATATATACCCTGGTACGTGTCAAGGCGGAGCCCATCAGTCTGCGTTTTGCCCGGCGTCCTGTGCGACGACAACAACCCCACCACCACCACTCTCCGTGAAGCAGGCACAGCCGGGCACTACTGGAGCACATCGATTTTATGGTGGGAGAATTGGTGACGGTCGCTTTTGGCGGGCACAATGCCGACTGAGAGAGGCACGGGGGGCTCCACCAGGGCTGCATGTGCAGTGTCTGCAATGGACTGGTTGAGGGACGCTTTTTTTCGACCACGTACGTGTCCTGTTCGTGTGAATGGCACTGCCGCCGTCGTCGTGGCTCAAGGTTCGTAGAGGCCACATTCTTCCCCGAGCTAGGCTCAACGGCTCACGCCCGGTTGTTGTTTGTCTCTATCCAGCTTTTTTGCACACTGGGCACGGAGGAGATGTGTATCTACACTACGTCCCCTTCTTCAGCAGATAGATGTGGGTACTACATTAGTAGTGATGTACTAAAGTGAGACGTGTGTATAAGTTCGTATGTGCACAGACAGCATAACTTTAAAAATGTCCAAGGTATGGAAGTATATATATATATATGTTGAAGCATCCTATGTAGTGTATATGCGACATCTGGTACCAGGTATCGAGTATGGATTGTGGGGGGGGGGGGGGGGGGGTACTCCTTATCATCGCGCGGGGGGGGGGGTGTACTCGATAGGAGATATGTACTCGATCTCATGCATGGCCGTAGTCGTATGACCATCGCGCGGGGGGGGGGGGGGGGGGGGTATTGCATGGCATTGTGTGTGAAGATCGATGACGTTCAGCTGTCGGTAATTCCATGGCGCGCAGCGCCAACACTACGCTCGATCGGCGCAACAAGCAAGTGTCCTTCGGCGGGCGGAGCCACAAACAACTGTCTATAGTATCTGCTTGTATCTATTAAGAGCCACCTTGGCGATGGCAAGGTTAGGACGTCTCAGGATTGAAGGCAGCACCTTCATCAACTACCTGGCAGCGAGCGTAGTGGAGGGAAGGGGCGGAGGATCCATGACAGACAAGGGACTGAGTGTAGTGAGGGAGCGGCTGTTGCATGAAAGGTAAAAAAAGGTTCGGTGACCACTAAGTTCGCTGCCTCGCGCTGGGGTTTTCACTCCAGGTGCTAGATCGCCAAGAGGCAAAAAAAACAGGACGGTGGCGCCTGGAATCGGCTTATAGGATTCGAGGCTTAAGAGGGGAGACGAGAGCGTGTGAAACTGAACGAAAAAGTCAGAGAAAAACCAACAGTGCGTAACTCGAAGTTAAGCCACGAAAGCAGATACAGTACGAGTAGACTGGTGCAATACGCTTCCTTGTTTGGTTCATCTGGGGATTTTTTATCTTCTTTCTGCAGCTATTCATGAGTGAACACTGAAGTTTAAGCCACACATTGTGGGATGAAAAACAGACCTGGTACGCCCACTGCTAATATTGCTACGTGTGATTCCCGCGCAATTCATTATAACTCTTTCGTATACGCCTGGCCAGGCGAGCAGCTTGGTCCAGTTTCTTCAAACCTCGTGGGTAGAAAAATTACTCCGGAGGAATATCAGATCACGCCTGCCTTTTCGTGGGTCGATCGATTGCTTGACATTACTTACTACCCTAGGTACAGTATTTACCTGGGATACATCATCGCGATACACCCACGCCTATTTCCTTCCACAAAAAAAAATCCCTTGCTTCACCCGGAACGTCATGCAGCTAAGGAAAACATCTCCGACGCCGTAAGGGAAAAACACAAACTCACAGGAAACACGAGCAGTTGTACCTCTCTACTGCATGGGACCCCCGCGCCCACGTCAGGCCAAGGCCAGCAGTCAACTCTGCTGGGCCGTGCCTTCGCGTGGCTTTTGAAGCGAGCAAGCAAGTCAACAGGAGGTATCGGTGACTAGATTCGATCTAGGGCCTGCATGCCCAAGAGGTTGAAGCATTTCCGCATGGTAGAGCCAGTTGCCTCGCACAGCAAGAGGCGGCTGCTCTGCTGGACGGACCCAAGCACCCTACAGTTGGTGACGAAGTCGGTGAACTTGGTGGCCAGAGTGTAGAGGTATTCGCAGAGGCGGTTAGGACCGAGATCCGCCAGGCACGCCTGCAAATGCAAGCAAGACAAGGAGCACTTGATGTCAGCTATCCACATCTCGTAATGCTCACGCCACAGCGAAATCAACACTTCGTTATGCAGCATGTAAACTCGCACAACGAAAACTCGGCATAGCGCCCCCTTTGTCGCTGGATGGAGCTCAAAGCAGATGCCTGGTATATATCATATAGCCAACGCAAAACAATGAAATCGAAGAAGAATTGTGCCTCAAGGGTTCCAGCCTTTTACGTTGTAATCGGCAGACAAACTGCGTGGAGGGGGTCAAAGCCAAGGTTGGCGCAACGAAAAAAAAGATGAGGGTGACTGGAGACCACACACACGAATTATAAGTGGCACACCGCTTGCAACTCACAGCTGCAACAAGTAGGCCACCAGCACACGTATACAGGCAAAATCGATCTCTCAACGAGATTCAACAACAAAAGCGCTCCTGTAGCAGACGCCTTCTGTACCCACGCTGGAAGGTGGATACATCTATCAAGATCTATAGCTGTCGCCAAGAACTCACGCAGCAGGTTACTTGTAACTGTCGTCAACTTGTGTGGATCACGGGGGGATGCTACAGCGATTTCGAAAGAGGTCCCTATACAAGACGGGGTTAAAATTAAAAACTCGTACACATTCGCTCGTAGCGTATGAACTCGTAGCTCACCTCAATTACGTCACTGAACATCAGCAGCTCGAACGCCAACGCTCGTTCAGCATCGTGCTCTACCGACACTAGCTCAGGAGAAGCCTTGAGCGCAGTCAGGTCCACGTGCAGCTCATCTCGGGCTTTGGACAGAATGGAGGCCAGCCGGGCGTGCGCGAACTGCAAGTAGACCGCGGTGTTCCCCCTCGTGTCCAGCATTCGGTCGTAGCTGCATCATGTGGACAATGAAAGCACAGCATGTACCGACAGCGGGAGGTCAACACGTAAGACTACGCCCCCATCCGCTTCACGCCACACCTATACCACCACGCAGCCCGCTCAATAGCCTTCACCCATCGCTTGGTTTTCCAATCCTGAGTGCTGGCGAGTCTCTGGCACAAGCACATATGTGAAGTGTTCAAATATAGCCGGCATTTCTATTAATAGACCGCCCAATGAGCAGAATCGACGCGTTTTCTCATAGGCGAACGCCTTTCTTGGCTCAGGCGCATACGCGTACTGGCAGCAAATTCGGATGCAGCAAATTTGGGTTCTTCGCCAGGAAATGCTTCGAGACCTTGTAACGGCATGAAAACGCTCAACTTACATGTGTCATTTCCAATGTACATAGTAAAGCAAGGTGCACCTGAAGACGTAAGAGGTGGATGGATGTTGCCTGAGGTCGAAGTACTTCACAGCACCATATCCCATCTCCGCAGCTGCCTCCGCCGCGGCTTCCGCCGTCGAAGTCACCTTGCCCTCGTCCATCCTCTCTTGGATCGTCGCCTAAACGAGCCAGACACATAATACGTAAGCCAGCGATACGGTGCGATCCCACGGCGTGTTCTGACTCCAAACAACGCCTAGTCTCCTATAAACAGATAACTGGTTTCGGAGCGGCTGACGCGCTCTTCATGTTTACAGCGTTCTGGCACTATTTTTGCACTCGCGAGTGACATTTTGTGTATAATCTAGGGCAGGAGACCTCAAGGTTCTTACCGCCATTCGGCAAACAGCTTCATCCAGCAGGTCGACCAATCGGACCGTTTCGCCTGACCGCGTCTTGAACTTCTTGCCGTCCTCGCCTTGCACAACGCCGAACCCCAAGTGCTCTAGTTTTACACCATCGCCTACCCATCCCACTGCCCGCGCCGCATCGAACACCATGTGGAAGTGCCCCGCCTGAGTGCATTCCGAGAATAGAGCGCGAAGACAAGGTAAGAAGACAGAGACAGGAACCGATTCGTAAATGGGCGTTGGAAAAAAAAGGAATAGTTGTCGGCGTCTCGACAAGGTCATCCGTATTGCAACGTCCTGGCAGCACTCGTCATGTACTGCAGTACATACAGTTGCACTGGCGAATGCGGCTGTTAAAACACCCATCTGTTGACTGCACATTGGTGCACACTATAGTCAGTGCTAATGGTAGCGTCGGTCACACCTGGCCAGCATCAGTGATGCAGATAATCCTGTCACACTTCAGAGTCTTGAGGCGGTACTTGATGGCCGCCATATCCGTTGAATCGTAACCAAACCCGCCTAGAGTACCGTTGCCGTTTCGACCAAGTACGAAAATGAGACGATGGAAGGATTAGACAACATGGCAAAACATTCAGGCAATGTCCGAGTTGTGGTCAGCACAGCGTGCATGTAGTTGGGGGGCCACACAGTCGACACAATACTACGGGCGTGATTTCTATTTTAGCGGCAGATGTCCTATGCTACTTGGTCTATATACACGCCCGACGTAGCGGCAGATTGACATCAAAGCACGCTTTTGATCAACCAACTGTACCACCAGCGGGTCGAGCACAAGCGTTTGATTCACTACAAACCTCGAGCACACCGCCCATCTTGTTCTGCCCTGAGAGGCTACATGCAGGGTATAAAAGTAACGCCGGCACAACATTCACAACATGTCCTCGCACTAATGAGTCAATGTTCACGACGAGGCAAGACGCGATGCCAGCAGAACTTCCGGACACGTATATAATCGCACTGATAGACGAAAGCAAATGCTCACCGTCTCGTTTGCGCACGATGAGGGGGTAGGTGAAGTGCTCGAGCCGGACGATGTCAGCGCCGTCGTCCTTGGTGACGAGGCCTGCGGTTGCCAGGTCGTCAATGGCTGGCGGGATCATCGCGTTGTAGAACGATTCGCCGTGCTCGTCAAGGCTCACCCCTAAGCGGTCGTACACTTTTTGGAACTCTTTCCGGCTGATGTCGCACAGCAGTGTCCAAACTTCTCTACACCCCGGGTCGCCCGACTGCAACGCGACCACCGTGTTCCGGGATGCCTGGGGTTCGGGAATAAGGGAAGCGCGAGATACCGAGGGTCGGCGTTATTTCAGCACTTACATTTTTAAGACCCCACGCCAAGTTCGAGTTGGAAAACGGACCCGCGCGATAAGAAATCAGCACGTGCAAGGCTTCTGGCCGGTAACTTCAGGGAGGGGAGTGTCACGTAGCTCTACTGATGTATTGGTTGCTTTAAGTCACCTGCCCAAGGCGACAACACAACAATCAGAGGCTTTTTAGCGACACAACTATCTACTCAAGATAAGGCTTCCGTACATGTGTCCATATCTACTTGCGCAACCAACCCGCATGCGGGCTTCTACCGGGAATACGCACAAATGTATACGTGATACCGGTGCTGGCATTTGTTTCACCTCCTTAAATTCCTCGCTCTCGTCGAAACGAAATTTGGCTGCCTTGTAAAAGGTGGTGAGGTCGGTGATGTTGGGAGGGTTTGTGAGGAAGTTCGGGTAGGCCTCTTTCATGTAGTTGATGAGCATGCCGAACTGGGTCCCCCAGTCGCCAACGTGGTTATGCCTGAAGACCTGTACAGCAGACGTTGGAAATAAATAAACGTCAAACAAACTTCGAGAAAGTCTGCAGAATCAGTTCCTTCGCTATGACTAGCATAAGGCCTACAACATACCGTATTTATATACCTGGTATACCAGAACTCGTACTCTGTACATGGAAGAAAATAAGTGTGCAGCGTATCATACGTACACGAAACACCAATGGGTGAACAGACCAGTGCCGAGAAGAGCTGTTATTAATAGTATAGCTGATTCACGTCGGCGGCTGGTATTCGGGGTTATGAATGTTAGCCCTATAGGGAATTTAGGCGGGAAAAGTGGCCACAGAAAGTGACGATTGCAGCATACTGCTGGTTTGGGGCATGATACAGTTGTGTCCGAAGTACAATGGTTGGAGTCGAGTGCCATACGGCCGAAGCATGGTCCTAATCGTACTGGTTCTTGCTTAGTTCTACTCGTAGACGGTTGGTAAGACCACACTTGCCATTTGTTAGTAGGTACTCGTTAAAGGCCATGAAAACGAAAACATACCATTTGTTTGGTTTCTACCTCTGGGTCGCAAAAAGGACAAGTGAATATACCAAAGAGAAATATACCAAAGAGATGAGACTATCATAGTTCTCACGAGCAGTTCTGCAAAAGGAGCAAAAAAGACATTATAACATTTACCAGGTATACGGTTACAGTTACATACCGTGTGGCCGCAAAACTCTAGCACGCGGCAGATGGCGTCCCCGATGATGGTGCTACGAAGGTGCCCCACGTGCATCTCCTTGGCGATGTTAGGGCTGGAGAAGTCCACCATAACCCGCAACGGCTCGTATTCTGGCGGCGCCGGTCCGTTCTGCCAGAAAAAGCGGTACCGCCGAGACCGTCAATAACGTGAGGGCGAACAAAATATGGCGCATCTTCCATGTGATCTATTCACGATGTGAACCTTCGCAGTCCTCAAGGGATGCCTGTGCAGGGCAACGAAACCCGTCAAATTGATGTTGTTGCCGGCATTCTGTTTTATGCTAAATCCAACCCATATGTGCCAGCCAGTTCAACTTGTGGGAGGTTTTACCCTCAGCGGCCGTCTGGACTACCAGGTACAAGAGACCGTATCAGATTATAGCAGTAGCCGTGGCCACAGGTGTCGACCCTTACCCCCCCGGTACGTGCCTTCATTTTCATGGAGCAGAGGGTTTATAATTCTCACTGCTCGTCGATTTGCATCCAATTTTGCCACCCCGGGTTCTTGCGCTCTCGGCGATGGGACAGGACTCAGATTTTTTTTTTTGTGCATACCAAAATACACCAGCCGAGATTCGAACCCCGGTTCAACCGCCAGGAAGGACGACAGCCTAGATACACTATTAATACTACATACCGCTGACCCAGACGTGGTCAAACTTGCAACACACGAATACGTCCACGAGATACCTTGACGATCTTGGCGATGCCCCGGTTAATGAACGCTGGGCGCAGGCGAATGTTGATGAATCCCCCAGGCGCCACAGAGGTGCTTTCGATGACAGGACCCTCCGGGAGTACAGCGACAATGGCGGACGCTGCAGCCATAGGATCCGAGGGGGCCCCATGACCCCCCTGCGGGAAACAATGATGAAAGTATCACGTTAACGGCACGATTGTCTCGGATCGAAACCTGGGGTCTGATATGTACAACGAGAAGCCAATCAAGAGCAACCGACCTACACGTCCCACCCAAATATGGCACCTGGCACGCGCATCGCATCAAAATGTATATCTCCTGCGGGCGACACTCTTTACCGTGCGGCAAGAGTAGGTGCAGACTACAGTAGTCGTTAATATGCTTCTTCTAATAAGGGTTTGCCTTAAAGGGGCAACGTAAATTGTCGTCGCGGATCGCTCTTTGACCCTCGCGTCATCGAGCAACGACAAGCATGGTGGTGGCGCCTACGACCCCGACATTTGTTTTGTTTTTTCGTTTTTACCCGCCTTTAGGGCCTTGCATAAGGACATCGCAGCATTGCACTGGAAGTCGCCGTACTTGTAGTTTGGGCACTTAAGAACGCTAGACGACGTCACACCGGCGCTCTTCGCCAAAGGCCAGGCCTTGAACATGGCGGCATCGAAGGTTGCCAGTAGCGACGCTTGCAGGCCAGCCTTCTCGGCACGTTTGGCAGCCTAGGAGAACGCCGGGGGGGGGGCACGACGGCGTCAACGAAGCACGGGTTGGGCAGTCAGCATCCAGTACACATCGCAACGCCAAACGGCCCATCGTTGGAATACGCGTCGAATAAACCTGCAAGTCGATGCTTCACATATCCGGCACGGTCTTTCTTCCGACGAAGGAACATGGCTCGGACCTAGTCGGACCTATACAAGGACATCGCAGCACAAAGTCAATACCGCCAGGTGTATATTGGCATTTCCCGTTAACCGTACAGACTAGGAAGGCAAGCTCGAGATTTTAAAAAGGATGCCGCTGCGGTGTCGAGGGAGTATCAGAACATGCTGTTGGACGGATTCTTTGAGGGAAATTAAAACTAATATGACTGCGTGAGGAAGTATGTCCACGACGTGAAATAAGCTGCCGCAATCCCGCTTTCCCGCGTGTTCTCTTACGCTGAGAAGTAATGTTTCCGTCTCGCCCATGAAGATCTTCCTCGATGCTCGTGCATAGAGCTGTAGAGTAAACCTCTGACCTCCAAAAAGTGCCAGTCTAGCGAAACCTATAAGGAGCAACCCCGCTACCTATGAATAGGACCTATTTTGTTCCTGTCTTTGTTGCTGTTCGTAAAATTCACGTGATAACTCCGGTAAAAATTATTAGATGGCTTAGTATTCAGGAAAGCAAAGATCGGTTCCCACAGCCTGGAAAGGGGAAGGCTACTAGGCACTAGGCATGTAGTGGGGAGCACACACCTATGCTGCTCTACCCGAGTGTAGCTAAACCGGGGCAACAACAGCCTCGCCAGCACGGTAGGGAGACTACAGCGAGGGATACGGTATGATTATACTCTCGTACCTTCTACTCGTACGCACAGGTACACGAGACTGTTGTGCAAATTTTGAACACGAGTACGATACAACTTTTAAACGACGTGTTTTCTGTGGCCGTACTGCTGGTACAAAGTAAGATGTTTCTTCTTTAAAAAATGAGACCGCACATATAGACGTACTCGTACTTTAGTACTTGGTACCTGCATGTTGCTGTGCAGCCCTGAGAAAAGTCGAAAATGGCCAAAAGTGGAGCCATGGCGTGAGGCACCGAGAATGACGGGCAAGCGTGACGCTCGTACTTCCTCCAGGATAAGCACCATCTACTCGTTGGCTAGCTTTCTTCTGCTGGGAGTAGGGTGATCGATGGCCGTGTTCGGCCTCCGATGGCGTCTAAAGTGAGCGGAATATCGCACGAGGCATCCTGTGGGTGCCCGAATAATTCAACTTGCCACAGAGCAGCATCGGCGACCAAGCAAGGCCGATCTGAGGCTACCGCTCACGATTCTTGTCGCGGGCTTCGCCTCGGGCACTGGCTCAAACTCAAAATATACACCCCTAGGCTGCGGGTCCTGGGCAGTGTGAGTGGGTTCCGTATGCTAGATAGCCTCAAGCGTAGCTCGCCATTTTTTTACGAAAACTCTGGGACAACTTCGAACAGACCCAAAACGTCGATGGGGCAGAGATCTCGACACACCCAACATGCTCCGCAGTTTCCTTGATGCTGAAGCCCACTGATACGGGTCCAGAACGATGAGCGCCGGATTATCAACGCCAGCCCGAGTCCGAGAGCTTGGCTCAGAAAACGTTGGATCGGCTCGATCAGAGCTGAGGTCTGGTGGCCCAACTCGGGGTGTGATGTTTTACTAATTTCAAGGAACATGGGTTTTTCCGCTCCTCACGTTACTGTCAGCCCTCAAACTACCAAGATCAACCTGAATTGTCAATGCAGTGGTTCGGGTATTTGTTTTTTCCTCTGTGGTGACCTGTAGAGCTCCGGGTCGGCAACCGGAGTACCCTCCATCCTCGGATGGGCGTTGGAGATTTGTGCTAATTTGTGCCAATAAGTGGCGAATAGAAGAATTCGTGATACTTTCTATTGGCCCAAACTCATGCCGCCAAAAAAATCACAAGACATCCGAATAAAATCATGTACTCTGTACACCTGTTCGGGATTGCCCCCATAACGAGCCAGGCACCTCCAGTGCTTTTGCAAAGAGTCACAGCATACTCTACAAAAACGGCCGAAACATACAATGAACAGAGAGTCAAGACGCGGTCTAAAGTAAAACGTCAGCGAAGGACAAGCCAACCAAGGACCACCCGGCCACAACCTTGGCACAGCCTTTTCTGCACGTTTTTCACGGTATGGGCGTTGACTCGCCTTGGTGAAAGCGCCGATATCGCTAGCTGCTTGAATGCACGCTTCAACTTTCTCGAACCGTTGCAGATACGATTGAATCTTGGGAAATGCAGATGCCGCTTCGCCGCTGCCGAGCCGAGCGATGACCGCCTGAGCCGTGACGCCCACCACCAAGTCCACTAGAGAAGGCGCTCCCTGTCATTGCAACGATGTATTCATATCACCCGTTCGATTCAACCCAGGCACAAGCTAATCCAAGGAGATGTGGAGCGATGAGCAGCAACCTTGATCATCAGACGAAGCAGAAAAGGACGCTAAACTACCCATATCAGCGCGATTCGCTACCAGTTCGTGTGGAGGGCAGTCGTTGACCTCCAGTCTGTGGGCACGGGGGAGTGTATACTAGCTCCTGATAACCAACATATGAAGTCTGCGAGACAAGGCTGCTTCTCCAAAAGCGGCGCAATTGCTCGCGTCTTGCACTTTGTCTATTCAGCAACTCGAAAACAAACCCCTGTTCCAATACATGATGAGCCCGAAGGTCTCCAATGTCATCCCCAATGAGGCTGTGGACCAGCGCACATTCTAGAATGTTCGTGGCCTCAGGCAACGGTCGCCCAGACTGCATGGTAGTCTGTGGATGGATGTTTCAATCACGCATTGTTGACTTCCCACAGGGTAGGGAAGAGAAGAAGTGAGCCTCGTGCGTCACCACTTACAACCTTAGAACTCAAGAGTCACATAATCCACGATAGGCAAATGTACAAACCGGTACGTAATATATTAAAAGATACCACAGGAGACTATCCTGTTGAACCAGGAAACAAACTTATCGTTGTAGCAGGCTCATCACTTGACGCAATTTAATGCTGCCAACCGTACGCACTGACTGCTATGGTCTCACAAATACCGCTTTTTTTGCGCGGACAGATGAGACACGCAGGCACGGAGCGCGACAAAGAGAAAGAGTGTTGCACCCAACCGAATGCTACCAAAACAAAGCTTCATATAAACCGTTGTTTGGTCTCACCCCCTCAATCAACCACGTCCCCGTCATCTTCCCTTCGAGATGCTTGAGCGCAGCCAGAGCCTCTGGCCGAGCAGATCCACCCCCCTGCTCAGCCGCGGCGAGCAGTCTCTCAGCAGGCGCGAGCGTCACTGCCTCCCACTCCAACCACCCCTCCATCGCTCCGGGGTCGGTACCCTTCCCCTTCGGCGACGACGAGGTGCCCTTGTACGAAAAATATCGGCAAATAGCGTTCGCTCCGAAGATGAGCGAACCCCCAGCAACGAGCGCGCAGCCGGATGCGACAGAGAGATCGCCTGGAAAAGAAAGCGCACGATGATGCGTCCATTTTACCCTGGTACATCAGAAGGGTGTCATGATGACGTTTCAGGGTTTTCTACGGCTGAAAGTCCGGATGATACGCGTCCTACGAGACCATATACCAGGATCATAATACTAACGCAGCAAAGGTCAGTCTGCCTCTCCGTGGGCCCCCAAGAGATGCCTGGTACCTGGTACATGCAAGGAGAGGCCGGGCGGCAAGATGACGCACACCTACCCCATAAAACCCAAGACTGCTGCTGTATACACATGCCTGCACATGTGTACGCCATACGAAACAGGAACCACCGTACCCACCACCACCATCTTATATACCAGGTATACCGATAGCAGAAGCCTTGTAGTACCTGCTCATGATTATGTCTCACCCGCCGGGTTGATGTCTGCTGCTTCAACTTTAACGCCAAAGAATTTCGCCGCGGTTACGCACTTCAGGGGCCCCGGCCCACCGCTGTTGAGGTACAAGGAAGGGGTGGACGGCCCAACGGACTTCAAAGGTGGGGCAACAGAGGCCGAGGAGGCTGGAGGCGTTCCAGCCGGGGGAGGCGATTTCGCATTTTTGGGGGCTGCCTTTTTGGAGGCTGCCTTTTTGGAGGCCTTGTCAGCCTTCTTTGCGGCATTCTTGCTCGGCCCCGACGCAGAGGGTGCCGCATCCTGCAGCAGACAAATGGGGTGCGAAGACACGTCCGGCGAGAACGGACTGAGTTTGGGTAGCGGGTGTCAGCCATCTAAGATGTGATGTTAGAATCGGATAACACGGTCTACGGATACATCTATACTTCGTTCCAGGTACAGGTTAGTGAGATGGTCTTGAAACTATCAGGTACCAGGTACTCGTGGAGTTTATAATTCAAGCAGATGGTACGTACTCGTATAGATTTACAGCGCGAGAACATGCGATTACACAGCCGCCAGGACAGTGGTCCAGTCCGTTACAGCTGCCGCTACCGCGACCACTGCGAAAGACTAACGACGTCCTTGTACCACGGCGGAGAAGAGTTTGCGTAGCGGCGCCAAAATGCACAGGGAGTAGAACTTAAGCGGCAAGCAGCGGGGTACATGCCAGATATATTAAACTGTTTACCTTGGGTGTGGGCTTGGGCTTCTTCTCTTGCGATGGTGGCGCGTAGTCGTTCCCGGTGACTTCCTTGTACTTCTGCTTAGCCTTCAAAAGGCTTGCAACCTGTTCAATCAATCGCGGGAACGAGTTCATCCAAGCACGAAGGTTTGGTCTCAATGTGCTGCATGAGCTGCACGGATGCACTCTTTTATGTTTCAGAGCATTTCATCTGTCATGCCAGGTACGTTGCTGCACGACCTACGTACGAGTACAAGAAACGGGCGTCATCTCACTTCGACCATCGAGCATTCGTTTCTGCCCTGGAGATGAAACGAGTACGTAGGCACGCAAACGCAACGAAGGCGACTCGTAGAGGGCATGCTTTAGTCGTACAGGACAGGCCTACAGTGAAGTTGGTATTATACGGACATATGTGAGGATCAACCAGTAGGCCAATTGGGTTCAGAAAGAC
The DNA here is from genome assembly GCA_031213475.1 of Nereocystis luetkeana. NCBI lineage: Eukaryota > Phaeophyceae > Laminariales > Laminariaceae > Nereocystis > Nereocystis luetkeana. Next base: position 5,823,086 of record JARUPZ010000002.1, on the reverse strand, counting down.
AACTTGGCGACGAGAAGAGCTGGAGGAATAGGCTACGTCGTGTTTATAGACTTGGAACTCTCAGAGCAATGCGGAATTCCCCACGGACTACCAGGTAGTCAATGAGGCACAAACATCAGCGGCTGACCTCCTCCGAGATGACAGCCTTGTCCGCTTTCGACGCCTTCAGCTCCCGGATTTTGGAGCCAATTGCCGTGATCTCTGCCTGGCGCATTGATAAGGAAACACCCAGGGGTGTACGGTACACGTCAGCAACGCTACGCTAGGATACAAAACGATTACCTTGTGCGTCGCAAGTCGGAAGTCGTACGGTGGCAGCGAGAGGAAGAATGTCCCATACAAGGTCTGGAAGGTTGAAGGCTTACCTTGACCGCATCCGCCATCAGAGAAAAACAGGCAAGCGCAGAGTTGCAGAGAATGGAGTATATTGAAGACTGGGCTCCTCTCGTGCCCGAGGTTATCTGCACTCTATGAAGAGCTGCACACGCTCCGCAAGCCCACCGGGGTGGTGTTTTACAGCTTCTGGTCTAGCAGGTTTGCAATCACTAATAACACAAAGAACGTTTGGTTGGTTGTGTGTTACCCCGGCACGTAACAGCGCATAAATTTGAAAGAGTTCAACTGCGTGCGAGGCGGTGGCAATCAGGGTGGAATCATACACGTTCGGGACACGCCGCTGCTCTGCGGTGTGGTGTGTTGTTTGCAGCACCAGCGCATCGGAGCAGCACGCTTCGAAACGGAAAGCAGCATGTTCAGTGGGTTCGACCAGTTCACGGAGGGGTTCAAGAGGTTTAGCCTGGACGCACTGCAGCAGCAGGAAGAGGAGGAAGCGAGCAAAAGCGGCATCGGACCTGATGAAGTGGGTGCCTCGCCCCTGGCGCCTGTGCCCGAGCAGCCTTCCGAGGCTCCTCCAGAGATCCAACCATCCGCCGTCAAGGACAGCGGGCTAAGATTTCCCGGACAGGGGGTGCACGTGGACTCACAGGTGCGGAAGGGCGCCCCTCAACACGAAATCGAAGCGAATCCCGAGCCCAATCCGATGTCGGGGCAACGTACCTTTTCCGATGCTACTACTGCTACTGCTGTGGTAGCAGGACATAACGCTCGTCGTGCGGAGAGCCCGCCGGCTGCACTCGCGGCTGTAGAAGGCGAGAAGTGTGCTGGTGCTGATAATGCTACAGAATGGGACCAAGCACATGGTAAATTGAGGTTTGGGCAAGAAGCTGCGGAGAGAGTGTTTAGGCAGGTGGTGCACAAAAGGGGAGAAACGCACGAGCACCGTGCAGCTATTGCCACAGAGAGTGGTCGTTTGGGGGCCAGACCAACATGCGGAGATTCTCCAGCAGCGGCAGAAGAAGTCGAAGAGATCGTCTCTGACAAGACGGTGCGGGTGAGGGGTTTAACTGCAAGTGTATCACAATTTTTGTCCGCCGTGTGGTGTCGTATTTTGTACTTCCCGGTACAGCGGTACCACAGGTACCAGGGTATATACCATACCTGGTACATGTTATTCTACTTTACTTGACTTCTGGCAAATCCCTCCTCGACCGTATCCGTGGAAAACTACATATTCATACGCCGGGAGCCGTTATCACCAGCTGAGAGTGCACCACGATACTACGATACCAGGGGAATAGCAGTACCGCGGATAATATCTACGGGAGCAGTACGTAGACGAGTGAACATAGAGCATTCAGGACAGTTCGCGTTGAGTTTGTTGGGTATAAAATCGGTCGCAATAACTGCGTTCTGTACATTGAAATGTGTGCATAATTCAAGACGAGAACTTTAATATACCGACTTGATGTGACAGAACGAAAGAAACGGCTGGGACAACGTTGGCGAGTGCTGTCTGTTCCTGCGGCGCGCTAAACGGTGGGGCTTGATACACAGCAGATCCGTGCAATACGGCAGTATATACCTGGACTTTATTACCAGTACCTTATAGCTCGTGCGTGGCTCGCTTGACACATGTGCCCATCCGCCCATGCTGATACCACGCCCCGTATGAACACCGAGTAGGCAGTTCAGCCTTACGATCACGTCGACGAATGCGGAGTAACTTCAAGCTCGATGCTGTCGGGAGATGGCGAAGCAGGAAACACGCCCTCAGCTGATATTGCCCTGCAAGGACTGCTTGCAGTAGAAACGGCGTACTCCAACGGTGTTGGTGCTGCAGAAGCCACCACCGCTGACGACAGCAGCGCGTCGCAACACGAAGCGCAGGTTTCTGAAAGTCAGGGGGAAGACACGGCAAGCGAGGTTGAAAAGCTGGATGTGGCGGCGCAGGAGCCATCTGAGGGTGTTGTTTCGGGTGGGAGAATTCCTGGGGGGCAGGCAGTGCACGCGTGTAAGACTGCAGGCGCAAAGGCCTTGATGACGGCGCGAGAAGAACAACTGTCTCGAGCGAAGCGCACAGCGTCAGAGCTTGAGAGCGCTTTGGGGAAAACTCGATCTGAGGCGCAGCAGTTGCATGAAATGCTCGCGACGGAGAAGGGTACGACGCGACAACAGGCGGCTCAGCTGGCATCTCTGAGGTAACTTTCGCCTGCCGTGTCCGTACGTGCCCTTGATGTCGTGGGTGGGAGATGGCTTTCGTTGAAGATCGTCGCAGCCCTAGACTTTATCAATACGGCTGTACTGGTACGTACGTAGCCTTTTGGAAAAATGGGAATCTCCTATTTCGTGGCCTATGTTTCGGTTAGTATTGTACCAGGGGTACATTATTTCACCAGAGGGCTAAGCCTCAACCGCGTCAGGGTTTGTAACTGTTCTTTTGGTGCTGCCGATCTGATCCCGTCCGCACCTTCTGTTGTGGGGATTTGGCTTATACTTGACGCACCGCTCTTTTTCTCCAGCGACGAGGTGAGGTCAGCCCGGATGGGATTTCAAGAGTCCAATGCCGCACACCAGAGGACCGCAGAACGCAGCCACGTCTTCGAGCAAGAACTCTACAAGACCCGCCAAACGGTGGACAGCTTAAGAACAGAGGCGGCTGCTTTGAGAGAACAGGTGCAATTTTGATAGCGGCAGTTTCACCGCAACGACAACGCGCAGGAGCCTTGCGCTAGCTGTTTGGTGGTGAAGGCCGTCAATCGCGGAAGAGGTTCGCCTTGTACATTCTGTTGAACTCGGCCTGGCGTCCGTGCGCTTATCGTCCTTATCGTTGGGTTAATTATGTTTTCAGGCAAGTGTTGAGAAGGAGGACCGGCATGCGCTCGAAGCGCAGCTACGGCAGTTACAAGTTGGTCTGACGGAAGGTCAGGAAGCGGCACGACGAGAAGGAAAAAAGGAGGTGGAAAGGCTTGAGGCGAGGGTGAAAGATTTGATGAAGGACAGGTCAGTGGCAGCTGGAGACTTGATCTACGGATAATCACTGCTATCCACTATATCATGCGCAAGGCATGCGCATCTTTGGGAGAGATTCACATGTTGAGTGTTGAATGTTAAATGGAGTTGTAGAAATGGTAGGTGGCTCAGGGGAGCACGAAAAACAAGGTCTAATGTCCCTCTACTACGTACTTCGAAGTATTTGGGAAACCTAGACAGGGGGGGTGCACTAAAACCAAATTCAAACAAACAAACAAACAAAATGTATTCGGGCAGAATTTCCACTCTCCTGGTTTGTTTTGCGTTATGAACTGGGGGAATGTGATGCCATTTTCTCTTTTTGTCGTGTTCCCCATGGCTTTTGATGCAAACAGATGACATTTCAAATTTTACATCTTCTAACTAGTGTACATCTTCTAACTAGTGTACAGCGGCAAGCACGAAAGCTCGGCTGACGTGCCCGCATTTTTTTTTTGCGTGTCTTGCTTCGTTTTTCTCTTGACGCGTTGTTAGGGAGCGGAAGCAGGCGGAGCTAGAGTTGCAGAACGCCCGGCGAAAAGAAACGAGGGAGATGGCCCGAGATCTCGAAAGTCAACTTGCGTCCGTTGATCGCACCGCTAACGTGAGCTCCTCCAACAAATTGCACACCAATGTAGATACCAGGATCGTGCGACGTGCCAAGCACTATTTCCATCTGATAGCTCGTAGTTTATCCGTAGGTATCGAAGGCCCTTCGAAGCAGGAGAAAGGGTATTGCATTGGTCCTGATTTTTTGTAAAATTATAGTGTGACGTGGCGTTGTGCTGACGATGTTCTCACGAATGGCTTGCATGCGCACCATGTTTCCTTGTATCCTTCTGCTCACTCCATCGAATCGGCCTTGCATGCGTCGGATCGATGGCAATACAGGAGCGTGAGGCAGAGTTGAACGTGCTTAAGTGCGAGATCGCTGCCTTGAGGAAAAACACTGGCGAGGCCAAGGATGAAAAAAACACCTGGGCCACCAAGTATGACGCCCTGGAGCGCAATTTCAAGCAGGTGCGACGCGCTTACCTCCTTCTGCCGTGCTCGTTTCCCCCCGCATTCATGGTCACTGGCACACGGCTGTAGGTTGGGAGAAATAACTCGGATTGTCGGCGACCGCTAAGTTCTCTGTGCTGCCATTTTGTCTGTGTCGGTTACATTATTAATAGTACGAATACGCTTGAAACGTACACACAGCTGTTTGGCAAGGTTACTCACAAGCTACGTCAGTTGTGCCAATAACCTCGAGGGCAACTGATTCCATCATTCTCGCGCCCGCTCGCCGAGAACGACAGCTGCTGAAATATTCGCGCTGTTCCCAACACCCCCGCTCAAAAGGTGCTGGCGCGAAGCAAAAAAGGAGATTTTGAGTCAGAGGAACTACGCCGACGGGTTACCCGGACTGAGGCTGAGAAAGCAAAGCTGGAGGAACGGGTTGAAGTGGAAGGGGCAGAGCGCGTGACTGTCGTGGCGTCCATCACACACGAGCGCGACTTTCTGCTGAGGCAGGCAAGCGTTCGGCGGAATTTAAGCATATCATCATACATCATAGGTCGGAAACCCCTTTTGTCCACAGTTTACATGGGACTCAGGGCTCGGACATGCGACGGTGCAGATGTTCGCCGAACCCTTTTGCGAAATCGCACTCGCGCGCGCTCCCACGCCTCCCTGGGCGATCCGGAATGTCCTGGTACATATCGAAAGTTATTTTCGCCTCGCTTTCAGTATGATGACGTCAGAACGGGCGCCACGAAATGATGGCCGGTCAATGCGCCATACCGTTACGTTGGCTGCTATTCTCTGTTGTACAGCTACCCAGCATATTCAAATACCTAGTGAAAAAGCCTCCTCGTTGCATCCCGGGTGTGGTTTAACGTATTTTCGTTTTTCAGGTGAATCGCTTGGAGCTGGGTTTTTCTGACCTTCAGCGTTCCCAGGAAGCACAGGCTGCGATGGCGGCATCGCGTGCCCAAACAACAGGAGTGTTGGAAGAATACCGAACACGAGCACAGCAAGCGTTGAAGCGTGCGAACGAGATCACAAGCCAGACCGCGTCTGAAAACAAACGCCTCGAGGTAGGTTTGGCCTACAAGCCCCCAAAGATTCGGAAGACTCTGAGGGGAATGAGCCTGTTTCCCCCAGCGAAGCACTGTTGTCTGATCCTCTATGTTTGATCTGCGTATTGCCTGTGCGTGGATGGGACCGTGGTGGCCTCAACCCATTACTCTTGTCCTTGCTGGTTCCGCCTGGGTGGTGCCGAGATAGGCGGAGACGGCCAAGCTATCTGCTGAGGTGGCTCAGCAACGCCCGATTTGGGAGAAGTCAAAGGAGCTCGAAGATTTCCATCGCGCAGAAGTCGCCGAGGTCAGCAAGAGAGCGTTTTTTGTCACAGGAATATCGGGAGCAACGAGTAGTCAGAGCGCATGTTCCTATTCCCCTGCAATGTCAAGGTGCAAGCCAATACTACCCTGGCGAATCCGATCTTCATCGCGTGGTTGGGAGTGCCATGAGGTAATGTTTGTTTTGTATATTGCTAAGGTTAGCGCGGCACTCTTCCCAAAGGAGTCTTTTGTGGTCCAGCGTTTCAATGCAATCGGAGGCTGATGCGCAGGTGTCTACCTAGCGTTACCCTTAACGCCGTCCTTCGTATAATATGCTGTCGTGTTCGCGAAAACAGCTCAAGGAACAGCTATTGAACGAAGCGACTGCCCGAGACGGTTTCATGACGAAAGCGGCATCGTTACAAGCGCAGCTGGTAGAGGAAGAGGAAGGCAGGAGGACCACGCACGTCTCGGTCATGCGTCTAGAGGCTCAGGTGAGTCGCGGTGCCAAAACCAATAGTAACGCGTTCACGGCGAAATCATCCCGCTGTATTCATGCTTCAGACTGTCTGCCTCTGGCTAATGCGCGAACTACCTTGCTCCGTGGTTTTGCAGGGAAAGAGTCTCAAACAGGAGCTTCAACGGCAGCAGAGGGCGCTCCTTGCTGCCGAAGAGAGAGAAGCAACGCTCCAAAAGCGCCTAGCGGACAGGGACACCGTGAAGGATGAAATCCCACTTGGAAAACACGTAAGCTTACTTCTGGGCGTGAAGTGTGTACTGCCGTAGCACGTGCAGAAACTGATTGTTTTTGGCAGTACCGTGTACCGTGACGTCATTTCGCCGCCTTGCTTATTCAGAGATACTGGCATACACATTCTACTGGATGTCGGCGCTTTCTGCCACGTCCACGATCTTCCCACCCGCCATCGCCGTGTGGCATATGATGTGACACCGCCCGCGCGATAACCAGCGTTAATCCGGCGATGTTTATTCCTGTACAGATGTACGAAGGGGCGGACGGTGTTTCTGACGTAGTCCACATTCCGCAGAGTCCTTCGGCCGCGGCTTTACCCCCGTCAATGGGATGGGAGGAAGAAAAGCTCACCCCACGGAGTGCGATGGGGGCTGAGGCAGGAGGGGCGGGGATAGCGCACATGAGACATAGTCTGGGCGGCAGCTTCAACAGCACGCCGAGCGAAGGAGACCCGGTAGATGCGCAGCCGGGAAGTGTGGGGGAGCAGCTGTTTTACGTGCACCAGCTTCGCGCACGCATGTCGAAAGAGCAGGTCGAGATGCGATCTCTCATCAGGTATGATATGGTACGCCTTCGTCGCCCGTTTGGCGTCTAAGATGTTGCGGTATCTGTTTTGCCACGTTACATTCCTCTGCACAGCCCCTTGCGGCAACGGGTTGTCTGTAGAAGTTTTAAATGCCTTTGACTACGTACTGCTGTGCACACGACAGCAGCGTCTTTCCGCTGGCTGCTGTATAGGACAGATGAAATGTTTCATGAAGGGACGAGTGCTATCGATCTGATAGGTGATATTTCCGGCACCACGACGTACGTAATATCTGATCGTGTTTCGTTTCTTGACTCGATCCAACTTTTGTCGTCCGTCCAGCGAGCTGGAGGCCTCTCGAACAGCTGCGGAAGCACAGACTGCCAAACAAACTCAACTGGAAAGTCAATTGGAGGCAGCTTTGCTGGACAAAAAACGTCTTCAAGACCTCGACTCTGGTACGCGCAAATACTGCCCGCTTGTTTTTTCTGTCCTTTGGAAATAATTATGATTGTTTGCACGTACATGGTAGATTGCAGATTGAAATTCGCCATTGCAAGCTGCTCTCTTTTTCTCCAACGGGGTATGGAGGGCGTCGCACTTGTCTTTGGGTGGCGTTCGCGCCATTCGTAACGCCGCTCTGGCATGTTCTCTTTTTTTTGCATCCTCAGGTCGAAACGCGGCGATCAATCTTGAGTACCTCAAGAACTGCGTCGTCGGCTGCCTCCGAACTTCTGAGCCATCGGAGCACGCGCGCCTCCTGCCCGTGATCACGACAATCCTCAAGCTGTCCCGAGAAGAGGCAGATATCATCGCGAAGAATATAAGCTCGCGTGCACAGCATCAGGGGAGCTTCGGGGGTTCTCTGCCACCACCACCACCACCAGCGGCTGGCGGTAGCGGTAGCGGTAGCACTGCTGGTGCGCGGAGTTGGTGGGGTGGCTTACCTCCACAAAATAAGAAGTAAATATTTGATGGAGTATGGCCGATTGGGCCTTCCCACCTCGGGTTAGAGGTCTTGTTTGGGGTCGATTTTGCCGATGTAGACGTATGTACCTGGAGGCAAAGGATTAAAACAAGTACTCGAACTGCACTTTTAACTTTGCTGGGGGGATCTAGGGCATTCTACAGCATTGCATCCAAGCACGACGTCGATGCTTGCGTCCGACTTATGTAGGAACAGCTACTGCTGTAGTCCGTCAATGGTTGCAAATCTTAGTTATTGTGCGGCATTGACCTTGCTTTTTCATCTGGGGCCATCGAGAGCATAGCCAGCGATTGGCATAGGCGCATCCATAGCTATAAGCTAGGCTGTTGCCACACACTGGAAGAGATTTATCTGTTTCCTTAATTTATATACGTATTAATAGGAAGGAGGGAACATGAAACAGGAGACCAGCGTCCACGTATCTTACCGGAACAGGTTTCGGTAAGACTGGTGCATGAGTATCAAAACTCACACGTCCATCTCTTCGAAGGCGTTGGGTGTGTCTGATATCTGTGCTGCCCTCCGACCGAGCGTCACTGACTGGTGGTACCACTGACAGATGTATGTAACGTATCTTCTTTCATGCAGGGCATCCCCAAAGTCGTGCAATTTGACCCCCAGAGGGTGTATTTTTTTAGATGTACTTATTCAGCAGTAGCTGTACAGATCCCGATCCAGTGGATTCGAAGTCGCCACGAGCGAAAAGGCCCAACCTGTGCAATTTCTGACGAGCACCTACTCCGAGCTACTCGCGTATTCTACGGTGTATTGATGGGCAGTTATTTGACAGATGGACCAAGGATGGACCATTCGGTGTTTTCCTCGAGATAATGAATCACGTTTGGTGCCAGGAGTGAGGGAGCTAGTGTTCTTCTTTTCGTGGCCATTTTTGACAGAGCACCAAGGTTGACAAGTAGATCAAGAATAAGTTATCCGTCGCCTCTGATGCGGTGAGGGCCGGGGTTCGAATATCGGTGGGCTAAAAACCGCAAACAAAGGTAAATACCTGAATGTTGTGGCTTTTCCCCGTGTCGCTGAAAGCGCGAGAGCGTGAGATACCAAAAATAATGTTGAAGATCGACGAGCAGCGGGCAGTGGGCATGCTGCACCCTATGCGCGATAACAATGGAGGCTTATAGTACCGGAGGGGGGGGGGGCGGTTGACAGCTATGACCACCGCTTGTTCAGAAGGTCGTTGAGTCGTTGAAGGTGAGAAGCTCCTGGGAGTTGAGCTGGAAGAAAGTAAAACATTTACGAGCGCCATTTCACCGTGAGATTGCTTTGGGCCCGAAAAGTGGTGTGAAGTATTTTGGCTAATGCGATTTTTTCTGTCTGTCTCGTCTGTCCGCATCTCTTGTATATCGGGATAAAATCCCTTATATTTTGGGATAGTGGCAGTGTCTCTGTGTCTCACTCCACTTCTGCATGCCCCAGTGAAGGGACGTATCAGGTACTATCAATAGTATCATGACAGGATGTGATTGATATGTAGCATACGTACGTGGGACGTATGTGCAGTATGGTGTATGTATTATACTTGCTGGGATATATGTGCGAAAATGTCCTGAAAGTAAATAAGAAAACGCCCACGTGAGAAATTCAGCGATCCAGAAAAATAAACGAGTAAGAAATGACTACAAGAAAAAAAAATCCGGAACAAGAAGGCGGTTGCTGCCGCGCCCACCCTTTATATTCAGAAAGTATCCAGGAAACAACCAATCTCACTTGGTGTGTGAATAGCAAGTGCTAGTCATACATGACCATGTGGAAAGCGAGTGATACTGTAATCATGCATGACCAAATGCAAGCTCTCGCCTCATCGCCAGGTCGTTGCAGCGCGTCCGTGGTGGACTCCCTCCGTCCCTCTGTCTGGCTGCCGCCCTCCCCTCCGATCGCCGCAATTTTCCCAACTACTTCCATTCACTTACTTGCTGTGGGATGCTGTGGAAAGCGATTGCTGCTCATCATGCATGGCGACATGCAAGCTCTCGTCTCTTGTTTTTCTCGGCGTAGTCCGTCCGTGGGAGGCTGGCGCCGTACCTCTCCCTCCAAACCTCCCGCCTCTCCTCGCTCCTTACAGGAACTCTCGTCTCGTGGCGGGCTACTCCCTCCCTCCCTTCGGCAGTGCAAAGCTCATCCACCCCTTTTCCTTACATTAGTACGTTCCCAGAGGCAATACAAACCACCCTATCCCAGGTTATTAGGCTTTTTTCAAAGAACCTTGGAATATACTCAAATGAAGTGTGCACTTTGATCTAGGTAACAATGAAAACCAATCAACATTATATCGGGGGCCATCACGTTCAGTCCAATAGTTCAACGTTTTAATTCATTACTCGAGTTTATTTTTCTTTTCATTTGAAAGACGTACTGTCAACTGTACGCGGGCGCCCTGTTTTTTTTTGTCAGCTTTCAGCCCATACATACGTATGTACCTATAAATAGGCATGTATGATATAATATGTACTCTGTACCTGGTATGTATTAATAGTGTTCATTTGCAAAAAAAAAAATGGTTATCTCTGTCTCGCAGTTTGCAGGATGAAACCAATTATAATTATCGATAAGAGTCGTGCTATTGGATATATTATGCCAGCGGAAAGAGCCATAATATCATAGTGTTCCAGGTTTTATAAAGGATAAACGAAAAAAAATACCTTTGGGCTCGATACGCCCTCCTGCCGATAACATCCTCCGGGGTTAATCAAGCCCCCAATCAGCGCCTGGTTTTTCCTTCATATTGTCCCGGGCCAACACCCGCACAACCATCCGCTCGAATCCCCCGCACCAACTCCGCTATCTACGCGATCACTGGTAAGTAACCTTCCGCAACACACTCGGCCACGATCTGTTCAGCCAAGACCTACCCATTGCCCTTTGGACCTCCGTCAGCGGAAAAATGGGGCCGACTCCACGGGCGGCATCATAACGGTCGACCTCATATCCTTCACAACTAGGGTGAGAGTACACAGCGGCCCTGACGCCATGTTGCGGTACATCACCGTGGCCCTTTTGGGATACGGGCTCGCCCCAGTATTTGGTCTCCGCGGAAGCGGTGGATAGGATGCAGGCTTGCGGCGCCGCGACACACCTGTGCAAACAACGCAGGCACCTCGGCCATGGGGCGGCTTCGGTACTTCGGCTCCCCTCACTACCTTCTTCTTCAATCCGGCTGAGCGTACAGTTTCTGCGAGGACTCTCCCCAACCGCCGCCCTCGCCGCGTGGGCATGTATTGTTCCTCCGGGCGCTATGCAACACCCTATCCTTCTCGGGCGAGACAGTTGGGAGCGCTTCGGGCTGCGCTCATATACCACGCTTCCCCGCCAGCCCCCCGGACCAACCCTTGGCGAGCTTCCCCTTTCAGCCGCAACCCCACCCGAGGAACCGCCCACATTCTCGACCACCGCCACATCTACCACCTGCGATACGCCGGCGCCCAAGCAGTTTCGCTTTCGGCCACCCCAAACCTCGTCAAGGTCAACCTGATACACGCTTTTCACGCTCCAGCGCCCGCCGGGAAATACCTGGTCAACATATTCCCCCTCGGTGGTATCAATTTGGATAAGGCAGTGTTCGACTAGAAGGGCGCCAGACCATCCCTCTCTCAGGGCCCACCTCCTACGAGTCCGGCGACCTCCTTGGATATTCCTCCTCTCCGCTGGCCCAAGTCCCTTTATTCACCCCTACCGACCCTTCCTCAGAGCCGAATCCATCATCTCCCTACCCCGGCGTCCATGCCCTCCACGACAACATGCCTATGGCCAAAGACGGCCCACCAATACCAGATCCCCCTACCCACCAAGGACACCGTGCTCCGACCTATTTGCGCGCCTCAACGCCGACCAACGTACGAGATTCTTACACATGTGGGGTCACCTTCCACCGCACCTACGCGACATCACCTTCAATCTCCACGGTATTGGCTGGCCACCGGCGTGGATCGACGACTTGGGCGACGTTTTCAGCGAATTCCAGGATGTCTTCTCCGTGTCCAAGACCGACTTCCGCTCGTGCTCGTTGGTACCATTCAAGATCACCGTCCCGCCGGACAGCGCCCCCGTCACTTCCCCCCCCTGCCGGATGAGCCGAATCCTGGCGAAAAAGGCCGATGCCGTCAACGATCGGTACCTGGCCGCCGGTCTCATCCGGCATTCCACTTCTCCATACTCCAGCCTAATGGTAGCCATCCCCAAGGACGAAGGCGTCCGCATCACCATGGACTACAAGAAACTTAACGCCATCAACTTCCTCGGATAACTCCCCATCCCTCGCGTTGGCGAGATCCTCGACTCCATGGGCAAAGGACGCAATTTTTCCCTGTTCGATCTCGTCTCCTCCTCCCACCAGTTTACCATCGACAAGGATACCATTCCCCTTATCGTATTCTGCACACCTGGCCGACTTTTCGAATGGCTCGCCATGCCGCAGGGCAGCAGTGCCGCCCCCGGCTGGTTCGTCAAGGTATTTGATGAGGTCATCGAAGGCCTTAAACCCGTCACCGTTTTTACCTTGATGATATCATCGTCCACGATCCTTGCCCCACCGCCTACACCAACACCCGAGCCCTTTTCGAACGCCTTCGAAACACAACCTTAAGCTTTCCCCCTCCAAGGCCGAAATTGGCTCCACCGAAGCCGACTTCCTGGGACATGCGATTCCCCCCGGCGGCGTTAGCCCTGACGCCGACAAGGTCGCAGCCGTAACGAACATGCCAATGCCGCCAAACGTGAAGAAAACGCGTGCGCTCCTTGGAGGGAATCGGCTACGACCGGAAGCTTATTGACTACCTGTCCAAGCGCCTAAACCCCACCACGGCCCTTATTAAGCAAGGGCTCAAATTCCTTTTCACCCCGGTCATGCAAAACATCGCCCGCCAGCTCCTTCACGACCTCGCCAAGCCTCCGGTCATGGTCTTCCCCGACAGGAACGCCGTGGCCGCAACTCCCGCCCCTTCCGCTTGTACTGTGGCGCCAGCCGACGGCTTCGGCGCCACCCTCAAGCAAGAACAACCAGACGGCTCCGTCCGCCCCATCCTCTTCATCAGCCGCTCCACCTTGGACAACGAACGTTCCTGGACACCCCTGGACCTTGAAGCCGGCAGCATCGGTTGGGCCATCAAATGACTACGCGGTCCACCTTTTGGTCTACCAAGTTCTGCATCTACTCGGGCCTCAAGGAGCTCGAGAACATTGCCAAGGTAGGCGAGCACAACGGCCACGTCCAGCGTTGGCTGGAGTTCCTCTCCGCGTACACATACACGCTGAAGTACCAAGAAGGCTCCGCAAACGGTAACGCCGGTTTCCTTTCACGCCTCTCCCTGCCCGCCACCGACGCCGACCGCACTGGACCCAACCGCCCCACCAGCCCTGACACCAAGGGTATCTACCTCACCAGGCCCTGTGGCTTTACGCCTTGGAGACCCTCCATGCCTGGCATCGGCTTGAGTGGGCTGGTGTCCCTTCCTTCTTTCCCCATCCCGGTCATCCGACGAACCCCCTTCACCGACGGCGATTTCGGCAAGTTCCCCCGCCTTGGACCGTACATGGACTCCTTTGGCCCCCTCCGCCCCCATAACCTTCGTCGGGCCTATTAAGACCCACGACACCACCGCCGCGGGCGTTCGTTAAATCCGCGACTCCCGCAGTGGACGCCGGTGCTCCTCCTGGCCTGGTTCTCAGGCCGCCCGTCGTTTCCCCACCATCCACCATTGGCGCCACAGTTCCATCCCTTCCGGACCTGATCTCTTCCCGGACCCACCATTGCGCCGCCGCCGCCGCCAGAACTCCCCGTGTCGCCACCGACGTTCGACCGCCGGTCTCCAAAATCAGCATCTACTCGCCACCGCACACCGGCGCCCCCTGTCAGGGGACCGCCGAGGCCTTCACCACCGATCAAGCCCCAGGCCACCTCCCCCCTCCAGTCGGCGCAGGCCCCACTGCAGGCGCCCACTGGCTCAAAATTATCTTCAGCATAGTCTTCTTCACTTCCGGTACTCCACCACCTGGAGACCGTCGTCGAGCCCGACGACGTTCTTCCAAGATCGTCTTCAACATCGTCTTCTCTACCTCCGGTAATTCTCTCCCCGGAGTCGTCGAGCCCGACGACACCCGTTCAAGATCGTCTTCATCATCCTCTTCTTCACCTATGGTACTCTGCTCCCCGGGGTCCGTCATCGAGTCCGACGACGACGTCTTTTCAAGATCGACCCCAACACAGCCTCGTCCACGGCCTTCAACAACGCCTTCGCTCCACCTACCGGAGCCCGTTGTCGAACCTGATGACGACCCCCATTTTTTTTCCTGCGTCGAGCAACTCACGCACACGAACTGGGCGCGCGAACCTGCGCGAACAGCACGCCGAGCCCCTATGCTCCACCACCATCCGCTTAATTTCCCTGGATTCTCCTGCCCCCCCCCGCCGAACAAACTCCTCGATAAATTTCCATTGTCTCGGCGCCCGCAGGTCTCCGACATGCTTTTCCTTGCCGCAAAAAGTCAACTCCACCGCACCGAAGACCACACCGTCCTCCTGGTTCGACGACCAGCTAAGTCCCTCAAGACATGCTTTCCCTCGCCGTTAAAAGTCAACTCCACCACACCGAAGTGGTTCGACGACAAGCTAAGCCCATCAACACAGGGGACAGCACACCTTCCACCGCCCCACCCCCGCGCATCTACGTTCCGATGCTGATGCGCCCTTGGGTGCTACAAAACCTGCCACGCTACCACCTCCTGCCACCTGGGGGTTTCGAGTACGGTCAGCATGTTCGCACGCTTCTTCTGGTGCATTGGAATGAACCTTTCCGCCAGCTGGTGGATCCGCCGATTCCTCAAGTGCCAGGCGCGCAAGACTCCGCGCCAAACCATCCGCTGGCCTGCCCTCTCCTTGCTCTCACCCAACGGTCCCGGCATCACCGTCAGCGTCGACTACTACGGCCCGCTGCCCCTTACACCACGCGGCAAGTCGTACATCCTTCTCTTCCAACTCGTACCACCCCTGCACCAACGACGGCGTAGAGCGTGTCAACCACACCGTGGCCTTGATGCTGGCCATGGGCTGCTACGAGCAGTAGAAGAACTGGGATGCGCTCCTGGTGCATGTTGAGGCAGCCAACAACAACTCCGTCAACGCTTTTACCGGCCTCGTCCCCAACGAAGTACACATGGGCCGACCTCCGCGTCTCCCTCTTTCGGTCTTCGACCCCACGAACGTTTGCGGTAACCAGAGCCTCGGCCGTGACCACCTGGCCCAATGCGACCTCGCCACCGAGCGCCAACAACGTGCCTACCGCCTCGCCCGCGAGGTCCACGCCGTCACTATTTTGCGTTTGGCCCGCCGCAACAGCCTCACCTTGAATGCCCTCCACCTATCCCCGCTTACGCCGTGGGCGGCTGGGCATGGGTCTACAACTCCGCGGCCACCATCGAACAAGGTGCCAAGAAAGGTACCGACGCCGCCGTGCTCAAAACCAAGCTCTCCCTCTACTGGATCAAGGTTCTCACCGTGGGCCCCGTGCCGACCTCCGACGTCCCCGACAACGGACCCCCCCACGACATACTCCTCAACCTCGACTTACCTTCTGACCTACCGGGACTGGACTCCATACGCCGCGTCTCCGTCGAGCGCTGTAAGCCCTGCCGGAGTCCAGACGACACCTCAGACATGCCCAAATACCTACCCTCCCACCTCACCAAGTACGTGCTCAACTCCTTCTCCGCCAAGTCCATTCCCTTCCACGTCACCCTCGACGACGTCTCACCACCACCGGAACGCCTCGAGGTCGAGCAGATCACGGGCCACCAACTCTTTCGTGGTCGTGGTGGGATTATCGCGGTCCTATACGAGACCCATTGGGTAGGACTGCTCAGCCCTTCCTGGGAGCGGGAACTCGACTTTCACCATTCCAGACGCCACATCCTACTCTACTGGTCCGGCACCCCAACACAACACCGACAGGAACACCGCCTCTACCGACAGATGCACATCGGTGCCGCGCACCGGGAGCTATCGCGATCACAAGGTCAGATCTACCTGGCCCCCGAACACATTCTCGTCCCCCACGACCTTTGGCGCCGCACCTTCAGCTCTACCATGCTATCGCCAGAGACGCACCTCTGGTACAAGGCTCGCGACGACCTGTGGTAGCTGGGCAAGATCGCCCATCGTACCACCTCGGACAACCCTCCAGAAACACCCTCGGATTTCTCTTCGGACAACACCTACATCATCCGGTTCCTCGACAACTTTGGACCGATCAAGATTAGCCTCCGGTCGGCAAGCTACACCACTTCCAGCATCGCCAACTACGGATCGTGTGTTCGCAACGCCATAAACTGAGAGCCTAGCTCGCGGGGTAATACGCAACTCAGACGCGTCCCGCGGTGCTCCGACTGTCTATTCTGCCCGCCATGACTAGCGCTCTGATTGTGTTCGGGCACGTTTTTTGTTTGTTTGTTTGTTTGTTTGTTTGTTTGTTTTCGTTTGTTCCTCTCAAGGTGCCTCTTTTTTTACATATTCCTTGGTTTGTTCAGCTCGGTATGACATATCCGGGTTCGCGTTTTTCTGTCTACAACTGCCAATCCGCCTGTCTCCTCTCGCGAGGGCCGCTGAACTGCCAGGGTATCGTACTATCGGGCTTACGTGTGTATTCCTTCAATATACCCGTGCCTATTCCGCCTGCCTCTTCTCGCTAGGGCCGCTAAACTTTCGTGGTATAATAGTTGAGAGTGTTTCTCCCGTCTTTTACTGCCGGTTCCGCTTGCCCCCTCTCGCGAGGGCCGCCGAACGTCTGTGATCGCGTACTTTCGGGTGTATTATCATTATTCGTTTTTGGTCCTTTAGCTTCGTTTCAACCACTACCTCTCGTGAAGGCCGCCGAACCGTGGTGCTACCGTGTTCCTAAACGGGCTTCTATATTCACGCCCTCATTTTTCTTGTCCGGTGTGTCTCTTTCGACACTGATCACATATTTTTTGCTTTTGTTGCAATGTGCGAGGCGTTCCTTCTTGACCCTCCCGTCCTCAGCATACCCGTTTCTTCCGCGAGTAGTCTTCCCTACGACTTGCACATTATCTCCAGTCCCTGTAGTATGCTTTAGGACACGTGATTTTTTTTGGTATCTTCATTTTGTGTTGTACGAGGCATCCCCTTTTGATCTCTCTTCTCTTGGCCTTCCTGTTTTCGGACGAATAATATCGCTGCGTTTCGGCTTTCGCTTTTAGTGTGTTTATCACCTAGCTTTTCCGGGTCTCACATTAGTAGACCATTGGCCCCACGTTGTTGCCGGCCTCTTCGTCCTTCGTTGTCGACCCCCCTATATTTGCTTTCAAGCTTCGCAGCGCACCTTCCGTTCCCGTCGGGGTGCGATATATCACAGGACTTTGCTTTTATGCATCACAGGGTGCACTGTTTTATCTTTTGTCCGTCACTTTCTTCGTTCACATTATTTTGATCCCCTTCTTTTTTCGGCACCTTCGCGCCCGGGTTCGTAGCGCGCTTGCCGTTGGCATATCGTAGTTTTTTGTTCTCGTTTTGCGCGGTTGTGTCACGTGTGGGGCGTCGAAGCCTCATTACGAGGTGTGGGGTAGACGTATAGCGTCATTTAACCTGTTTCGAATAGCCACACCTTCGACTCCCCTTCCCGATTTCTGGGATGACATGGTCGTCATCCTCTGATCGTCGTGTGGTCTGCATCTACGACTATTCAGGGTGGGCTAATGTGATGGTATCACGTACCAGTAGCTGTAAGGCGGTGCAATACCAGTATGAGAGCATGTGACGTGTTACTAACGGAACGTCTCCGTAAAATTGTATTAGTATGAGGAGACAGGCAGATACGTAGTACGAGTATGAGAGCACGTGACGTGCTACTACAGTAACGGAAATATCTAGTAGATTGCGTATATAAAGATACGTGGTTCAGGGGGCAGCCTGATACTCGACTGTCCTGTTCGTTTATAAAGGATAGACCACTGAGCTACTCAGTCTGCACGACTAGGGAACGGGGGCGTATGAAGGAAAAACCAGGCGCTGGTCAGGGGGCTGATCAACCCGGAGGATGTTATCGGCGGGAGGCCGCATCGAGCCCAAAGGTACTTCTTTTGTTTGACTATAAAGGATAGACTACTGAGCTACTCAGTCAGCATCGTGCGTTCTTTTACTCAAGTTGTTCACTCCACTTTGGACTCTCTGGTCGAGTGTTCTTTTATCGTGGTTCTCTCCACCTGATTTCCCTTTTTCTACCCGCGGCAGAAAAAGCGGAAATACGACGTCTGGCCGGACTCGAACTTCTTTTGTTCGAAACGTGTAGGTTAAACCACTGAGCTACAGTCAGGTTAAACCACTGAGCTACAGTCAGCGCAGACTGAGTAGTCCAGTGGGCTATCCTTTATATTCGAACAAAAAAAGTACCTTTGGGCTCGATACGGCCTCCCGCCGGAAACATCCTCCAGGGTTGATCGGACCCCTAATCAGCGCCTGCTTTTTCCTTCATATGGTCCCCCTCCCTAGTCGTGAATTATTTTACTCAAGTGGTTTACCCCACGTTCGACTCTCTGGTCGTGTGTTTTTTTTTATCGTGGTTCTCTCCACTTGAGTTTCCTTTGTCTGCCCAACGCAGAAAAAGCAGGAATACGACGTCTGGCGGGACTCGAACCCCGGACTTCTTTTGTTCGATTGTGGAGGTTCAACCACAGAGCAACTCAGTCAGCGCTGGTTTGGTAGCTCAGTGGTCTATCCTGTATATTTCGAACAGAAGATGTCCGGGGTTCGAGTCCCGCCAGACGTCATTTTTCCGCCTTTTCTGCCTGGGATAAAAAAAGGGAAATCAAGCGGAGAGAACCACGATAAAAGAACATCCGACCAGAGAATCGGAAGTGGAGTGAACCACTTGACTAAAAGAACTCACAACTAGGGAGGAGGGCCATGTGAAGGAAAAAGCAGGCACTGATTAGGGGCCTGATCAACCCCGGAGGACGTTATCGGCGGAAGGCCGTATCGAGCCCAAAGGTACTTCCTTTGTTCGAAATATAAAGGATAGACCACTGAGCTACTCAATCAGCGCTGACTGAGTAGCTCCTCAGCGGTTCAACCTTTATAAACGAACAAACGCCCGCCAGTATTTATTGGAAGCAACGCTACTTCTTCACTAAAACACTGATATTCTATACAAAAGCATAGGCTCGTGCAGTGTAACTCCCCCATTCCCGCGAAAATACTAAGTGAAGACAATCAGCAAAAAAGAACCCCTACGGTTTGATCGTCTGCACTTCTCAATTTCAGGCCCTGAATTCGCTGATCAACTTGAGGTAGTGCGGCCTTTGCTTTCTGGAATGCTTCGTGCCAATGTCAGCAAGCTGGTCCTCTGCCCTAACACATTTGGCGGTGATTCTGCCCTCCTTGGCTAGTTTCTGGATGAAGAAGTACCGTAGAGCCACGTGCTTGACTCGCGAACTGTAGATCCGATTTCTGGCGACGTGCAGAGCCGAGGTGTTGTTGATATGTAGTGGTACGCTGTCGAAGCGCGTGCCGAACCTCAGTTCGTTCATCATGCTAGAGCAGAACACCGCTTCCTTCATCGCTGGCGCTGCGGCCACGAGTTCTGCCTCCATAGTAGATGGCGTTGTCAGCCCCTGCAGCCCCACCTTGGAGCTAACCGGGGCGTTCACAAGGAAGACAAATATACGAAGACATCGACTTGCCGTTATCCGGGTTGATGCCCTAGTTTGCATCGAAGAATGCAGTCAACTTCAAGTCACGTAGCTTGTACGTGATGGCGAAATCCACCGTTCCGGCCAGAGAATGAAGTAGATGTTTGACTGCCGCTATGTGAGCTTTGGACGCTTTAGACATCGCCTCTGCCTGTAGATTGACGGCGTATAAGATGTCGTAGCGAGCCACCTGTCCAAGGCGCATTACGCTGCCCGTGATGGCTTGGAAACGCTGTTTTCCCTCTTTACTTAAAAAGCCTCTCCCCCGGCTGGTCCAGCGACAGCTCGTTTCCCAGATCAGGCGTGTACGTTTGATTGCAGCTTGCCATACCGTACCGCTTCAGCAGGGACTTGGTATATTCGTCCTGGGTGATGGTCACCGTCCCCTTCTCCCGGTCACGAGTAACAACCATCCCGAGCACGAGTGACACGTCTCCCATGTCCGTCATTGAGAAATGACTCATGAGCTTCTGTTTGATCCGACTAAGCACCAGAAATGTCTTCTGCGAGCAAGAGGATGTCGTCGACATACAGGGTCAGGGTATAAACCGCACCGCACTCCGAGTAGGTGTAGGTGCACGGGTCCGACTTGAGACTTTTGCAGTCAATTTTCACCAGATAGATGTTTAACGATCACGTTTCACTAGTTCGTCGGGCTCTGGCGGAGGCCGTATAGGCTTTTCAACAGCCTCATTACCAGAGGGACTCCGTTTTCGTAGAATTGCTCGTGTCCGGGTGTCATCTTGACGTGCACTTTCCTTGTGACATCGGCGTTCAGAAACGCGGTGTCGTAGTCTAGCTGCCAACACCCCAGATTGTACTCCGCCGCTATTGCCAGCACCAAACGGATGCTCCGGAGCCTGCAGACGGGGGCAAACGTACTGCCGAAATCAATGCCCGGCAATAGCCTCCATCCTAGTACAATAACGCGTTCCTTGTGTGAGTTGTCCGCCTTGACCTTGTAAACCCATCTACTGCCGACAATCTTGTGTCCAGCGGGGACAAAGGTCGCCGGCAGGAGGGTGTAGACATTATTATTTTTCAGGCTTGCTATCTTAGTGTCAGAGGCCGCTTTCCACTGCGCTTTAGCCGGTAGAGCCATGGCCTCTTCGAAGGTATTTGGAGTTATTTCCGCTTTCTCCCCGGCCGAACAGCTTTGAATGGCTGTCGCGGCGTAGGCGTATATTCAACGGCAGGGGCTGCTCCGTACGTCTCATGCGCGACACCCTGCAGAGTTTTCTTGGTACAGAGTTTCAGTCCTCGGAGCTCAGACAGCGCGGGCCCGGTGGCGATCGTCGCAAGGCAAACATAATCTGAACGGTTGCGAGTGTTACGCCTCACAAACGATTGTGCTGCAGTGCCGGCACGCGTAACCGCAGGAGTCGTTTCATGACGCGAATGTCCCCGCTGTTAAAGCGGCTGTCATCCAGGCAGTGGTGTTTCCAGGGACGCTCCCGCGGGTAACATCGTCTGCTCCTGTGGCTCGAGAACAGCCTCGTGCGAATCTCCGTCCATAGGCTCCTCCCCGGGCATCGCCCCTTGTTGCGGTGATCCTGCAGCTCCCCCGTTCAGTGTGTCCCTTCTAGTGATCTCGCTGAACCGCTTCAAGAGTTCAGCCACAGGTGGATGGTCTGAAAGCCCGCCCACGGCGACGTGGTCAGCAGAAGCACCGGGAAGCGGTTCCCACACGGAAGTGTAATCGCGAAGATCGCGCAGAAAGTAGTCGTTCGTGATGTAGTTGTGGTCGTCCTTGCCGTTGCGTGGCGGATTAATCTGCTGGGAATTTTCTTCAAACGGTGGCGGGAATATAAGCGTGATGGTGTCTCGATGAAGATGACGTTCCGGCTCTCCATAATGCGCCGGGTGGCCGATTGTACACTCGATGGGTCTTGCTGTTGTTCACCCAACCACCCGTCCTTCCACCGCGAGTTCAAGTTTTTTGGAGTAGGTCTGAGATATGAGGAGCTGGAGGATATCTTGTACAGCGTCATGTGAATCTCGATGTACGAAGGATGCTTGCTTTCTTGCGAAAAGATCATTGAATGCCTTCGAGATATCAAGGTATTGCGCTGGGCGGAGCCCTGAGACTCTCGAATCACGAGGTAAAGGTGGTCCCGGAACATTACACATAGAATATATTATAGTATTTTCCAGGCTAAGAGCGCCATCGAGGTCATAAAATATAATCGTACCCAAGCGGACGTTCTTGATGGCGGGGTGTTAGATTGGGTAGGTAAGTGTGTCGTGATTTTCCGAAGACATCTCAGATCCAATTGTTGTCTGTTTTGCCGCCCCAATATAAATAAAGCGTCCATTGCGTACTTTTGTCTACTCGAGGTGGTGGGAACCCCCAGAACAACCGACCACTACTGGAACGCCACCATTCCTAGACAGGAAACTTTTCGAAATCCGAATACTCTTCGCTTTGCGACGTGCCAACGGATCCGCTGATTCGCTGCTAAAACCGCGTGCGTATGTGCAGGCGATTGTGCATCGAATGGCCCCAAAGCAAAACACAGCTTTTGACGGAGTACCGCAAAGGTACGGTTTCGCAGTGCGGTCCCTCTTGGACATGGATGGGTCATGGTCGTGCGTGCGACTGCGTGGTGTTTTCCAGCATGCTGTCAACAAACAGAAAAAAGGTGACAGCGCTACATCTGCCGATTTGACTTCCAACCAACGCGTCCTCCACAGAACAAGTAGTTAGTGCTTGCCTTTCGTGCTCTTTGCTGCTCACGGGTGGCAGTACAGGTCAGGTAGGTGTCTATTTTGTATATCTTCGGCGTGGCGTCAGGATTCAGAATCATCTCCTGTAATGCGCCTGTCTGTCGGAGGGCGTGCTATCAACAGCTCGTGGCCCACGCTAGCATGCTTTTAATCTTCTCTCCTTCCCTCCGCTCCCCCTCTCTGTGGGGAAGTGGAACCTTTGGCACAACCAACCTCTTTTTACTGTAAACGGTCTAGCGCATGCACATGCCACTACAGTGATAAAACTTACCAGGTGCCTGGTATACTTTCGTCTTCTCTCATACAAAAACAGCAATATATTATAGCATGATCGAGCCGCAAGGCTGTCAATATCATGCCCAGCATTGTCGAAAAATCGGCTTGCTGCTCGCATCGCGAGAGAGGACCTACTGGCCGCCGGACGAGGTGGTGCCTTCGTGCAATTTCGTGAGATATTGCACCCAACAATAATAAGGAGTGTACTGTACTATAATACCTCGTATTCAACGACCAAGCAAAGAACTAATGCGCGTCGCCATCACCGTTGAGCGCTTTATTTGTTGTGCATGTTCTACGACTGGCGTGAGCCAGAATTAAGGATGATGAACGAGTAGTCATTGCGTCCATCGTGTGCACAACGAACAGTAACTTCGTAAATTAATGGCGATGGGGATTCGTTCCACGCCCGTGTGCTGGGCTCCCCGCGCCGTACTTCTACGAGTACCAATCGTCATCTCCCCTTTTTCGTTAGCCCTCGTCGGTGACACAATTAAGTGGACAATGCCCTATTGAAAGGGCAACGACGAGACGACAAGACCTCCCGCCTTTGGATAGGGGGTAATACGTATGCGTACTCGTAGCGGAAGCACTGATAACCTGAAGTTGGCAATTTCAGTGTTTCATGTTCAAGTATGATGCAGGCTGTCGTTAGTATAAAAGAAACACATATTCATACCGGTAACACAGCCGTCGACGTAAAGTCGACAATTAACCGAGGATTTGTTCGTACTCGTCTCTGGATCGCCCTACATTAAAATGCGAAATATACGAATCGTGCTTTCAAAGATCGTGCTTCTTGTAAAATTCAGAATGCATTCCTACTCGAGGTTTATATATTACCGCCCACCGCCCACATCTCATCGTACAGTGTTGGATCCCTCCCGCCACCCCGCCCGCCTCCGTCTGCGATGTTGCTACTAGCCTGCTGTCGCCGTCAAGCTCCAGTCTCAGTCTACTCGCACACATACTGGTACCGGTACATAGCCGGCCGGTACAGTCAAGATATCAAATGTCAAGTTACCGGATACCGGTCTACCGGTCGGCCTGTTCGATTCAATAACGGTGGCGACGGTTTCATTTTCATAAACAGAACGCCGGAATATCATGTGAAACCTCCACCTGCTACATACTCTGTATACCACCCGTAATGAGGCTATTGTCTGCTGGGTAGCTTCCCACAAGCTCAATCCAACTGCATGATGCCTTCTGCCACGCGATCACCCGCTAGAATCCTAGGGTGGGGCTTGGCAATACTTGCCCTTTCTTCAAGTGGGGCTGCTTTCGTGGTTAAACCTCGTTCGCTCAGCACCCTTCAACCCAGCAAACATGAGGTGCGGCGAAATAACGTACCCATAACGCATTGCAGCACAGCTTGTGAGGCGTGAGCATTGAACATGTCATCGTGTTTTCCCCACGAAGCAAGAGTGTGTACTGAGGCTACATCACTACCTAGCATGAGCTCCTGTAAATTCTGAGTGTCTGTGTGTTCTCGTGGCTTTCGTTGCAGTTCCAGGTGCAAGAAGGCTCTCCGCGCTTGAATACCCTGCCGCGATCACTTGCAGTTCGTGGTGGAGCCGACAAGGTGAGCCAGCGAGCCAGCACTACTGTGGCCAAGATCGTGTGTTGAAGGCTTTGGGTAGCGAATGATGACACGGTTGGAGCTTTTTGCAAGCCATGACGGACTGCCACATGACCTCCTCGGCAGGCGCGCTTGGCATTGGGCCAGCTCAACCCGCCGCATCATACTTTAATAGCTTTACTTTCTACCCGGTGTATTCTACCAGGTACCAGGTATTATTTAATAACAGCCAGTCGACACCAATATGAGTACGAGCCGTGTCCAAAATCATTTGACGCTTGCGATTATCCACGCAATCGCACCCTTTTTTTATAAAATGATGAAATACGTCAGCTGTGAGTTCGACTGATTACATAGTTGATACTCAACTTTGTAACCGCGCACTCATTGATTCGTGCTCTCTACAACACAATAGGTCCACCAGGTTGCCACGCAGGCAGAGCTCGAAGAGATTATTTCGAGCAGTGGGGATGCTCTGGTGTGCATCGATTTCACTGCCACGTGGTGTTCCCCGTGCCAGCAAATCGCCCCTGCCTTCCAGCAGCTGAGCGAAGAGTTGACAGACGTCGTGTTTCTCAAGGTCGACGTCGACGAGAATGAGGTGAGCGCTTCTTCATTCTCATCACTGCCTGGTACACCAGTAGTGGTGTCATGCCTAGTCCACTCGAAGCGTGCCCCCCTTGCCTACACTGCCCTCAGTCGCTTGGTTCGCCCTTTCCATCACACCCTCGCCTTACCACCTGGCGCCTGTCGTAGCACGTGGCGATCGTTTCGGAGGCTGTTTCTCACCACGTGACTCTACGTGCGCCACTACTACTGTTGATACCTCGTATGAATTGCACATGCGACAAGACGTACCGCTCGTAGCTATTCCTTCCGCTGGCTTTCGGTGTGGTACCCCAGATATTTTTTGAGACAACAACAACAACGCACTCTCAATACCGCAATACCGTACCGTGCGTGAAGAGCGCAACCAGCGTCTGTAGCGTGAAACACAGCAATATTAAGGCTATTAATAGATGATGTTGTACTGCTGTCATACCTGTATCCCAATGACTGAATCTGATCGGCTCAAAGCCGCAAAGTGGACAGACCTCTCTCTCATAATTATGTGTGTAGGCATTGAAAAGAGCTCTACGATGGAGGTGCCATCGCGGCCGTGTTGGATATACTGTTGTCATTCGTTTTCTCGAAGTCATGCCGAACGTTGAATAATTCAATGCACCCAACTCTGACATCTCCTACCAGGTATTACAGTACATGCATCCTCCCTTAGCGGCCGCTCCACGCAGAAGCAACGTGCACGCTGGAGGCTGCGTACTATTAATATTACAATACTGGTATATCGTCAACACCTTCAAGGCCGTTTCACGAACCATGAAAAGTCGTTTGAAGTCTAAGATGACCTAGAATCAGCAGATGCCGTGAACACGGAACAAGCCTGATGTCCGACCGACGCATCACTCACCTTGCAAAGTTGGGGATCGTTCAGTTTTTATTCAGCTTAATACCTTACGTGTGTCGAATTAAAAAATGCTCGTCCAAAGCCCCCCCTAGCGGATGAGTGCAACCGGTCGATGTATGCCAACTGTCGGAATCTCGTTCAAGTCAGTATTTTTAGCAGTTGGCTCGAGAGAATCGCCGCATGATTCCTGACCTGGTCGGCGAATATCGTTGCAGCTCGTTGCCGCTTTGGTACTACAATAGTAGTATCAATAATCCTTGATCGGCTGAGAATCGCCACCAACCAAGCTTCGTGGCGACGCCATGCGATAGCATTTGGAGGTGCGAGCCATTGTAAGTAGTGGGCTCGAGGCACAGGGTGACAACAGGACTACTGTGGCACTGCCCACGTACACATGGTCTGTTTCTCTGGGCGAGTCAAGATCGTGTTGCGTATTGGTGTCCTACGTCAGCATCCCCCCCCCCTCCCGCTTTTATCGCGCGATTGGGCGATAAAACCTTCGACGTTTCGATTCAGCCGCAAGGTAACTTGTCAATAGCTCGAAACTAGCCGCCAACCATAGCCATGGCATTTTTTTCACCTGTAAAGGCTCCCCCCGACTACTATGGGGGTTGAAACACTCATCTCGCTCCCTCAGTGAAACGTGTATCAATTTGATATTCAGCACGCAAGACATGTTCTAACTCTTGTTCCTATGTTTGCACTGAATCAGGAAACAGCGCAGAAATACGAGGTGTTTCAAATGCCGACGTTCCTCTTCATAAGAAGCGGAAAAGTTGTGGAGCAATTCTCGGGGGCAAATGCGGCCGTGCTTCGACAGAAGATCGAAGCTCTCGTGGGAACCAACGAGCAAGGGAGTGATGACGCGGGGGCATCAAGAACAGACGAGGAATGAGGCCAAACAGATATTCAGCTGCTAAAAAAATCGAGGACGCCGACAACAAGGGGACGCAGATAGTGCGGAAGACGATAAATAGGATTTTTCTTGTTGAGCTCGTCTATTAATAAAAGTAATAAATACCTGGTAGGCCTTTCTAGGGTTACGGGGTATCTTAATACCAGTAAAAGGCATGAGGACCAGGGGTGTTACAGTTACCAGGTTGTGATTAATGCCACCATCGTACAAGAGGCCAGCGCAGCTCGACTTCGCGTCAGTTGCAACTCGACTCCGCGTGTGTTGCGGGTTAAGTTGGTACAACGTGACGTCATAGAAACGATGCACAACCATACACAAGTGTCAAAAATACCATAGGCTCTTGATACCAAGTGTCATTAGTATTTTAGTTCCAAGACTCTTGAAGGATATAGAGCATACGCATCGGGTGCCAAATTTAGATAAGAAAGGGCAGTTTTGGAGGCGACAGAGAAGAGCCGATTTCGGGCCTGTAATATCGTGACAGCAATTCACGGCTGTCGTAATTTGTGCGCTGCTGCTTGCATCGAGCTATATAGGGTCGTTCTTATCGGAGAGCTTTTTTTTCCAATTTTTCGACATTTTTTTCGCGCAATTTTTCAATCTTCCATATTTTCCTGTTTTTTTTTCTCCTAATATTGGAATGTTAACGAACTTGATATTTTTGCTTCTGGAGAATTTCACGAATAGTGACAGAACGCCTTCGGATATCGATACATATCTCCAATTATTTCCAAACTTTGAAAAATTTGGAAAAAAACGCTCTCCGGTAAGAATGAGCCTTAGTCAGCCTGCGAATTCAATCACAGGCAGTCACAAAACAAAAGACTCTCAATTTCGACTGTTGGTGCGCCGACAACGATACACGCGCTCGCATCGCGATCCGATCGGATTGGCGCGTTGTAAAACCGTCATGTCTATGATCGCGTCAAACGTATACGTACAGGGCCAAGACCGCCTATTCCCAACGACAGGGTATGCCAGGTGAAATACATAATCTTAAGCAGTCTCCCCAGCCAAACATCGCCTCGCGAAACCGTCATAATACACATCACACCTCGTTCTCACGTCAAACGGGCGTACAGGCAAAACCGTGAAACAGAACGAACCTTCATGCCACAGGTGAAATGCGAAATCTTGGCCAGTCTCTTGTAGCAAAATCTTGGCCAGTCTCTTGTAGCAAAATATTGGGTCGCGAAACTGTCATGTTCGTTATTACTCCTCGTTAACACATCAAACCGACGTAACCAGGCAAGACCGCGTATTACCAACAAAATTCATGCCTGGTGTAATGCAAAATCGTGGCCAGCCACTCCAGCCAAATACGTACGTGTCTTGGATTCTGACGTTTTACTGCAACCTAACTCACGTACAGCACCTCGTGGTCATTACTGGTCCTCTCTTCAACCCCTCCAATGTGGCGCAACCGACCCGAGCATTTTGCTCCAAAAATAAGAGCGTATTCGCATGAACGCGAAGCCACATCTCTACCGCCGCCCTGCTCACACCCCCTAAGGTGGTTGGCACGCGTAGAACAGAACGACTTCACAGCAATTTCCTAGCATGTGCGCATATGGACGTGGCATTACCAACACAGTATATAGCGGTTCAACCCGATAGGCGACATTTCTGAGACGATACCTTCGTGCCAAGATCTACGCATAGGGCAGAAAAACTGCGATGCTGAACATGTACGCGATACGATCGGTACATGATAACGGCACGCCCGCAAGCCCCACAGTGCGTTCGTACTACGCCATAACTTACACGCGGACGACTGTAATGCTATTTTTTCTTCACTTCTACTTTCCAGCCTAACTCGTAGGAGCTTCAACCCTCGGCGATCTTCTGGACAAGCCGTGGTCACAGGTGTCGTCCTTCTCCCCCCCGGTACGTGCCATTATTTTTTGTCGCGCATAGGGTTCAGCATTCCCACTGCTCGTCGATTTTCATCGAATGTAGCTATCTCACGCTTTCGAGCTTTCCGCCAATCAATTTTTAGGCGAGAAAAAGTCCCTACGAGCATGGACTCGGTGAGACTCGAACCCACGAAATTGATCTTGATAGGCACGCTGACCACCTACCAAGCCACCGGGGACGCCGGCTATTGTGGTACGAATAAGCGATGTCCGTGCGAGTGAGCTTCTCAGTCGGCGTGCCGGTGCATCATGCTCAGGAAAAAACCGAGGGGTCTTCAGTATCGAGGCTCATACATAATAGAGCGGATGTGCGCCTCGAGATCCTTGGGCTCCGGCATAACGCTGGCTTGCCCTGTTGCGTACTTGTTAGCTGCAACAGCGGTTGCCACCTTAAGCGATACCTCACGAATGTCCTCCAGTTTCGGGTAGACGCAGGAGGCCTCAAATCGGTCCTGGCATGGTGGAAAGCACAAGGAATAAGTCAGCAGTTGGGGTGAATGAAATAAGAGACCTGCTTCAAAAACAGGACCAGCCGCCACACACACAATCATGCAGCCGCAACGACAACCGGTGCAGAAACGGGGAGCCCAATAATTTGAACCAATTCCCGCCGCGTTTAATACACGGCCTTGCAGCCATGGAGACACCCAAGAGCATTGACACAAATGAGCTCAGCCTAATACCTTGGGACGTCTCTATTTCGTGATTAAAGGGCTCCATCGTGAACATACCTGGGGCACGGTCTTTGCCAGGGCCTTGGCGGCAATGTACATGTCCAAGTCCGTGATGCGCGTTGCTCCACACGCAACAGCCGCCAGCCCAACCCCTGGGAAGATGTACGCGTTGTTCCCCTGCCGTGCGATGTAAGTGGGACACCGGCAAGGAGGCAAGGCGCGAGGAACGGACACTGAGAGCTGGAAGAAAAACATCCATATCGCAGCGTCCAGATACGCTCAGGGGAGACATGACACGACGTGTACGCACACGATACACTCGCCATATCACACCTGTCCGGGCACGAGAGTTTTCCCCTTGAACTCGACGGGCTCGAACGGGCTTCCCGATGCGAACACAGCGGCACCATTGGACCACGTGTACGCCTCTTCGGGAGTACACTCCGCCTTAGAGGTGGGGTTCGAAAGCGCGAATATGATCGGCCTTTTGTTGTTGGCGGACATTTCCTCGATCACCGCTTGGTTGAACGACTTCGGCAAGGTGGATACGCCGATAAGAGCCGTCGGCTTGAGAGTCTTGACGGCAGAAAGAAGATCCCCAACATGCTCTGCAAGACGGGAACGAAACCAGAATGCGGAGATCACGGGCGAGATATTTGGAGAGACGGGTGACGTATCAAGGTCTCAACACAAGACACACACGTCATTTTTTTTACGCCACACGTTCGTCGATAGAGGCGATATTAGTGACGCCATTGCGCCGGAAAATGGGCGAGTTTCAGGGCAATTGAAAGTTGAGCACGCACGCCAGACAATAATGTGTCCCACCAAGAGGGGGGAGATCACGCATGAGCTAACTCTTGCACATCTCCCTGAGTCGTACGGAACAGGCGCCAAACAGCGTTTTCAGCTACCATCGCGCTTTGATCGCAAAGGTGCAGTCCTGAGAGTACGGCTGCTACGAGGACGAGAGCAGGTCCATTTCTTACCAACGTCGTGCGCAAACTTGAGCTTGTGGTGTTGCAACTCGTGCAGACGGCTCTCGCACACCAGGCCCTTGGAGTCAAGCATGAAAATTTGCTTCCGGCACTCCTCCACAGACTTCCCAGTCTCCACCTGTCCGACGGCAACAGGCAGCCATCAACAGAACAGCGGCTGGAGTTACAAACTGTCGTCGTGCGCGGGGGGATAATCTCCGAACGTAAGACTATTATATCAATACCACGCCTGCAAGCGAAAAAATTATAGGTGCCGTAGCTAGCCTCGCCTCCTTGGTCGTATATAGATCCGTTGACTTACACGGCCGCAAACGTACTGCAGTCGGTCAATAACAAGCATGTCGCGTGCACCATAAGGGCGAAGAGATTCAACGCCTTCCGCCAAATTGTCGTCCGAGGAACTCACGTGAATAGCGTACGCGATAAGCTCCGCGATTCCCGCCCCAGCCTCCCCTGCTCCCAAGAAAAGGAACCGGTGATCTTCCACAGCGGTCCCCGTGAGAGCGGTCGACCCTAGTACCCCCGCGAGGGCCACCGCAGCCGTGCCTTGGATGTCGTCGTTGAAGCAGCAGACCTGCATACGAGCCGTGGCGAAGGAGGAACATACACCAGTCAGACGCTCTTTCCGCTCGTACCCAGACCTTGCGTCCCGTGCGCAATTTTTCGTGTCAGGTACAAGGTACAGCCAGCCAACAGAAACGTGTGAACCTTACGAGACCGCTATCCCAAACCCTGCACTGGGTAAGCTATCGTCAACATCGGTGACTTCTAAACCATGCCACGCAATCCCGAGGAACAAGAAATGTAACGAACCGGTAACATGGACACTGTAAGCTATCGTAGCACATACATCTGCCAACAATGACCTCATGCCAGCCTGACCTTTTCCTGCCAGTGGTAGAGCAGCCGGAACGCGTTGCTGTTCCCGAAATCCTCGAACTTGTAGCGGACACGGGTCGGACAAGGGGAGCACGAGAAAACACGAACAATGGGCGCGTGAAGTTCAGCTACAAGGCTATGACGACGGCGGCAAAGGATGGCAAAGCAAGGCTGTCGATGGCAAGGCTTCACGGGAAATAGTGAGGCTTTGACGTATGGTTTGCCGACACGTGTATTTTTTGGCTCCCTGTAGCATGACCGACAACACACGTGTGTGTCCTTTGTCGCTTACCTGCAGCATGACCGACTTGCCGTACTTGTCCACGGCAGCCTCGATAAATTCGCCGATGAAAGCGTCGTAATCCGGGCCGGTCAACTGCAGTGGCAACGTGAGGAGCGGGCGGGACGACGCAACGAACACGGAACACGCAAGGCGACTACCATCAAGGACCGCAGAGGCAAAGTTGCTGTAGTTGGATAATAATACCTACCGATACCATGTACAGAGATTCAGCCTGCTCAAATAGCCAGCCTTGTCAACAGATAAATGCTACACAGCAAAACCGAGCCACGCCACTCCTCGAGTCCCGAAAACAAACCTACTGTAATACCACCTGAGAGCTGACCGAGTGGGGTAAAGGGGAACAGCAATCAGTTCACGAACTCACTCGACGGCGCTTGTGGCCGATGTAGAACGGATCATCCAACTTCGCCTGATTGTTGGTTCCGACATCCAGAACCACGGGGAGGCACTGAGAGGGGTGAACTCCAGCGCAGGCCGTGTACAAAGCGAGCTTGCCAACCTGAACGACCGCGGTTCATTGAAGGCAATGCCGGGGTGGTAGGAAGTGAGATAATTGCATGAACCCATTGAGCACAGCAAACGAACATTTACGGTCCATCACATTTTCTGTAGGGTTCTGAATCCCTGCAAAGCATGGCAGAACGATATTTCGTCATGCGAACGGCCGCTCGTGTTTTCGTTTGCCCAATACTACTGAATGTAACGGCTAACCCATTCAATAAACTCAACGTTCCGGTTTTCTTGCCCTCTTCTCACCGGAATACCCATCCCGTCGATACCCTGATCCCCCAGTCCCAGTATCCGTTCCCCGTCCGTGAAGACAATGGCCCGAATATCGTCCATGGGCCAGTTGTCGAGAATTGACCTCAGCTTACCCCGGTCGTCCATTGACAAGTACAACCCCTGAGCGCATAAATGGCAGGGGCATAAATTTAGCTTCAACACTTGTATTGACAGTAGTGCAACAAATGGCGGAGCGCGTTCTACTGCGAAAGCGAAACTTATCTTCCATGGAAACCATAGCACTCGCAACTTAGACGCCACATAACTGAAACGGCGTTCGTTGCCCAATGAGGGAGGTTACTCCGGCAAAATCTTGACAAACGAAAACGCCTTCCCCGACAAACCAAAAGCCTACACGCCAGTGGGGACCCACTGCACTTGATTCCATGGCAGTGCCAAGAGGGAGGGCGAAGCAGCAGAGTTCACGCAGTTCTGGCATACACATGTACCTGAGGCGTGTGCCGGTATATCTGGCTGAACTTCTGGCAAGCCTCTCCAACAACAGGCGTGTAGACGAATGGCATGCATTCGTACGTGTGACGCGATAGCACCGCGTAGTACAGAGTCGAGTTCACGTCCTGCAACCGGCCACGAGCGGATGCGAAAAGTCAGGCATGGATGACGCGCTTGGCCACCAGGTGTCAGCATCAGAAACGTGTGGCATGCGACATGCGAAACGAGAAAAAAGATCGCCACCACCAGCCCGGCAAGTACCCACATTTGGACAGCGGACACCGCCAGACTTCCTTCATGGCCAGACTTCTTTCATGCGGTCGACGATTGCTTAATACTGTAGACGGGCGCGTCTACCGAAAGCAACCGAAAAAAAAATAGGGGTCAGGATTTCGGACTGCCTGCTGTGCCTTCCAAACACAGTCCTCTACATACCCCGCACAAAGGTGTGGAGTACCAGTACGTTGGCAGCGAATAGAGATCGACAATCTCCGGAAACATAACAACGGGTCACCGCGTCCCCGCATCTCTCTACATGGAGCTCTAAAGTCCCTAATACCTTAATTTCCCCCTCTACACCAAACCAAAAATGTCTGCCTTCCTTCAAGGTGTATTCCGAGACTTGTGTGACAGCAGAAGGAAAACGGAATAATACAACGCGAGGGAGGCGAGCCACCCATACATCCTGACCTGTAGACTTTGAAGGAACACGTACTTATCCAGAGCCGAGCTCTTCCTGCGCAGTTCTTGCATCGTCAACTCCACTTGCTCTTCCTGGGGCGTAGATTTAGCATGCCGACGGTAGGGGGCGAGCTTTACCGTGTGTCCCGTGTAGTTCTTCTAAGATTGCTGTACTGCGTTGTAGATATGATGTTTGGATTTCTTACCTACTATGGAGATGTACGGTATGACAGCTTTAGATATTTGTTGGCACAATACGTACCAGGCGCATGATAGTGTAACATTACATTCATATCCAGTGGTATGTACCAAGTACGAGTCAATCCTGGTATAAACGGTAGAGCTTCAATAGTAATATTACCGGCATATATCATACGCCTGGGGTAAGGAACACGGGCGTCGCAACAAATTGATATCTACAGACCACCTATAATACGGTCTCCTCATATACAAATTGTATTTCCTGCATGAGGCCACATAAAACTTTAAAACCCGTAGTGTGCGCGATCGAAGTGTCACACACAGCTTGCAAATGTGAGTTTCGACGAAATTCTCGATCTCGTATATAGCTGGGTTTTTTTAACTTTATAAATAATACTTTAGCTTTCGTTTTCATCTTCTTGACATCGTGTGCAGGGCGAGCTTTGCGATCGAGCTCTATTAATAGGGATTGTATTGCCTGGTAGGACGTCTGAGATGGAACAAAGAGCTGTAGGATCAAAATGCGCCACTCGCTAGCCTGCCTACAGAAATGACGAACATCACCTCCTGCGGTATTGGACCACCCTCTGCAATCTTAAAGGTGTGTGCATACTGCTGTGTTTTTGATATATCAAGAGCAGAAGAGGCCAAGAACAGGAACGATAGTGAGACTCACCAACAAACACGTACGTACTCATGTACTGGTACGTCAAGATCTCCTGCGGCATTTACAGGGAGTTTTTCAAACATTTTTCAGTGTGTTGGTGCGCCGGTCACGTTTAAACTGTTGTAAACCAGCCTTCGATTGTCTTGTGTACCCCGACCCTCGCATGTCGATCTGCTGTTTCAGTATACGATTGGTACTGGCCGTCATCACTTGGAAGTCGAGCCTGATGTAAGTAATATGGTCTCGTCGACCCTGGTGGCATCCAGGGGAGTGTCATTGGCCAGTAGTCAATCGCTAGTTCTTAACTTTATGTTAGTCTTTTTTTTAGAACGACAAGGCACATCGTCGGATGGCAAGCATAACAATAATAATCGCTATTAATAGGGAAATAGCTGGAAACGCGCGAACGGTTGACGCAGCTTGCAAAGTTGAGTACCGACCGATCTGCCGACCGGTTGAACTCACAGCTGACGTACTTTTTTCGTTTTTTATCACCAGGTAAATAATACGAACCTATGAATACTAAGAAGGTAGCAGGATCGTTCTTCTTGGCAGGTTCGTCCGAGCCAAATTCTCGAACTCTCCGAATCACTAAAAATCTTGCGGGCGGTGGATGCTGAACCTACAGATAGTACGAGTCTACGTTACTTCGACCCTTCAAGGCAACAAGTGTGCCAGGTACGTGTCAACATACACATCAGCAGTCTATCAATAGTAATACTTACTGTAGTTGTAGGACTTGCCAGTAGGCAATGAACTGGTGCACTTGGATACAGTGTCAAATGAGAAATGAGACACACGTGTGCACACAAATCGATCCGGAATGACTAGTGTGTGTCGGCGAGCGGATATGTGGGCCAACAACGATTCAAAGTGCAATCTGCTCGCCCCCACATCGTTCTCGTCAGACGATCGACGTGCCTATCCGTTGATCCACAAGTTAGTACAGACTTGCAATTGCAACCACGGCTTTGGAGGAGCTCGCATGGTCTCATGCACCAAAACGCTTTGTGCTTGCTCTGTCCTCTGCTCATCTTTGCTCACCAGCCGAAGGGTGGCGGGAGGAAGTAGCCCCTTCAAACCGAGCGCTTCCCTTTCGGCCATCGTGAACCCCAGGCCTTTGTTTCGATGAGGCGTCTTCATCGTGGTGTAGCCCCTTGAGCCAGGATAGTCCTGCTGGGGGGAGAAGAGAGAACGGTTTGACTTGCCGTGCTTACGCCGTACAGAACCGATACAGCAGTAGGATCATGCTCGTCCTTCAACAATACCAGGTACCACCAGGTACCAGGTACCAAGGTACCAGTTATCTATTCATACGTACAAGACTGGATCATTTATCTGGGAGAGGGTGATTCCACACTAACTTCAATATAATGGTTTCGCATTTCGTACGCTTTGTGTTGTAAATCTCAGCCTAGCTCCCTTCGGAGTGCACGCTTTCTCAGTACCTGGGTATGCTACCATACATAGGTGCCCTCTACTGCTGCGTCCTGTATTGCTCTGTACTGCTGCTTGGCATGACTACTTGTACTAGGCTATCATATGCACCTGGTGCACGCCTTCAGGACATGAGCACTGCTGTTCGTGTACTTGGTACCTGGTACAGCGCACTGCTGGCAGAGCGACGATCAACAGGTACAGCTGTAGCACGTATCATACGATGTGAACCGACTCCCTC
Source organism: Nereocystis luetkeana (assembly GCA_031213475.1). Classification (NCBI taxonomy): domain Eukaryota; class Phaeophyceae; order Laminariales; family Laminariaceae; genus Nereocystis; species Nereocystis luetkeana. The sequence goes on along the minus strand of JARUPZ010000002.1, from coordinate 5,787,234 downwards.
TGCCACCCCGAATTGCTGTCGCAGCTGCTCGGTCGTGCTGGAGCTAGAACCAAAGTCAACACACCTACAGTAGCTGCCTCAGCAGCATGCCGTCACGGTCGGGGGGTTCTCAGTTATCACGTTATCACGCGGTGAGATGGACGTGTGTGTGTTGCTACGTACCTCCGAGTCGTCTCGAGCTGATGTTCCCCTCGGTGCTGCTGCAGACATGATCGGGTTTGGCGTGCTCGTGCTTGCGCTGGAGGGTTTCGTTGCCAGTGCGATTGAGATCAATAGCAAAGCGGTTGCTTTCGTCGCGGAGGTGGACCAGCTGTGCAAGAATGCGGTCAAACCTCGCGCAAGAGACCAACAGCAAACCATCAGACGAGAGTTCAATGGGTGCGCTCACGCTATGGTACAGGGAAGATGTGATAGTTATCTAAAATCCCCGTAATACTAAGTGCATAAAGCTACTATCTAAGGTTGAACTCCACGGACCACCAAACGCCGAAAAACACCAGTCCTGCTTCCGGCTCCAAGCGCAGTGTACTAGGATGGCATCTATTCTATCTCTCCTGAAGAAGACCGCTGTCCTGGTGAGAGGCATTGCCAGTCGCGCTCGCTTGCTGGTATGCGAAATATCCCTGGTTGGCAACACTACCTGTTTCGAAATATCCGTGTTTGAGTGTGTACACACCGGTTTGAATTTTAAAATGTTTGAAAAATAGTCTTCCGCACATGCAACTAGACAGCATGTTGACACGTGTAGCGTAGCACATGCAGACATACATGTTGCCATCGATTCCCAGAGAAGTGCTTGCAGAAGAGCATGCACGATCGCGATCTAAGCGTAGGAAGATACTGCCGCGCAAGCTGGCGAGCCGTCAGACAAACACAAGATCCCACCGCACATCGTCATCTCGGGATGCCGCGAATGCAAGCAGGCCAGTTCAGGGCTTGCCGGCTTCGGAGCGGATCCCCCACCAGCCGACCCAGCTGCTCTCAACCTTGCTGGGTTCGTTGGCTATGATGATCTGGTCAAGGCTAAGGGCATCCTGGACCTGATAGTTCAGCTTCCCTCCTTCGACACGGAGCTAGGTAAGGTCAAATTATTTTCGCGGATTTAGCGTTGTTGTGTACCTACCCTTGGTGCGTCTCCCTTCACCGCAGCTTGCTCGCACTGAGAACGCACACGAACTACACTGCCCCGCCGTATGTTCCACTACTCCTCCTATCACCGTTTGCAGGAAGGTACTCGGCATCGCTGGAGCTTTGCAGAAGTATCCTCGCCCGGTCCATCCGAGTCAAACGGCAGTCGCTGAGGAAGACTGCAAGGCAATCGATAGATATCAGTAGCAAGGATGCATCGCTACCGGTGGGTGTTGCTGGTTGTGTTGAGATTTTTTGTTGATCGGTGACAACCAATTATTGTTTTTTTTATTGTTGATAATCATACTGCTGTACCAGGTAGGTTTTACATATAATCACATACAGTCCGGCATACCAGGCGATGGGGCCCAAAATGCGTCCGATACGATTCATCATACCAAACTATTAATACCAGTACCAGGTACCTGGTATCTACTTTCGGCACGATATCCAAATAAATACGTGCATCTATGGAAGACCGTCGAAGCTTAAAAATGAAGAGTTTTTTTAGGGAAAAGCAGGCCATTGACGTTCATTGGCGCTGCCTACAGCCAGCCAATTGCCAGTGTAACAGCATGTAGCTTATCTTTACGGAATTAGTCAAAAAATATGTAGTGGTTGACGCCGTGGGCATGGCAGAACAAGTTGGCTCTATATAGTCGTGCGTGGGGTATCTCCATGCAATCATTGTCATGTTGTGCGTGTTTTGGAGAGTACGTGGGGTTGTAATCAGTGCCAAGTTTGCTTTCGTATATAAGTTGATTGAGGAATTATTGTATGCTTCATTGGATATCAAATTTGACTATGCAATCTCCATCGAGGGGCCGTGTCGGCGATAGGTACTGCCCTACAACAGTAGCCAGTAGCATACCGAGTCGCTGATCGGTAACATGATCGTCTTTAAGTCAATACTCGGAAGCATGGCGTACTATTGACTCATGAGGATGACAGACAGCCTTATGCGGCCGCTGGACTCCATACCGTCCGCGCACTTTCTGTTCAGCAATCTCCCTCCCCGGGAAAAACTATCGGGGTCGGCCGTGGATGCGAAGGCGCCCTTGCTGCCGGAGTGATGCCCGCTTCAGGGCAGTCTACTCAAGCTTTTAGCACCGCACCGACTGCGTGGGACTCCGACGATGCTCTCACGTTCGACTCCATAGTTGGCAATGCAACGGCCAAGAGGGCCCTTTTCGAGCACGTTGTTTTGCCGCTCAAGTTATCGGAGGAGGCAAGAAACTCCCTATTCGGTACGATGTGTGAATGACAGCGAGATAGATGTCGACTTATTATCACCTTATATTCACAACTGACCATAGCTATCTGAGTTTGTGTTTAGTACTGTGATGCCCCTGGAGTATATTTCGTTGCGAAAATATATACGGGAAGTTCTACACTTGAAGCACGGTGCTATTGTACGTAGCAGCACGCGAGAAGCACACGTCCGACTTGTGCCCCCGCTTGATAGCTTCTGCTCAAGATCGTACGCCCACGTATGCATCACGATTTACTTGAGTATTTGCACACGGTTGTGAACGATGTCAGTGGCGCGAGTAATAGAACACCGCAGTAATTGAAGCTGCTGTCTGCAGCTGGAGGAGCGGTGTTTGTTGTGTCTAGCTCAATCTTCGGGGCCGTATGTTAGTATGCACTCTCCCACCTGCGCACACTATCCCCATCCTTCGCGTTGTTTCATGTCTTTCAGCTGGTATCAGGTCGTCAGGAAACAATGTTCTCCTGCATGGACCTCCAGGTACTGGCAAGACGACCATCGCCCAGGCCGCCAGCCAGGAGGCCGGGGCCGCGTTCTACTCGGTGACCCCAAGCTCGATCCTTTCCAAGTATCAGGGTGCGTTTGCGAACAGAGAATGCGCCCACCACCTGTATGATAGTAGTCGCCAGGTTGCGTGTGTGGGTCCGTCTATTTGACGCCAACGTATCAATCCGCATTTGAGGGAAAAAGTGGGCAGGCCCTTTAGGCCACACCGCGTGTTCTTCGGCGCCAAATCACTTCTTGTGCCAGTCACACATTTTTGCTTTTAATATCTCCACCGAACGTTTCGGCAGGGGAAAGCGAACGAGTGCTCCATCAGCTCTTCGACGACGCCAAGCAAAGCAAGCCCTCCATCATTTTTTTGGACGAGCTGGACGCCCTGGTAGGTTGGTGTATACACTCGGCTACAACAGCAAACAATATTATGATTCGATGGGGAGCACTACACGGTAGTAGTGTCGTAGATGTGTTCAGCACGTTGGCCCTAGTTTCCGCTCGCTATGAACCCAATGCGAAGCTGCTCTCGTCCAGTTTGCATCAGCCAACCCGACATAAGAGTGAACCTGTGTTCGTATCAACAGGCCTGCCCCGTACCACTCTTCCGCTCGTGTTTGACGCAGGCTCCGAGTCGAGACGCACAAGACGATGGTGAGAGCACTTGGGTGTACTAGGTGTATGTACACGTACGACTTCAAGGGCTGTGGTGCATGAGCCCTTGCTCGGGTTGCAAGGGCCATTGCCGCCGTTGCCGCCAGCAACCCACCCATGAACGCTGCCAACTCGAGACGTTATCGGGTGTGTGAACACCTCCGTACTACCTGTCGGTGTCTGTCTGGCTGGCTGTGCTTACTTTTTGCACCTTTACACCTTTTTGGGATATCTCTGTACACGGTCGAATTCCAATGTAACGGTAAGGTACTGAAAACGTTTCGTCGTATGCCTTCAGTATCCTTGAGTGTGAGGGTGTTTGGTGTCTTGATGTCTGATGGTTGGCAATGCTTCTAGCATTGTACCACGAGTCCACGAGTGGGATCTCAATTATTCCGGACCCCGTGCCGCGCTGGTCCGTGCTCCTCGCTTGCTGTGGCACTCTCCAGTGCAATCTCGTCGCCTACTAGCCGAGCTCCTCCTGCAAACTTCTCAGCTTCGCCCGAAAGATCAGGTCGTCGTCATCGCCGCCACAAACCGCATGGGTGAGCTGACATGCGGAAGGGGAAGGCTCTGACTCCGAAAGAGCAATCCCGTAACCCCACATGGAGGGTTATGCTGGCGCCATTGCACTACTGTGGAGGCTTACTCGTAGTGTAGCTGCGTTCGCCTAGAGGACACCGGCAGCGCGTGCGCGAAACACCTCGAAGTTATCATATTGTGAGGTATGCCGGTGGTGTATGCCTGATGTCGACCCATCGTCGTCTATTGACGGCGCGTTCCATCGCAGCGAGTTTTGGAGTGACTCAGTCGCCCTGACCTGTGCGCTTGTGATTCACGTTCTCACACTTTTTTTTTATCCCTGGGTTTTTTTTTGTGAATGGAAACCTCGCAAACTACGGGGCATATTATACTGCCTTCATCAATAGATTCAAGCGTACCTGGTACTAAGTATCTTGAACCCACTTGCCCCTCCCACTACAACGAGGCACGTGAGTCACGTCTGCACTATGGACCAGTATAAGACTCGTTCCTCTCGCTTTCGGTGTGATGTTGTACTCTTGCCAGATGATATCGACATCGCCCTGCTTCGGCGTTTCCACAGCCGTATCTTCGTTGGTCCGCCGAGCCACAAGGAACGAATTGAAATGATCGCCACATTCCTGGATGGTATCCAGCACTGCCTCGACGACAAACAGGTTACGAGCCTCGCCGATCGCATTCCCGGATGGTCTGGCTCGGATATCAAGGTACACTTGCAATACGAGGGAGGGTATCGGTGTTTGGAGGGCTTAGGTGGTCGCCATTAGACCCCGGAGAGGGTTCTGTCGACCACATAGAAGACCCCGAGCCATATGGTGGAATACAGGGCACGGACAAATGGGCGAAGCCTCGTTTGTGCTTAGGTGCTCTTCCTTGTGCTTCTCTCCGTGGAGTTGCGCTGACTCGAATGTCGTGGATTCCGAAAATATAATATTGGCGTATGGAAGTGGGTTTTGAGGAGTCGCATCTTCGATTCAGGTTCTACGGTAATTCATGGAACCGGTGTTTCCCTGAAGCTTCCATATATTCTGCTATTGCGGCCTATCAGGATGGGCTAGGGCTATAGTACCCAGTGCGTAGCACGTACTCTAGCATTATGCGACAGTTTGTTTTCTCATGTGCGAGTGCGTGTACTGTACCGCACGATTATATATATTTATTTCATCAAAATAAATGGGAATTTCCCGTACGGATGGACACCTCGATGTGGCTTAAAAAAAAACATTATTGGTATGTACAGCAGCCGGAGGGCGAGAAGACAATGTTTCGATGTAAAGGTATTATCATATCACTCTATCCAGAAGTTTAAGGACCGTACGGTATGCATGTAACTACCATACCACCCTGTACGAAAAGGTAAGGACCGTTGGGTATTTATATACTGTAGTATAAATACACAATTGTTTAGAGTTCCGGACAGCGAGGTGAATCATCCCAAACAGATATCCTGATATATTATTCCATGTACGAAATACCGGGGTGTGATTTTATGTACGAGATGCCGCCGCTAACCCAACGCACGGACAGCGTGCCTCGAGAAAATCATAGCTTCTTCTATGTCTGTTGTGCCTGCTTAATTTGTTACCCCGGTTCGTCAGAGCCTTTGCAAAGAGGCTTGTATGGGCCCTGTGCGCTCCCTGTACGAGCAACAAGGTGGACTGGAGAGAGCTGTCATGCAGCAGCCATCGGGAGGAGGGCCAGTGATGCTGAGGCCGGTCCAGATGTCCGACTGCGGTAAGCAATCGCATGGTGTCCGCCGTGCACATCGATTGCAACAATATCTGAACATATCGTGAAGCTGCTGTTGGAATTCTCCGGACGGACCTCTTTGCTCGCTTCTTGCTCCTTGAAGGGACTATGAACATCGTTTTGATATTTGTTCCTCGCTCGATTTATGTTTTGTGCTCCTGAATACGTTATGTCTTTTTTTATCCGACGGCGTCTGCATGGACTGCAGATACGGCCTACTCGACCCTAATGGGAAACTCAGCGACGCTGAACACGGGTCAAGACTCAGAGTCCATGTGCGGCGAGCTCGTGGAAAACGAACTCATCGGAGACTTGCACCGGAGTGAGGAAGATCGGGGGGAAGGACACGGAGACGACGGGGAAGAACGGGGACAGGCCTGCACCGAAAGGCAGCTGCAGGAAGACTTCCGTGACGAGCTAGCGCCCGATTTGGGGGAGTTAGTAGACGGGAGCGACCTGCGTAGCATACAGCAGAGGGTGCTATAGCTGTTGGTGTTGGGCTGAGCATAACTCGAGGTATGCACTCTTTATTGTGTTACGGTAGTACTGTTTCGCTCGCCGTCTGACGTTGTACGATGCCTACGACTTCAGCCCAATCTCGATCGACTAGATACTCGTACTGATATTGCGCTTTTGTTGGCAAGTGGTTTGTACGGAAAAGCCGACTAGGGTGGAATGAGGGGCACGGGGACAGCAGGCATGGTATACGGTGCCGTGCATTCAAACGAAGGCTCGCTGTGGTGACGTACTGGCGATGCAGGGTCAGAATCGACAAAAGAAGAGTTTGAAGTATGCGAACTTTGCAAGTTTGCGAAAGCAAATCACCCAAAACAAGAACCCCTCTACGTGAGCGAATGCCATTAAAGGACCGGTTGCGGCTGGACCCGTGCAACACCTCAGTCACTCTTGAGAAGTATTAAGGGTACTTTTGGTTCACGTGGCACTATTTGGCTTGGATATGCAGCGCATGATTCGCATCGATACGCCGTACTCTTGCCGTGTGAGCGTAACGGGTTCTGTCTTGTGCTATTATAGTCGCAAGGCCTGGGACGGTTGGCTTCCTGCTGTTTCAGGCAGCGCGGAGCAGCAATCGCCGAACTAGGGCGCCTGAGTAGGAAGGAGATGCGCCATATACTGCGCAGTATTCCTTGGCAGCGATTCCCGCCCTATCAGATATCACCAAGCCATCGGAGATACCAGTATGAATTTACATCACACCGGTATAGGAGAAGCAGCGATGCCCGCAGTTGCAGGCTGCTTTCTATGAAACTGCTGTAAAAGGACATGAATGAAATACTGGTATGGAACATGGGCATTACCCAACTTGCAAAGTTGAGTATCAACTATTTAATCAGTTGAACTCACAACTGACGTATTTTATAATTTTAAGAATTCCTCATCGCTCTTCCACCGGGCATATCGAAAAGCCCCCAGCTTAAGGGACAACAATTCAACGAAATCGCAAGCCTCCCCCCTCTTCATTTTCATCAGGCAGTAGCGCCACGTAGGGTCTCTTAGAGAGGTAACACCCTATAACTCTTACCCTAAATACCGACCCCGCTGACGCTGGCAATTGGTTTATCGTTGACCTCGAAGCTCTAAGTTTCCGCCGCCGCTACCGGGCCCAAGGGTCGTGCCGCTGCTGCTGCTCTTGATGCTACCATTGTCTCTGCGCGGGTGTTCCAGCACGGCTCCTTTGATGAAGTCGGAGACATTCGAGCGACGACCGCCGAAGCGGTTGGTGTGGGCATCGGAGAAGGTTTCCGCCTCGTCCAGAAGCTGCGGTGGTAGCAGTTGCGTACGGTGGAAAGAGTCTGATGAACTCACATGCACTCGGTTGATGAGGGAATAACATGCACGGAACGAGGGGAGGGATCCTTGTGGTCGATGCCCTACCGATTCGCTGTCGCCCTTGCAATAAATCCGGGGGGCACGATTAACTTTGATCGTTGCCGGTACGAAAATGGTCATGAGGTATAGACAAGGGCGTGGTTGCGTCAGAAGGGGTTGCACTACGTCGTATCATGCCTTGTAGTCGGACGAAAGTTCTGCCTACTGTAGCACCAGGACAGAACATGACGTGTACCCCATGGTGACTGCTGGAGAAGTATGACCACGGTTTTTGTGGCGTTCTTCTAATCTTTCGCGGTCCAAAGTTTGGTTCGAAAGCGTCGCTTCTGCCGGTTGTCACTTCTATCCGTTTGTATAGTAATGCGCTGACCTTGCCCATCCTCTCGACGATGCTTGAAATGCCCGCTACAGCCCCCCCGCGCCGTCGACCTGGAGACGGAGGCACTACCGATGGCCGGTCCGTGTGCCTATCGCCAAGGCTCCTCGAAGACGTGGAGCAACTGCTTTGAAAAAATAGCGTGTTGCGAGGCAGGCGGGTGTAAAGAAATTCTTGGTCACCAAGGCGTTGTACACTTGCAGTGTGCAATGGTATACAGTGCGTATTTCCTGTTGTACTCGGTCAAATTCATGGTGGTGGGGTTGCTTGAGGGGGAAAGGACACTCCCGTGAGTTTTGTTAGCGAAGGAGGCCCCTGGAGTGCGTTGATAGTCGAAAGGATAGTGATCTATTTCACGGAAAGGAAGATTCACGCGTCGCCTCGGGTCAACTACCGCATGGCGTGACAACCAACACACCTCGCCCCTTCGCTCGAACAACTGCGCCTGCTGTACCCCCCCAATCCTTCCGACGTCGCCTCCAACGCCATGGAGCGAGCGTCCCCCCGAAAAGCAGAGCCTCCAATGCTCCCGTCACCTTCCTTGTCATCCTCGGGTCGCCCTCCATGTCTACCGGTCTCCTTGAGATCTGGTACCGCTAGCCCACCGGCGTCGTTACGCGCCCCATTTGCAGCTTTCTCCTGTGCAGCAGCGGTGGAGGCTGTGCTTTCCCTCTGTTGCCGCAACAGCTGCGCCTTCTTGAGTGGGGACGCTTCTGCAGGAGGGAGAGATCTGCTACCGGAGCTGCGGCGTTTTCGAGTGTGGTGGTGATGGTGATGGTGGTGGTGGTGGTGGTTGGGGCGGTGGTGTGGGCGGTGTTGTGGCACAGGGTCTGGGAACGTTGTCCCCTGCTCCGCTGCTTGCGCAGCTGCTGCCATCTTGCTGGCTTTTCGCTCGTCGATTCGTGCAAGCACTGTCTTGGCTTCGGATACTTCTGCGTGCGCCATAGCTTCGACGTTCACACTGGAGAGAGGAGTGGACAGCGGAGAACAACTGTTTTTGTGCACTCCACCCAGTCGACATTTTAGTGTATCTCAAATATTTTTTTGCCCACCTAGGTGCGTGGAACGCTGTGGTCTTGGTCTAAACACAGAGGTAAACAGTTGGTCACGAGACGAAAATACGAAGCATTTGCTCTGCCACAAGACGAACATTACCAAAACCATGTGCAAACCAATGACCCACTGACCACGGTAGTACGTGAAAATGCCAGAGGCGAAGCATTTTGTACCTGAAGGACCATCGCGGGTTTGGCGCATGTGGGGCGAGCCCTTGCAGAAGCATCCCTTGCGGCCTGCCGTCTAACGTCCACGCCTTCACGCAACGATCTCCTCCACTCGTGAGCAGCGCGGGGGGGTCTGTGGGCACAAGAACGACTAGCCCGATTGCATCCTCGTGCGCACCTTCCGCGCCCCATCGGAAATCCACCATGTCACTGGAGACCTGTGCGACGGAAGCGACAAAAAAAATGGAGATGGGATTGGCTCGTACGGTGGCATACCTTGAAGTCATATCCTCTGCTTGACTCCCTCATGTCGTGGAATGAAAGCTATACGCTACAGAACGAAATACTCACACTTGATCGGCCGTCTTCTTCGGCCGGGGCAAGGTAGGCGCCTAGGACGTACGTCGCTTGCATGTCTCCGTACGAGATCTTAGTGCAAGGATACACCCCCCTTCCAACGGCAGATCCCCGTTCTAGCTAGGTTTTACTGAGGTGGTTTCACTTAGCGAGCTTCTACTACTGCGGACGCTCCGCATACAGAATACTGTTGTGGATGAAAAATGGCTGCAGCCAAACCTGTTTCGCTGTCATTGTCGTCGCGCTCCCCATCCTTTGGAGTATGCTTCCTTTTTGTGTCCCGTGCATCTCCTGTCAAACCAATGGGCGTGTTTGTGCCAGTAGCCAGTAAGAGCGTAGCCGAGGGCACGGGTTGAGGAGGGGTATGCCATAGGTATATACTGGGCCGTAGGGGCCCAACCTCCAAGATTAGTTTTGGTTCAACTAAAAAAGAGAGTTCCACGCCATTGGGGCAAACAGTATTCACCACGCCTCATTTTCATGGCAGTCTACGCTGTCTCCAACAGCCCCCAGTCCTCAATTACTCGGCGTTTGCGGTTTTACAGTGCTTGCCTAGATTCGCAAGCTGCGTGCCTACCTTTTCGTTTTTCGTTTCCGCACTGTCCTTCCGCGAGGTTCCCATCCCCCCCTGACTTCGGTTTCCACCTCGATAGGAATCGGCATATCCAACTGCGACCTCCCGCACGGGATCCACCCCGAGTGTTTCCAAAACTCTCTGGAGGCTCCAACACCGCAACCTTCCTGTTTCGTCCCCCGTGAAAAGGCAAGCTGTCTCGGGGTGCCATTGTGCGCTGAGAACCTTGCAAGAGGAAAACATGTGTCGAAGAGCGCGTGGGAGTGTCTGTCGCGACATTGTCGAGAAGTACCACCGCTTTTTCACGTAGCCGTATCATGTGAAGATATGGCAGGAGGGATGTCACGTTGGGCGCGTTCTGGTTCGCTTAAGACGGACTGTATCACGTTCAGACAGGAGGGATGCCACCTCGCTCGCTGTTCTGGTTCATGCAAAAATACTTACTTTGATCCGATCACCGGTAATTAAGCCGTCGGGAGGCTACACTGAGATACCTGAAGAGCCGTGTCCTTCCGAGGCGTCCAGCGCGGATGGACCTTCCATTCGGAAAACTTGTGTTCGTCGTCTTCTTCTTCTTCCCCCCGGAGCTCCGTGGCTTGACCAGTGTCAGCGTTCCCTCTGCTACTTTTGCTGCCACTCTGCCCTTTCACAGAAGACGTCGCCCGTGCATCTTCTGTCGTAGGGTGCTCTGTCGCCCCCCATGCCTCTGCCTCATCCTGCCCGTTTTCTCTCGAAGTCGGTCCTACTTCTTGGTCTCCATCCGCGGTTATCTTTTCCTCGTCCGCTGCTACAAGTTCTTCGGCGGAAGGTTTATACCTACGCGTGTGTTGGGTTTACACGGAGACGAGGGGGAGGGGTGGAATACCTTGACGAGTCGCTGGGTTGGGTCTGCGCATCTGAGTTCCAGGGTGCAGAGTATATCGTAGGGATATTTCCACAGGACCACTACCCAACCGTAGGTTACTCGCTGTTCACAGCGCGGTCGCTGGGAGCAACATAGAGTTCTGACGGTAACCTGACTTGACCGAGGATAAAACTGGCCGTAAAGCAAACATTCTCCTGAACATGGCAGTGTACCTCAGCAGGGGGTATTCAGCATCTTCATCACCCCAAAAGTACGCCTCCGTTGGTGCCTGGTTGGGAAACGTGAGGACCAGCAAGCCTTTGAGGGGGCTTCCCTTGACCCCCCACACCCGAATTGCCCCGTCGGCGTAGGTGGCCAAAAGAAGGGGGTAAGGATCCAGAAATAAAAGGGCTGCCACGCTGCTCACTAGACCTGACGGGCAGTGCGAGGGCAGGAAAAATGCAATGGGTCCACGCGGTGAAGAAGTATCTGTGCGGTGCAAAGGGATGATACCCTGTAGTTTGTTGTGATAAAGCAGCGCCGGATGCAAAGTCGTTTTCCGACGTCGAAGCCGCTAAACAAGCATATATCTAACGGTGCCAATATGGTATTTTGCATAGCGTCGAAGCTCTCCTTTCGGCAATCTGCGGCTGGGTTGCATTGGAAAGAGAAAATCTCGCCGCGAAGGAGAGTATATCAATTCACCCTCGATCGTGACCTCTGCCTGCCAGCGCACAAAACAAATGTGCGCTGCCCTCCTGTTTCCACAGTTTACTGTCCCTGCTCGTCTAATGCCAAGAGGGTTCACAAGAGGAGTGCTCTATATTCACTGTACGCTGTTTTGAATTTTTGTTATTTTAACTTGGCGTGCCCCATGGGGGCCTCGATGTTCCTATCCACAATCTCGCAATGTTCCCATGTCGAAGCCCGATTGGTCCAGATCACCACCAAGTAGAGCTAGACTCGTGGGCGTTTGTGTGACTTGGTGCCATTGCAGGTGATTTTCTTTTCTGAAACTGAAAAATGAAGAATGGGCACCCTCACCTTCTGCTTTGCCGTGTGCCAACACGTGGTCCTGTCGCCCTGTGCCGAACCCCCAGATAATTATCCCGTCCTCTGGGTTACAGCTGGTTGTTCGTTGCCGCGCATGGTTGACGCCGCAGTTTCCACCAGCAGCACCATTTCACAAGCATCCGCGGTGATGTACAATGGTGTGTATTGATAAATAATCGTTATATCGGTCATAGTAGACAGTAGGGACATCGCAGAAAGGATAGGCGTCGCCCACTGAAACTGTATAACTACATATACTGCAGTTGCCAATTGTACCCGAGAAAAAGGCTAACGGCAAGGGAGGGGGGGGGGGCTGGAGCAGCATGCTGCTGCTACTACGGTTGCCGAAGCGATCTCACATATAGTTGTCCTTGGCGAAGATTAGTGCGTGATTGTCAAAACATTGGAACCAGTTATTCACATGCCGAGGAAAAAGACGGTGTTGTAGAGTGACATGTTATGTCGTTTGATTGAGGCACGGGGTCGGGAAAATGTTTAGCGCAATGTGTTTATAAAAAAGAGCTTCTCTCACCCGGCAACCCCAGCGAGAATCTGTGACCTGGTTGTTAGAAATAGGTTACAGCTCAGGGAAAAATGAATGGAATGTTGCACTGTCACACTCGCTCGCTGGCGCGTTGCACTTCACACCTTTTTATAGTGGCGCAACAACTCGACATCATCGCCCGGGGCAACCGGGAACACTATAGCAGGCGCAAGGCAAACGGAGTCAACGTGGAACGACAGCGCACCTGCTCGTGGCGACGAGACCATTCTTGTGCGAGTAGGCGACGTTGTTAAGGTCATCTGAGTAGGCCGAACCACCACCTTCGAAGGTGACGAGAAGTGCGGCCTTGTCAGGATCCATCTCGTCGAAGCACACCATGTCTCCATCCTGTATAGAGGAATAATTTCGGCCACCAAGAGGCATTGCTGATAGCGAGCAATACGGTTGGGCGAATCGTTCCTTTTCACAAGGCATTCCGGGCAGCGGAGTATAGATGAAACCCTATTATCTCGCCCATTAGAAGCAGACTACCGGCTTTTATTTGTCGGTATCCGCCCACCACTCAGTCGAGATGCTTTCCTCCGTTGGAAGAGCAAGAAGCAACCATCGCTGGAATTATTGGCAGCTTCTACGGGTGTGATTGAGCAAGCGGTGGTTCGCCTACGTATAACGGCCCGGTTCCCGGTTCTCACCTGGCAAGCGACCAGCACAGCTTTTTCCTGCTCGCAGTACACCAACCCAGCGATGGGTCCGAACTGCGTGTCGAGGTCCTTCATCTTTGCCCCGTTTCTGAAGTTGTAGACGGCGACCTCACCCTTGGCATTCCCGAGAATAAACTTACGCTCCCTATTGCGCGGTAAGACAAGGGTAAGTCGGCAGGGGCACTTCAGCAATGCCACAGTGCCGCCCTCCGCATGGTAGCATATTTTTGTTCCGATTGCTGTCGACGCGTTTGACATTGCACCCATATACCTGTTACAGCTCTGAAGCTCAAGCTTGGTGCTAGGAGAAACCGTAAACGTTCATTTTCGGCGATTGTTACTCCTTGGGTTTCGTCGCCGATTGCAAAATGCGGGACTACGTAGTAGGCTGTGGAGTAGGTTGTTTTTTGCTTCTGTGTGGCTTTACCTGTCGTCCAGACAAACTGCCGTGATGTCCGCGTCGGTGATACCTTTGAATACGCCTTTCAGAATGCCTCCTACGGCATCCCAAATCTTGCCGAAAGAAGTAGACAACACGGCCACGAGACGAGAAGACAGCGAAAGCATAAGCACACAGGGCCATCAGGCTGATGGGTATGGATGCCGTCGACCAACCAGCACACTTGCCATGTATCGTTAACTCTACATCGTTCACGATGATTATCATGCTAAACTCCGAAGTATGCCACCGAGACAGCTGCGTCGGCACTGTACCTCATGGGCACCAACCAGTCTTATCCTTCCTCAGAATCGCAAGAGACATAGTGCCTGCGAGAAGCTGCTACTAAGAACTTGCCATGCAATACGATAACTCCTACTTGTATGGGGTACGTATGCATCAGTTTCGTTCGATATATAATCTTTGTCTTGGTAGCTTGCGCGTAGCTGTGGTGGGCACCTCAATGGTCTTGTACTATCCTCACGACGGATAATGACGGCTTTCAAATATCTACGGCTCTAGTCTAGGCGTTAAAAGCATAACTACAGTATTAGTCAGCGTAAAGAAGGTAAAGTTCGTCCATAAATGTTGCAACTAGTTGTATTTGTCAACTCCATCATGACTGCATGACCTCGGCATTGATTCTGAGTCGAAAATGAACACCGTATAATGAAAAACGCGTTCCGTTCAGGACAATATTACGTACCTTGACCGTTCTTTCCGTGGCTGTTAAAATGGTAAGAGAGGTGTGGTTGAAGCAGGCGCACGTGACAACGAAATCGTCGGTGATGGCTTCGGTCTTGCACCGGTATTGATCGAAAGGAAGGAGCCGTTTTCCCCTTGCCAGAACCAGCCGATGATCGTCCTTCCGCACGCGCAAGTTGGGTCGGGCGTACACAAAAGTATTGTAGTGGCGTTTGCACAGAGGTGTGGTTGTGTATTGGTCATGCATTCTAGCGTTTTCGTCAGTGCAGTAGACGGTTACAGACCGACACGATGGAGACGTCTGTGTGTCGGTCGGTGTGTTTCTTTTATTATGCCCCCCTTTTAGAGCTAACCAAACGCGTCAAAATTGTTTTGTGAAACGGTGTGCAACCAGAACATCCTTGGTGCAAGGTTAAGGTTGCATCGCTACACGCGGGAAACATGAAAATGAGGGACCACCGGTGCATGGGTCGAGTCTTGGTTTCGTCACGGACTGTCGATGGTCAACAGCTATCGCTGCGTAGTGTGACAATAGTTCCAGCAATAAGCCGTTTTCCTTGCAACCGACAGACAAAAAAATCTATTCTGTTTTCAAGTGTAGAGCGTCTGGCGAAGGATAAATCGTGCCGTACATAAAGCAATGCCGCCTGTGGTAGTCTAACTCCTATGGGTTGCGATAGTATCGCTATGCGTACCGGTCGTGACTCTACCTTTGAAACTGTTTGATGCACAGTTGACGCAAGTGTTTTAGAAAACTTGTTGCTTTGGTTTCGACTGCCTGCTGGATTTTTGAGAAAACGTGCTGCTGTGCTTTCAATTATCACCTGCTCCTGGTTGGACCTGGTCGGGGGCACTTTGAAGTGCACGAAACACGAGGTAGACGCCTTGTCTCTAGGCAGCTCTCCATCGTTGTCAGCCTGGAAAGTCTGCACGCAGTGGAACGTCCGAAGATCCCACAGCTAGAGAGAGGGACGAGGAGAGCAGGGCGAAGGCACACTCATTAGTTCCTTGTGCTACGTCGTATCGCACCAACCATGTGTCCTAGAAGCATGGACAGAAACGGGGGAATTGATGGAAAGAGTGCCTGCGTATTGAAGTTTTCAACAGTGCGCGCCTGCAGGAGCGTGTGTTGAGAGTCATGGCGCACTCCTACCTCGACTTTGATGTGATGGGAGATATTATGGTAACCTCCTGCGTTGTGAAGACTTAGATGTTGCACCTTGCTCGTTCGCCGTGGGGGAAATGCCAGCTGGGGGATATCAAGACGGATGGTATACCTATCAACTATCGATAGTGGACGGCTGCAACATCAAGGTACCTTGACTACGCCCGAGGTGTCCGCGGTGATAAGCTCCGGTGTTCCCTCCACCGCTTGACATCCTACTAGCGACGCGTGGTGACCCTTTAGTTTATTCAAGAGGGAATTCACGAACGGTGACCTAGCGTAGCGCGCACAAAGACAAACAAGGGGAAAAAGCCGGAGAATCACGGAAAGCAATCTCGCCTGTATGGGCGTCATTTGCGGCCATCGACAATGACTGTTCCCGGAAAGATTTAAGCATCTACCCGGCTGACCATACCGTGTCTGGAACGAGCAAACAAACCAGGCCCTATCCACGCAACGAGGAGTACGTCAACCCGACCGCTCCTTCATTTTCCCCTTGCATGAAGGGCGATTGACAATGCTTTTGATCTTCTCTAGACAACTTCCAGAGTACTCCTCACCAGACATGGGCCTCGTGGTCGAAACCCGCCGAAATAAGGCATCGGTACTGAGAGCTGTAGGTGAGGGAGTGCACACCCTGAAGGCACGTGGGGGTGGGGGGGGCGATGGGACAAGTGTTGTTGGTATTGGGGTTGATTCAACCGACCACGTGGGGCATGGATTTGCTGTTCATTCTTTGAATGCGTTTGATAAAATATTTGGAGATCCAGGTACAAAGAACCGTTTCTGCGGAGGAATGAGTGTCCTTGCGTTCCTGAGCGCAGGCATCCCCGTCCTGACTGAGCTTCGTCTGTCGACGAGGAAACGCGCGCCACATCATACCCCAGCTGAAGCCTTACTGTTGTTTTTGCCTTCACACCGCAGACAAGGGGCGATCGACGCCCAAGGCTGGGAAGCCGTCGCGGTACGATTCCAGTATCACGAAAACCTATCTGGAGCTAAATATTTTCGAAAGATCCATTGTAAAGAGGCCCCTACAGTGGTTGCAATTGCTTCAATCAACTCTTTCCGGATACCTTTTGCGTGCTTCGTACTATCGACGACGCTTGCGTTACTACGAAAAGCGACGGCACTGCATCAGACATAAAAGCATTGGCGCCGCGACTCGTTCGTTGCCACACTCTCTTTTCCCCTGCCGTGTGCAGTCGTACCTTGTTGTGGCCTAGCAACGTGTGCACGGGCTTCTGGGTGTACGTATCCCAAACCCGAATGCTGGTGTCCAGGCTGGCCGAAACAAGGTTGTCGAGGGATCTCATGACCATCATGCCCATCACGATATCCGAGTGCCCCTTCAGGGTCACCATCTCCTGCCGCTCGCCTATGTCCCACCCTTCAGGCAAAACACAGGGTTATCGCAGGTAAGTAACGGGATTATCGCAGGCAAAACATGGCATTATCACGTTTTCACGGGTTGCACACCAAGTGGCCGATTTCAGCGCTCTATATAGTTCACTTCGGCTTCACTTCTACTCACCTTTGCAAGAGGAAACTCGTCATGCCTTTCGAGACGACATCTATACCCCATCTGTGGCGCCGTCTCTTGGTTTTGCTTCCAGACGCTGATTTGAAGCACATGCGGTACAGCAACGGTTCCTGTTACCCCAGCGTTTTCAACATTTAGAGGCCCAAATCGTGGTCTGCAGCGCATTTGCCTCGCATCATGAGTGCACCCCCACCACGCCCCCGTCGTGCTATCTACAAGGTAGCTCAGGTATCTTAAAGTAGTCCTACTAGGGAACAGATGAACATTGTTGTTAAGAATCGGGTAAACCGCGAGAACACATCCAGCAAGTGGCCCTTACCCTTCTCCGCTGTTGTTACCAGCCGACCATAAAAGGGCTAACCTCAACTTTGATAGAAGAACTAACCTTGTATTGTTCCGGCAGTGGTGCCTGAGTATAGCAGACGGTGCGAGCTTGACCAGCACATGGACATCGCTGCGTGCTTAGTGGGCCATCTGCTCTTGAGAGTGAAGTGCTTGATAGCGGGGATGTCGTCGAGATGCCACTGTAGTAGCGTCATGTCGGCCGAGGCGGTCACCAGGGTGTGGTGGTTCCCGCAGTAAGCCATTGCCAGTGGGACCTTCGCGTTTGGGGTTGGGCAGTGGCTGTTGAGCTGTTGTCATTGCTGTCATTGTGAACGTATTACGGAGGATGGTTTCCGTTGATGTTCTGTTGTTCTTGATATGTCGCAATCAAACTTTTGAGAACACGATGCCCTATCGGATAAGCATGTCGACTCGCGAAATGCACCTGGTGTTACCCAAAAAGGCCTCTACAAGGGTGAAGTCTCGTACAACCCCCCACCGGTCACGTGCTGCGTTAGCTTTAGCGTTTGTATCTACCAGGAAAAGGTATTTTCATTGTACAGCCATAGCTTGCGCGACGAACTTAAGGCGTCTATCGTGGGCGAGAGAGCGATGGATTTGAGATGGAAGCAACCTACTGTGCAAAATCCGACGGTAGAGGTATGCACAGGAGCCTTGAATGCGCCGCGGGGGGTACGGTGGTGAGGAGATGCCTGATCGTGACATTATGTCATGGCAATGGGCCTACTTGCCTCGACATCCCGCAACCAAAAACGCCAAGGGAACGGTAGGTTATTCCGATGGTATGTGCTACACGGACCTTGGTGCATACAGGTACTGTAGGTATGCTGTACGTATGCGTATGCGGTGGTAGCTTGGTTTGTTTGGTCGACTGTATCACGCTGGGTGGGTATGTGACGAATACACACCAAATTGAGCCGCGAATAGGTGTCGACAGGTTTCGTGCGGGTGCACACGTGTATGTTTGGTGCCTATACGGTTGGTCATGGAGCTTGACCACGACTTGAGCTCAGACATGGTACTTAGCAAGCACCTTCATGTTTCGATTTCGGACGTAGGGTGACGTCATCGCTCGGGCAAGTGATAACCACCTTGAACATGGCACCGAGTGTGAGATACTGGTCTTTATTAAGGGGCGGGATGTGTATGGTCAGTTAATTCGGGTGTGGTAATAATCACCATTATCTCCAGTGCCTGCTCGAAACCTTGTAGTAGTCGTTAATCGCTATATGACGTCGACCTGGCAATTTTCCCCGTGCGACTCACCGCGTTGTGCTTGAGCTGCGCCACCCTCGTCCACGTGTGGGAGTTGTAGAGATTAACGATCGGGTTATGCTCCTGTTGACGGAATTCAGTTAGTACGAGAAGAAATCCAAAAGTTGGGCAGGTATTAGACTATGCCGGTACACGACTGCGGCATTCAGCCCCACTGGAGTGGGTCGTATGACTCATAGAAAAGCGGCCGAAAGCACACCACTCCCAGCAGGGCCGCGCTCAATTGGTACGCGATGTACATTAGTTGTCATACCTCTCATGAAAATAATGGGACAAAAGAAAAGTTGGTGGCGCGCTGTATCCGTTTTTCGGTAGAGGTTTTGTTGTGCGTTGTGCACTCTGCAGTCGCACCATGAGAGACGGAATGAGAAAGTGGCCCTTGGTTCTTCTACAACTGCACCACCGTTTTTGGGGACAAACTACCTGGAATAAGATTGGATTCATGTTCGCCGTACTGAAAGGGTTTCAAAGGAGTGACACAGGTCGGAGGGTCGTAGAAGAACGTAGACGTGGACGATTTGACAACCTGCTAGATTGACAAAACGACCCAGCAGACCTGTATTGCAGCCACTTGGTGAGAGCCCGGGATGTAGCAGAGCTGCTCGACCGCTCCGCAGCTGCGATTGTAACTGGCCACTTCCACCTGTGTGTTGAAATCCGTACATTTGGTGAGCGCTTTACAACATTGGCAGCGGCATGCAACGCGCTCGTCCCTTTCTACCGGCTATACGAAAAACTATATGGAGCCTGCTCTCGAGCTACAGACTCCAACGCACGGCCGCAATAATTTTTCAACGTGTCGTCATACTCTGTTCTGTGAGAGCTCGCCCAAATCCCGCACGTAGTGGATACTCGTAGAGATCGGCCGACCGTGAGAGGATCCGGGAGTGTTCCGTGGTTTCACGGTAGTTATTTCTGCGCTCACGCGAAAGTATCGAGCCGCGTCGTGGGATCACCTGCTTAAGTCCCTGGCGGTACTCCGCGAGCTGGTCGATGCTCATCTGCGCGTGGTGCAGCTGTGCCTTGACGACCACAAAGCGCGTGAATTCGTCCCACTCCATCATGCCGTCACCGTTGATGTCAACCTATAGAAGTCCAACGTTGCCACGTGCATCCATGTTTTATCGAGTTACACACATCAACTTCGTTTTCCAGATACGGTAGGATGAACAAGTAACCAGGACGACACATACCAGAATACACACCTGGCACCTTACAATATACCCCGAATCAAAGCTGGACAACGAACAGGAGTAATTCACTGACAAACCCACGTGAGAAATTGTTTGTGGGGAAAACTCGTTGACCCGTACCGCCCGCCGACGTGCTGATTATTGTCAGGACGTGCCGCTCACGCACCCCTACGACGTTTTCGCTAGGCTTCTGGGGCTAAATCGACCTACACATAATACCTTGGCTCCTGTAGCACCCGCGTTTGCAACTGCAACTTCCGTTTAGAGTATCGCACCTCCTTGAAGAGCTCGACGAGATTGGAGATGACCTCCTGACGACTGACAACGACCTTGCCATCCCCAGCCCCCCCACCTCCGCCACTGCCACCATCAGTCACCCCGCTCTCATCTCCCCACCTGGCACTACCGCTATCACCTTTCGCGTCGCTGTTTTCACTACCACCGCTCGCGCCCCCCCCGCTCCTGTCGACGATGAGGTTTTCCGGTTTGTGTCGCTCCATGATCGCGCAGAAGTCTTCGAGGTCTACCTCGTCGTCGTGAGCGTGGAATTCGGCCTGTTTTGTCCAATGCGTGTATGTATAGCCAGGGAGGGTATTGATGTACTGCATACCTGGTAAAAGAAAATGAACGGTAACACGCTTGGATACCAGTGTGAAAGGGGCATGCAAATTTACGAGTGGTGTAGACGTTTGCCTGGGTATGTTCTTAATGACATGACCACAGACTAATATCGGTATATTTTACCGGCATTGTCTGTACCTGATGTGGGCGGAAGGAGTCAATGTCCGTGAGTCGGCGAAGGATTTTTCATGTACAATACTGGACATACATACGTATTTTATATACCAGTGCAATATATATCGACCATTTATGGCAGCAGCAGTGGTACAGTGGGCCCTGTCAACCAGAAACACTCACGTACGTGCTCTGAGTAAGGCTGAGCCTTGTTAAAAAGAAAAAACATCAGCTGTGAGATAGGGGATGCCATCGAAAACAACAACAACAACTGAACTCATAATTTGTAAGCTTGCTATTGTGACATCGACCTTGGGTATAAGCTTACAAGTCTGTTTTTTTGTCCAATCCTTATTTTAACTGTGCGTAGCGTCCCAACAAAAGCGAACGCTAGTTTCCTATAGGTATACAGTGCTGACTTGTTTCTTGCTCGAGGGCCCATCCATGGTGGACTGCTGTGCTTCAATTCGTTATTCAGTCTCCTTCTGATCAATTTTTTATTCTACTCGTTACCCGTTTTTCTCGGTCGTTTTTTAGAGTTACGCTGTACCAGTAGCAAACAGCTGAAACAAGGTTTGCCGTAACCGCATGGGGGAGGTGAACCGAAATCCACCGAGAAAATGGAAATCGATGATATAATGTCACACCTCCATATACGTTCCCCTCGCTGCCTCGGCAAGGAATGCTGCGAGGCATGCCCTATCAGGCTAATAACGAGTGGGGTAGATCTTTCTGGCGGGTGTAAGGCCGGACTCACCCTCAAGGAGTGATACCTTCTTGCTGCTGCCTGTGGCCGCGAGGCTCAGGCGGCAGTAGAGTTGGGTCGTACGTGGTGCGTCAGGCACGGAGACCTACGATTCGCGCGTCTTTTTTAGGCAGCTGCGGCAGAGCAGCAATGCTCAATCGGGGTGTCCGTGTGCGGAGGCAGGCGCCACCACAGGCCACACTACGGCACAGTCTATTGCGCCGGTAGGAGGCTGGATTCGACGACGAGGGGGGAGGGAGACTGAGCGTCGACGTGCGGGGAAGAGACGGATTGACCTCCCCCTGCGCCAGAATTTTTATTTTCAGATCAGAACCGCAAGTGCGAGGAGCATTTTGTTTTTCAGGATGACGGAGGAAGGGAATCGACTGGAAGGGAATGGCAACGAGTGCACGCACAAAGGAGCGGGTGGATTGGGCCAAGGCGATGAGGCGGCCATGAAGAGCGGCAGGAAGACGGTGCACGGAGACCCATGATCTGCGCGCACACTATCATCACGAGAGAAGCAGTCATAGTTTGTTTTTTCCTGGTATTGTTTTTCACGAGGCAGAATAGTATCTACCGGTACTTGTTATTAACGTCGTCACTTGTCTTTGTAGTTTAACGAGTTGTATACCCTCCATGGGGAATAACCTACGCAATTATCAGGGACGTGGTATCATAATTGTGTTGCACCTTTTTGTGTCAGACAGTCCAAGAAGAGATGGCGATCGCTGATATTCGTGTGGTAGTAAGGTTCGATTGCTCCTTTTTTCACTGCATGTCCGCGAGTCTTCACTCTGACAGCACTCCAGATAGCAGGCAGGTGTGTTCCTCTTTCGTTTTCACGACTACCGTGCGTTTCGTACGGTGCAGGCAGCACTTCAGACAGCATCGAGTTGGTTAGTGGTGGGAACGGGGGTACTCTATGTTATAGTTGAGAGGATATACCCGCGGCCATGTTAGTTCAGTTTGCACATTGGTTTTAGCTCGTGTGCGCTTTCTTCGTCTCGTGTATTTTGAGGCAGCCGAATTTTCGATTTTTTTTTTTCGGATCTTCCTAGGGCTCCAGCACCTTTGTGTGACCACGGACTCCTTCGTCAGAGAGTTAATGTGAGAACAACAACAACAACAACAACACAACAAACCCAACCCAGTGTGATCATGCTTAGGCCAGTATCGTTTTAATTTTTCCAGCCGTTCTGTTCTTTTTTTCTCAACGAGTGACTTTGAGCGAACGAAGCCAAGTAGGAGAAACCACCTAAAGCATGGATTGTGAACTCCCTGCAATGAGACCAACAAGATGGCCTGCAGATGTTTTTTTAAAAGTACTTAGTCTTCGAAGGACAAGATGAAAAAAAAACAAGCTTTTTCCGCGATATCTTTGGCGCTCAATTTCTCGCGCAACTTACCAGGTACATTCTTAGACAAAACAAGTAGTAGCATGAGCCCCACCGGCCAAGTCCCTCGAATCCGTTGCTTGTGTCTGCCCAACCAATTTCGCTGTGAAATTAATAGTTAAAACCCCTCGGAATCATTGTGAATCGACGTGTCCTCCACAACAATGGCTGCAGTGACAAACACGCAATAACACAACAATGATATGTGCCATGTGTCCATGTAATGTCCTGGCTGAGATTTATTCAAATTATTGCAAAAATAGAGAGACGACTCTCATTCAACCACATAAAACATATCCAAATACTTTGATATATTATATTCACAAGGAATAAACAAGATATTTTCGTGGATCTGATCCGCCTGGAACACGGCGTTTTGACGGTATATTTCCAGGGCTGTTCGCGGCTCAGGTCGAACCTCGCGGGTCAGATCAGATCGGGTCGGGTCAGCTGACCCGACCCGACCCGCCAGATTTTGGAAGCCTCCTCACCTGACCTCATCAGACCCGACCCGACCCGACCCGTGATATTTGGAAACCTCCTGACCCGACCCGGCCCGACCCGCGGGATTTGAAATCTTCTTGCCTCAACCCGATCTGACCCGTGAGGTTTTGAACACCTCCTGACCCGACCCGGCCCGATCCGACCCGCCAGATTCCGATTGACCCGTGAGATACGGGTCTGTCGAGGGTCGGGTCACCCCTTAACACGCGACATCACTTCTCTCGACGCACGGGTTCGACCGGCGGATCTGGCCGGTGGGTCGACGCTTCGAAAAACAATTTTATCGTCATTTTTGTACCCCACAAGCAGTGATATATATGGCTTGGCTACAGTGGGTATGGATGGATGCCGACATGCTAACATACCTTAAGCCGTGTCTTAAGGCTTTGATTTTGACGGAGCACTATTCAGTGTTGGTACGAGAGAAGTCGTTGGGCAGAGAGTGGAATGGTTTTGAAGTGTTGGATCCGCGGGCCGGATCCGCGGGTCCGACCCGCGTGTCAGCAGATCAAAACTCGCGGGTCATGTTGGCCCGACCCGCGAGCGTTCCTCATGACCTGACCCGACCCGTTGGTTTTTCACCACCTTCTGTTGACCCGACCCGACCCGTGAGATTAGAAAAAAAGTTGACCCGACCCAACCCGACCCGTGAGATTAGAAAAAGTATTTACCCGGCCTGACCCGACCCGCGATATTTGAAAACCTCGTGACCCGAAGCGACCCGACCCGATCTGTGTTATTATGTGAATATTGCCTGACCCGCGAACAGCCCTGTTTATTTCATGGAACCTGGGGGTACTTCGATCAGTTTCTGAAAAATCTAAATGCGTGAAAAAAACAAATTTACTTAGATGGGTCGTACGTATGATGTACGATACGTAAACGTGACTAGTTTAGCTGCTATTTGGATAATACACTGGCATGCATTATACGGAGTATATATCATAGCATACCATCCCCGGTGGCTTGGTAGGTGGTCCGCGTGCCTATCAAGATCAATTTCGTGGGTTCAAGTCCCACCGAGTGCATGCTTGCAGGAACTTTTCCTTGCAAAAAATAATGATAAGGAAGCGGAAAAAATACCTGGTATTGATTAAGCGGAAAGCGCGAGAGCGTGAGCTAGCTATATTCCATGAACATCAACGGGCAGTGGGAGTGCTGAGCCCTATGCGCGACAAAAAATAAAGGCACGTGCCGGGGAGGAGAATGGACGACACCTGTGACCACGGCTTGTCCAGAAGAAGGCCGCTGAGGGGAAAACCTCCTACTATAATACGAGTTAGGCTGGAAAGGAAAAGTGACGATTAAAAAATAAAATAAAATAAAATACCAGGTAGGTATGTTTTAACGATCCGGGTTCGGGAAAGCTGCGAAGCCACAAGTGATGCGTACGGGGCAGCAAGCGGCTACGTACTGTCGGCTTTTTCCTCACCTTGATGCTAGCCATCTGCTGGCCGTTGAGATGCATGAGAAGTTGCAAGGATAGCTGCTCCCGCGCGACTTTGTTCTTTTGATACGAGCTCTTTGGGCTGAGCGACCCTTCTTCTTCTTGCCGCCCCAGATCGGCCGCCGGGTCCGTCCCCGCCCCACTTACCACCTCCTGCTGACGCGCCTGACTCCCCATCGCATTCCAGTTCCCCCATGGATATGTATGTACGACGCATACATACATCAGCAGTATGCGGCCGACGATAGTTATTTAATTTAGGTACTCGTACGTAGAGATAATTTGATGAGTACTTACTTGTAGTACCTGGTATTTTGGTATACCTATACGAGTACAAGTACTCCTGTGTACGGTATGTTTGTGTGGAATAGCGAAGACATCACAATCCGCACCTTGATATCATACCACTCTACACTCTACTACTGTAGACATAAGTATAGCGATATGGAGACCAAGCGTTCCTATTGTTTCCGTTCAAATTACAGTTAGTAATGTACGTACTGCTGTTGCCCCTGTGGTACAACTCTGTGTTCGAGATTGGAGCACAAATAATGCCTGAAAATGTTATTTACGATCTTGTCGTCGTATGATGTAATCATGACATACCTGGTACATGATACGGAGTACTATTAATAGAACAACATCAGTATTATTGAGTGGGCGATTCTATGAATAACACGGCGGAAGAAACACTAGCTCCAGCAGCAGTGTCGCCATCTACAGCAGTGCAGTGTAGATTGCACGGTTGGTCCTCAGTGCTGCACACAACTCAACCGCGTATCGTGCTACTACTATTACTGCTGTGTATGATGCATGGTGTATGTATGCCCCACAGGCCCTCTTCCGTCCGATTGCAGCAGAGCCTACGTATAATGCCATTAAAATGGGCAGTGCATACATACGCTCATAAGCATCGCTTCGAGTAAAACACGGCCGCTCGTACAGGTCAGCTAGCAGCTGCTAGCAGCAGTCAGTGCCGCAGCGGTGTTTTACGTGTGCGTGAAGTTTGGGGGGGGGTCGCTTTCCAACCGCAAAACCACAGCCGCGAACGGCAACTGGATCCAACAGCAGAGGATACCTGACGTACTCTTCGGTGAGACTCTCGACCGGCCAAGATTTGTTACGTTGGTATACTGACAGTTGTATGTGTGCTTGCCAGGATACATCAAAGAACGCGGTGTCGTACAAAAAAAGATCGCAGGATTATACAAAAACTTTTTTTGACGCCTCACCAGCAAAAGCCTGAGGAGTTCGTCGTGAGTCTTGACTCCGACGAGCTCCTTTGAAGGCTTGGGAAGCTCTCGGTGGAGGAGACCATTGCTGCCTCCTGTGTGTCCTGAACCCTTCATACCAGGTGCTGTACTGCTGTATGATGTGTGTTCAGGACCCGCCTGAAGACTGTTTATATAGTACGGCTTGGATCGTTATTATTATGCTGTAGCCAGGTGGATCTCAAAGTTCGACCAACACAGCAATGTCATTTCCGATTTCACGTTGCAGGTGATGATACTGATGTATTGCTGCTACTCGTACCGTACCAGGTACTTGATACTTGCTTGGTACTATTAATACTATTACTACTACTATTAATATTATACCATGTATAGTGCTGTAAAAACAGTAACCGAAAGAAGAATTGAAAGATCCGTTTATTTACTAGGTATTATTATTAGTGTAGTACAGTACCAGTACCAGAGAGGGATATTTTATACTGAAAAAAGATACCAGGTACCTACCTGCCAGAGATCATCGGGTCATGCTGTCATCCTTTTGTATCTTAACATTAGAACAGGGTACCAAGCAGCGTGGTCTGGAGAGATGATTGAACTCCTCGAGGCAGGAATAACACTACCCTCAATTCACTTATCCTTATAGTATCTGTCTACTATTAATAGAGTAGAGAGTTCTGCCCCCGTCGTTGCCGAGCATATTATTATGGTCGGCACACCCGAGTTTTGTTGAACTGCTGCGTGCGCATCTATCTCCATCCTCCAAGCCAGTAAAAAATGCAGTGCAATGAGCGTGTTTATGTACGGTATGATAGCTGGTCTATGCCAGCGAGGAGCACCGCTGCATGGTGATCCTGACTGCGACCTGGTGGCGGCTTACGTACTGATTTGCAGATGATGACCAACAGGCACGGCTACACTAACTGAGGGCAAGATACAGCAGCAGCAGTAGTAGAGAGCATGCCATCCTGATGAAGGAGCCAGCAAACACCACCACCACCACCCCCACCATATAGTGTTGCTCAACTTTCCCCTCGGCTTGGGGTTGGTGGGGGAGAGCCTTCGGCATTCAATTTTGCTGTTGTTGTTGCTGCCGTCAGTGAGCGCCTCAGGGATGGTTTCTCGTGCTCCTCCCCCCGCTACCACACGTTCGAGCCCGAGTTTTTCGTGTGTACGCATGTCTATACTCGCACGAAAAGGAGCTACTGTGAAGAGGTGACCGAGGTAAGGGTAAGGGTATCGGACGCAGGTGTATCTGGCAGCTGGGAAGCAGTGCTTCACTTCTTCTGATATAGATCTCCTTTATTGATGACTAATAATAGAGCTGAGAAGGTGCTCTGGTAGAGAAGTGAGAGGTAGGGGGGGTGGGGCTCCGACGCTCAGATATAATACTCGTCCCACCCCACGTCACAGCTCTCCTAAATTCCTCTGATCTAATATTAAATGTACTCCTAAAGAACTTTCCTATGGCTACCGATCGTTCTTCTTCTGCTCATATAAGAACTTCTCACTTTCTGGTCCTATCTGCGTTAAGGAACATTACTATCGTCTAACGGGCTATCCACCCTAGAGAACATTCATTCCTGAAATTACGCTACTACTCTCAACTAGTGGAATGTTGTCCGCCTGGTTAATCCATTCTTTGAATCATTCTCGCATTCCTGAGGCTACGAAACTGCAGACTATATTACCTACCAGGTATATCTATATCCCATGAGTACTCCACTCATATCACATTAGCCCACCCTGAATAGTCGTACATGCAGACCACAAGATGGTCGAAAGATGATGAAAAAGTTCATCCCAAACGACCAGGAAAAAAAGGTGTTCGAAGATGCGGCTATTCGAAACAAAAGAAATGAGGCTATAGATTCCCCCACACCTCGTACTAAGACCCAAACACTACGAAGGGGTGTTTACTGACAACAGCCACTACAAGGTAGACCAAAGGAGGGGAAGGCAGAACTCAGAGCGGAGGAAGAGGAAACGACTTCAAGGCCGACCATCAATATGGCTTTGACTGATTGGTTCAGCCTTTTGTTCCTTCGGCGCTGGAAGCCCATTGCACGCCTTCTTTTGAGCTGGGTGGAGCCGGAGATTCGCATCGTCCGACGAAACATTTTTTCCCTTGTTTTTTTCCTTCTTTTTTGGTTACGCCTTCCACCTTCAACCAGCGCACGCAGATAGCAACACTCACGAAACACAGTAATGTCCACCAGCGCGGGCGAGAGACGGCCTGTCTTATCATATACGGTGTGTAGAGATAGCTGTACGTCAGTACATACATGAAGCTGGGTATGTAAGGAGGACAGACAATGCGCGCCGCCCCGCGATACATGCTGAGATAGCGAGGCGGTCGTTCACGCGTCTGATGGGAGCACCCATGGTTGCTGTCGCTCGTTGATGCATTCGTAATATCGTTCGCCACAGGAGCCGGCAAAGATTGCAACATTTTGGTAACTCCTTTGGGATCTACTTACCGTAGGTTAGGCGACCAAAACAACGTTAAGTAAGTGTGGTCGTCTTAATAGGGTCGACTGTTTTTGAGGTTTATTTCAGTATTTTCCCGAATTTCGGCATTTCTCGTTTTTTTCCTATAGGAAAACACCGAAATATCGGGAGAATACTAAAAAAAAAAGAGAAACACTCCTCGTTAAGATTCACCCTTAACCGCCCAAGTGATGTTAGCACGCAACAAAACGAGTAGAACGTTGCGGTATACCTGGTATACGCGTGGGGTACAAGTCCTTCCTTGAATTTTATTTACTGCAGCAGAACGCTTGACGAGACAAGCCAGCAGTGTACTCGATTGAATAGCCTGCTTCGGGCGGCTGATGCTGCAATTGCCATTGGATGTCAACTTTTCCCCCCTCTGAAGTCCCAAAAAGAGGAAAAAGGCTGCGCAAAACACCAAGTATTCGCGAATGGACATCACACTGCCAGACACAGAGTGCCGCGGCATTGTTTATCCCCGTAAATTCGCGAGCATGTGCGCTTGGCTGCAGGAGTAGATCGCTTTAGCCTTTCATCAAAGAGGCGATATCACCGCGTTGGAGCCAAGGACGTCGGCAGAAGCAAACGCGGCACCCGCCGGCTATGTACGCACAACCGCAGGGCGAGCGCCCTCTCCTCTAAAGCTTTTGTCTGTCCGGCACGACGGTCTGCACAGTCCCCATGCTCTTATCCATCGCGGCCACCATGTCGTCGTCATGCACATGCTCTCCCAACCCGTACTGCAGCCATCCTCCGAACGACCGCAAAGATAGCACATATATCGACGGATGTATCACTCTCCGCCCGCCCTCGAATCACTACACCATGCGCTAGCGGGTCTGAAACTCCTGTGATAGTGACCAGGATACCACTGCGCAATTTTTTCAACTCAACGTGCTTCTGCAGCCACGTTGGCAGGGTCTCTACCTTCCCTATCTGCCTGCCTCCCTCCCTGCCTGCCTTCCCCCCCCTCCTTTTCTGCCTCCCATCCCTCTTTCTTCCCCCACCGCTCCCCAGTCTCCCTCTACCTTCCTGTTCCCCTCCCTCCTTTCCTCCTCCCTATATCAACCCATCCCCGCAAGGGTGAGGAGTACCTGTGATACCCTTAGAAGGCATACTTGCCCCGGCTACGCCTAACTTATAAAAATGGTAATTTTCGCGCCCTACTACGGCCTCTGCCCCCCCTCACCCCTCCCCGCCATCCGGTCTTTCGGCAGGGCAAACGGCCACAGTTGAAAGGCACGATAAAAAAACAAAACGTACCCTATATATTGGTCTACGCCCGAAACAACATTTTTTTCCCCCGAGTCGAACCGTCTCTGCACAAAAGTCGTGGCAAAACTTCGCTTCGACCACAACCACTACTGCGTAATATTATTATAAAAGGTAATACATTTAGTCGGGGCTAGCGAAAAACATCGTGGCGGCCACAACTTACTCGTATACATTTGCCAGGTACAGTACTGAGTACAGAACAAAGACCAAACACATCGAAAACGGAGACTATACAGGCGAAAGTCAAACTGTTGACGTCCCCCTAGTCGGATAGTCTGTAAGACCCTGTATACGACATGGCACATCCTCCACACACGCTCGACACTCATGCTCTGGACAAGGGTTACTGCCGAGTCAGCTTTTTCGCGAAACGAAAACAGCTCGATGAGTGCGTACAAGCCGAACGTGTCGGAGGTGGCCACCCGCCACTCTGCAAGCAGCTACCTACAGTACCCAGAAATCGCGCCAACCTGTTGAGCTATAGGCGTCTATCAGTGTAAGGGTAATTCATATGAGGATCTGGTTTTCGGTTCGATTTTGTCCCGTCTGTGGCTTACGTGCGATTTCGACCGGTACCCGGACGGAATCAGCCATACGTTTCTTGGAACGAGTCCAGAGTTCCTAAGAGGGGTACCCAGCTCAAAAACTCGCTTCTCCAGAACCGTAGTCCGAGTTTTGCCTACGGTACATAACTCGACGGAAATAATCTGGAGCTGTCCTCCGCCCGAAAATTTCGGCGCATTTTAATATGGAGCTACTCCAGATTTTTTGGGTGAGATTTTGCCTACCAGGTAGTCGGCAACAATTTGGAGTGCGCCGGTGGAGAAGCGGAATTTGGAGCTGGGTCCCTCTCGGAGAGTAAGCAGACCCATGCCGAGAAGCGCACGGTCGAGTCGATCGTTAAGCGAGCGAAACACGTTTGTGATTGGCTAGAAAGCTCGAATCGATTTGAAAACTAAAGAACCGCGTAAGAATTGGCCTAAGGCCAAACAATAATGAAAACACGCAATCAGTACTCGAGGTCACGATATCGCCAGACTATCGACAGGAAGGCCGAACGACATGCAGCACGGTATATACCCGAATCCAGGTGGACGCGAGTAAAATTCGGTACACTGATTTGATAACCTAAGGGAGGCGTCGAGACAACCACCTGCCGGCTGTTGCAACCTACTGCTGAGCCCTCCAAACGTCCCTCTCGGGGTCACCGTCCTACAGTTTTGCTGCTATTTTCTAGCTGTATACCGCGTGCCTGGGACCGAGGTTCCCCACAAGCGTACTCCGATCTACTGTATGTTGGACTGTATATATACTTCGTACCAACTCTGTACATGTCACATGGGTGTCACTTGCTTAATCTCTGCCTCCGGCTACCATACAGCAGACAGACGGAAAACTAAGGCGCGTGTCAGACGCTTTGCGAGCCTAGCCTTGTTGGCAAGCCTTTCACTCCCCCGCCTAGACGTCAGCGACATCAAAAACTATACCAGGGTATATCTTGAACTGATACAAAATCTCCTAAAACAGCGGGTTTACTCAGACGACTGCGTCAATGCTCGGTTATCCATCTGTCACGTCAACTACTTCTCACTCGGACGTGATACGAATTGTCTCCTCCAATTAGCATGTTCTCTGTTACCCGAAAGCATATTCCAATCAATTAGTGATCCCTTTGACTTCACCTAGTCCTGCCCATTCGATTGCGCGCAAACCTATTCCTTCATTCTACCCTAAACAACACCGAAGCTACCCTCCCCTCCCTTCCACTCGCCCTCCTCCCCTTCCACCCCGCCTCCCTCCCTCTCTCCTTCTATCCCTCCCCCTCTCCCTTTCTCCTTGTAACCACTCATCCGCCGAAAAGGGTGAAGATTACCGGCGATACACCTAGATTCCTTACTTGCCCTGGCTACGCCCGACGCCAGTCGAGCCTAGCCTTGTCGGTGGGTCTTTCTCCCCAGGTAGTTCTTAACTGGATACTACATCTTCCAAAACAATGCAAACACTAGCACGTTTGCGTTAATGATCGGTTATCCATCTGTCACGTGAACTACAGTACTGCTCACTCGCACGTGATACTAATTGTCTCCTCCAATTAGCATATTCTCTGTTACCCGAAAACATCCCTCAACCAAAATGATGATCTCGATCAAATCCACTATATCCATCCATTCCGATTAAACGCAAACCTGTTCCCCAATTCCAGCCTGATCCATATCAAACCCACCTCATGTTCACGAAAAATATTATTCCGGCAGGCGGCGATAGCGGCTACGGCGGCAGGGCAGGGGCTGGCAGATACCCCTCACACATTTGGTGGTTCTGGTGGCATCGGTGTAGCCGCGGATGAAGTCGCCCCCATACCTTTGCACGCGCAGATGCATTCTGAGCATATTCTACACTGCTCGGGTTTATCATCGTCAGGGGGGTCGTATCCCGCGCGTCCGCTGCAACCTTCTCCCGCCTCAGTCGCTACTTCCGACTCGAGCGGGAGTGATGTTGCTGTCAGCGATTCTTGCGACGAGGCCCCTGGAAGTGCTGGTGCCTGTTCCGACTCGAGCGGGAGTGATGTTGCTGTCAGCGATTCTTGCGACGAGGCCCCTGGAAGTGCTGGTGCCTGTTCTGATGGCTTCATGCGCCCTAAGTCGTCTTCAGCGTGAAGGCTATCAAACAATCAAACACGGAAAATTGACACATGCCAGGGTACACGCACGAGGGGGGCGAGGTAGGGCCTCTCGGTTAGCCGCGCGCACACGGAAGAATGGCACCAATCAGGGTACGCGAGGGGGGTGAAAATATGCCCCCGTCGGTTAGCCACGCAGCCAGCAGAGCGCCTTCTCTTCCCAAGGAAAAATAAACGGTTTCGTACGCCAAAAACAATTACGAGGGACGAATGTTGTTACATGTACACAGGCGACAAGATGTACTGCTGTCAAGCGTGTGTTCTATATCTCCGCCGTGTCGGCTGCTTTTATAGACCCAAACCTTCTTCGCCAAGGCAAGCCTGTGGCACGGACGGTATCGTTACTGTCATCTGACATTCGCCAACCCGTAGCTACACTACCGTTGCACCCACTGAGAGTGGTTGCTATGAGGGCTCCTCTTGCCCGCTCGGTGACAACATTGCAGCAACATGTCAAAAACACAACAGCACATCCGTCCAAGTCTTGCTGCGGATACGTTGTAAGGGTTTGCGCTCTAGTCTGCGGCTCAAATGGCGCCGTTCAAGTTTGTAACGTACCTGTCCGACTCCAAGATGTTATCGGCCTGCCAGATCTTGACATAGGCGTATACGCCCACCACGCAGCCAGCAATTGTCGTAATGGCAACATTTTGGATGACGTTAACAAAGACCACCCCAACACTCCACGCCAGCGTCACCAGCAAACGTATGGTGGGCCACGTGTACGCCGCCAAGAGACCATTGATGTGCCGGGAAGATGTCAGCTGGAGCCAGCAGACGAGCCACCAGCCCGTCAACATGTTTGTGCCTGGAGGGTGACAACGTGAAACCCACGCGTATGCTATCAGGGCTCTGATTGCCACGTAGGCCAAGCGTGCCGCCTCTTCAGCCCAGTCGATTTCTTCGCGGTTCGTAGGTTGTGCCACCGGTACATCGTTGGCCAAAGCTGTCGGCACTCCTTGCGGCGAAGAAGCGACGGCACGATCTCCTGCACGCGCGTCGTCGTCGTCTGTGGCTGAAGTCAAGCCCCCAGCCTCCACAATAAGCGCTTCGTGCGGTGAGGGTTCTTGCTGCGAGAGAGAAAAAGAGAGATGGAGAGAGAGCAGTGTCGGCAAGAGTGGATGCCCAATTATGGCGAGTTTCGAAGGCCCATGGAATGGTCAACCATGTATAAGGGTACTTTTTAACAGCGGGATCGGAGACAATGATACAAGGGCGTTGGGGCACGCTATTAAGGCCGAATCAGACACAACGACTTGCCCCGATGTAGTGCAACAAACGGACTTGCAGTTACTTTGTGGGCACCTCCTGGCATCCGTCCGATCATGGTAGCTGCACGAGGTTGCTTGCGTCAATTTCTTTATCATACTCGGCACGGGCAGGATTCTGAGACAAAAACTGACTTCACTCAGAAGCAGCAGCCCCACGGTCATGTCAGGCTTGCGCCAGCCACGCGGATGTTTCAATCTACAACGTATATTTAAACTACCCCTCCTGGTCCGTCTCTCAAGCTGTCCTCAGTAGGATGCAGCCCACCCTTCATGCGACTCGCCGAACACCCTTCGGCGCTTCGCGCTTGATGCACGCAATATCTGCCTGGTTGGTGAAAGATGCGAGGGACTACGATCGTACTACTACGGCCATGCATGATATCGAGTACACTCTCCTCCCGCCCCGTGAAATGGCTAACGGAAGCAACAAATGGGTACGCCCCCTCCCTTCCCTACCAGGCGGCGGGATTGTGTGAATTTGATATTCGAGATTCCGAAACTAGTTTTCTGAAGAGACTATTCGAGCGGGAGCTAGGCGAGAACCTAGGAGAAAGAGCCCACAGGCAGGCTCAGAGGAGTTCACAGGAGGAGGAAAACGTCAATAATAGTGTGTCCAATTGCTTAAGGCCTTTCCTTGTTCCGTAAGAGGCAGTCAGACGGTGTGTAAAATACCCTCTGCTCATACAACACGTGGAACATGTGGCGGTACGGTAGTATGTCAGGGTTCTCTATCGCCTCGTCTGGGAGAACTAACGCACAAGTGACCACCACTGCAAGAAAACCCCACAAAGCATGGTTAACCCAAGTGACCACTGCAAGAACACCATCCACTCGAATTCCAAGCAAAATATCCCCCAAAACGGCGTCGCAGGTGTAAAGGGGCTACAGTAACAAGAATCAATTGCTCACCGACGCCGGGGTCTCAACGATGCTGTGCGATGCTTCTACTGCCCTCGCTGGATCGGTGAGAACCCCGGATGCCTCTGCCGTGGGGGGCAGATAGTCAAACGCGCTCGCAGTCCGACGTGCAAAGCGTGCAGCCAGAAATGCGTCGAACAGGTGCCTGCGGTAAAGTTGCCAGGGGCAAACACAGCACAACGGCTTGCGCATCAGATAATCTCTGCGGCGTTACCACTCTTGCCTTTCTTCTGTCCTAGGGGATGCTCGCCTCTGTCGACAGATGCCACATCTGTTGCACTCTCACTAAAAATGTTGAAACATAATAGGCATTCACAAATATTCCGGTGTATATCCAACACTAGCATACCAGGGGTATATATATATCCGGTAACTTCATCAGGTAGTGTGAGGTACTTATGGCAGTACGTACCAATACATCTTACACCAGGTATCATGCAGCTTGAGCCTTAAAAACGATGCCGCTGCCCCAACAGTAGTATTAATAGTTGGAAGCACGTTTTCAAGACCAAACACCAACAAAACTCCTAACAGTGTACGTACATACCTTGTAGTAAATACTCGACTATCTGTCCGGGAAGCTAACGAGTACACGAGGTGCGACGATTCAGATGGCGCCATTTCTTACAAAGCACCTCTGCTGCTGGGGTGGGCGGGGGTAATGTCATTTGGTGTCTGTGCAAACGGGGGCTCCATCGGCATCCCAGATGAGTTGGCACCATCCGGGGAGAACTCCGAGCAACGGTGGCCGCCTTGCAGTATCAGACGCCATCAATGACGAAGGTTATACAGCTGGTGAAATTAACGCAGTCGCCTTTACTCATAGAACTATTCATATGTTCCTATGTTTTAATCTTTGCTCGTGACTAGTTGGCGTGGGCAGGCGATCACCCCTTTTAGACTAAACGCACTGGGTGTACGTAATCTTGACAGCTAACAATACGTAAATTGGAGTCTCGTACACTCTTTTCGCAACACCATTCAAGCTTGATCAGCCACAAGCGCTTGTCGGGGTCTCGCACGCGTTTCGCAACAACCACCGCTCACCGTTCCCACCCATACAGGCCGTGTTGTACTCTGTAGGTCGACTTGTAGCAGCACGAATAGGCTGTTACGGCCTCCTGCGAGACCCATAGGACTACGGCTCCAGGCTCCGCGTGAGAGAGAGCGCGAGTCAGAAGGTCGCCCTTGTGGGGAGAGACCCCCCAAGGGACCAACGCTCTAGAGTCGGCATCAGGAAGAGCCTGCGTCTGGGGGTAGTCCTCGACTGTAGAGAACCGCGGGATCAAGGCCCCAGGCTCGGCTTCGGGAAGAGCCTGTGGAGTATACATACCAGGTACATCGGAGTCGCGAAATTGGTATGATCGTGAAAGGCCCTGTGAAGTGTACTTTATCTCAATTATGGTTTTTGTAGTGGTCGCCTACCACATGGTTCGTGGTCGCTACTGGCGCGGACTACACGCGGTTGACACAACCTACTAGCCAGTCACCTCAGAGATCCCTACGTCTTCTGCTTCATTTCGATGCAACCTATTTTAACATGCGGTATTTCGCTGTCGCCCTGGCAAAACAGACAATTTTGATGTGAAAATACGCGAGGGAGGAACGCTTCTTCGGGTGAAAAAGAGGAGGAGGAAAGCCAACAGCCGTTTCCGTCCAACTTTCGAGCAAGCTGCCTTTGTAGGCTACTCTATATCAATATACCTGCCTGAAAGCGCGGGTCTGCTATATCAATCGCCGCTCTTATCAAAACGAAACAGAAACGGGTACATTTTCTTCGAACATGCCACACCAGAAAAAATACGTGAACCCTAAACGCGCGGTTCCAAGCTCTACATCACTCGTCCGACGGCATGATATATGCTCACGCCATTCTTGGCACATGCATTCCTTTCCCACTCACTTCTGTCATGTTCGTCTCCATCTCAGGCGGAAGCGTCCACGTACCACCACCGACCATGGTGCCATCAATCATGCGGGAGAAGGAGGAACGGACGTGTAAGCCACGCGAGGAAGCTCCGGAGTCGGCCGGGGCCACAAGAACGCCCTCCCTATACACGGTTTATGTACAGGATGAAGGGATGAAGCGCACAGTTTGTTGACGAGGGGGGGCAGAGTCCATTGTGGATACACATCCTTGCAAACGGTGAACAGGCTTCCTGTTCTGGTGGCCTGTGGGCAAGGCACTGGGTGATTATTTCTGCTATTGACTGTTCAAACCGTAATTTCGAAGGGTATGGTATCAGGGAGGACAGAGAGCATGTGGGCGTCTGTTGCAGGTCGGCGGCTGCATGCTTGGCCTCCGTATTTACGAAACCAAACCGACCATCACCGAGGAAAATGGCCGGGCAAGGTAACACAGACGATGCAGCATGGTGGAGACATCAATATTCGAGTGGCTTCCTCCGTGCATGAAGCGCAGGAAGGAAGACTCGACTCCGCTCACATGTTGGCACGTTTGTTATGGAACACTGGCGCACGCACGAGACTCACTCAGTGCTACTGCTACGTATTATATCTGCCGCGCTTCGCGTGCAACCATATGTTATGAAGTAGTTGTCCGTATTCTGCGAACGAGCGGTACCTACCGTCCGTATTCTGTGAATGAATAGTGCTTCCTTATCAAATGGCGATAGTTTCTTACCAGGACACGGGCTCGTCAAGGAGCGCTGGGCCAGGCCACGGCGGTCGCAGACTCTCAGCGGTCGTGGTCAGCGTCATGTTGGATGATACCATTGCGGGAGGGTCCTGTACGGTAACAACGGTGCAAAATACAGGATAGTGTGCGTCCGTGAACGATACGAAAACCTAGTAGGATTGTTCGTCAACAGCGTCCAGGCGTGTTCAATGTATGGCTTGTCGCTCCTACTACACGTAGCAGTTTTCCATTCATGCTATGTCTAACTGGTTTAGTTTGTTCCAGGTTATGGTGGGTGCGACGCCCAACCCGACGGTGGGGAAGGTTATGGTGGCTCAGGGCGTCGATCCTATGGCCTTCACCTTCGACACGCTCGTCGTCAATGAAACGGACGCGGCCAAGGTTGGCAAACGAACAGGTGAGTACTCACAATATTTCAAGGGGGGTCCGTATGTAGTACCAGGCCTTAATTGAAAAAAGAGGGAGACCTTTCGCCTGCAAATGCCTGCAAACGAAACCCGAGAACCCCTCCAGCGAATCTATGGCGAGGTTATGGAAAGTCTTCAGCAAGTCACGAAAATCTTTGAAACTACACGTGTCGCAAGAAACTTTTCTCTCGCATACACATGGGGCGCGGTACAGCAGTGCACGCCTACGCCTGTGTAGAGTTCGCAGCTAGGGTACGCTCCTTGGTTTTGGCCTTAGCGAGCGCGGGGTTAAATCTTCTCTGTATGATATTGCTAGCGTTCGACAAGTCCAGTTCGCGTGGAAGAACGTTAATCTCGAGAGGAGTTCCGGCGATCGGTGCCGCATAGAACCAAGCGGCCGGTGGGATTTCCGCGCGGGGCACACATACGCTTGCCCACGACATCCGCAGCGCAACATGCATGTTTTCCGAAAAAACATACGTATTGCGCTGCAGATGTTGTGGGTAAGCATAACTGTGCCCCCCGCGGTCATTCCGCCATCTGCGTGGTATTATGCCACACCGATCGCCGGATCTCCCTTCGAAAGCAACATTCTTCCTCGTGAACTCGGCTTGCGGAACGCTAACGATATATACATAGAAAAGGGCTTCAGCCCCGCGCTCGCCAAGGCCAATGAGCACACCCAAGATACGAACTACACACAGGCGTAGGCGTGTACTGGTGTACCGCACTCCACGTTTATGCGGTCCTTACGTGTTAAACGCGAATTTGCATGGAGATTTGTGACTTGCCGTAAACTTGCCGTAGACTTGCGGTAGAGGCAGTTGGGTTTCGCTTGCAGGCATTTACCAGGTACTGGCGGGAGGTATCTGTACAAAGCTGGTGGCGAAAATACCAAGGGGGGGCATTTCCGCGGGCCCACAGCATCTGCAGCGCTCTCGGGCGGTAGCATACTTGAATAGGTGCACAGGGCGCAGCGGGATTGTTGGTATTAACCCGCAGGTACCAGGTGCCAAGCAGCATATACTCATGGACATTGTCGACAGGTCATCCAATTCTTACGATCAAGTTCGTCACGTGCGTGTTTCTTGTTTGCAGTCCGTTTCTGTCCTCTGTTTGCCCTCTGATAACGACAGAAGACAGCGTGCTCATAAATCCTGTCAGTGCCTAACACGGCGTCACGCAATTTAGTTCGTGTTCTTGTCGAAATTCCTTTAACGTAATCAACACCTGAACCCGTTCGAAGGAATATTTAGGGATTAAACTCACGACAAGGCAGAATAAGACGGAGAAAACCCCTTCCAAGTGAGGGGAAACTCAAAATTATAAGCAGGCACGCGCATGGACAAAAACGATCGCACTCGCAGCTCTAACTGCCTCGATTTGCAAGTAGATGTAAGTCCTGCCGTCATAGTACTTGGTAAAGTCGTCATTTTATTACTATGATTGTTATCGACAATAAACAGCTTCTGGTCATAAAGTACGTAGCTCAACCGTAAATGGCAACTATCATGACACGACGCTGATGCCTGGAGCGGTACCCGAGGAAGCTAAGAGACGAGTGTTCGAGGTAGCTCAAGCGGGTTCGACATCTATGACGTTGATGAAATCAAGATGCAATACCAATCGTCAGCAATATTCTGAAAACGAAATCCAACTGCCTCTGCGGCAACAATCCCAAGTCTCCAAGTATCTTCACGTTCGACAAATCACTACATGAGCAATACCTGACACGAGCATGAGACGCGGTACACACCTTCGCGTGTGTAGCGTGGGGGCGGTCCTTAACCTTGGCGAGCGCAGGGCTGAACCCCTCCGCGTCGAAGCTGTTGGCGTGCCGAACGTCACGTTCACGAGGAAGAACGTTGATGTCGAAGGGAGACCCGGCGATCGGCGTGGCATAATACCACGCAGATGACGGAATGACGGAGGGGGGGACGCTTGCACTTGCCCACATCATCTGCAGTCCAACCGGGCGGGAACATAGGGCAGGCACACGAGGCACAGCGAAACTGTCAGTCGCTATTGCTGGCATGCGGCGCGCATTGTTAGACTCGAAGCGTTATAAGTGCAGCTGGTACTGAAATTACGCATCGTCATCATACGTTGGGCACTCATCATTGCTGGGGCGTTGCAAGCTCTAGCGCTGCTGGCCGCGGTGACATCGTGCTGACGACCCAAAATCTCGAAGCCTCCACATGCTGTGAGGGACCCTCTTATTTTATTATTGTCCCTGTACAGAACAACGCGATAGGTAGCCCGTAGAACCAACTAACCTGGATGCTGGACGGCTCCTGTGTACGTCTGTACTCCAACCTGACGTCGTGGTATCTGCCTGCAACGAGGTCGACTGGGACAAGCCGTTCCTTGGGCGCTCGGAGGTTGCCTGAACAACACAAAAGTACACGACAATATGCACGCACGAACAGCGGGTACCGGGTAGTAGGTATACATTCTGGGTATACATACGTACAATGTGCTCTTCTGGATATCATTTCACGTCTGCATCATACAAAGTAATGAGTGATCACGACAGGCACTTAATTATCATAGCAAAGGCTCAAAATACTGTTGTGGCAGGCAGCTATAAATAAGACACCATACCGAGCATTCCCAGAAAGGTGCGAGGTTTCAACCCGATTTTTGGGAAAAATAAATACCGGGTACTATATAAGCATACAAAATCACGTAATGGAGTAGGGCGTTCCCTCCCGTATGGCAGTCGTAGAGATTGAAGGGATGCTTCGTGGCCGGATGCCGCTTGAGAACATGTACACACATGACAAAGGAAACTTCGCTTATCGTCGCCCGAGCTACGTATGGATCCGATACGATAACGTGTACGGTAGCACAGAGCACACGTTCACACATAGCTCTGCCTTCATCACGCCGATGCATCGTTGTCACCCGTCTACCACTGCTCAAGTTGCCAAACTGTACATAGTCGTCGCCATACAATACCGCCGCTACTGTTACCGCCAAAGACGACTGACTGGTGGAATACCACCGTATAGCAGATATGGAGGCCTCAACCGCTCTTAATATGACGGTAGGCCCGCCCTATAGAAGGACCAGCCTTCGATAGGGCGATCACCGCCTTAGAGCGGGTTTCCGTCGTGCCCAGCAGTTTTAGGTTTTAACGACCTTATATCGAGATGTCGGCGTAATAAGATCGCCTTATACCGGGACCCTTACTGCCACCGCCAAAGACGACGGAGTACTGCTGATATTGCCTTCAGATTTGCATTCACTTTTTTGGGGCCAAAGTACTTGTAATCAATGTAGGATGATGTTTGCAGTTCTGAAAGGGCGAACTAACAGCGCCCTTCTAACAAAAGCAC
Source organism: Nereocystis luetkeana (assembly GCA_031213475.1). Classification (NCBI taxonomy): domain Eukaryota; class Phaeophyceae; order Laminariales; family Laminariaceae; genus Nereocystis; species Nereocystis luetkeana. Next base: position 5,746,145 of record JARUPZ010000002.1, on the reverse strand, counting down.
CGACAAACACGGAGGGAGCAAGCACCTGCCCACGCGTCGATGACGACAAGGTGGTCGACGAAGAGCCGAACGCCGCCGTGGGCCCTGATGAAGAGCGTGAAGGTCTCGCTCGCAGGAGCGAGAAGCTTGCCCTCCCATCGCGCAGAGACTGGACCTTGGCCGGATGGCGTTGCCGCGCCGAATCCCCAGTTAAACGATACCTGATCACGGGAGAATGGATGAAACATATTTCTCATGGAGGGAGGCTTTGTCGAAATCTAGCATAGCTGGCTTCAATGTTTCAATAGTATAGAAAGGCTACGCACCGTAGGCAAATACTGCGAGTACAGTAAACTACACCACCTCTTCCACAGGCCAAAATGTCTGGAAGCAAGTCCGTATATCTGATCATGGTCCCTATTGATAGATGCAGTGGCTTTTATTTGGGTTGGGGAGGCGTTCTAAGCTACTTAGGGATGGCGGCCCAGGTTGATACGGATTGTGACTTATTGATTTTGAACCGTAACGTTTCCAACGGGGGTAGAAACGGAAATGTTGACAACACTCAGCATGCTATAAATTATATTGTGACAGACGTCCAAACGCCGCTCATGTAGGAGATAAACACGTCCACACGATGCGTCGGACTATTGTACTACCGTGCAGAGACTCAACGGTAATCGGGATTCTGTGCAAACATTACTTTATCCCAATACTCTGCCACAAGAAATGACACAGAAGTCTCGGGCAGTGTCCCATAAATAGAACGTCACCGAGCAAGAGCACATGGATGTACCCAATCGGACTGTGACGTTTATTGCTTGCGATTGTGGCAATGTGCAGGGAAAAATAATTGCAAGGGCTTGAAGAGCCAGTAAGGTAGAGCTTGATCTATGACACCCAATTGTTCTGCCGTTGTGTTCGGGTGTGTACTAGGTGTGCGCTTCTGTGGTTGAATCAGGGTATGTAACAGGTGGGCTTTTGCTGTTGTGTTGGGGGGGGGTGTACTACGGTAGGTGGCAACGCCAGACGATCTCGTACCCCCCACCACGCCACCATCAGGACTCTCTGCACAACGCCCCCTTCGCAATGATAGTCCATCTACAGTAGCCATCGAGCGTTACCACCACCATCACCACCTCACCTCGGGATCGACTCTGCGAACGACCGGTGCACCGAGTAGTCCCTGGTTGTCCCAAAAGTTAGCCTCAAGCCCGCCGGGCAGTAGCTGTGTCACCGACGCCTGCAGCGGAGTGATGGAGTGATGGAGCCATGTGCACGAAGTGTTATTAATAGCAAGGGCCCGGAATCATTAGTACTATCTCGCACTGAAGGCCTCTTTAGATCTCAAGAGGAAACGATTTCACACTATTAATAATAGCGGATACTGAATGAAGGCCATATTGAACCTTCGTACTTCAGAGGACACGATTTAACAGTAATTACCTCTATCAGGTACGTACTTATACGTGCGGGTTCAATGCGTTCCACTCGTGGTACGCGATAACACGCCAGGCGTTGAATTGCCAACGCAAAACAAAACACGAGATAAGTTCAGAACATGCTTGGCAGGATAGCACCTGATCATTTCAGAACATACTTGGTAAAATAGCATGGGGCCACCATATAATAAGTAACAGTTAACCGTCGCATCATGCGATGGCCGCTAGCCAAACTACCAGGTACAGTTTACTGTTGTTTCCGGTTGGACACAATCGTTTCTCGTGTCTGATAAGATCAGCAGTTATATTCCTATGATATCGTTCAGTTCAAAGAGAAAGATCTCTGCCGTCATACGCTCAGCTGTGAAGCTCGAGGTGCGTTGGGGTCTTAACAAACCGACCTATTCATACGTAGCTTCCCAGTCGAAATTTGGAGTACATTCCGAGGCGCATGGATGACTATCAATGAAACAGGGGTCGAATTAGGCGAGGGTTTTGAGTTCATGGCAAGCTGTTTGTACGGCAACATGAATGTGCATCAAACTGTAGCTGCCGCAAGAGCCAATACCAAGCCATCCATTGAAACCTCGTCATCGAAAAGGCCTACAATCCAATGATCGACAAGGGAGGCCCCCCTATGCTACAGTTTTTTTTTTACTTCATCAAGCAGTTAGCCGTTGGTTCCGGTTGCTCTAATCGTAGTACCGTTCATGCGCTTTTGGCCAGGACTAAGCGAATGACAACGACATCAGCCGAACCGGACGGGTGCTGCTGTGCATTCACCTGGTAACTGCCACTACTGGCAGGTGTGTAGTTGCCGGTATAATACCCAGCATGACGGCTTGCGTTGACGGTGACCAACACGCTAGTTCTTCCAGCCGCGATGGGGAAGGCCTTGTCCAGGTAAAGAGCCGTGGCGTTGACGGCTCCACTCCTGGACCGAGAAGGTATGGCGGCATTTCCAAGAAAGGAGGTCAGGAGGCATGCGCATAAAGGCGGTGACGCCACGTCTCCGCTACTATTAATACTGTTGTAACATTTCGTCGCCGCCTTAATTCGTAACAGGTGTATAAACTGGGATCATTGAGGCCTATCTGCTACAATCAGCCGGATACTCTCACCCAGCACTACCACCTCCGCTTTGATTCGGTGGTAATCAACGCGGCACCTCGTCGCAGAGAGGAGTCGCTCCGGTAAGTTAAACAACCCCAGGTACAAAATAAAGTTGATGTGCTTGTCGGTGTGTCTCGAGCACAACGATGGTATCAATGAGGCCTCTCCGCTCCGGCATCATATCACTCCCATACTTGATGTCCCGTTGCCTTTCTGTCAACACCCATACAGTAGTTGTTCTCTTTTCGCCCTTCTCTCGATGCCGTAGGGTATGTGTCTCGTAATATCTTTTCTTCGGGGTTCTTGCCGTCTATATCGTGCCCAAAGTTCTACCTTGACCTCTAGTGGATTCGGCTTCGATTGTCCCGTGGGAACGCTCTGCATGGACTTGCAAATCGCTCCAGCGTCAACGCCAGTTCCCTCCTCCCCCCGCCTTCTAGAACGCTCGGGAATAGGAATTCTGACCACTTGGCGCGTGACCATTGCCTGGGTCTTGCCACCTGTCGGTACTCGTCCATGGTTGCGACCACAAATATTTCGCGGCAGTGTAGGTTTTTCCTTTCCACAACCGCTTAGGAGGAACTTCGTAACGTCTTTCCGAACGGGAAAATCTGAACAAGAAATCCTCGCTTCCCGTCATCTGCAACACATGGGGCGCAACCGCTACCGACAGCTCGAAACCCCGCGTCATTGTGTGGACAGCCACGCAGAAGATGGCCACGACCGAAATCACTGCAATGCGTTCTGCCGCCGTGAGCAGCAGCCGTTCTCGTCGGCGCGTGTCGCGCACTAGATCCCGCAGCCGGACTGCCACCAACGGTGGTGTCTGATCCACCCCCACTCCGACTCGCCACTGCCCCCCATGCGCAAAGGATGGGTGCCCCGTACTATGACACTTGCTAACCGGGTTACCCTGCCGCCTATATGCGCATGCTTCCTTTCCTCTCTTCCAGGAAATGCGTCCATACCTTGTCGGCCCAGAAATGGAGCCGTCAACGCCACGGCTCTTTACCTGGAGAAGGCCGTCCCCATCGCGGTCGGAAGAACCAGCGTGTTATTCACCGTTAACGCGACGCTCAACGCGACGCTCGCATTGCCGCGTTGACGATGAAGAGAACGCTCGTGCTTCTGGCGGCGATGAGGAAGGACGTCTCCTCGGAAAGAGCGGTCGCGTTGACGGCTCTTTTCCTGGACGCGAGACTTTATGGAGGCGGTTCCAGGAAGGGAGTTCGGGAGGCATGCGCATATAGGCGGCGACACGCCTTCTCCGCTATTCATTACTACTAGGGGTGACAATTGTTTGTTTTAGAAGTAGGAGAATTATAGGAAAATAGGTCCGTGGTCGTTATAACTGAGATCAAATCTCTCTTTAAGAAACGAGCCAATCTGCGATAGGGAAGTTCATACCACGCCACTGAAAAGCTACTCTTCGTGGGGCAGCATCCCGAACAACTTTACCACCTGTTCCAAAAACAAAACTCAGCCTTGATTCTTGTACGCAGCGGCTCAGAGCACAGAGCAGCAGCGTAGACACGGACGCGCGAGCGTGAGCGAAACCTACGTTTCTGGTGGCCCCTTGGGACCGACGGGCGGCAGCACGATAATGCCGCCGCCCCTGTGTAAAATACGTAGAGATCGAGCCGCAAGATCTGGTCCTGTTTTGCTGCTGCTGGATAAGTATAATCAATAAGAATATATCATACCCACAGCCATGGACGCCGGCTGCGTGTTGCTATGCTGCACCTCGCCGAAACGGCGAGTTCGACGGCGCTGCCCGCACCTTCGTGGCAGCGCGCCCCACCCCTAGCTCACGTGCGAGCTGTTTCTGTGTGTGCAGCTGGGCTTGAAAGTTTGTACCTACCACTCTCCCCGGAGATGTAAGGAATGCTGTACTCTTATCATTTATAGCTTAGCCGTGCTTATATTTCCGGAGATAGATAGTAATATGGCAACGTTTTCCCACGTGAGACAGCAGTGATGCCTTCGCATCTGAAATCTAGGGGCGACCTGAATCAAGGGTTGATCATAAATGCCCTTCGCTGCCGCGATAAGACGAAGACAAGTTATTTGGTTGGGCTCGAGGTCCATTGTCGTGTCCCCTTTTAGTCGCGGTATTAGTTTTGTCTCGAAATTGCCATGAAGCAGTGACTCAAGAGGAAGAAAAATGTTTGGGTTTTCTCCTCGGCGACTGGATCGATTTCAGGAGCGGATTGCTTTGCAGTGCGCACAAACTCCTTGCCGAAAGCAAGGCTCGTATTGGTTTTATCTAGTCAAATCAAATATTAATGTTTATTCCGCATTAGGGTCAAATACGAGCACTTTCCCGCACATTTCCAGTCGGTTGGACGTAAAAATCAACTGCCAAAGCACAATAAAGCAACCTTGCCCTCTGCTAGCACCGATTACACGTGTTTGTCGAATTCCATCATCGAATTCGTTTCACGTACGAAATGAGTAATCTGCTATTTACTGGAACCGGTAATGTAGTATAAAACCAAGTAAATGGGGTTGCGGCAGATATATTTCTATCTTATTGTTCCAATTATGTTTGATGTTTGTTCGAATAGACCGGACACGTTTTGGTATATTATCTTGAGCTGCATTTATCCCCAACAGTAGAATAAACGCTACTACTACTGCAGCATGCTGTCGAAATTCTTTCAGTTCGAGTCTTTTGTCTGCATATTTCGTCAATGAGTCTGCTGCAGAACATAACCGGATTACCGCCCACCCCACCGTGCGAGATAAGGCAGGATCATTTGAACAAAAAAGGTCTTCGAGATCGACCTTGACAAAAATGATCGGTCGCGTCATGAAGCAGAGATAGCGTTGGCGCTCAATCAAGGGAGGCGTTGTAGTAAAAGAAAGCCCGTTTTTAAGACAAGTTTGGTCTATTTTCAAGACGAGCTTAACAACGTTTTCAAGACGAGATTGACAACGTTTTCAAGACAAAGTTGGTCAGTTTTCAATACATGTTTTTAAACCTCACATATAACTTGAACCTCATTCAAAACGCTCTGAAACGGACAGCAGTTTCATATTTTAATAAAAAGGGGGACTCACCCAGAAGCAAGGCCCAGCGGTACTGCTGCCGACGGCGCCTCGATGCTCTCCAGTGGCCTGTATGGCGACAGCCCACCGTCAGACTCCCACTGAGCGGTCCCCTGCTCGTCCACCTTGTAAAGCTCGGTGAAGAATATGTCGTCGTCTGAATATGACACACGACAGGACCAAACAACAAACATGCAAATGGCAGGCACCAGCATTGTCATCGGAGAGAGTCGCCGTCTATACACCTGAACAAATATTCAATGCGGCCGTTTTTGCCCGTATAGTAGGGGAAAAAGCCTCTTCATACCGGGGTGCGCTCAGGCTTCCACTGCTGAAATAGTCTGTCTGTCTGCTGTGTACTACTGCAGTGAGTACACAGACAGACAGGCTAATTCAATACTGGAAGCCTGTACGCACCCCGGTATGAAGATTTCTTTGCCTGAAGGCGAAAAGCGGCCTCATTACAAGTAGAAAGGTAAATGAGGCAAGGCGACCTCATGCTTGCAGCAGACCGTGTGAGTTCGAACAAAAGAAACGGACCTAAATGCCACGGAATCCCGCCGCAATCGAAACACACCACCAAAACACAGCAGCCCGGCGACCACGACCAGGTCGAGATGTCGTACCACGAAACAAGTCCCACACGTTAGCCCAAGCCCGCCCACTTCCATAGATGCCGGCTTTGTGGAAATCGGCCACGTACAGCTCTCGCAATCAATGATGTACAGTAAAAGCAGACAGGCATTACAGAGCTGTGTACTGACTATGTACTGTCTGCCTGTGCTTTTTCGCATCATCAGTGATTGCGAAAGCTATAATAGGTGACCGATTTCCACAAACCCCGGATCTACAGAAGCGAGCGAGTTTAGGCTAACGCGCGAGACCACTGTAGTTTCGCGGCATTCCGTCTCGAGGTGGTCGCGGTCGCCCGGCGGCTGTGGTTTTGGTGACTGTGCTGCTGTGCGTTTCGGATGCGACGGGATACCGTTTTTGTTTTTTACTCCGAACTTTGAACGCACACGGCTTGCTGCAAGTAAGAGGCCGCCTTGCCTACTTCGCCTTCCTGCTGTTATCAGTAGGCACAGTGTAGTTTCCGAGGGGGGCTCAAATGTACCTCATCGCATAGGATCACAACAGGACGAGATTCAAGCGAAACCGGTTTAATAGCCTCTACCTCAACTACAGTAGTATTGCGAGCACTCGAGCGAGGAAACACGTACATATTCCACCTTATACAGTACAGCGTGTATCTTAGACGTTTCTACCCCAGATCTGGCTAAACAACCGACCGCTGACAGTGAGAGTGCCTGCTTGGGAGCATCGCTATTCGGTGCGCCCGTTGACTCGATTTACCATGATATCGGTGCACTTGGAAGTCGAATCAACTATGATCTTGACCGTACTTACAAGTCTAATCAACCATGAGATTGGACATACTTGAAAATATAACCAACCATGACATTGGGCATACCTACTTGAATCAACCATATTTGGCACTCTTAGAAATCAACCATGATACTGGGCGTACTTAGAACTCCAATTAACTACGATATTGGGCATACTAACTTGATCCAACAACGATATTGGGCACACGTATAGTATAATCCTCCATGATATGATATTGGGCACACTCTCCAATCAGCCATGATACCGGACATATTTAAAACTCAAATCAACCATGAGATTGGGCATACTTACATCTCGAATCAGACATGGCATACTTGGAACTCGAATCTGCTATGATATTGTCCGTATGTATAACTTAATCCAACCATGGTGTTGGGCATACTTGAAAATACAATTAATCATGATATTGGGCATACATACTCCAATCAACCATGACAATGAGAAACCTCTAAATACTACCAGGTATCAATCATATAACATCGGGGACACCTACAAGTCTAGTCAACCCACCATTGAGCACACTTGCAACTCTAATTAACCATGATACCAGGCATATTTTGAACTCTACTCAACCACGATAATGGGCATCCTGAGACCAATCATAACGTTGGGCATATTTAAAACTGGAACCAACCACGGTGTTGGACATATTTAGGACGTGAATCAACCATGATATTGGGCATAATATTTAGAAATATAATCAACAGCGACATTGGACATCAACAATGACATTGGACATACTTGGAAGTCTAATCAACCGCAACATTGGGCAAACTTAGAACTGTCTTGGGCATGCTTCAAACTCTAATCAACCACGATGCTGGTCATACATGGAGTGATAACCAACCATGATATCGGGAATACACTTACAGCTCTAATCAACCATGGTATCGGAAGCACATAGAAATACACAAACCATGATGCGTAGTATCTCTAAGTTCACGTGAGATACCTGTTTACCTGGTAGTTCACAACCGACGCAATGGTTTATTTATAGTCATGGGCTCTACCGACGGAAAACTAATAGCTTAAGTTGCCCAGAGGCAGAGAGAAAAGAAGAACGGCCACACTAGTCCCGTGCCCCCTCCTACTGTAGCTCTCCTGATAGGTGCACAAGCAGAACACGGCACTGCTCGCTGCCGATTGATAGGCCTAGAGGCTAGGTCTACTGTTGTGGTTTCTCCTGCCCACCCGCCCCTTTCTTCTTTCGAAGGTGGGTGGAACGGAGCGGCCACATGGTGCTGGCCACACCGTATTATACCTTTATTGGTGTCTGTGGTTAACTGGTAGCGATTCGGGGCTCTCACCAGGAGAGTGGGGTATGCCAATGGTTTACTACTACTGGGGGTCTCGGTCGTCCGAGGCTGCGTTTGTTGAAGCCCCGGTCAGTCGGCTCGGGGGGGGGAACTCCCGGGTACTGGCAGTACGATAAGCAACGAGAATCAGCGGCCGGTGTCTCGTCTCAAGTACCACACCGGTGAACTCCCCCCGCGACGTCGCAGATATTAATAACATAACAAGTCGAAGGATATACAACAAAATTGGACATAATTAGAACTACGATCGCATATGATGTTGGATACATTTAGATGTTGGTCATATTTACATCTCTAATCAACCATGACATATTATTGGTCATATTTATGACTCAAATCAACCATGAAATTGGGCATTGTTGAAACTCTAATCCACCATGAGATCGTAAACACTTACCTGGTAGACTTTTAATCCACCATAATATTGGTCATACATAAAACAGAAATCAACCACAATATTGGGTAAAATTATAACCTGAATCAGACATGATATCGTGAACAAGCAGAACCCAACCACGATATTGGCCTTATTAAGAATAATGCTCAACTATGCCATCACTAATGTTAATAAACCATTGTGGAACTAAAATGATACGAAAATGGGAACGGGAGTGAGCGTGTGTGCTACAGCATTGAAACCCTGGCCTACATCATAGTTATTGAATTTTTCATACGAAATATACGTTGCGTACGAGAAAGCTTGCCAGAAAAACCTAACTAACCATAACAGGTGTCCTAAACATTCACACAATATCATATATACTTGTACCAAAAGAGGCGAGCACAAAACGTAGACCTACCTCGAGTGGTCGGCTCTCCGTCGTCGGTGTACGCGAAGATCTGAAATGCGTTGCTAGTCCCGCTCTGCGAGGTGAAATTTCCGACAGCACACATCGACGAAAACGGCGACGGGGCGGGGGGGGGTAATATTGTGCTTATTTTCCAGGACTCAAGGGCCGTTCTAACGAGACTTTTTTAGTCGACGTTCGTGAAAAGTCAGTAACACCGAAGCACTTGAGGAAAAGCTGTCGACCGTCTGTCTGCACACCCTTCTATCTACAGAGTACTGCAAACTGCTAATTGAGTATTATATCATACCAGGTACCTGGTAAGGTACAAACACTGTTTATATGCGTACATCTATCGGTATTAAAAGAGGCGACGCTATCGCCGACCCAGCTTCGTCTTCGTCCCTTCAGCATCATCTTCGTCCCCGAGAGCGTCGATATTTCGATATTTCGAATATTCATAGCTGCCTACAGAAAGCCTTGAGTCTGCTGTACACGACATACTTTTTTCCAACGTTGTTGTGGTGTTTCTTGTTAGATCTCCACTCCCACTCGTCCGGTCTCGAGGCCAAAAAACCCCGTGAAAGGCACTCGCTATGATGACTTTATATTCGGAAATATTAGCCAGTCCCAACCGCGCAAAAGGCGTTACTCTAGACGCATAGTGCTACTGTAGTAGTGCAAAGCGTACCTGCCGAACGTAGGGGGCATCGACCAGGCCGTTGTCCAAGCCGCCGCCGGTAGCGACGGTGTGGGAAGGAGACGCTGCTCGCCTCGGCCGCTGTGCAGAGACGGGAACGTCGCGTCCAATCGCACTCGGGGGGAGAGTCTGCTTGAAGCGATAAGAGTATGTGTAGGGTGCACATAATATGGTGCGGTCAGCTCACGATATATTGCTCTAAATACTTTATACGCGGTAGAAGTTATCTTCTTCTTCTGGGAAAGCTTATGAGAATTCAACGTTAAAGCTCATGCCGCTGCGCAATGTCGGACGGCAAACACAATAACAATGCTAGTATTGATAGTATCTAAAGTACATCGTGGGGCATTTATCACAGACGAATGGGAATGCAATGAGAAGGCAGGGTAGATTAAGGGCAAGAGGTGGAGGAGGAGAACGATCTTAGCCGGAAGTAGACACACAAGGTAATTAGACTTCGTGCTTAGGTTTCCTTTCACTGCTTTTCCTTTTCCTTAGTTCTCTTGTTGTTACTGGTGATGATTGTTCATGCGTGATCAACGTTGAAGGTCATGCTGCCGCACACTGTCTGATTGCAAAAATGATCAAAATAATGCCTGGTACGGTGTTCGTAAAAGTAGTTAAATATCCAGACTATGTTTTCATCGTGGAAACGTGCGAGGTACGATAGCTGACAAAACGAATAAAAACACGAGGCACGGGCTCGAAACCTGACTAGGCGGCATACGCATTTGCGTAAGTACAGCTACAGTAGTACCGCAGTATAGTATTAATAGTTTGCGTGTAGGTTTCGGGGCTACAAAGTGCACTATTCTTATGCTACCACGCACGTTTCCATGGCGAGATCATAGCTCCACAAAATGATGATCGCAGAATGTTCTCCGTCGGTCGTGATGCGGGGGGGTTGTTAGTTTTTTACGTCCTTCATCATCTCGTTACGCCTGCACTCTGAATACCGGAAGAATATGGCGTCAGCCAACCCGTATACCTGCTAGATATCTGGTCGCGTTTAAACTACAGTAGGCAGAAATAGGTTTCACAGTGCGATATAGGAATCCGCACAAAAGTGGTACACTCTTGTTCCTGTAGTATTTCCACTATTACAATAGGAAAAAAAACGCCTTTACTGGGTTTTTTTTTTTTGCGTTTTCTTCCTTGTGCCCTTCCGTTTAGTCTTATTTCCGTCGACTCGTTTTCTTCATGTTTTCATGGGTTGTTTTTGTTTTCATCTCTTGGATGGTGGTCCGACATAATAATTCCCTAACCCTTAAGGGCAGTTTGCGTTGCTTCGTGTGGCCGATGCTGTACCGGCGCGTAGTTTTCGTGTTTCTTCGCCATTCAGTTTTAATCTTTGTAGTCCCGGTAGCAGCCACTGACTGACCTGTCCGATGTGAAATCCCGAACGACCGCCTCTGCGTGCGAAGGCGCTTCGGCAGCTGTTGCCGAGGGTCGCGGGGCTCTTGCCGAGGGTCGTGGGGCTCTTGTCGAGGGTCGCGGAGGTCTCGCCGAAGGTTGCGGAGGTCTTGGAGGATGGCTCCGGTGTTGAGGAAGACAGTCGGCATGATGAGTCGGCTGTTGCGACGCCCTCTTCCTCGTCGTTCCCGATGGTGTCGGCTGCTATCGGTCAAGTTGGAATCGCGGCGGCGGCGGGGGGGGGGGATTGATCAACTCGCGACTGTAGAAAAATATATGTATTAGACGACTCAAAGTCATATATTAATACTCGTAGCATTTATCTGTTAAATAATCATTTTCACTGTTCATCTCAGCTCGTGGGAGGTTGGTTTAGCAGCACGCATGCTTATGTCTATACCAGATACCAGGTATACGATAATTCAGAGGACAGGAGCGACATTATTAGCGATGAAATCATCCTAGCTGCGGACTCCACCAGAAGAAAACCTTCTGCTCACACAACTAGAGGGACTGCACCTACCTGCGGAGATTGCCTTGTCTGGTCTTAGGGGGGATCGATATACTACTATCGGTACTACTATCGGTCAACAATGCCACGCACATCAAAATATGTCTTTGTCGACTCGCACTAATTGTACAGTAGTACTTAGAGCCTATGCGACCATCAATCTGACGCGCGAAGGTATATCGAGTCTCTACAGCACCACCGTTTAGCGTTCTTACCTCTGCCTATCCTAAGTTTATCCGATGCGAGTCGAATCCGACTACTACAGTTAAAATAGCGACAGTGTCAAGGATCACATGCGCTCCCACAAAATAAGGGATTCTGCAGGGACTTCACAGTCTACTGATACGAGTGCCTACTCGTAGTGTAGGGCATGCCAGACTTTTTGTTTCAATAGAAACAAGCAAATATACCACGTGGTATATCGTAGCGTTTGTGCCACAGGAAGGATTAATATGGGCGATGGGTGTGCACTCGCAAGAAAAGATGGGACTGAGGAAGAGTCAGGCACTCAAAATAATGCGTGGGATTATTAATAAAGTAATAATAATAAATAGGGCACACACATACATGCAGCACGCTGGTTGGTGTACACAACCAACCGTCAATAAAAACATATACACCTTACATCACACGACGCGCGAACGCTGGGGAACGAACCGTAAGCGGTGGTTGCAGCTAGCTGCTGTTGTTCCATCGATAATAACTTGAGGGCTGGTATTTTTATCATAGATTTGGATGTCGTTGAGGTTGTTGTGGGCGCTCGAGGTGAAATCCATAAACTAAACCCAGTACAACTCGTATGACATACGACGTACGTGCGAATAATAGCAGAACGCGAGGATTCATAGGGGGCACGACCTTGGGCATATATATGTTCATAGGGGTTTTCTTGTGTGCTTGCAAATAAAATGCAGTACCCTGGTACGATAGACCCCTCCCCAACTGCAAGCAGCAGAAGAACTTAAAAATTCCTATTCGTCCTTCTCTCGCAGCACACGTCGTACACTGTACACTGCACGTACTATACATGAGGTTACTGTAGTATCGCTGCCTTGCAGCACGCGAGAAGAAAACATACCCTCGGGCGAATTTCGGTGCATATTTTCTCCAGAGGGGTGAGGGTGCAAACGAGCAAGAAGTGCCAGATGTATGGGTGGGTGGTCTTGGGTCTGGATTGTATTGTTCGCAATGAATGGAAACATACCACACTCTATACGTATGATACTAATATAAAACGGAGATAATTATTTATTTTCTGAATGCGGGGAGACGAGATGTAGTAGCCGGCGTTTGAGACCTGTTCGCCTGAAATTGGGCTGCCAAATATTTGAAAACTTTTTGCTTGCCGCAAAGGTTTTCTCTGCTACGAGCGCACTGCCCTTGGGTACGTATAGGAAGCCAGGAAGGCAAACCGACCAGAGTCTACGGGGACCGCCACGCATTCAATGCAACGCCGTCTCATAGGAACGATGCGCAATACAAATACAACCGGACCTGCATTCATTCGCTATATATATATATGATCATACGTATGATAACTGAAAGGAAAAAAAGCGGGGAACAAGGAAAAAAAAACGCATCATCAGCACCTGGCATCGTAGGAGCAGGCATCGTAGGAGCAGGGAGGCTTGGGAAATCCCTGGAGTCGAAACCCGCTCGGCTGCTTGACAGCTGCCACAAACAAAGCGAAAGCACATGCAGGGAGGGAGAGATTCGTTCGGATACCGCACGATCTCGTGGCCCAGGGAGTCATCTGAGGATCCACGATTCTTTTATATGTGTTCAGCAGTAGTACCCGCATCCAAGTGATATTCAATGCACGACTGACTACTGCTGTACGTACGTACGGTGAAGCAGGGCAATTTTCTCGTTTTTACAAGCAATGACAACAGCCGTCGACATTCGTTCGATCCCCTGATGTTTTGTAAGAAAGCTCGCAAAAGCACACTTGTATCATATGATACGGTGAGTGCACTGCATGTTGTTTCCAGGAACCCGGTAACGTGCTCTGCAGCCGAGCCTTCGATACGGGGATGTGAAAAACGAACACTTTTTCGAGCCTATACATACGACCGGTTGCCGCCTAAACATACCAGGTATCATACATATATACCTGGTACCAGGTAAACTGGCAATGGTACCAATGATCGAAACCGAACGAATGATCAGAACCGATGACAGCTACTATTAATAATAAGGCTATCACGATATCCGCACGAAAAACAGTCGCCGGCGTCGCTGTTGTCAACGGGGCTGCTGGTATGTCTGGCGCCGACTATGCATTGATTGTGCGAGTAGGCCTCTCTGTATTATTTATTTACCTGGTATACTGTAAGTATGGTCACCACCAGCATACCAGGTACCGGTACCGAGCATTGTTCCTGCGGCACTTTCTTGCGAAATCAGCAACACCAACAAAAACAACGACAACAACAACAGCAACAACAACTATAACGAACGGTGGTGCTTACGATGACTGGCGCGACGACCAGTCCCACGAAATCCACCACGCCTTGGTCCACTGCGCGGAGGGCTTCGTACTGGTACGTCATTGCTCGATGGCCAGCGTGCTCCCCCAGCTGAGAAAGGAAGTTCGCAGTGGCGGCGAAAAACATGACCGCGAATTTCCTGATGCCCGCCATCGTGACGAAGGAATGATGGGGCTCAACGCGCGAGGAAGATACGCCCAACGCGACAATGCAGTGAGACCAGCCTGAAGTAGGCGCCCCAAAGTCGGACCGGACCGCCCTTGGTGCAGGGTGGTCCGTTAACTGGGGGTCGCCTGATCGGCCTCCTTGCTCTAGCCGACCGCACTGAGCAAGGGCCCGATCTTGTGATCTTGTGTCTTGTGGGGGTCGCCTGGCAGCTGGCAGCACAAAATTCAAACTTTTCGTGGTGTTTGGGCAGTTTCGCAATTTTCAATTTTCCTCCCCGAATTGACAAATCAAAAACGCCTACCAGGTACCAGCTACCAGGTACTACTACGTACGAGTACTACTGTGTTATTTTCTGGCGATACAACACACACGGCAGCGAGTGGAAAATAAAAATAACTGACTTTTCAACTTTTAAAGTTTAAAACTTTCGAGTGATCGTGATCATGTTGGTGTTGTCATCATATGATGACATGCTGTCGCACCGAGCAGCGCGGTCTACGTAAAGAGCGATGGATCCTGGAGGCAGACAAGAATGCTGCAGCCGCAGTTGCTGGCAAGAATGCTGCTGCCGCAGTATATTCTTGACATACTTCAAGTATATGTACTACGCACCTTCTATACATGCTTAGACCTGCGCTCATTTTGCAGTGCTTGTGGTTGGCGCACCTGCTCTGTGCACCGCAACATCCAGTATACATCCCAGATACTATGTATGTGCTGGTTTGTGCCGGCGAGGAGTAGCCCATGGCGATCGTGACTGCGACGATGGTGGCTACTGATTTGCAGATAACCAAGGCACGTTCGGGGCCGCCCAGACAGGGCAAGATATAAAGAGCATGCCATCCTGAAAATAGAGCGAGGGGCCAGCAGCCAGCAGCAGCAACTAAAGTAGTAGTATAATAGTTTATACTACAATACTACTGTTGAAGTGTTCATCAATGCGTTTTTTTTTTCCACCGAAGGGTCTGTCTTTGGTTCGGGTGTGGTGGAGAGGAGTCTTCGACATTTTTTTTTCTGTCGTCACCCAGCGGCGGTTTTATGAGCACCCAGGACTATCACACGTTCGATCCCGACCATCGCTACAGGATCAGTTTTTTTCGTGCGTTTAAAGTACGAAAATGAGGGGGAGGCGACGCTTGAATTCGTCGTCGTGTTTGGTTCGGCCCTTGCTGTTCCTCTGTATGCCGCTGGAATCCATTGCAATTTACATATAGTCCTTTTGAGCTGAGTGAAGCCGGAGATCTGCTCCGTTCGACCGACAATCTCCGAAACAAAATATATAGTATTGTACGCAAGTAACGTACGGATGCGTATTACTCTTCTGTGTTAAGTTTCGTGCCTTTCAACTTCCACCACCAGGGAACAGATTGCGACACTAACAAAACGCAGATATCCATCACCAGCGCGACTTCCTATTGTAAGCAATAGCGAGAGCTGGGTGAAGCCGGATATCCGCCCCGTTCGACCGACAATCTCGGAAACAAAAATATGTACGAAGGCTTCTCTCAGTGGTACTTACTCCGAAATGCCAGACTTGTCTACCCCCCGTAAAAACTGCGAGCAGATGCGCTCGGCTGCAAAAACGTATCGCGTTAGCCCAACGCCATAGAGGCGATAACACCGCGCTCGGGTCAAGGACGTAAAAGCAAACGCGGTACCCGCCACACATTTGTAGGGCGACCCCCCCCAACCTTTCCCCCTAAAGCTTCTGTCTGTCCGAAACGACGGTTTGCCTGGTGCCCGACATGACGCGAGGGCCGTTCGCGGGCTCACTCCCTGCGCTCTTCTTCATCGCGGCCGCCCTGTCGTCGTCATACACATCTTCCCCCAGCCCGTACTGCGGCCAGTCCAGCAGGTTGGCGGGCAATGGGGGTAGGGAGGGAGGGAGGGAGGGAGGCAGGCAGGGAGGGAAGGAGAAAGAGGGGGAGCGGGGGAAGAGGGGAAGAAGGGTAGATAGGAAAGGAAGGAGGGAAGGTCAGTCAGAGGCCCTGCCAGAGTGACAGCGGAAACACGTTGAGTTGAAGGTTGTGCGCAGTGGTGTCCTGATCACAACAACAGGAGTCGCAGACCTGCTAGCATATCATGTAGTGATTCGAGGGCGGTGTATGTCCTTTCTGTGCCATCGTTTGGAGTGCGGTTCGATATTGCAGCGTTGTTCCTGAAATACATGCATCGTGTGAAACAAAAGCTTTTGCGCGGCGCGGTTCTTTGGACATCGTGAGCAATTAGCACGAAGGCTTTTCTCAGTTGTACTGTTGCGCACTTCGGTTGCTTGTTGCATTTACTCGAAGGCGACGAGGAACAAAAACTGCCGCACTAAACAAATGTCCTGATACTACTAACAGTGGAATATATACCCCTGGTATATTGTTATCGCTTTCCGCTGTTCTGTCCGTCGTGGGTAATTGGTAATCGGAACTGCGCGTATCAACCCCCCACCCCTCTCCCACACCAGTAGAGCTTACCGCGCAACTGCCGTCCAACGTATAGTCTATATCGGTACGTTGCTGTGGCGTGTCTCATACGGATACCTTCGGGTTGCTGAGGAACTCGTTCTGCGCGTCGTCGCTTTGGTAGACGCACGACAGCTGGGGGTGGTCGTTGAGATCCCCGACGAAGCCCCACGTGTTCATGCCCCCTTTGCACGTCTCCACGTCTTCGTTGGTCAGCAGGCCCCTCTTGCGCTGCAACACTTCTACCACATTGGACGCCCGTAGTACACAGCCCGGCTTGGTGTCCGCCTGCGTAGGATGAGGGGGGACCCCCAGCGTTAAATGTGCTCTGAACTACTAGTTGAGCGGGCACTCAAACGATCGGATCAAACTACGCCCGGCTCAGGAAAAAAAATAGCAAGCGGCGGGAGGGTGCATGCGATATGGCGCGACGGAAAGACGCACAAGTGCGCATAGTACTTTCTTGCCGGCAGCGCACCGATGACATGTCGGGCTTCTGCGCCTTGGCGCGCCTTGTGATCACGCGACACGCAGTCTTTGTTTCAATAGTTGCTCTACATTCCAGCCAGAGACTTCTGTTGACGGGGTGCTCAAGGGCAACCGCCCCGCGTAGCGAGAGAAACACACCGTTTCGCAAACGAGTAATGAACTACAGAGGTAGAGTGAATTGAGGCGACGAGTTTAGAGAACAGCAGCACCGAAAAAATAGGAAGCATTAACTACAGCAACCACCGGCGCATCGCTTCGACAAGACGTGAACAAGCGCCGAAAAAAACGCGTTAAGTGCAGGCCTTCGTACCCAACCCTAAACAAAACCAACTGCACCTGCGACACGTGCAGACTGAAAGGGTTGAAGGTCACGAACACTCGCTGGTCCACCACCATGGCACTCGACCCGTACGTCTGGCATATGTTGGGGTTGGGCGCGTTGCGGTCGATGGCGTCCCGGCTGGCCAGGTCCCTCGGGTCTGTGTTGATCGCAGAGTCTACGGTTACACCAGTGCCGATCCCCAAAACAAACACGCCTGCTACAAGAGCCTGACAAGCGGGTTTATTTGTATTCAGGAAGATTGGGCGGCGGCGATGGCGACAGCAGCGACTCGGTCAGACGATAACGCTAGGTTGTCATACTTCTGATTTTAATACCTGGTAGTGTCGTAGACTAACACTTTAGATCTGCAGGGAAAAATGTAACGATCACAACATCGGCCACACGAAGAAGCCTATTTATTCGTGGGCTCTTGAGGTAGGGCATGTGTCTAAAGCGCAACACATGGATAGTGCGACACGCGCGCAGCATGATGGTACTTGTGATGTTGCACGCTCTTCCGAGGAGGTTGATACGACCGCACTTCGCTTTTTAGGTCGGTTTACCATGATCAAATCGAAAGGGTTAAGGAAATACGGTTGCTTGGCGGCGACGGCGTGAACGCCTCACGAAGAGTCTTCATCGATTTCCCGCGTCCCGCATGCTCGTTGAAGCTACGTACTGCGGCACTGTCCCCACCAGCAGGATGATCAGGATGGCCGCTGTTCTATATAGTGTGGTAGGCATGCGCGACTGTAACTCGAGACTGTCAGTCGTCCCGCAAAAACGCCCTACGCACTGTAATCCTGATGAATTGAGAGGCTGTGGGAGCAGACGTCGCTAGCGTACATATGATACCTACGCTAATACTGTGAGCCTATCGTACCGAGAATAACCCCCACCCACGCCCTTTGTGAGTCTATACACACAAATCTTCTCAAATCTTCTCCAGATGGAGACACTGCTAACCTTGCTGAGTGTCGCGGGCAGCAGCGGAATCTTGGACTTCTTTTTCTTCCCCTGGGAGACGGACGGCCCATCGTCGAGGTCGTCGAAATATGGATCATAGTCTTCGTCCACGAAGTCGTCTGGTCGGCCGCGTCGCCTAGCACCTAACGCGTGCTTCGCGCCATTCCGGGTAGCGCTTGCTCCTTGCCCGCTGATGGCCGTAGTCCAGGGGGAGACTCTTCGGCCGCTGGCTCGATGTGCTGTGGTGGAGAGGGGGGCGACGCTGTTTGGGCACACAAATCCTGCCGTCTGAAGGAGGGCGGGGGGAGGGGGGAAGAGTCTCAACGACGTGCCATGATCACTACTGGTGTGAGAGCTCCGTGTTGCCTGCACATAATCTGTAGGATGGGGACACACCTGATAGTCCATTTCCCCCAGCGCTAAGGATTGCGGATACGCCAACGTGCACCACATGCAGCAGCAGTAGTAAGGCGTTGTTGCAAGACAACCTTTGGTGATCGTGCACCATCTTCCCGCATCGATCCTGCTGCTATACCGCATATATGGCAATCGCGTTTTGGGCGAGGCGCGCGCGAGTTTGCCTTCGTACAGGAACGCGAACATGGACACCTGCAGAGCCGCTCGTGCCGAAATGCAGGCGTCGTTCAACATCAACACCTACCTATGCTTCGGGAGTCGTACGGCAGAGGCCGCACCCGGTGGATGGTTACGACAGGTTACTCACCCCGTGCTGTATACACGTGGCAGAATTCCTTGGGGATCGCCAGACAGGGGTGCACCGCAAATCACAAACGGTTGCCGTGATTCCTCCATCGACCACCGACTGAGCTCTGCTCCAACACACGGAGACGTGGGTAGTTTGCGCAATCGAAAAACACATACCTGGTACCAGGTACCTGGTATACGTACTCATACCCTGCTTTCTTGACCGCGCAACATTCCGAGCCGCGAGGAATCAAAAATGCCCCAGCGATATGGGAAGCCAATATGCAGGCGACAAGCAACAGCATGAGAGAATGATGATGCATCGCGGACACTGAACGCACACATCATAGGCAACAGCAGTAGTACGAGAGCAGAGTAGATCAAAGATATGTACTTTTGTACTTCGTACGAGAGGGGCTATCAGGTACACCAGGTACAAAGGCCAGCACTTGAGAACTTCGAGGCTACGAGTACCATGTACGAGTATCAGATACCAGATATCAGGGAACGCATCGGGGGCCTTGGGAATGCAAAACAGGCCGAGCGTGAAGAGCATCATATATCCAAAATGAGCGCGGCATCGCGCGTGACGTGCTGCTTGCATATCATCCACACCGCACAGCAGACAGGAAACTTCAAGGCCACAAGGACAGGGCTTCGGGGTGTACATGCAGATGATGCTTGCGACAAGACGCTGTAGAGTGATTCGCAAATAAGACCGGCTCTTCGCTCACCTGCATTATCAATCCCACGAACGAACCGCCGACCGCGACTGCTGCCAGGGGGTACCTCATCATCAAAAGAAGTTGTCAGCGACGAGCCGGGAGCGAGATCAGACGACCGGCCAGCTCTGCGCTCTCGTGCCTCCATCAGGATAGCCCTATTGCCCTTTGTATGAAGGCCTTCTGACGTAAGTGGAACTCCCCTAAAAAGAGAGTGATTTCGAATTCGCGCACAATTTTGAATTTTCAATTTCACGCTTGCTTGCGCAACGGCGATGGCGACGATGGAGGGGGAGGAGGACTGGGGACACGACGATGGCACGCAGCTGGAGGAAGGTGCAGGTGAAGGTAGCGCTAGCGATGGAAACGAAACAATCGCTGACGACGAAGATGAGGTGACAGACGACGTCTCAGTAACCGATACCCAGCTCGTACCTGAGGACACCCTCTGCGAAATCGAGCCTGCCTCGCCATCGAGCAACAACGTCAATGCGCGAGCCCGGGAGGGGGTGGAGATAGCCTGTGCTGCTGGTCCGAATGGGGAGGTGGGCATCAGCTTCGCGGCCTGTGCAGGGACCGACCGTGTGGCGGTGGCTAGCGAGCGGTGCTTCCCTGTCCCGAGACCGACAGGGATCGCGAGTGGAGGCACTACCGTCGCCCTGGACAGGCAGGAACAAGCGACAGAGGATACGGCACCAGAGCAGACGCAAGGTGACGGCGGTGATGGCGGGATAGTTGCGGGGAGTCCTTCGGCGCTCGAGGCGACCACATCCCATGAAATTGAGCGGAAACGCCGGAGGACGCCGGAGGAAGGAGGGGTCGACTTGGACGTGGTGCAAGCTGAACCGCACCCTGGTGCAGACGGCGAGAACGGCGACGGGTGCGAGGACGACCACGACAACGACGATGGCGGTCTTACCCGCAGCAGAGGCTTGCTCCCAGGCCAAGTGGAGGCGGACGATCTGATCGCAGCAGTGGAGGGTGAGACACACCCGACCCTTGGAGCCAGCCCATGTCTCCGTTCCCCCCCGGCCGATGACGCCGCCAGCGCTAGCCGCCGGGACAACCACTCCCCGCAAGGCCGGGAATCGCAGTACACCGAATTGCTCAGCCTCCGTTTGTCGCCTGTACCAAACGATAGCTTGACCCCCCAGCGACGGGAGCAGGGCGCGTCCCCAGAGATTACACCCACCACTCCAGCGTCGGGGAGGCGAGTAGGCGGCGACGTGGACTCCGAATCCTCCGGAGGGCTGTCCCTGTTGCGCGTGGCGCCACCTTCGCTCCCCCGCATGTCCCCACGATCGGATGAGGCGGCCGAGCGTCGGCCGCCCTCCCCCCCCAGGAGAACCGGCCAGGGGAGCGGCCTCTTCTTGCGTCGTGGAGGGCCGCCGCCTCGAGGGACGGCGGCTGCTTCTGCTGGTGGTTGCTTTACACCGGAAGGGGGAGCATCTCCGCTTTCGCCGTCCAACCCGGACCCATCGCACGGGAAAACGGAGCAAGCACAGTCGGAAGAGCTGGTCGCCTCCCCTCCGGCGGCTTCGGCGATGTCATCGACGCTGTCCACCGTTGTAAGCCCTCTGGAGCCTTCCGCTGCGGCCGCCGCCGTGGATATGGCGACTGGAACGCCTCGAAGTTCCGAGATCGTACGACGGACTGGAAGGCTTGCGGATGGCATGTCCGCCGCGGCCGGAGAGGGGGAGAGCGTGGGGTTTCTAAGCTCAGCCGAACCACCGGCGAAGACCGCGGGCGCCGGTACCGTAGCGAGTGATCTGTCGTCGTCGCTGCCCTTGCCTCACGGATGGCTGGACGAGCAACTCGCGGCCGCTGCCGCCCACACGAGCCCACAGCTGTCGAGGGCACGACGGGCCAGACATGAGGACGAAGAAGACGGGCGAGAAAGAAACATGGAAACTAGTCGCCCGCCTTCCGACGAAGTGGCGGCGGTGGTAGCGAAGAAGACAAGCGCTGCCGCCCGTACGGCCGCCACTAACCCCATCGTTGCCCCGGCGACGAAGGCCTTCAAGAAGCCATCCCCGACCAAAGTTGTGCCCGGTCCTGGCGGCTGGATACAGACGAAGGTCTCCCAGTCTAGAAGCGGTGTTGCGTCCGCAGCGACCGCCGGGCGGGGTGGCGGTTATTCACGCACCGTGGCGGACAGCCAGGAAGGGTCACTTTCACAGAATATTCTCGCCATCGGCGTGCCGCAAGACCGCTGTGTGCCTGTACCACGGCCTCGACCGGCGCGCGCTGCCGCCGCCGCCGCTGACGACGACGATGAAAATCGGGGCGTACGAGAGGACGGGCTTTCGCAGTTCCGGGAAGAAGAGGACGAGGAGGGCGGGACGCCTGCAGGAATGGCGCTCTCGCTGAACACGCAGGACATCAACCCGATCGACTTTTCTCAGATTCAGAAGGATTGCTCGCAGGACAGAAAGGAAGTGGAGCGCCTCTTGGACGAAGCTATTGCTGAGGGGCAATGCCTAGAGAGCGCCGGAAACGTAGACGCCGGAGATTCTTTGTCAAGCTGCCCCCCCCCTAACCCGGGCCCAGTGGGTGCTGAGAGGGCTGGAGCGAACGCTGATCCAGGTACGCGCGGCGGTTCATCAGGGGCCGGGCTGGCTAGTCGAGATGCCGACGGTGGCGATGGTGTCGGTGAGCGTGGTGGCATTGAAGCTGCCTGGCGTGGGCGTAACACCTTACCAGCTACTAGCAAACGAAAATCGATGAAGGCGAGCGTGGCAGCTTTGGCGGGGGGTGCAGCCGCGGTCGGCGGTGCAGAGGAACGCAGGGCGGGGGGGGCAGTGTCTCGTACACCTGGCATGCACATGGGAGGCTCGGGATCGAAATCGAGCTCCAAGAAGAAAAAGGTGCCTGTTAATTGGTGAGTACCTGGTTCATCCTTTGTTTCTGATTTCGTCAAGCGCCCCCCCATCCCCACCCCCGAACACTTCCGGTCGCACTCGTATCTGTTTTTTTTTTCTCGACAACATGTTTTTTTCTCGCGGTTGCTGCGTAGCTTTAGGAAGGGAGACGCCGCAGATTTACCGCGGCCGGCAAGGGTACGCAGTTTGCAGCGTCGAAGGACAACTACCGCCGATTCCTTTCGGCAGGAATTATACCAGTGACGGGTTTGTCGTAAAACCTCGCGGTTAGCTATTAATAGCACTCAGGGAGGGGCCTTCAACACAGCAGAACAGTTGTTGAGCTGCAAATCGATGCGGCAGCACAACTGCTCTACAGTTACTAGTTACTACTACTTCTGGAACAAATGCTGTAGAGATCTGAGGGCTTGCAGAACTTCCCTTCTGTCGACCGTCACCCATTTAACCCCTACAAAACTGCGCCCACGTTTCTAGGGAAGAAGCACTTGAAACTAGAATGCATTTGCAGCAATAACAGGGTTCAGGTCACGGAGGATCGCTCAGGAATTTGTTGTCGAGTACGCGCGCGTAACGGTAGGCGTTTCGCCAAAAAGTACAAACGATTTGGATGTAGAGTGAGGGATTTGCAAACGAGATCCGCATTTTGCTCTATATCGTAAAGAGTGCTATAAATAAACAAGAATCCAGACTTTTTTTTTTTCTTTTTTCTTTTTTGCCCTCTTTTGGGCCTACAGTAGTAGCTCATTACCTTTCACTGGATCGCAATTATCCCGTCCGCACTGTTTTCGGGTACGTCAGCTTACTTCTTCAAAATATCCACCCGGAGACCAGTTTTGCTTGGGTGAAAACCATGTTTTCATCGGTTGTGTAGCCCTCATCGTACTACAGGTAGGCTCCCGCGCGTGAAATTAACTATTTAGCGATTTTGCGAGTTTTTTGGTGCTAATGGCTCGCAACTTCGAGTTGACGAGAGCACCTTGTGAGTCGTTTCTGGCTGTTTACGGCTGCTGCCTGGCGCACCCAACGCCCCCACACACCCCATCAGGAGCGTGCCTCATTTTTTGGGGTCTGTGGTTATTTGGGGGGAGCTGCACGTAGCTCTCCGCAAGTCAGGTGAAATGTTGAGGTGGGGGTTTATTTTCATTTTGTGTCTTCCGATTTTCGATTAATTTCGACCACTGCAACCCCTCAAAGTCGAGTTGGTCGAGCTGTAGACCTCCGTTGAGAAAGCACGGACGGCCAATCTGAAGCAAATTATAAAGTGCTGTGGACGAAACAGTAAGCTGATACTTCGTACGACCTGGGCCAGCCAAGGCGCTGCCAGAGGGGCTGATCGGCTATGCCCCGCTCAATAAAACGTATTTGGATGCGAATTTTCGATACGGCATTGATCATTCAACAACCAACAAATTGAAAGCGTGCCTTGTCTTCTTCCACTTTTTGTCCGAGACTTCTTCCACTTTTTGTCCGAGAGATATGACCGATGCCAAAATCCAAAAATATTAAAAAGCGACCATGACTTGTCTGAAAAAAGAAGAAAAAACAAGCAAAAAAAAAACATTTGTTGGGACATGCGGCTCAAAAACGAGTTTGTTTTTTTTTCGATTGAAATTCGCAAAATTGAGCTGGGCATGGCAGTTCTGCCACTTGTTCTCGTTTCGGCGTGATTCATGTTCGTATAGGAACCGTTTTTTCGGGTAATCTCCCGTGATGGGCGATGAATTGGACAATGCAGCAGGTATCGATGGTATCCTTGTGTCTTCACAATTGTCTACGATAAATTTCACCTTGGCTGAGAACGACGATTTTTGGAGCTGTCATACGGATGTTTTTTGTCAAAACATCCGAGGCAGAATCCGACGACGTTTTATGCAGCTGGAATAGACGAAAGGCCCACCAACCGTTGAAGTTCTGGAACAAAAATTGGCGTTTTCGAGTTTTATTGGATATCCCGGGGAGATCGAGTCAGACTCTCCAAGTGTTAGCACCTGCATCTACACTGTTGCCAGGACAAGTCCTTCCGATTTTCAAGTTCTAACTCGTAAAAGCGGTGGCGCTGCAACCTTGCGAGATACCGTTCATTTGCAGGCTTGCCCAGCTCGTTCACCCGCTCTCTACTAAGGAACGAACCAGCCCGAATATCCAAACTCGGCCTGTCAAAACAGCAGCGGAATTTACTATACCGAAAAAATCTAGATGGTAGAGCCACCCGGAAAGCGGGGGTCAGGGGGTGGATAAGATTCTCCGTGGCCTTAAACGGTGGCTTCACGTGTACACTCATGCCTTTGTACTCATACTGGTTATCATGGAGGCGCCCGGGTCTAGCTTTGCCTCGCCTCACCTCGCCCTACCTCGCCACTCATGCCCTCTCTCAACCTTCATCCGCCTCCGTCTCCCCTCCCCTCCCCTCCCCTGTACAAACTATGCGATGCTCACAGTCCTTCCCGATTCGACCCGGCCCAACCGACGAAGAACGTATTTGATCTCCCGAGTGACGGTGACGCCAGCGACGGCGCGTCGGACGATCCCAGACCGCATCGCGCGATATCTCCCTCCGTCGCTCGGAGCGCTTCCAGGAAAACCACAAGGCGCGAGAGCGGCGGGGGGGGGGGAAAGGCTGGCGCGGGTAGTCCCTCGGTCCGTGCGACCAAAAAACCCGGCGTCTCCAGCCGTCGCGACAGGTTGACAGGCGGTGCCGACGATACGGGAGACTTGCCAGAAGACGAGGATGATTGCCAGGTTGTGAGAACGATGGAGGACCTCCAGATGGAGAGGGCGATGGCGGCTATCCGGAACGATCTTTCTCCTCCCCCCTTGGTACCCGGCCATAGCGAGGACGATGAGGACGAGGGGGGGAAGGGGGAGGATAAAGCGGGAGAGGTGAAAGAGGTGGTGGTGGTGGACGAGGCGGGGGGGGAGGAGGGGGGAGATAAAGTAGATGAACGGGGGGTGACCGCTGTATGCGATGGATCGTGTGCAGAGCCTGGGCGGACAAGAGTCACAGCTGGTAGTAGGTGTCCCCCCCACGCAGCAACGAGCGACACTCGGGCCGACCGCGGTGTTACCGACCGAGGTGCGGGGCTACCTTTCCCGCAGACGAAGAGGCGCGCCCAAGCCCATCCTGACCAATCAGCTCCGTCCCGCTCTTCCCTTAGCCCCGCCGGCCAGTCTAGCGGGTGCAAGAAGGTCACGACGCCTGCCTCGGAACGCGCGGAGCGTGGCGGTGGCGGTGGCGATGGCTCGGCAACCGTCGCCACGGGCACCGCGGCTGTGGGCGCCGATCCTGTGACGTATAATGCCCTGCTGCCGTTCCTCGACAAGGAGGGCTGGGAATGCGTCGACGGGAAAGGTCTCCACACGTGGTTCTACCTTTTGCCGGGTAAGGGTGGCAGGAACGGGAAGAAGGGGGTCGACTTTTTGGTTTCCGAGGAAGCCGTCATTAAGCACGTCTGCGGCGATGAACGCCTCCTCGCGCGCTTCGAAGAGCACCGGCGGGAGACAGTCAGGGATTCACCGAGCGGTGGCGGCGGTGGTGGTGGCGGTGGTGGAGGCAGCGGTGCTAGGGGCGGTGGTGGTGGTGGTGGTGGCGGCGGTAGCGGCGGCGGTAGGTGCTGCGCAGGGGATGAACGCGCTGCACGCGCCGGACGATGTAAACGCGGGGGGAGTGGCTGCGTCGGTGACCGTGGCCGCAGCGGTAAAAAAAGTGCGCGCCAGCCCGCAGGTGCTAAATCGGGGCGTGGAATGCAGCAGAGTGGGAGCGAGGTCGACGCGAGCTGTGCTGCGGGGAGAAGCAGACACCGAGCTGGTGGGCGGGTCGCTGGACAAGATCCGCGAAACACCTCAGGGGACGATCGCGATCCAGAAAGGCAGTGGTTGGTCCTCTGGCCGAAGCTGCAAGAGGACGGGTGGCACTGGGATTACGGAAGCGGACTCGCATCGCGCATTTGGCTCAAGAGAGGCGTCTCCAGGCGCTCCGGCGTGCTCGGGGTTGACATGTTCGAATCTGAAGGGGCGGTCGTAGCACACGTCACCGGGACCGCGGCAGGTGGTGGCCAGGCCTATGGTGGTGCCGTTGCTCAAGGCCGGGAGCTGCTTGACGGGGTCGGGGGGGAGTCTAGATTGCAGGAGTGGGCATTGACGAAGAACAGATCCAGGCGGCGGAAGATTCAGCCAACTTTCCCGGGAGACACGCCTCCGCCGGAGATGATCAAGCTGCCAAGCAGAAAGGTGAGGCGAAAGACCGCCGCATCACCGCCAACCCTCACCGCCAAAGGCCCGCCTGCGGCGGCCGCACAAGCCAGGGGGCGCGATGACGACGAGCAGTCCACCTCGGGCGCGCGTGACTGCTCTATCGAACCGAAGGCTCAGAGGGGAGGGGGGGCGCATCCGCCAAAGCGCCCCCGAAAGGACGCGCCTGCCCCCCCCCCTTCAAAACGCGGGCGGGAAGAACGAGAGGAGCCGCCGTCGAGGGTGCTGGGCGACGATGTGGGCAGCGAGCCGTGCGGAGAGGAACAGGGGGAAGGGGACGTCGCGGCTCTCAGCGAAGAAGAGATGGACTGGGCCACCCAACCTCAGTATGCGTTACGGCCGCCGGACATGGACGACATGGCTGAGGTGGGGCAAGCCAGAGGAACGAAACATCTTCCAGCAGCGGCGGCGGTGGTAGCGGCGGCGGCGGAGGCTGGTGGGGGTGGAGGGGGCGCGCGTTGTAGGCCCGCGGGCGGTGAGGGGAATGCCGCAAGCGCAATCGACAGGGCGAGGAGCACCGGTAGTGATGTCCACGATGCGTCGGCTTCTTCCCCCCTGTCGAGAAAGCGACCCCCAGTCAGAGCGGCGCAGAGTGTGCCCGTGGCCGCCTCATCTGCGGGAGCTGCCGGTAGCGATGGAAATGGCGGCGGTCGCAGCGGCAGCGGCGGTGGAAAGAAGAAGAGAAGCCGACGCTTGCCGCCTGCAGTGGATGTTCCGCGGACGTCGAGCCGCGGCCAGGGCCCCTTTTCAGGCTTGGGTGTTATCATTACCGGCTGCAGGCGTGAGGGGCCTGACGGGACGCGGGAGGAGATCGAGAGAAAAATCAAGAAGCTTGGGGGGAAGGTGGTGAGGGTCTTCGACAAGGACGTTGACGGCTCGGGCAAATGGAGAAAATGGCTTCTGAACGAAGCCGTGCGGAGCGGGGGTGGGAGTGGTGGCGGTGACAGTGGTGAGCCGCCACGGAGCGACGATGGGTGGCGTATGATCGCTGTTGCGACGCCCGACA
This sequence comes from Nereocystis luetkeana, assembly GCA_031213475.1. Classification (NCBI taxonomy): domain Eukaryota; class Phaeophyceae; order Laminariales; family Laminariaceae; genus Nereocystis; species Nereocystis luetkeana. The sequence continues at coordinate 5,717,975 of JARUPZ010000002.1, read as the reverse complement.
GTGATCGCACCATAAACTTTAAACTCGCGCTTGCAGCGGGGATACCCATCGTCCACCCGTCCTACGTGACCGCTTGCTCGGGCATGATCTCCGAGCTCGATCCCACGCCCTATCTCCTGCCGCTGGGGCGGTCGGCCCTCGGCGAGCGCGGTCTCATCATGCCCTCCTTCCGCTCGGCTGCCTCGGGCGGAGGAGATCTCGGGGGCAGGGTTCTCGCGTCGCCCGGAGAGCGGCCTTTCTACGGCAAGAACGTTCTTCTGTACATGGGAGAGTCGGCCCCTTCGTCCCATACTGAAAAGTGGATGTTCACCCTGAGCGTGGCAGGTGCTACGGTGACTACGTTGGACGAGAGTATCGGCGGCGGCAGTGGTGGCGGTGGCGGCGGCCGGAGGGGCGAGAAAGGGGCAGCGGCAGCCGGAGCCGGGGGAACCCGGTGCACTCTAGAGGCCGCCCTCGACCTTGTGCAGAAGGGGGTGATCTACTGCGTGATAGGCACCAACAGCAGCGACGCTTCCGGGGCTTGCATCGACGTGACCCCATCGAGGAAACGCCTCGAAGAAGCCGCCGTTAAAGCGGGTGCAGCGGCGGGAACCTTTGATTGGGCCGTGCAATGCATGGCTCACAAGCGCCTGCTCCTTCCTAACGCCGTCACATGCCCGTGGTTTCCTCTCTGTACCTCGGGCGGCGGTGGCGGCGGCTGTGATAGAACCGGGGGGGGCAATGGCAGCGCAGACGAGGCGGCTGACGCGTCGGGCAGGGTCGGTGGCACAAACAGAAAAGGCACGGGCCGTGGGGGTCGAGGTGGCGGAAGACGTGGCGGAAGAAGAGTCGGCGGCGGGCGAGCTGCAGCGAGCGGGGCAAGCTTAGGCGAAAAGACGGGCCCTTTCCACGTTTACACATCCGACGGGGGCAAGCGGTACCTCGCCGGCGACTACATCCTGCTCGTGAAGGAAAAGCGCGCGGGCAAGAATGGAGCCGTGGCGGGGGTAGGAGGGGGGGTAGCGGCGGCAGTGGACGCCGCCAACCGTCCTCGGGTGGTGCGCATCCAGTATTTCGAGCGAGATCGCGATGGCAAGTTGGGGGTGTGGGTAACGGCGATGGAGCGGGGGGATGACGGCTCCAAGGTCTTGGTTCCTCGCGGGAAGGAGATGGTGGGCGAGACGATGCTGGGAGACCGGGTTCTGGCGATGAACAGGAGGGAGATGGAGACGACGCAGACTTACTCGATGAAGGATGAGGAGATTTTTTGCCTCACGGACGAAGGGGGAGGGGAAGGGGACGAGCAGTATTAGATGCATATGGTGTACTTCTTATGCACGGTGCTGCTGCTGCTGCTGTAGGCATAGGAGGCTTTTCGGGGGGGTTGAGATGTGCTATGTTTGTGTTACGAATAGCGTTCGACGGTCGGCACGAAGGAGGCGTTTTTGTCGTTTTTTCTTCGTTTTGTGGCGCAGTATAGACCTGGTAGTGTTTCACCATGTTTTGCTTCCTTCTTGGAAACAGCAGATTAACAGCAGAGCATGGTGATCACTCAATCTGCTGAGCGTGGTGAGCACCAGAAATATATGCTGTGCTCCGCGCAGTATGAAGAACCCAAGATAAATAAAACAGTAGTGGTATCATTAGTGGACAGACAGTACGATTTACGCCGTAACAATTTTGGTTGTTGTGTGGATGTTGGCAATACTGTACAAGGCGTTTCGTGCTCCAGTAGGGTTGTCGAATATGGATTGTTGTGGGGAACAATGTTGTTGGTGTTTGGCCAACGGTAGGTTCGTTTTTTTCAAGGAGCGCAGATCCTGCCGCTCATAAGCTCTCAGTGCATACTCCCACTCTTGCCCGCAGTGCGAACAATCGATTTTTGTTTGGATGTTAGGAATAATATTGCGCCAGGCATGTCGTGTTTCGGTGAGGTTGTCGAATACCATGGAATTTTAGGATTTGTAGGTTGAGGACCAGTAATACAGAACAAGCAGTTCTACGATTGACAGGTGATAATGGGTGGGCGATAATCGATCCTGACGAGCAAAAAGGTATTTGATGCCCGCAGTTTTACTCACGTACATGTCTTGTCGTAAATATATGGGACGTTTAGGTGGTAACAAAATATCGAAATGTACCTTACTTGAACTTCTGGTCAAGACTGGTATTGATGTTTTTGTTTTGTTTCGGGTGTTTAGTTTGGTGGGAGATCAAGGGCCGATCGGTGTCGTCATCCAGGGTCATGACAGTAACTTTTCGAAGAAATTGAAAATAAAATAATCACAATCGGCCGTGGACGATAACGTCAGCCTCTGATTTTGCGGGGCGCACTAATGTTTTTTGGCATCTTTGATGGCGAGACCTGTGTACACCAATTTCCGCAAACCCAGCGTCTAGATACGTAAAGAAGAAGCGGGCGAGCTTGCTTCGTTAGATGCCGTCTCAAGAGGCTGACAGCACTATTACAGCATTCTTCAGTCAGTTCAGTCAGGTCTTTCTTGCGGATCTGAGCGTGTTTCCTTTTTTTATTTTTCCTGGAGCGAAGTTGTATGAGCCGCATGTAATACATAGTTCGGTGTTTCAAGATTGCAAGTTCAGCGCATGACTCAACCCCGGAGCGGTCGGTTGCTTTCTTCGCCAGGCGAATATGAAAGTGGTTATCCCGAAAAAAGGACCCGCCCGCTTTGCATCGAGGTGAAACAGGAAAATATAGCACCCCCTACGTATTTATTTTTTTGTCGTGGTCTCTACGAGCCGACGGTTCCACGATTGGACACCTTGTATCAAGGCAAGCACACCCAGAGCCATATGCGTCGGGTTGATTCCTGAGAAAAACAATGACGTAACATACAGTACCCAGTGCTACGAGTATCCGCGAACCTCAACAAAATGCATTCATTATCGAGAAGAGTCAAAACAGCACTCACCTCAACCAAATGCATCCGCTATCAAACAGTAAAACCACACGCGCGACAGGCGACAGCCCAACCAAGCCAGCGGCCTTCAGCTACGAGTAAAAAACAACCAGGGCTTTGACAAACACAAAAAAACGAAGTCAATCGCCGCGCACACTGCTCTGCATGCAATGGTCAGACTAGTCAGAAAATCGCTCACCATATTACGTAAAAAACTCAACAACAAAGAACTTATTTGTATCATAAAAAAAGGCGAGAGAGTTGTTCCGCGCGACAGAGCGAGGTCTCCTCTAGGCTACCACAACCACCGAGGATCGCGCTGCCGCTCGCTTGCCACAGGTAGTCCGTACCTGGTATTAGTTTACCGCACAGCGCTCACCATAAATGCTCCGTACACCAACCCCGACCACCATCACCACCAACATGATTGATTCAGGCGGGCGTATGACTGATTCAGACGAACACGTCGCTACGACCTAGAGCAGGAAGCTGCACTGCGCCTGTTTTGTGTGCTTATTATCCCTCTTGGTGCAAAAGCTTACAGCGACCCCAAGCACACCCTCGACACGACTCATCACATATATCAGTATTATTATGTATGTATGTATGTTGTATTTGCCAAAAACACAAACTGAGTCCTTCCAAGTATAAGTACGCGCGTACCGTCGCAGAAAAAAAAACGATGCCCGATCCACCTTTCTTCGAACTCTCGTTCACCGCTAGTATATTTTTTCCGGCTACAAAAAACTCTTGGGCAAAGCAGTAAATCTCCCCTCGGCTAAACAAGAGACTGAGTTTCGTGGAGATAGGCCGTCTCCTCTTTACTTGGCGGCAATATTCCTACAGGCTCCAGTACCGCACAGGGGAGTTCCTACTGCCTGAAACGGCGTGTGCCCTTCCTACAGGCTCCAGTACCGTCCAAGAGAGTTTCTACTGCCTGCTACGGCGTTTCCTTGCGCGGCGTGTTGCACGTCCATCAACCCCTCCATTCCTCAAGCGTTTCCTTCCCTACTATCATAGTATCATATTCTTATCTTCACGCAAAACGGCGAAACAGAGACCGATTCTGCCTGCACACAGAATACCAGGTAAATGTCCGCATAGAGACAAGTGGGGAGGTACATTCACGCCGCCTCTTAACATAGTAGAGAGCAGAGGAGCAATCACAACACTGCTCGTGACGTGCACCCCATTTCCCCCACAAAAGTTGTCCCGAACTCAGACATCCCCCTCCCCCCTCCTACCTCCCCCCTCCCTCTAACCTATCCAGTGAGGCCGTACTGAGTACTGCAGCGCGGAACAACTCACCCACATGACAGACCCGGTATCGACCGCGGTCCCCTACCCAAACCAACCAAAAAGCCGACAAAAACAGCGCAGCCCCTACATCTCCACACCTCAACCCCCCCACCCGACCGCGGCGACCCACCGGCAGTCAGAGGAGTGCGCCAGAACACGATCGCCAAAAAAAAAAAGAACCCAATCACCTCCCCCTCTGCGCCGCCGCCTCCTCGCTGCACCAACTCCCGCTCTCGCTTCGGCTTCGGCTCCGGCTGCCGCTCCCGCTCCGGCTCTGGCTCCGACCGCGCGCTGGGCTACGGCGGCGCGACTCGCGACCTCTACGGGGAAACGAAGCCCCTCGCTCCGCACCGCCTCCGCTGCCTCCACCACCGCCACCGCCCCCGTCTACACTTGCTCCGCCCCTCTCACCTGCGCTGTTCTCCGGCGCGTGCAAGCGTCCATTGCGCCTGCGGGAGCCATGCCTCTCCCCGTGGGTCGGAAGTCTGTGGTGTGGATGGGCCGGCGAGGGGTAAGGGGCGTGGGCGTGGTGGGGGGGGCCACCAGCTGCCCACCCCGGCGGCTCGAGATAGTGCACCGGAGGCGTGTGATGTTCGTGGAATACGCCGCCCGCCGGGTGGTGTGGCACCATGTACGGAGAAGGAGGGGCGTAACCTCCAGGGTCCGCCGGTGCCGTTGCGGGAGGCGGAGCGAAACGCGGGTCCATGGCCCCGCTCGCCGCCCCCATCGGAAGCATGAAGCCCCTGTGCGGGACAAAGCCACCGCCACCGGCACCACCGGCGTAGTATCCCTTGTCGCGCAAGTGGCGCCCGCTGTCGCCGCGCCTCCGCAGCTTCCCATCGCGCGGTCCGGTGCCCCTAGAGCTCCCTGCCCGCCCACCCACACCTTCCGCAACTCCCCGTCCTCCACCCTCTCCAGCTTCCTCCCTGCGCCGCGAGCGCTTCTCGCTCCCCCGGCCGCCGGGTGCGGAAGACGCAACCCCCCTTTCTTGCCGAACAGCCGACTTCTCTCCCGCGCCACGTGCGGCACCTCCACGACCACCACCACCCTTGTCTCCGGCTGCTGCCTCTGCAGCGTCAGCGCGGGCAGTCGAGGTCGCAGCTTCGGCGTTCCCGTCGTTGTCACAATCTTCGCTCGTCACCTGGTTACCACCACCACCAACACCACCACCGCTGCCACCGCCGGCGTCCCCACGACGATACGAACCACGAGGTGACGAGCCCGGCCGGTCTTCCTCGTCCGACAAACGGTGCTCCCGGTGGCTGTGGCTCTGCTCCGACCCACTGCGGCGCCGGCGCCGTTCGAAGCGATAGTTTCCTTCCCACGCACCGCCGCCTCCCTCGCCACCATGGCCATGTCGACCGTACACCAACCCCGGATAAATCGACCCATACCCAGCTGCCGCGGCTTGAGGAGGCGCCCCCCCGTACGGATAGTACGCCGGCGGGGGCGACGCGTAAGGGTAAACGCCAGGAGGTGCGAGGTAAGGGTAAAACCCACGCTCCACTGCGTCGCCCCTAGCAGACGCGGACGGCCTGCGGTGGGAACCCAGATACCCGCTAACGCTCCCCTTTCCCTCGCGAACTCCCATCTCATCGCCAGAGCTCGACAACTCGTCCGAGCGCGAGCCGTGGTCCGAGCCGAGCGGGGGCGGCGAGCTGGACGACCCACGCTTGTCGTCGCGGAGACGGGACGGCGAGCCCTTGGATCCCCGGCGCCCCCTGGAGTGGCGTCTACTGCTGCTGCCGCCGCCGTCGCCACCACTCTCGGTACTGCCCCGTTTTCTCTTCAGCTGCGACTTGAATCCTCGAACCTCCTCCTGCAGCACCTGCACCATCTGTCGAGCACACGATAGATTGCCGTGCGTGCGAAGTGTTCTTGCTTATTTGGTTGGCTTGGTTGGATTAGTGGCCCGACGGGACAGCTCCGAAAAATTGTGAATCGACGGCAAAGACCGACTGCAGGAGCGGGCGGGGAGAAGAGTAAGGATGGCATGCTTTGTCGTGCAACACCTTGCCCACTTAACTCATTCTGACACGCGTTCGAGCGTTCCCCCCGACTATCCAGCCAAATGTATAGCTATGTTTGTGAATTTTTTGTACTTTTTCGAACATATCTCTCCGTACGAGCACTTCTTGGCGCAGCGCGAAGTGGTCGACACGGGAAGCCCGTCCGGACACACTGGTCGAGGTCCGGGCGCGTCCCGTGCCCTCTGGAGCGCGTGGCAAGCCCTCAAAGTTTTTGTCCGCGGGAGTGGAAAAGACGATTTCCCTGGTTTCGGTACGATAGGCTCAATTTCGTACGTACGTGCCGGTAAAATGTTGTCTGTGTTTTGCCCTAGGCTCTCATGAGCACACAGCCCAGACATATTCCAGGTAGACAAGAGGCAACATGCACGTACCACAACGTTACAACGCTGCCGCCCATACGCCGTGCGTGTGCGACGCACCCATATGCGCTGTACTGTTGTGGCTGGTTGTGTTTAACAGAGCCTGCGGTCCGTAATCCTCCATCTACCTCTATATGCTGCTGCTCTATGTGAGACAGATCCACGCACACTCTGGACGGAAATGTACGGACCGTTTGGATTAAACATGAGTACCTCAACTTTTCCGACGTGTTGGCGTTTCTTGCCCGAGGCACACCCAACACAATCTGGACGTCAGGCAGCGTGCGAACAACCAAACAACGTTACAACCCCGCGAAGCAGCACAAGCAGTAGCGGGCCGCACCACGCGCGTGTCGCAGGTCCGTGGTGTTATGCTTCGCTACTATATCGGAGGCTGCGATCCGTCATCTGTCATCACCATCTCTCTCTCTTCTGCTGTGCTGCTGTGCGTGTGTGTGCGGTGTGTCGTGCTCGCCGCGAAAGCTACGCAATACCCGGTAATTTGAATCTTGATAATTTAGAATGGTCACGATGCCCGATTTTGGACTTAACCCTTTTAGGACTGCAGTCTCGTTTTGGGGACGATTGGTGACAAATTACTTGGAATTTGAGTGCCTTGTCCCCAAAACGGGGCTGGAGCTCTAAAGGGGTTAAACGCGCGGGTTCGATCCTCGAAGAGACTATGTCTATTTTTTTTACTCATGTTTTTTCAACTTTTTTTTTTCATCATGTACGTAACCCAGACACCACAGACAACAAACAGGACATGAGCAGTGCAGGGCGCGTGCTACAACCAGCAGGCTACAACGCTACATACGCCTGCCGCCCGCCAGCAGAGCAGGAAACAACATGGCGTGTGTGGTAGTTTGTTCGCGTTGTAATGTTGTGGCTTCCTATAAATAGTTATTTTTTAACGGACCCTGCGATCTGTAGAGAGTTATATAGGGGTCTCTGCTGTTGTGATACATGCATGCTGCCACAGGTATAACAACGCTGCTGCTGCAGTGCGATTTTCGTGGGAAGCCGAGCGTGGTCGAAAGTTCCAGCCCCTTCTTTGGTGCATTATTTTCTACTCATGTGAATATTATCCCACTACTGCACTGCAGCAATGCTGTGTTCCGTTAGTCACGTGTGTGTGCGGTGCGTGCCGTGTGTCACGAACGTGTGAAGTGCGTTCGAGCCTTTTTTGCGGTCGGCAGTCCTCGGTTATGTGCGGGAGAGGTCTTCTTCGCCGTGTCTTCGCGGTGGGCGCCACAACAAAGACCGTTAACGTACTGAAAATAGGATACAATGTTTGGCGGAATAATCAAAGAAATCTATAAAAGCGATTCCGTCAATAGCAACAGTTCCACACTATTTCCATGTATGGTTCGTCCCCAAAAAACAGGAACTGGTGCAGTTCTAAAAGGGTCTTCTGCTGCACATACATGTCTACCTGTATGTGTACAGCATGAATATGCAGATATTTCAAAACGTCGTAACATTGTATCATACGCGTATGATACAATATCGCATGCTCTATCGGTTATAATTCGTTCTTGCGCCACTCCCGTGGACACGCCCCGGAGGGAAACCTTGTTACACCTATATTTGTAAAAGTTTTTATTCCTCGTCCTCCAACCAGCGCATGGCCCCACCTTCTGCAGCTGATGAACATCCATGCTCTCCGTTGCCGGCGACCGTTCCTTCGACCCCGCCGCCACCCCCGACTCCTCCGCCATCGCTCCTGCCCCAACAAGAACGTGAGCCCCGACTTGACTTCCCACCACAGGAACCACGCCAGCAGCAGCAGCAGCAGCGGCGGCGGTAGAGGTAGAGGTGGCGGCAGCCGCAGAAGCGTCCTCCGCAGTAGCCGCACTAGCACCAGGTACCGACTCCGGCCCCACCGGTGATGCAGACGCATCAGGGAGAACGCTCGCCTCCTCGTTGCCACGGGAGGACGCGGTGGCGGCGGCGGCGGTTGGGGTGGGTTTGCCGCTTACCGTGTCGTCTGAGTCCTTAGCGTTGCCGAGCGGGGTTGGCGCACCTCCAGCCGCCGTGGCTTTCACGCGTTCCCCCTGTTTGGAAAATACAGAAAAATGATACCATGTAGTCCGAAATATAATAGTGTAATCAGAGGTCTGAACGTGTACTCCGTGGTCTGAGGTGACCTTCGCGGTCTGTTCGCTACGTAGCTCTTCGCCAGTAACTGTCAGGAAAGAAGTACGCATGCGCGATCGGCCCGCACTTCGTCAGCAAGCAAACAACACATGCATGACGGTTTACCACGTGCGTGTGTACGAATCAAAACTATTGTGCGGATAGGAGTGCAAGATGATGGCATGGACAGCAGAGCGACATGGTGGCGAGAAATGAAGAGAAAAAAAAGAGAGCATGGTGCTATCGTACAGCAGTATACATGGCGTTTTCGTATCGTATGGTGTTTTCAGGTAGCTCATGCTTACCGCCCGTATTTGCTACTACGAGTTCCGCCCTGTGAAAAAAACTCTTCGAGCCACTCATGCCCACTCGGCCCTACAAGGTACCAGGCACTGGCTACACGGCAAACATCATCAGGTAGCTATTGTGGACACAAATTTCTCCAACACGCGCCTCTGCCTCTACACGACCTCAATCAGCGACCGAACCCGATGCAATCTCGAGACAATCGGGAAGAGCATGAGACACTTGGCGTACAACAACTCCCGAAACGCCTACGTACCTCAAACCAGTCATGCCTTCCCTCCCGCCCACCCCCAGAGGACTGACCGCCTTCTCTCCTTTTGCAGAACCTCACCTCCCCGATCACATCGGTCTCCGTGTGCCCCGCACCGCTCTGCTCTGTGTGCTCGTCGTCGTCAAGGTTTGGCGCACTCTCGCCATTGTTTCGTGACGACGCAGCGCGCTTCTGCCTTCTGTCGTTGCCGGCCATAGCCGCGCGGTCGGTAGAGCTTCCTTCGGCTTTTCGTTTCCGAAGCTGGGGATCAAATAGAACATCGGACGGATCACGGCGTCACACCACAGCATTTCGAAATAGGAACTACAACGAACTGACCCAATACACATAGCCGGTACAACAGGTTTACTGGGTGGGAAAAAAATGTCAGCTCTACTCGTGCTTGTCAAATCGTATTAAAAGCTTACTGCGAGTTGTGTGATACAGCGATAACTCCCCACCCGCCCGCCCCCCCTCGAGATAAACGCAGAAGCGTCACATGTTGTACTGTATAAATTTATGTAGGTTAAGTTGGGTAGAGCACGGTGCCGAGAAGCAGGAAGTGTGCAGCCCAAGGAATCTGAGATGACATGGCAGAACGCGACCACTCGTACTGTTTTTTTTCTGTTTTCGATGGACCTCTTACTTCATATCCACAGCTCCTGCACAGGATAAGGGTGTTTAACGACAAACTTGGATAGTTCCCGTGGCAAAAAAAAGGGGCGCGGTGGGTACAGTAACGCGCTATGGCTCCAAAAGCCGTTGAAAAAACCAGCACCTCGATAAACGAGCGGATGAAATGTGGCATCTCGAGACGAACAAAGGTCGCTGGCACCGGGGAACAGCTTTTTCTCTGCCTGGGCGAGGGGTGCGTGCAGAGTCGCGTTTCGACTACTTTTGACGAAGATGACGGAACAGATTAGCCGTAATAAATCGCTCGAGCGCTACGCATAAAATAAAAAAGTAACATATGCCTAACCCCAAGCTATGCATCTCCCAGAGATGCGTGGTCAAGGATGCCACGACTCAAGCACGCAGAAGGTACTGCTGTACCTGGTACGTATCATACGAAGTATTGTCATATCAAGTTACCCCTCTCTACAAGGGCTGCACACCAAAAAAACATAACACACCTTGTCGTTAGCGATTGCTGCTGCTTTCCTCGTAGGCCGACCACTCGCATTGCCCTTGGTTGCAGCAGAAGCATCGCCCTTGTCCTGCTGCTCGCTGGCTGTCTCGGCTGTCGCAGGCGTCTCCCCCCCCTCCTTCTTCTCCTCTTCCCCCCCCCCATCCACTTTCTCCGCCTTCTCCTTGTCGTTCTCCTCCTCCTTCCTCTCCTCGTCGTTTTTCTCCATCGCCGCCTGCTGAGGTTGCTGCTGCTGGGTGACAGTCTCGTGGGTTCTTGCCAAATCTTGATCACCAACCCGCAAGGGCGCCCCCTCTGTCTGCTCCTCTTCCGATGCCTCTTGCTCTTCAGCCCCCCGCTCCTCCCGGGCAGCTTCCGGTACGTTCGACGCCGCAACCGTGGCGGCAGCGGCAGCAGCAGCAGCAGCAACAGCAGCAACAGCAGCAATTTCATCATCAACGCAAGCGATTTCGGCAGCCTCGGCATCAAGTTCAAGCGCGGCTTGATAGTCCCTACTAGCCTTCGCCTCCCTCGCAGCCTTCGCCTGAGCCGCTTTGCTCTCCTTCGCCTTCGCGACCCTTGCCTCCTTGGCAGCTTTTGCCTTCTCCGCCTTTTCCGCCTTTATCGTGTCCGCCTTGAGCTTGTTAGCCTTCAGTTTCTCAACCTTAGCGGCCTTCGCCTTCGCTTTCTCCTCAGCCACCCTTTCGGCTTCTTCTGCCTCTTTTTTCTCCTGAGCTATCCTCGCGGCTTCTTCTGCCTCTTCTCTCTCCTGAGCTATCCTCGCGGCTTCTTCTCCCTCATTCTTCTCCTCGGCTGCCCTCGCAGCTCGTTGTGCATCTTCCTTCTCCTGAGCTATCCTCGCGGCTTCTTCTGCCTCTTCCTTCTCCTTAGCTACCCTCGCGGCTTCTTCCACCTCTGCCTGCACCCTTTCCGCCAGCTCCGCTTTAGCCGCCTCCGCCTCCGCATCTGCGGAAACCTCCCGCGATAGCTCCGACGCGTACGCAGCTGCTGCTGCTGCCGGGTCCGACTCCGATGTACCCGGAACCTTTGTAGATGGGTCGGGCTCAGCATCGTCCCGTTCTGGCCCAACCGCTCCCTCCACTCGTACACCGTCCGAGGTTTGCGTCGGCGCATGCGAGCGTCTCCTCTTCACGGCGTTTGCCGGGGTCTCTGCTGCAGCCTCCACCAAGGTTTGGTGCTCCTCGTCCGCACGAAGCTCCGTCGGCACTTGCGGAGCTGCCTCCGCTGTCCCTGAAGCTTCTTGGATCTCCTCCTCGCGCCCCCCGGCTCCTTCGTCCAGAGCCAACGCGGCGCCTTCGACCTCCACACCCGCCGCTCTTTCGCTCGCGACGGTCGAGGACTTCGCCGCGCGCGCAGGAGAAGACAAAACAGACTCACGGCTAGGTCTAGCCACCTGGCGGCTACTTTGTCGGGTCGGCCTGCCCCCCGATCGCGTTCTTGCAGGGTTTTTTTTTCGCGCTTTGCCGCTGCTTCTTCGGGTGCTCCTGCTTGGGCTCTCGTCCTCCCACTCCGCCTCCCCCTCTTCTTCCTGCTCTTCCACGCCAGAGCCCCGCCCATCCGTACCGGCCCCGTCTTTGGAAGCACCAGCCGCGTCACCTACCTCTCGAACGATCATATTACCAGCACCAACACCTTCCCCTCGTTGATCTTCTACCACTTGCTCCTCAACGGGAGCGTCGCTCGGCAAAGCCTCACCGCCCTCGATCACAACCGCCACCGCTTCCGCCTCCACCCCCGCCCCCGCCCCCGCCCCCGCCCCCGCCTCCACTTTCGCCACCGCGGCTTCCAGCTCGAGCATCCTCGCTTCCGGCTCGCTCGACTTCCGCTCCTCCACGCCCCCCGTGTCGCCACCCCCCCCACTGTCTACGACCTTGCCGGAGAAAGACCTGCTACGCAGCCGAGTTCTCGCGCCGGCCCTCGGCACCTCGGGTACTTCCGGGGTCGCCGCGACCGATGCTGCAGAAACCGCGGCCGCTGTGGCGTCCACCTCTGAGGCCGTTGTTCCAGCAGAAGCGGCATCGGTGGCAGAAACGGCACCGGTGGCAGAAGCGGCACCGGTAGCAGAAGCAGCACCGGTGGCAGAGGCGGCACCGGTGGCAGAGGCGGCAACGGTGGCAGGAGAGGGGGTCGATTCCACCACTTCAGGTACGTCGGGCCCGGTCGCCTGTATCCCCTTCGCGATTGGTGGAACCTCTGAAGAACTACCTGTCGCGGCATCCTCATCCTCCTCCTTCTCCTCGTCCTCTTCCTCGTCCTCCCCCTTCTCCTCTTCTCCAGCGCTGTTGGGGCCGGACGGCTGGGGCCAGTGGAGCACCTCGAGGGCTGCCATCTTGACGTTCCACGTGAACGGTTTAGTGGGACCGTCCTCCCAAGGCTGGTACTCGACAAGATGGTGTCGAAAGCCTTTCGCTGGCAAGCTCGGCGATCTGATAACAACACCCTATTTTCGGGCCGACATGTAGTCATCGAGGCGGCGGTAGGGGGGAGGAGGAGGGTAGGACCGCAGGTGGGAACATCAATCAGGCCATAGTATATATCCTCGCATGTCACGCGCAAACATTCCAAAGGAGAAGATCACTCCATTACATTGCACTACCGCCGCGCGAACAGACTTCGCGGGACCTCGGCGCAACACAGGGGTGGGGGGGGGAACAGGGGGGACGGCAGTTACAGAAATTGCACGCGTGCCCCAAGCGGATATGTTAGCGTCAAGAATACACGCCCACGCACGCACGCACTCCGCGTTTCGCTCCAGCCCACCTTTCTGCCAAGGAGCTCCTCGAAGGTCGCCTCATGAGACTCGCCGCGAGCGAACTTTAGGGTCCTGCCCGGTTTCCTCTGAACGCTCCTCACAACTACTGCTGTTCCAGTCGGGTACACCAGTACGCTTTCCGGTGGTGGAGATAGCACGGCCCTGCCGCTTTCAGCCCCTTGCTCATTTTCAGCCGATTGCCCTTTGCTTTGTCCGCCCCCACCCCCGCCAGCCCCTTCCACTCCCCGGTCACGGTTTTGACCCCCTTCCTTTTCATCTTTGTCCTCTAGCTCCCTGTTCGCTTCTTCCTCCGCCTCTTCCATTTCCTCGTCCTCGTCTTCCTCGTCTTCCTCGTCCTCCTCTTCCTCGTCCCCCTCGTCCTCCTCGTCCTGGGTGTCTTCCAGGTCCTCCTTCTGGCTATCTTCCTCGACTTCCGCCGTTGCTGCTGGCGTATCGTTCGCTGCCAGCCCGCCGGTGCTCGTGGCTAACATTTCGAGCGCAGGCGCTGCAACAGCAGCGGCACTGGCGGGGGCAGTGCCTGTGCCATAGCCCGGAGGGCACAGGGAGAAGCACTTGCGAGGCACCTTCCACGTGATCGTTGTGTTCGGTCCACCCGGCCAGGGCTCGAAGGAAATGGCGTGGAAACGGGGGCCCATCAAGTGCGTCGCCATCTTCGTCACCACCGCCTGCAGTGCATACAGCCCAGAGATCGGGTGATCAGAGGTCGGGTGACCACGCCAGCAGTAATAAAAATCAGCAGCACAATAGTCATGCTACAGCAGCAAGGAAGGGGGGGTACCTACAGTACTGTAGTATTTTTTAGTGAGGTTCCACACATCCGACAGACCGTCGATGTTTACTTGACGATCTACTGCGGACAGTTGAGGCACTGATGGATTTCCTGATCTGCACGATTTAATAATAGCTAATGTTGCCGGATGAGAGTCGTATTACCTGCATGATGGAGAACACGGTTTCCTGGGTTTGGGTCTGTACTGTGAAGATCCTGCACATCTCATCACGACAGGTTAGGATTTACAGTAGTGGAGTCATGCTACAGTAGAGAGGTATCGTCTAATTTCTCGGTTCTCACTTGACCTTAGGAAGTTTTATATCTTATCCCAATAACTGATTTAGAGAAATCTAATACCGCAACCCAAAAAACAACCCCAAAACCTATACATATCATATACGTCGTATATACATCACGAATAATATTGTAAATGCTGATGGCTCCCCACGATGTCGAGTTAAGGAGACCGGTCAGCCAGAAACGTTTTCGCCGAAACTAGTCACCTGCATCGTACGTTGCATACGTCACTATTACAGGGCTCCATAGTAAATAGGACCAAATATTGTTGGTAAAAATTGGGAAATACATGGGTTTTTGTGCGTACCGTAGGCCCTACCTGGTATTTACTATGGTCCCACGTCATAGTACAACTACGGTACAACATAATATATATCGTCTCCTCCTGTCCGACGTGTGTGAGGAAAGTTCTGACATGAAAAGCCCCGCCTACACCTCACTCAAATACCGACACCGTGTTGAGAAAAAAAAGTGCACGCTCAACCCGATGGGCAATCTACTGTAGGTATGCATATACGTATAATACGGTGACCGAACAAAAAAGTGAAAGACGACAGAAAAAAACGAAAATAAAAGGCTATTAAGGGTCATTCTTATCGGAGAGCTTTTTTTTCCCAAATTTTCGACATTTTTTTCGCGCAATTTTTCAATCTTCCATATTTTCCTGTTTTTTTTTTTCCAAATATTGGAATGTTAACGAACTTGATATTTTTGCTTCTGGAGAATTTCACGAATAGTGACAGAACGCCTCCGTGTATCGATACATATCTCCAATTCTTTCCAAACTTTGGAAATTTTGGAAAAAACGCTCTCCGATAAGAATGAGCCTAATAGGTCCTCATCTCGGTGGATGAGCATCGTCAGTCAAGAACATTTTGGGGCAAAAAAACACTCCTCCTATCGGACTGTATGCCTGACTATACATGCATGGCTCCCAACTCAACATAAATACCTTGGTATTTGAGAACGGGGGGGGGGGGGGCTACGCGCCGCCTCTACAATACGGGGGAGAGGGCCTAATCCCTCTGACTTGGGAGAGAAAGAGTGGCGAAAGCAAAATGACGAATACACCATCGCCCACGCGAACAGTCCTGGGCTGCCGCTGGAGTAGGGTGGGTGTCCGATCTACATTGCAAAGAGCTAGACAACACGCGCTGCATGGCACCAAGCGTACTGCTGCTGCGCGCTCACAACAGCGGTTCTGATACGACAGCACGCGCCATTTTGGGGGGTCATACCCGGGTCTTTAGACGAAAGGTGAACAAAAAGTACAAAATAAAGGAATGGGGTCGGGGGTTGAAGAGGGTTTTGAGGCTTGACCACCTACCGGTACCATCTACAGAATCAAGACAAACACAACCCGGTGCACGCGTCAGAGTCGCGGCGAGGTCGTAATAACAAAAAACGGCACCACGCACTTCCCATTTCCGTGTCAAAGCACTGGCAACTGACAATAAGCAAACAACCCGCAGCGAAAAAAAAACTATTAATACTACAGTAGGTACTCCAGGAACAACCAACCGCGGAGTGCGTGCGACCATTGTGTCCCTTATATCCTCCGCCGAGCTTCCTTCTGACTCTTGATTTTTCGCCGTGAACAGCTAGTAACCTCTCTAGGACCTCAAGGGGGGAAACTGTTGAGAAAAAAGTGGCGATTACAGTATCAACCGCACGAAGCAGCCCGCGTTGCAGAGGTATCATAGGAGGTATACCCGAGCTACAATGCAAGGATAGCTCCGACACTCCAGCCGCGCGATATTGGTCGCACTGCTGCGCGCTCCCACTATTGATAGACGGTTTCACAATACTATACCTGGCATAGTTTTGGCCACTGCAATTGGAGCCCAAAAGGGATAATAGTGCGCCATGGCCTCATGGGGGCGAACTCACCGTCTTTCCCACCAAGTCTGTCCCGCTGACCGCGCCGCCGCGCGGTTTACTCGAAGTGGGCTCAATCAGGATGATCCTAGTGCCCACCGGAACAAACGCCGGCTTTAGCGGGTTGTCCAGGGGCTGGCCTGCCTCAACCATAGCTGCGACGTCCAAAGCCCCGTCAGCGGCGACATCAACTGACTCTTTCCCTGCCACCTTCCCCTTGCCCTTGCCCTCTCCCTCCTTTTCCTTCCTCATTACCTCCTGTTCCTCCTCCGCTACCTCCTCTTGCTCCTCCTCAACTGTCTTTTGTTTCTCCTCCACTGCCTCCTGTGTCTGCTCTTTCTCCACGCCCCCTCCCCTCTCCCACCCGTCGACCCCGGTCCCGTCCTTGGCTCCCGCCTCTCCCTCTTCAGCCGCCTCCATATCGTCTGCAATTTCGAGCTCCCCGTGGGACCCGGCTCCACCTCCTACGCCAGCGTCATTTGCGTCCATCGAGTTCCTCCGCTCCACCTCTCTTACCGCTTTCCTCGTCAACACTCCCCGCGTCGGGCCGGCCACGGCTTCGCCGACCGCGGCTTCGCCGACTGCGGTTTCGCCGACTGCGATTTCGCCAACCGCGGCTTCGCCGACTGCGGTTTCGCCGACTGCGATTTCGCCGACCGCGGCTTCATCGACCGGAGCTTCTTCCGCGGCATCTTCGCCGACCGCGGCATCTTCGCCGACCGCGGCATCTTCGCCGACCGCGGCATCTTCGCCGACCGCAGCATAATCGACCGGGGCTTCTTTCCTACCGTCCAGTGCTGTACCAGCGGCGGTTTCTTCAGCAGCAGCGCCCGCCGCTGGCCCAGTCGAGCTCGACTCAGCACTGCCCCCCCTCCCGGTGGGGAGAGGGGACCCTGATCCTGACGGTTCCGCTTTGAGCAGGCTAGCCCTCACCTTCATCCTTACCGGCGTGCTCGGACCGCCCTCCCAAGGCTGAAACTCCACCGTATGGTATTTGGGTCCTTTAAGGTGACCCGGTTGCTTGATCACCGTGGCCTATCATCACGTGCCACCGAGAACGAGGCCAGGACGGGCACGAGTAAGCAAGGGTAGTATATATGCGGTCGGGGTATAAAGTCGCTTACTATAACCACAAAATGCGTCGACTTGTGCACGGCAATCGTTATCCGCAAAACCCAGTAGGTCGCAAGACAAATGAAAACCGTGAAATAAAACGACAACTGCGCTGCTGGACGACGGTGGGTTCGCCGCCATCGCAGCAAAAGAAAAATGTAGCTCCTAATGATAGTTGATCGCGAGTCAACATTTTTTGTACTACTGTTGCTGCGGACGCCATCAGCATGACCAAACGGGTACCCTACTCCATGGGGGAACCACACGAGGAAAATTTGGGTTCAGGTTTCACCCCCAGAATCGAGTATTTGCAAGCAGGTAATTCGAAAGCTACGGCACGCCGATTCAAGCGCGAGCATCCATTTACCCATGAGCCAAGTTCGGCGAGGCCACGGACTACATATTACATATCAGGATTTGGATTGGTTGTTAACACATTTCGCCTCGTAACTTGTTGCGCACAAGCCATCCAGCCCTACCACCACCATGTTCGAGGCAATACATGACCTACACAAATGACTTTACCGCTAAGGCACGCTCACGAAAATGTGTACATAAGGGGGTCTTGCGCGTGGAGGGACCAACGTCAATCCCCGTGGGCAGCACTGACGAAATTAAAGCAGAAATCTTGTGCTACAACGCCAACGCCGCTTCCGCGACACGCTTGTTCCGAGCTTTTACAGCTCACAGCCCCTACGAAGAAAACCCTCGCATAACGGAAGTATAGACGTACTGCGGCAGAATTGCAGCAACAACAAAACGGCCACCGAAGCCGTACGCGTTCAATAAATACCGTCACCGACATCGCGCCTCACCGGTCTGTCAACCAAAGCGTTCAATAAATACCGTTACCGACATCGCGCCTCACCGGTCTGTCAACCAAATCCGACAGCGCCACCATAGGATTTGGGGTCCCAGACTTGACACCCGGGCCGCAGTTAAGGACGACACTGGTGCCGTTCGTGTACCAAGGCGACCCGCCGAGCCGTTTCCTATTGGCCGGGTTCTTGCTTTGGGTCGGAGTTTTGATCGAGTCGAGCATTCCGTCCACGCCAGCACTTCCTTCGCCTTTGTCGTCCCCATCGACCTGTCCTGGTGCGACCCGGGGCGAATCCATCCCCCTCACCCCCACCCCCGCCTCCGAGCCACCTTCGTCCTCAGCGTCGCCACTGTGTTTCCCAGTTTCCCACCCAGCCACCGCCACCTCCCGATCGGTTGCACCACGAGCCTTCCCAAGCACAACATCAACGTCGCCGGCGGGCTCGTCGATGATCCCGCTTGCCACCAACGAGGAGGGATTTTCGGCAACAGCGCCATCTTTCCCGTCAAGGGGGGTAGATGCCGTGTGACTATTTGGGCTTGCTTCTCCAGCTTCAGGGGCGGCTGTGGCGGCGGTAGTACCGGCGGTAGCAGTGGCAGCTTCGGTAGTAGCGGAGTTCGACCTGTCTGCGGCCGCGCTGATAGTGGTAATGCCACCGGATGTGAGCGGTGGCGACGATGGCGGTTGCGTCATCGGTTGCCCTCGCGAGGTGGTTGCCACAGAGGGAATGGGCGGCGGAACACCTTCCGTCGCTAACGTCACCGCCGCCGCCGCTTCCGTCAACGACGCTGCTACCTCATGAGGGACGGAAGCCGGGAGAGGGGGAGGAGGAGGTGGAGGAGAAACGGGCAGCGAGCAAGCAGTTGAAATACTCTGGCGTTCGCCCCCGGTGGTTTCCTGTGATGCAATGCTCGTCTTCGACGGCGTTTCATCACCTCCGGCATGGGCATTGCCACCCTCATCTCTCGACATACCAGGAACACCAGCAATGTTGGCTCCTTCCGGCCTGGCCGTGAAGGTGGTTCCGGAGGCAGAGGAGGCGGAAGAAGACGCAGGAGCAGCAGCAGGAGCAGCAGCAGCAGCAGCAGCAGGAGCAGCAGCAGCAGGAGCAGCAGCAGCAGCAGTAGCAGCAGCAGCAGCAGGAGGAGCAGTAGCAGCACCAGCGGCAGCAGCAGCAGCAGCAGGAGCAGTAGCAGCACCAACGGCAGCAGCACGATCAGTAGTAGCTGAAGTGTTCACAACGGAGGCGGGATGGGGGGAGGTGGTAGAAGACGAGATGCTTGGGCGGCGAGCCTTGGGCCCAACGGCCGCTTCCCCTCCGCGTATGTCGTGGTCGTACAGCTGGTCCTCCAGAGACGAAAACAAGTCGTCCCCTCCCATGCTGGAGTGGAACTCCATCGACGACGTTGGCATGGGGAGGTGGTCGTACGCCGAGCTAAGGGTGTTCCCCGCCAAGGGAGAGGGGTCGCCTTGGGCCCTTCTGCCCCGTGTTGCGCTGCGATCACTAGCCCCCCCGGGAGACCCTTCGGTGATGAAGCCTGGGCCGTTCGATGGTGTGTAGCGCGCTCTTCCTGCCGGAGAAGGCTTAGATCGAGCAGATCGCGAGACCGGAGATTCCGCCCGCCGGCCATCTTCCGATCTACGTGAAGGGGTGTCCTCATGCCTGCTCCCTCCACCGTAACTCTTGCGCCTGGCACGCATGATATCCTTGTCTATATCTCGCCCCCCTCCTCGCCGCTCAGAGCTCCGGCTGCGGTTGCGCTCCCCGGAGTCGTGATGGTTACGCACATAAGGGTCATGGTCGTGGTCCTTCGATCCGCCGCGACCTGAACGGTCACGGCTCGTGTCCCCGCCGCGGCGTTGGTCGTTCTCGTAGGCCCCACCGCGGGGCCCAGGCACTTTCTTCGGGATTAGCCCGATACTACCACCACTGGTACGCGACTTCGCTTGTTCGCCCCGCTTCCCTGCAGCCGTGCTGCCCTTCCCCTCTCCGTGTGGCCTGCTCGCTCCTCTACCAGCACGGTCGATCTCGCGCTCGCGGCTGCTGCCACGCTCTCGTTCTCGACCTCGGCTGTCGCTCGAGCCACGAGAAAGGCCACCAACCTTGTCGCTCCGGTCTCCACGCGAAGTATTGCGGGTGCGATCGACGCCGTGGCTCGTTTCGATTCGACCGCGGTTGCCGCTGTAGCTGCTTTTGCTGTCATGACGGCTGATTGACCTTGCCTTGTGGTAATCGCGGCTGCTGCCGCGCTCACCTGCACCGACACCGCTGCCGCCGCCACTGCCGCCTCTGCTAGAGCGATGCTCACCATGCTTGTGAGCGCTGGTACTACGGCTTCCACTGCGGCTGTGGCTTCGACCTCGGCTAGAAGAGCCACTCCGACTGCTCCTGCTGCTGCTTCTCTCACTCCCGCTGCCACGGCTGCTGTTTCTGTAGCTACTGCCGCCGCTACTACTACTACTACTACTACTACTACTACTACTAGACGAACTGCTGCTGCCACTGCTGCTGCTGCTGCTGCTGAGCCCACCAGGGGTCCGCTTGCTCTTGCTGCCCGTACGGCTACCGCGTTTCGGAGTGCGGAGAGACGCTCCGCCATGCGACGAACCTCGCGCGCCAGCCTCGCCGGACTTACCCGCCCGAGCCCCCCGCGTACCGTCAGACGCCCCGCGAACGGTATTTTCTGCAGTACCAGCTTTGGAAGAAGACCTAGCCTTCGTGGGGGTAGCGCCAGCTACGGGGGAGGATCTGGCTTTATCACACACGTTGGCGCCGCTGGCTGGGGGCGGGGCCCAGCGTGTTGACTGTCGCTTCGAGCGTGGAGCTACCTCCGCGAGGGTTGCCGGTGTGCGCGCCGGAAGGTGGTTGGTGGATGCGACGGATTGAGACGCCTGTGCTAGCAATGAAGAAGCTGCACCGCTGACCCGGTGACGGTCCTTCTTGGGGATGCCTTCGCTCGCGGGGAGTGAACCACGGCGGCTGCTGCTGCCCAGACTGTCGCTCTGTTGTCTTTGTTCATCGCGGCCTTCAATCGATGCGATCACTTCCTCAAGGTTGAACACGCTGCCACTGCGCGGCCCTCCCAGAGAAGGCACCCGCTTTTTCCCCGAGCCCGGCGTTCTCGGCTGTATCGCCGGAGGATTGACGAAAGACGTGGAGTACATACTTAGAAATGGGACAAAGCAGCGTGTATGGTCAGCGTTCGGTATGGTAAGAGTGACGAGGAGCACAGCTCCTTCAACACAGGTTCGCCTCTCTCAACATCCTGCGCACTGCATCAGATCGCACCCCAGCATACATCTTGCAGGAATACATGAAACGACGGCAAGTCTCCACCGAGATACCATTCCGACTATCGTCGTCGTGAAAACCGGTGTCACGGTCTCAACAAAAATATATATATATATTAAAAATAGGCCGCGTCGCATCTCGCGCGCAAGGGTATGGACAGCCGACAGACACGAACGGAAAACTTGCTTAATCTCGCAAGAACGAGCTTAGCCACGCGCAATACCCCACCAACTGGATTCTGCGTTGGACAAATCCTCTTGGCCGCTTCTGAAAATACTAAACATTTTGCAGTACCGTACTGTACTTCAAAATAAAAAAATACAATGAAGAAAAAGCTCGCATTATTCTCCTCCAGTGTAGACACGACTCCCCCACGATAGCTGTATCTCCGTTCCACATACCTTCTGCACGACCTGACCCTCGGCCGCAAACAAACTGGCCACCGTCGGCTTGGCCGCCGCCCCGAGCTTCTTCCCCTTAATCTTCGCCCTGACAGACGGAATATACCCAGACTTCCCCTTTGCCTTACCACCACTGCCAGCCGCACTGCCCATGGCCCTCTGCTCCTCCTCGGAGAACAGATAAGACCTCTTACCGGTCCCTGCTGCCTTCGACCCTGCCCCCTTCAGACGCCCAGTCTCCGAGGCCACCTTCGTCCGACCCATGGAGGAAGGTCTCCCCAAAGGAATAAGCTCGACATCGGTCATCGACGAAGAAGACCTCTGCACGGGGACCGCGGCAGACTTAGACGTGACTGACGCGGGGGGAAGGGGAGGAGGAGGCGGCGGTGGCGGCGGCGGCGGCGGCCCCGTCGGCAATGGTGGCTGCACTTCCGTCGACGTCAGAGACCACCCCTCGGCCGATGGAGAGAAAGGCTCCGCGCCTAGTACCGTTGCTGTCGAAGACCGCACCGGCGCACGGGGGGGCACTGGCGCTGAAAAGCCTAGCGGGTCGAAAGGAGGTAAGGGTGGCGGCGCCGCCGACACCGGCCCTTCCACTACCTTGGGTAGTGAAGGACCCGAGCGTGTCGATGGGAGTGGCGGGGGTGGTGACGCCGCGGCGGTGCTAGTAGCGGCAACAGGAGAAGCAAACAAATCTGTAAGGGGCGGCGCTCCAGATTCTGTGGCCTGCTGTACAACAAGCGTCTGTGCCCGCGCCCCCGTCGTGGCGCACGGTGCTTGTACCGGTGGCGGCGGCGGCGGCGGCGGAGGCGGAGGTTTGCGCCGTGCGACTCCCTCCCGCCGAGAACTCCGGGACGACGGGAGGCTCTCCTGCAAGTCTTCCGTCGCAACGTCCATGTCACTATCCCAGTCCCGACCAGCGTCTTCTCTTGTTCCGCCTTCCGGGTCGTGCTGCGTTTCGCCGGCTTCTTCTCCAGACACCGCGGCAGCTGCAGCCCCACCCACCACCCCAGCCCCACCCACCACCCCATCCCGTGCAGCCATCAGCCTTGCCGTTGTCTCCAGCGACTTCGCCTTTTCCTTCGCCAGCCTAGCTGCTGCGGCACGGGGAGATGTCCTCTCCTGTTCCGACTCCGTGTCGTCGGCAGACCCGTCAAACTCGGACAGGTCTTCGCCCAGCACTCCCACGCTCGCAGCATTACAGCCGTGCTGGGTTTTCCCGCCGGCAAGCAAGGCCGCCGATGCCGCCGACGCCGTCGCCGCTGAAACAGAGACGGCAGGAGCAGTCGACTGCACCTGCGCCGGGCGCGCCCGCCTATGATGGATCAACTCGCCGAGAAAGTCGTGCTGAATGGGTTGGGGCGGAGGCTTAGGGAAAAGCTCATCCCGCTATCGCAGACAACGAGCCAAGAAGAAGCGGCAGCGAACGAATTTTGCGAGTGATGGAGTCACGCTTCGTTAAATATCCATACGAATACTACTTGAGCGAGCCAACGCCCGCAGTAAACCATCCTCGTACGTCGGCAACAAACTCACGAAAAGGCCGTGCCATGCTGGGTGAGGGAGAGCCGGGGCCCTTTGCCACAATAAATACACTAAAGCCCAACGCGCTGTTTCCACAAACCCTGACCAATCTACCCCTCATCCTCATTTAGATTTCTGATCAATTTTTTTCCAGGGACATCATGTGTACTGATTTGTGAACCTCGTAATTAGATTTTAGAGCTCCACTCACCGTTGCTGTGTCCATCCCCCCACCGGCCCCTGCACTGGCCGACGCTCCCGCTACCTCCCTGTCGACGCCGACCTCTACGCTCTCCTCGATGCCCGACCGGCAATCGCGACAAACCCAATGGATGGGGGTCTCGGCGCCCCTGACGTTGACGCATCCCGCGTGCGACGGCATACGGCATACGCTGCAGTCCATGGTGCGCTTGCGACCGATGAATTTGCGACACACGGGGCAAACCGGCTCACCCGCGGGCAACGCCGTTACCGGCAACGGCAAAGCCGCCTCCAGTACCTTCCTTGCGGCCTCAACAGACACCGGAGCCATAAAGGCGGCTGCGGGAGCTGCAACGGCCACCGCCGGCACCGCCGCCGCCGGTGCCACCGCCACAGCCGTTACCGCCGGTGCCGCCGCCACTGCCGGTATCATCGTCGCCGCTGCCGCTGCCGTAGATGCAGCTGCCGACGCAGCCGCAGCTGCAGCCGCAGCTGGTGCCGCCACCGCGGCAGTCGTTACCACCACCGACGCGTCCGGCGTCTCAGCCCGAACGAGGGCCGCCAGCGGTAGCGTCGTCGGCGGAGTCGCCGACGGCGGAGGATCTACGCCCACGTCAATAGCTTCTCCGGACTGCGGTGCTCGCATCATCGACGGTCCCGGCGTTCCCGCCGCTCCCGCTGCGGCAGGTGGAGGTGGTGGTTCGACCCCTTTGCACCCCTTGCACCGCCAGTTGTCCCCCGGCCGCTGGTACTTGTGCTCGTAGAACCCGATGCACGACCAATGAAACGTCTCGCCGCACCCCTGGCACGCCACGCGACGAGAAACCCGGGGGACATTGCACGCGAAGCACGTCGTGGCGACCCCGACCGCCCCGGCCATAGACCGGCCACTTCCGCCTCCCGAGGGACTTGCCGCGCCACCGTTGGCAGAGGGAGACGCCAAGCCGTTACCCGTGTCCACGCCAACACCCTTCGAGTTTGCGCCGGGATCCTCCCACGTGTTTCCTTCCTTCCCGACACCGCCACCGCCAGTGACGAGCATCGCCGTCGCTCACACACGACTGGGTGCTCCTGGCGTCGTGATACAGAGGGAACGAGATGTGCTGAAAAGTGAAAGGTTGAAAACCATTTTTTTAGCAGCAAAATTTAGCAGCTGTTGAAATGGTTCAGCGGTGCAAGCACGACGAAAGCAGTGGGCCGACTTGTCGGCCTTCTGCTCGGTTTGTCCTTCATCTTGATTAGAATGGGGACACGGGGCGGGCAAATCGCAAGTGGCAAGTGCCTAGCGGCGTTTGAGGCCGAAAGCGATTGCTAAATATGTGTTGAAGAATGCCACAGAGTCCAAGATACCGACAGCACCATATTGATATAACCTGGATTTGCTTCAGATGCGCCATACTTCGTATATATTATACGAGGCATTACGACTGTGATAGGTTTCTATCTGGTACCAGCTACTCGGCTCACACACAAAAACGATGCTACTCTCACTCGCCTCTCGCCTCTGCTATCGAAAATGTTGCTAAAGGAGGTAGCAACATATATTATTAATAGGAAGACAGCCTCCTTACCATCGACGTCCTGCATTTCTACCGCACTTAAGATATTTTAACGCTCTCGTACTACATTTGAGTATTTCATGACTCGCCAAAAGACGCAAGAACTCTTATGTGCGAAAGCTGGGGAAGTGATGCAAAACTTAGACGTACGTGATGATAAGACGCTACAGAAAACGTAGACAGCTTTGGTGAGTTGTGCAAATTCCTAGGGCTGCGTCAACAGCCAAGAACCAGGGCCCCGCCGGAGGCCCCCCGGAGGGCCCCCCTGGGGCCCCCTGG
This sequence comes from Nereocystis luetkeana, assembly GCA_031213475.1. Lineage (NCBI taxonomy): Eukaryota > Phaeophyceae > Laminariales > Laminariaceae > Nereocystis > Nereocystis luetkeana. The sequence continues at coordinate 5,692,639 of JARUPZ010000002.1, read as the reverse complement.
GGGTGCCCTGTTGGAGGCACGTTTTAACTCGAATCCATGTCACTTAGAGCTAAAAATACGTTGATTTTGGGCCGTGTCTCAAAGGCAATCGTTGGGCCAGGGGTGCTACACAACTCCTAGGTTAATTCTTGTGCAGTCGAATACGTGGATCGAAAAGCCGGTATCTGATCGGACACAAAATCGGGCTCTCGCGTACTGTTGAAAAATAGCCTTTTCGACCCCAACTTTTTTGATCGAGCGATCCGATCCACGCATCCCGCCGAACAGCTCGAATTTTTCGACGGCATGGGTGGATCAGATTATCGATCCAAGAAGTTTTTGAATCCCTTTTCGCCCCTCTGAACACACGGTCACGCCACACAGCAGCAGCCTGAACACCTCTCCGGTGATGGGTTGACTGCTCTACTGCTGCTGATGATGCTGCTCATAGCGCAGCACCTCCGAGAACCCCCGAACAGGACACGAAGCAGTTTTCAACGCTCACATCTAACGCCCCCAGAAAAAACAAAACGACAAACCACAAACTCGATCCAACTGACGATAGGGAAGGCATCCAGACACACCCCGTCGAATTTAGACGTGATGGATCGGAAACCGATCTTTTCGATACTTCCAATCCGACGGCAAGAATTGGTCTTAGGAAAAAGTTGAAAATACTCACAAAACGTATGGTGATAAGAGCCGTGGATGCACCCTGATAGTAATCTTTCAGGGGTTTTTGGCCGTGGTGCCTAACGTCGACCACCCGACCCGAACCCTAACCCGAACCCGAACCCGAACACTATGGGGCGACCAGTGCTTGGATGCTGTGGCTTATGAAATCTCTAGGTTGATTCGGCCGGCTTGGACGCTGTGCTTGGAAAGGCTCTATCAATAGGCTGCTTCGGCCGGCTCGGGATGCTGTGGCTTGGAAAAATTCTAGGTTGGTTGGGCCGCTTACAAAACACTCCTTAGCCAACCAGAGTGCGTAAATAGCCTACCCCGGAACTATCTGGGGGGGGCGACCACGATTGTGGGTGATAACTACATTTCGATGGGTTTCCGTTGTAGTACGAGGCGTTTTAGTGGTACGTTTTATACGTGAATTGCCCATTTTCTGGAATCCTGGCACCTCCCTCAGCCAGGAGAGATGCACTGCCAGGACCAGTGCACTGCCAGTAGATATGTACCAGGTACGTATTCATGTCGATACTGGCCCAGTACCGAGCCCTTCATACCAGTTCCCCCATGTTTCGGATGAAAAGAACACAAACTCTACAAGTCAACACGTCACACGAGGTGCAGGTACTATACCGGTACAACGAGTATACCTGTGTCTGGTAATGCGTCAATAGGGGGCCGCTGCCATGCTGCTGCATGACCACTCGTACTCTGGCCTTGTACCGAAGCACAGCGCCAAGCAAAACAAGATGCAGAGGCTTTTTCGACCGAATGGTGATTCAACCCTGGCTTCGACGCCCAAAGTGCGGTCTACATGTCTACCTACATCAGAGGCTGGCTATCACGGCGGTTTTGCTATTATTATTAATAATAATAATAATAATAATAATAATAATAATAATAATAATAATAATAATAATAATAATAATAATAATAATAATAATAATAAAAAGTGTAGCAACGACGACTGCGGTTGAGCCTCACTCCTTCCTTGCTACGCGCCAACCCAGTCAGATACACCTCGAAACAAATAAGATTTGAAAAAGCGACCTCTGCGCGGCTTTAGCAAGCACAGCACTCGTGTCCTCGTACATATAACGAAGAGCAACAGAGTGTACCTGTGTGTCGTAGAGATGCAAAGATGCATGCGCAAACTGCTCAAGGGAGAAAGAGAGGGTCCCTCCATCAACGTGAATTTTGAACCACAATGTGCTAATGTAGACCGCACCAATGTAGAGGTACACCAGTATTTGCAACACGAACAAGACCGGGGGCCTATCACAGGGCCAAAGTACGACGAGCCCATCGTGGTGGGGTTGGCCCACTACACGATGGGCGGGCCAAGTTTGAGGACAGAGACGAGGATCTAGAAGCACCCGAAGCTCCATACAGGGGTCAGCCAGTAGCGCGGGATACTGCTGTAGGTGATCGGGCTCGAGCCCGGAAAGAGCCTGTACCAGCACTCTCGCTCGTTTGTATACATGTAGGTTACTACTACTGTGTACGCATAGAGCTACCCGAACCCCTAGACAGAATAAGGGAGGGAGCGCTTCAGAGTCGATGGCAGAGTCGGCAAACTCCACAATTAGCTTCCTATGCGACCAGTGCCGCAGGTAGCCCTGAGTGCACTGCCTCTGATAGGGAGTAGAAGAGTGGCAAGGCAAACCAAGATCGCATTGCCGTGAGAGCGGGGAGGTACGACTCGATCATGAGGCTTCAACGCTCCATCATAGGCAGACAGACGCAATTGCTTGACAACGAGATTCCAACCCTAAGGCCAATTGCTCAAGGGAATTTTTGCACAGCACGCGTTACATCCAGGATTAGCAGCGGTCAGCCGCTAGCAGGCTGGAGAGATACAGCCCCAAAGCGATGCCGAAGTGTGCCCTCTGTGTGCCCGTATCCACAAAAGACCGCCAATATACGAGGTATTAAGAAAAAAAAAGTCAGCAGGGGGAGAAAGAAGGCTCGCAAAGCAACCGCACGATGCAAGGCAGATTTCAGAGCGCTGCTGCCTACAGATTCCTCGATTTACAATCAGCCCTCACCTGAAATCAGTCCGTCACGTGCAGAACCCTTCAGCTGCTGGGGAAGGCTGCGTCCACCAAGCACAATCCTTGGCCTAGTCGCGCTGCTTCGATCTATCGTCGAGAAAAAGCGGGGACGCGTTCCGTTTTTTTCAAAGAGGCGTTGTGCTTCTGCCCAGACAGCTGCCGGTACATACGTCGGTACATATGCCGATAAACTTGCCGGTACATACGAGAACAACCACTCTAGTACAAAACTGCTGCTGTAGGCTGTTTCTTGGTGGTCACATGGTTGCTGCCCCGCCTGAGTGACACTACGAGTTATCTCTCAGAAGCTTGTGAGCCTATGACCAAGCGTGTGCTAGGTCTCGGCGTGGCCCCGACGATTTTTGCCACCGTCTGCGTTGCTGCGATGTCGACTATCGTGTTCGTGCACCATAATCAGAAGAGCGAAAAGGAGGTGAGATTGAACGTTGAATGTTCACGGAGGGGGCGGAGCCGGCACGTGACGTTACAGCAGTACACGTAGTATGAGGTGATTTGCGTCTCCCTCAGAGGAGGTGAACTGCTGTGCTTGCAATTGCTTTGTTCTACGAGCTTTTTTGGCCACGCCTTGCGCTTGCTACGGAGACTGCATGCGACGATTGTAATGTTTGGATGGTAAGGCTGATATTCGGCAGCGCCCATCTGTTTTAGTGTTTCAGTATTTTATACCAGGTACACCCTGATACCTGGTACCAGGTACAGGGGACTGGAACAACACCATGGGTGCGTGTGAATGTGTAACCCTTTTGCCTAATACCCGGATACTCGCGAGTATTACCTGGCTTACAAATACCCGTCACGGGTACAAGTGACACTTCATACGCGCCGAGTAGTTTGGGCCCGGGTACCTGGGTACCCGGGTACTCGTGTACCCGTTTTAAACGTGTACCCTGGGTACCTGGGTATTCGGTTACCAGTTGATTTGCCTTGGAATTCCCGGAGATGGCAACTTGTCCTTCCGAAAATCATGTCACCTACCATGGTAGGTAGTATTTGGTACAAATTCCCGAGGAAACCCTTCTCCAAATGAAAATGCTGTCTCACGCCTCATATGCCACACCACACTACAGAGAGAGGGGTTGTACACAGGTACTCGAGAGTATTACCGGGCTTACTAATATCTGTCACGGGCACGGGTAACACTTCATACTCGCCGAGATTTAGGCCCCGAGCACTCGGGTACCCGGCTTTTAGACGGGTACTCGGGTGTCGTACGAGTAGCCGCAGTTAAACAGGTACCCGTGTACCCGCCGTTAAACGGGTGCCCGTATACCCGCTAAAATGGCCGCAAATACTTGCGAGTACCCGGGTATTTTTCCCCCAAGCTAGCGGGTACCCGTTTAAGACGGATACTCGTCGGGTAACACCTCCGGTGTGAATAGTGATACAGAAGTACTGCACAGATTCTCCCAGCATACTTCATACTCCAAGTATGGGCGGAGTATCGAGTACATTTCGTACTCCGAGTGCTGAGAGTACTACAGTCAGTACTGTTGCAGTACTGGCGCCCGAAATACAAGTACTGCGAGTACTGGGAATATGAGCAGTACTGAAGACCCGAATACTGCGAGTACTGGGAGTATGATCAGTACAGCACCCCGAGTACAGCAGTACCCGCCGTACAAACATCCAAAGTATCCAAAATATTGAACCCGAGAACACTGCGAGTACCCGCAGTATACTTCAGTATATTCCCGAAATACTGCGTGTACTCTAAGTGCTCCAGTTGCCCCCCCCCCGAAAGCGAGCGATTGGTGCTTACTCCCACTCGTGGGGCCATCTGTGGATGTTTTCTGCAAAAAAATGGGGATGAAACTATCGAAACGGCGTACAGATGATCGAAGTATTCCTTCATACTCCGAGTATACTGCGCATATCATATCCTCATTGTTTAATGTTACTCGGCAGTGATAATGATGATGGTGTCCAAAGCTCCCTACCCTCCAGGAGTGATACCTTCTCGCTGCTGCGTGTGGCCGCGAGGCTTAGGCATGGCAGTAGAGTTGGGTCGTACGTGGTGCGTCGGGCACGGACACGCACGATTCCCACGTATTTTTTAGGCAGCAGCTGCAGAGCAGCAATGCTCAATCGGGATGTCCGTGCGCGGAGGCAGGCACTACCACAGGCCAAACTACGGCACAGTCTACCTGCGCCAGCAGGAGGCTGGACTCGACGATGAAGGAGGAGGGAGACAGGCTCAACGAGCGGGCAAGAGACGGATTGAACTCTCCCTGCGCGATCATTTTAGTTTTTCAGATCGGAACCGTAAGTGCGAGGAGCTTTTTGTTTTTTGGGACGGGGGAGAAGGGGAACCGACTGGAAGGGAGCGGCAACGAGAGCACGTGCGAAGGATCGGGCCGATTGAGCCAAGGCGATAAGGCGGGCATGGAGATGGCGGCAGGGCGGCACACCGAGACCCACGACCGGCGCGCACACCATCACGAGAGCATCGGTCATCGTTTATCTCTGTTTTCTTCACGGGGCAGTAATATGTACCTGTTATTTGTGTCACTGACTGGTGTTTGTAGTGTCGGCGAGCTGTATACCCTTCATGGGGAATGACCCCCGCAATTATCAGGGAGGACGTGATATATGATTATAGCTGCGCTGCACCTTTTTTTAGAGAGGCCGGGGCGATCGTTGATATGTGTATGATGGTTTTTGGTTTGACTACTCTTTTTTTCACTAGATTGTCGCGCCACTCTGACAGCACCCCAGGCGGCAGGCGTGTTCCTCTCCGAGCCCACGACTGCCGTGCGTTTCGTACGGTGCAGGCAGCACTCCAGATAGCAACGTCGTAGTCAGTCGCCATGAGTTGGTTTGTTGCGGGAACGGGGGGAACTCTAACTCTATACTCTAGTTGAGTGGATATCCGCGGCCATGTTACTACTGTAGTTCAATTTGCAAATTGATTTCATTTCATGTGTGTGCCTTCTTCGTCTCGTGTGTCATTAACCCTTTTAGAACCGCAGTCCCGTTCTGGGGACAAACCAGTCAAATTTCAAGTAGTTTTGTCCCCAAACGGGACTGCGGTTCTAAAGGGGTTGAGGTGGGAAGCATCGTGCCTCCTAGCCGAATTTGTTTTTCATGGTCTTTCGGATCTTCCTAGGGTTCCAGCACCTTTTTGTGTGACCAATGTGAGAACACCAACAACTATCGGTACGGTACATACTACTGTAGTGCATACAAGTACGAGTATTACATCGCCTGAGATCGGTATACTTAGTTCGGGTACGTACGTAGCTTTAGTGTACAGGAAACTTTCCTATTTTTTTTCTCTCTTCCTCATCGGGGTCCATTGGCACCTCTCTGGTTTCTCAGAGCTCCCGATTGACCACCGCCTTCTTCTGTTTCTTGCCGGCAACTACAGCAGTAGTAGTGTTATTTTATTTTTTCACTTTTTCCCATTTTCTTTTTCTTCTTCTTTTTATCGTACACGCATGTTGTTGTCAAGCGTCTACCGCAAGCACAGCACAGCACAACCAGGACTGCACAGAACTGAACAAATAAGCAAAGCGAGTACGTGCCGATCAGAGCGCGACAACGCAAGCTAGCAGGGTTGGCGAGAGCCAGCATATCGTCGAGCATTTTATACAGCTCGGTGTGTTCTCAGAACGAACGAAGAAATCAAAAACTGCCCCGCCTTGAAAAACTTTTTAACATGGAGCTCTAGGCATTTGCGATTTGCAAGTCGTCAGTTTGTACCTAAAGTAAGGGACGCCTCTGTCCGCTTCATTCGCGTTTGGTTTCCTTCATGGTGGGCGAGCGTAGCGCGCGGCTTAGCGCCTTGTAGCTCCAACTGCCTACAGTACCTACCAGGGCCGAAAATAGGCAACCGGGTCGTGGTGCGGGGCCGCCTGTGGCCGTTTTTATTTTTTGAAACGTGGGTCAATTAATACTCACATTGTGCTACGAAGTGTTACCGGCTCCTTCTACAGTATCTTCTTATAGGCGCGGGTCCAGCTGGCATGGAATGTTGTGCGATTTTGCAAAGAAGCACGTCGAAAATACTAAGCATGCAACCATGTAACGATCACAGACAGATTATGAGGTGCTTACGATGGGGACACGGCAATACCCCCGGCCAGGTTTGTCTATTAAACAGGTACGCCTGATAAAACTTGCCTGAAAAATAAAAATATACCTGGTACCTGGTAAACTTGAAAGTCGCCGGATGCATCGAAAAACACGCTACGATTTTTTTGGCCGAATGCTGCGAAAGGAGAAAAAGACCCATTCAAGGCCTGAAGATTTTTTTTTCGCCCCCGTCGAAAACCAAACCTAAAATGTAGCTGGTCCCTGCGGGTTGGTTCGCTGCATGCCACATTTTACTCACCGTGTACCAGGTACTGCATACTGCTGTCTGATAAATCGCCTCTACTTCCTGGAATGCGGAAATTCAAGGCCGTCTCACCAACTGCGCAAAATACGTGTCGCTGTGCAGGCAATGCGCGAAGGCGTGCGGAGAGACATCGAGAGAGAGAACTTGCGGTTGATGGAAAAGAGAGAAGCGCGACAACCAAAACCCGACAGGGCTAGGGCAGGCTGAACCACTTGCCGAAGTATCTATTGATACATACCAGGTATAGGTGTCTCCGGAGGGCTGGCGGTCTCAAGCGTGTGCTTCCGTCGTTTTTTTTGTCTTCAGCTGGGCTTCTTGGAGCCCTGTAAAATGTATGAAGATGTGTTCTTGTACGTGGTTGGTCAATGCAGCTACACACCAGACAGTCGAAGCTTTGGTGTCGTAGTGCTACGTTAGAGGTGTGCTTTTTCCAAGCGCAAGCAGCAGCGGCAGGAGCAGGGTAGGGGGGGTGTGGGGGGTAAGGCTGTCATGCGAAGCTCTTTGCGCCGCAGCAGTGGTGGACGACGCGGGCATCGAAGCAAATGCGTGGGTGCAAGACGGCAACACGTGCCCTGCACGCCCTACTGTAGATTCTGCAGTAATGGCCACCTCTATAAGAGACCGGTGCAACAGCTTTAGGTGAATCGGGCCTTCTTGTCGGACTGTGTGGCATGTCCGTCTGTCCGGTGACTGGTCAGTTTTTCGGTGCGGAACCCCACGCACGCGCGCGTTGGTGGCTGCCAACTTCGGCGTTCCGTGCGTGCCGGGGAGGAAGGGATTTCGTGCCGGCTTGGACAGTTTATTTTCAACCATTCGCAGCCTTTTTGGTTATGGGCTCGTGTACCGAGCAGAGTTCCGCAGCTCCTCTCGCGGTCATTTGTGTGACACACCTAAGAAACGTCATACGTCATCAGTCGTCGACCTGTCTCCCGTTTACTATTGCAACAACGGGAAAGACATTGCTTGTCATTGTAAGTTTTCAACGCATGGCACGGGGATGCTCCCTGCTTACTATTATACCGTGAGCCATCTCAGTGTGTTTTGTTGGCCTGTTTACAGTTGTCGGCCTCCGCTCGCGTTTAGTGCAGGGCATCCGCTACGCTTGCCCCCTTGCTATTTTTTCAATCGATGTGGATGTCTATGTTTTTCCTTTTAAGTCATGCTATTCTCAACGTCCCAGAAAAAAACTTTTTTAATCGATGTGGAGGATTGCCTCGTACGTTCACCGGCTGTTTTTCTCGAGAGGAAACTGCTTATGTCTCGTGAAGGTCTCGTGTTAAAAACTTTGCTCCCTCGCAAACAATCCAACTATTAATATTAATATTACTGCTAGGTAGCTTCTGTTCCTAGCAACCCGTCGACATCCAGCACAACCAGTGTCCGTGCCGATTCTTTAATCCTAGAGAGATGCAAGTTATGTGGTCACCAAACTACGCCACAGAGATACTACATTGTTACGTACCAGGTATGCAGTAGGCAGAGTAGACAATGCAATCATAATCATGTCATCATACCGGATGCGACAGGCACGACAAACACTTTCTATGACAGAAAGAAAACAAATCGAAAGAGATGAAGAAAAAACCAAAGAAAAACTGTCGTGCCTCCCCCCAGGGGATGTAGCAGACACTTGAAAAGAACGAGCTAAATAAACACAACACCACTACACATAAACAAGACTAAGAACCAAGGGAAGTAACAAGCAAACCGAAGCACAAAGCACCCTCCAGATAGCCGCAGCAGTTTGTGGTACGAGTATTAATAGCATAGCCAGGGTCTCCCTACTAGTCGGTCTGATACCTTGCCACCCTGTCTGCCGTCTCGGTCCTGCGTTCGTCAACTATGTCCCGCCTCCGGGGCGGATGCGTCAGACAATACGAAACAAGCAAAAGCAGGCTCGTCATCCACCCACGCCACACGACTCCTTTCATAAGGACCAAAAGAAAGAGAAACAAATGAAATGAAAGTTGAGAATATCACAACACCGTTTTCGAACTCGTAAATCCTTTTGATCTTGATCCCGTATATTTTTCAGTTCAGTGAGGGTCCCACTTAAGTGCGGTACCTTTGAAAGCGGGGCCCCACGTAAATAGCATGCCCATGCGAGTCGCATCCGTCGCATGATCTCTGGCATAATGTCAGCGCTTGCGACGACAAGGCCGCCCAAGTACAAAACCTAATACGTGCGGTGAAAATCTCTATCTAGAGACAAATTCATCCCACTTAAGTGCGGCTGCCGCGCTCAATCGAGTGGAACCGGTCCCGCGGTAGCCTCTAGATCTTTTCGTGCCTGGTACAGAACAGCAGTACCAGCGGGCAGCAGTGGTAGACCCTACAGAAACGAGGTGACATTACATACATACCGCCCCCCTCGTACAAACTTGAACTTAACTATTAATACTATGCAAACGTCTGCAAAAAGAAAATATATTAATAATATTTTGCACTTATTTGCATGCATGTGGCGATAATTTCATCTGGCGAACGTTTTTAACCATTCATCATTATAAGACAGGATGAAAACGAAAATTCGAAATCAAAATCGAAATCTGAAACACAAAAAAAGGGAAGAGAGAGAAATAGCGAAAAAACACACACACGAGCAAGAATCCGAAAAGAAAACACACAAGAGAATATTCGCAGATTTTCAGCGCGAGGGGGTGTGAAGCAGAGATTAAAATATATGCGGTGTTCCAACTCCTCAAACAAGCTCGACCAACTAAAATAAATGGTTACGAGTACACACACTTGTGATAAGCACGCCAACCCCGTTCCTTGGCCGTGCATTAACAACTAATATTACTGCTACTAATTGGGAGCTTCTGTTCCGAGCATAAGGGAAGCCATCCCCCAATGGATAACGTCCCCAACGAAAATAACCCGCTCTCGAATAGTCGCCAAGTCTGCTTCCTCGGCGTCCCAGGAGTCCAGAACCGCTCGATGGAGGACCTGCCACAAACCACGACGACATGGACATGAGGAGCATAAGCATCTCCCTTGGAGTCGGGGTCTCCGCTCCGCTTCGTCTCTTTACCGGGGGATATCTACTCCTTAGGATTACTATTTTCGCCGCATATAGATCACTCTATCGCGAGCATTGGCGCGGCAGCACGGTGGCTTGAAATAAATGCAACAATCATGGATGAATGCCGGATATCCTCACGAGCACTCAAACGGCATACTCGTGTCACCATGGGCAGGCGTCTGTCTGGCTTGCGCAGCCCGCAAACTCTACTCACGTAGTTATATTTCACCTTCCACTGGGAGGGCACGGTCCCCGATTTTTGCCTTGCCAACACTAGGCATCCGTGCAAATACAAACGGCAAGTCCACCGGTGTCTGTAACATGAACCAGATACAGCTACTGTGCGTTTGGCACCTGCAACAAACTACTCTTTGCGCCCTTGAAAGGCCGGCACGGGGTAGAACAATAACGTCCAACCGTACACGTATTGTTTGCGATATACTGGCTGCCGGTTACGTTTCGCGAGCAAGTGCCACGACAGTAGACCGATTAAAAGTTGTAACACCTGGCCGTCACCGCCAGTAAGCACGACAGATGCTGCCGGGTCGATCTTCCACCGGTCCTTGATGAAGCTCTGGATCCCTGCGACGATGGTCCACATAACGCCTGCTTGGATGCCGCTCGATGTCCCCATCGCCCATCTGAGACATGCCAGGTACAACGTTTATTACGAATAAAAAACGCCTGAATGGTGAAATTTCTGAGCAGTTACGGGTCGTGAAATATAGTCTTGGAACCACAAGCCGTTGTGGATCGGAAACATCAATGTGGAAGCACAAGCTGTGAGCTGTGTTCAGCCGTTTTCTGTCACGCCGTACTGCCACGCGCACCACAAGGCCTGCAATACTGTGGAGGTATCGTGATGGGTTCCGACCAAGCCCAGCCGGTTCGTCGCGTCACTCGAAACTATCTGGCACTTCCTAGACACTCTGCTGAACGAGAGCGGGTGCAAATATATAAAACAAAATCGAGCGGCTGCCTTCCACTCGACGCTCCTTGCTGGACAACACGCCGCCCGATCTAAATTATCAGAAACTCGCGAAGACGAAAATATCGCGCGAACTTCTAAACACTGGGCTATCTCATCCAAACGACGATTATTTGATTATCAACGTGTGAAAAACGTCAACGTAAACTTGTTACACTGGCCCATCCAGCTTTCGTACTACCAACGCCAAACGCCATATTCGTGCCCACTTGCTCCACGCGGAACTGAATGGCACTAACATCTAAAAATGCCTACTTCTGACTATTTATACGTGGAAGAATATCCGCACTAGTATAAGGTTCCCCTATACTTTCACCGAACAAAACTTGAAAAAAAGAAGTATCCTAGATTTCAACACCCCGCCGCTCGGATCTAGACCCCCGCCGTTGCAGGCTCTTCGCAAAGCCCCCCAATAGGAAGCTGCGCAAGAGAGACACGAGGACGCGAAACGTACATACCGAACTGGTTTTGAAAGCACTACGCCGCCTAGAGCACGACGCACAAGACGGGACAACCTCTACCCGCTTGGCAAAGCCGCGACTCAAGTAGTAGAAGCACGACGCTGCTGTTTCTGAGCAGTGGCGAGCCCAGTAGCTTCTAAAATCGTCAGTGGTGTGAAGTGACCTGTCAAAACAGCGTTTTTCTTGTGTTCCACAGCACAGCAAATTCGTCGAAATCGAAGCAGCTTTTTCATTGCCACCGAGCTGGCTAGGACACAAGGCAAGACAAGCCCTACGCGCTTGATACAGCGGTAGCATAGGTAGTAGAAACACGACGTTGCTGCTGTTCAGTAGGCGTGGGTCCGGCAGCTGTCGTAGCGGTGAGCGGAGACAAAACACTCACAGAAACAAAGCCCGTGCATCAGTAGATAGTCAGCGCCGAAACAACTCAATGCTTTCATACCAGATGTAACGGAATCACTGACCTGGGCGGAAGCTCCGCAGGCAGAACAATCCCACTAGGCAGCTGAGCCGTGGAGGTACCTAACGCTGCGAGCTGCAGCCGTACGCCGGGTAAGATTGCGCCCCCCACCAGTTTGCCTCGTTCATCGCCCGCGGTAAAAGTCATAGCGCTGCCACAGTCAACAACCATCACAGGCCAACCCCTTTGGCGAGATCGAGGGGCAATCAGTGTTGAGTTGGAACTCTTGCTTTTATCCATGGTGCGATGTGCCATTGAACGGCAGTCATAGTCATACTGCCTGGCGCGACCGAACCTTGGTGGGGTGTTGCCCACCAGGGGGGCACGACGACGCCACCGCTGCAACCAACACGGCCGGTTCATGGTGGACAGCACAACGACTCACAAATTTCGTATGTAGCTCTCGCAGGAGAATCACCAGCAATACACACGTGAACACCAGCCATGTCCGCGCTGTTACCGCACCATCGTACAACATTTCGTATGATCGTGATTTCGCTTGCCCTGTCTCACCTCAACCGTGCCGCGCCCCTCACAGCCAAGGCTCTGTCCACGCCCAGAGTGGGATACTCCTCCACCCCGTCAATGGCGTCTCCAGAAGAGATCGGACCGATACCCGGGCATCGTCGAAGCCAAGTCTCCAGCTCTTTCGGAACGACCGAGGCTACCCTGAATCGCCGAGCGTCTGCAAGCACAAGCACGCCGTTCCCGTCTCCCGCTAGAAGTACGCCATCGCCGATTGTCTTGAGAATTACACGGAAGAAGGGGATCGATACATATCAAACGCGTGGAGCCTAGCCTAGACCGTAGTGTCAACGTTTTAGCTCGGGAAATCAAGAGCTTTGCTGCGATGACGACCGAAAAAAATTATCCAGGCGCATAAAACTGGGGGAAGCATGTAGTAGTACTGTGTCACGCACCATACACTATAAACGTACGTTATACTGCTGATTGCCTTTTGGCTGTATCAAGGACGCGGGTCGGAGAATGGAGTTTGTTTGGTGCAGAGGGGTGTTTCATTTATGGGGAGTTCCTCCGATTCAGTCAATGATCGAGTTGCATTTCAGGCCATGTTAGAAGCGAGGTCACGCATCATCGAAGCAAACTCTACATGTTCCAGGTGCCACCCGAATGTGACGCTGATATATTACATCATGACAACAGCCGGTGAATGCCCCTAGCGGTTTGTCTCTAGGAGCTGCAGGTCTCTCGGACTCTCCTCGCGCCGCAGAAAAACTTTTCGCAGCTGTGTGGCGCTTCTTGCCCCCTCAAACCACAACTACCACACACCAAACCAGCGATTCTACCATTTCTGCCTGCCGACGACGGACGTTTTAGGCGTAGTAGTCCTCTCGGGCCGTGTTCGATTTCGCGGCTGTTGATCGCTGTTGTGGCTTGTGGGCAGGCCACCCGCGGCTTCAGGTCGTTTCGCAAAAAGGTTTGAGTTTTGTGCTTGTCGATTCATCCTGTTTTCGTTTTTGCCAAGCACCAACCTTGAGCCACACAGCTCCAGCTCACTAGCCGCTAGGTGGAAGCCCCCGTACGCCACATGGAGTGTAATATTCCATTATGATCGAGGTGATACCTTGTCGCCAAGTTTTCTCCAAACGGTAATACAAAACCACCCTATTCTTTGCCCAGACGAAAAAACTCTGTACGTATCGAACACAAAAAAATCGGGGATCAGGGCAACACAACCCCACTCTATACCTCTACCACAACAAAGGAGGGGATGGGGAAGAAAACGTCCGACCCGCGGCCGTATAAGTAGTAGCGATAGGGCAAATTAACGGTCTTCTGCAGGTGATGTCAGACAGAGTCTATCACTGACTGGCATGACAATGGCTACCGGCAAGGTTGCTTGAACCTCTTCGTTTCTAGAGTACAGCAGTATTCCAGGTACCTGGCATACTCTACAGCAGTACAATATACCTGGTACACTTGAAGTACGAGCACTAGGCATATTGTGCTTTATCTACTGCTGCTACGGTCTTCAGAACCTCAGAACCCTCCCTAGTACAGGCTCTTCTGCGGGAAAAAACACTCAAGAAGTAGGCTACCTGGTACGAAAATCGCACCAGGTACCAGGTATACAGCAGGACAACGTGTACCTCGAATAATCCGTTCGCCTTGTCTCCTCGCAGGATGCCCCGCGCCTTCGCCGATATAAAACACGGTGGGATACCTGCCCCGGCTAAATCACTGACAGCACAGCCCGCCTTCCTTAGGTGGGTCGTGTCCCAAACCTCTAGCACATTGTCTCTCTGTAGAAGCGCCCAGTGCAAGCGACTGCGGTCGACGGAGATGTTGGCAGGGGATGGGGAATGATGCCATGATGTTAAGTACCAAGGGCGTATCGTATGATGTGGCCAAAATGGCGGCACACGCATGGAAGGGTGTACTTTCATGCCATGCATGACGGCAATCATATGACCACAGGCCCTCGCACCCCTACAACGCCGGGACGGAGCACGTTGGGTGTTCACCGACCAGGCAGACGTTGCTCACACAGAGGGGGGGTGTTGATGAGTGTGTACGCGTATACCCGTATCACACGTTACCAGGTATCTGGTACTCTGTACTGGAGGAGGACGCAATGTCTTCGCCAGTGACTCATGTGAAACAACTGATTGGGAAAGATCGGAGGGTACAACACAACAATGCCAAGCGAACATGACCTTCAAACGGAAGCATGTGAGTATACGCACCTGTTGCCGATCATGAGGCTCAACCACATTCCGTCCTCCATGCTGCTGTGAAAGTGCAGGACACAGGATTTACTTGTTGTCTCTCTTTCCTGTACGCGTTTGCTGACGCTATTAGACAACGGTAGGGCGTTCTAAGACCGCCGTGGTACTGGTTAGGTGTCACCGTAATACCACTGGCTGCTGGTCGCAACGCTGGACACTCGAGGCTGGAGCTAGAGCCGGCCGTAGTGCCGTAGTGCGTACCGGGTACCAACGTCGAGGTTGCCCCGCCCTTTTATTCCGCCGCATAAAAACACGCCTGATATTCTCTACGAAGGCTGCCCGATTTGCGTTGCCGCCGTCCGTTGTATCCTCCTCATGTCTTGTGTGCTCGCCCCTTATACTCTACTACTCTATTCGTATACTTCTCTGGTAGTTTCACGTCTACTCGTACCATGTCCTCCTCCTCCGTCGACAACGATGTGGACATTATTCCAGAGTGCGATGGCGTGGTGGCCTACAGCGAAGACAACCCGCTTGGTATGTATGAAGATATTATTATCACGGTATCACGATGATTATGACAAGGATTGGGATGCACGGGTCGAAAATCGACCGGCTCGTACAGATACGCCCGGTATATGATACTCGAGCATCCTCGTCCACTTCTATACCGCACACCGTACACCATAGTCGTGCATTCGCTAGTTGCTGCAGGCCTCCTCGGCCAGCTAGTCAGTGGTCCGTGGCAGATTCCGCAAGTAAACAGACCGGAGAGGAAAAGATTGAGCCCAAGAGCCAAGACTCTCTTTCAACAGAAGCAGAGTGGGTGTTTCGTTCTTTGCTACGAGAATTTGCCGGGCGACCTACTACGTAGACTAAAACAAACGGGCTATTTGCAATTAATCACAAGCCCACGACCCATCAAGGTATCGGCAGTGCACTACAGGTACAGCAGTATAGCTGCGCAGGCAGCAGCCTAGGGCTGCCGGCTACGTAGGCCTGCAGGCTACTAAATAGTAACTGTAGGGTGGTGTACAGCTGTGTATGTTGGGCTTGAAAGCCCAGTGCAGAACATCGCTCGCTCGTACAAATGAAGGGCGCGGCAAATCCCCATGTATGCGTTCGTAGACAAGTTCGTGCCTAACCCCCTCGCACCCGCATGCAGAGGTGGCCGGGACGCCCCCCTTGTATATATAGCGTGAGCGTAAAAAAGTCCTTCTTGCGGAGACATTGAATAATGTACGACACCAACCATTAGGCGTGCCGAATCGAGGGGTTGCCGACACTTTGTGATGTTTGCTACGTTGTTCGAGGTCTCCACAAGGATATTTTGACGCCTACATTGCGCGGGGGGGGGGTCCCGGCCACCTGTGATACTTGAAGTCGATTGCTAATCATGATAGCAGAATTGAAGCTCTATATATCTGTGTACTGTATATTCTACGTGGTCGCCCTTCAGGCCACTGTTGGGCCTTCCGTATATCCGCACTACATCGACAGGTAATTAAGTGCAAGCCTTCCCCAGACCGCAGCAGCAACCCTTTGGAGTCCTTGCAACGACCGGTATTTTGAACGGAGGATCCTCGGCGTTAACTAAGCAGGTGATGATGGTGTGCGAGCAAGGTCACAAGCTTGGGGTATCGACCAGAGTATTTCGACGTTAAACCTCTCGGCAAACGGTATTGGGGCTGCTGGTGCCGAAGCATTGGGGATAGCCTTGAAAGTCAGCTTCTCTATTACCTCCGTCGACTGCTCACGAAACGGCATCCTGGGCGATGAGGGGGCAAAGTTCCTTCTACCGGCCCTCTGTTCTGACGGCACAAGCGTTTCCTGTATCCGGGCGCTGAATCTTCTGCGATGCGGCATCGGAGATGTAGGTAATAAGTGCTAAACGGCTTTTGGAAGGAGCGCCCTTTCGGGAACGCAGCGGTGTCGGTGCTGGGCTATGTTGTATTCGAGATCGAAGATGAGGCTGTTCGAAAAAAGAGATTATAGATTTACCCCACACCTCGCAATGAGGATAACACACCTTTTGCAAGAGCGAAAACCTTTTAAGGCACTGAAAGGGGGAGCTCGGGCTAGAAAAAATATATCGCTGCTATGTAGACCCAAAACAAAAAACTCGAGCTCAAAAGTGAAGAGATCTGTTGGATGTGCCTGTGGAGAGCACGGAGCACAGAGGAATATCGAAGGAGGACTCCTACTCAGCGGTGACTGTTCCCGCCGACGACGCCATGTGTGAAAGCAGCGTCCTATCGGGAACGCAGGGATGTCGGTGGTGGGGAGTAACTCGCTCCATATTTATTGGTTCGCTCAGCCGCCTCTCATCTCCAGGGCAGCCCAAGGTCAATCGTCGCAGGAAACACCACAGTGAGCGAAGATGGGGATTCTCCAACAGACTTGAGCATCCCCTATTGCCGACATTCGTAACGCCAGTCAGAAACGCGACGTCATATATTCTACGAGTTCTAAACAACCATATTATCCGATCTATATCTACGTATCTTGTATACTGTGTCATGGCACTCCATGTCACTATGATGTTAGCACTGCAGTAGGGCCAGTTGACGACATGCGGTACGCAGGCGTTGTGAAAGGTCGATGCTATGTTTTTTATTATTATTTTACTAAAGGGGCAACCGCGTTTGCCAGTTCGGCGCCACGGCTGGAGTATTTGAGACTCATAGGCATGAATTGAACTTGATCGGGTAACCATCGGCGTTTCGGTCGTGCGGCGAAGCTGCAACACGGTCGTATTGCTGGGTCCTCCTTCGTGTGTTTTAGGATCGAGAGCACCTCGCATCAAAACTAGGGCTGCTCGCTATCCCCGTCCGGCGATATTTTTTCGCGCGCATTGATCCTGTCTCGCCTCCGTCAATGAGATCTTGCGACTAAGTGGAAACGCTGCCCTTGCAGTTGGCGATGTGCCCTCTTCGCGTGCTTTTGCATGATGCCCGTTGTCCTTTTCGTTTCTGAATATTGGCTTCTGATATCTCTTGAGCAACCGAATGGGCCCACTGCCCAACATCAATATCGGCGCGACTGATAGTAGCGCGGGCAACCACCCCCCTACAGCCTCGTCAGATGGGCTCTTAGTCGCAGGGCAAGGCTAGGTGCTACCCTCGACACATGCCAGGCGGCCTACTTCCGAGCAGATCCACCACGTTGAAAAGTGTTCTCATATTTCGGCTCTATTACCCGGTATTGGAACTCTGGCGGTACGGTAGTCATGCTACGCGACGTCGAGCAGAGATGATCGACATTGCTGCGTTTCCTCACTATTCGGTGGCTTAAATCCAATCCAGTCTTGCTTGCTAGCATTCCGGAGGGCATGGTCAAGACATTGCAGTCAAGGTATTGCAGGAGATGCACCATTTACATGTGCGGCACTGAGATACAAATCTGTTCAACGCCTTACCTCGCGAACTCGCTATGACAGCGGGCACGCGCTGCCATGAATAAAATAAAACAATGCTGTAAAAAACCATCTCCACAAACAGAGACAATGGCTGAACCCCGTGATTCGTTTGGGCTCCTTCACCCAGGTGCAACTGCTCTAGCCCAAGGCCTTCGTGGAAACTCTGTGTTAGAACAGGTCAACTTGACCGGCAACATCATTGGGGACGAAGGCGTGATTGCGCTTGCGGGCTCTCTTGTGGGTTCCAGCAAGGGCTTTCTCCAATATTTGTGGCTGAGCAGGTAGGGGTTGGAGCGACATCCTCCCAGGGATTGTAACCTTCCTATAGTTTTGCTTGATGCGAAACGCTCCCACTTCAGATTAATGCATGCCAGGACAGCTATCCGCATATACAAAATAGATTTGTCTACAACATCATCGAGGACAACACATTGTTATTAATAGTGTACGTTTTTAAGTTGCAAGGAATGCACGGGTGGCAGTGTTGCCCTGTGATGCTGCCATGCTTCTTACGTGGCTGGGCGACTCTAGCCTGTGCTGGGGGTAGAGAGGGTGTGCGAAGCTGTCTCCGCACCTGCCGAGCTAGTATTTGACCGTCTCAAGAACCTGGCGCGCGATCCTTGGAGTTGGGGCAATCCATGCAACAACTCACCTCACGCTCTGTCAATAGTTCAGAGAAGCGCTCAATCGATATTTCGAGGACATGCACCGTGTGAAGTTCAGAGCAACACACGTTCGACATTTCGAAGACGACGATGTGGTTCATTTTGTTGCACCATGGTACTGCTTCGCCTTATTTGTACAAAATTCCAGCAATAGAGTGGGCCCTGCCGGTGCAGGAGGGGTGGCGGCGGCCCTCGCCAGATCTCCCTCGTTGCAAGAGCTGCACCTATCGGGGAACGCTCTAGGGGACGAGGGAGTGACGGTCTTGGTCAAGGGCGCGGTGGATGGACGGAGATTGCGAGGTAACCGAAAGCAGAGCACTTCATCATAACATACACAATAGCAGATAAAAACGTACTTGGAGCCGCCGTGAGCTCACTACACCCTAGAAACCCTGCTTTGTGAACTTGAATCCGTGGGATAAATTCACAGGCCGGAGACTACTATACTGGTCTTCGTGCTGATCACGGAATCCAAGGCCGGGGGTATGTTTAGTCTAGGGATATATTTGAATGTCAGCATCCCCCCCAAAGACAACAAGGAACAACACCGAGACCAGTGTATATATAGTATCTGATTGGCCGGTGAAAGTTTTCCTCCCACAAGCTCGTGTTGTTAAAGAATTGCGCCCCTCGTCGATCGAAACTGCCAATCAGTGTGCAACCTCCGCCAAGGTTGCTCCTCGGCAGTGCCAACAGTACAAAGTATTCGGGCAAAGCGTCGACTGCGACTGATGCGGCACGTTGGGAGGAGCACGGCTCAATATTGAGCTTTGCGCCGGGGCAAACCGTGCGTGAGGGTTCGCCACAAAACGTCTCATGGTAGAGAGCCCCGCTGAAGCTAATGACTTCAAGTCCATACTGTAGCGCGGAACGTTTCGTTTCTTCGCAGGCCTTTATGTTGGTGGTTGCGGTGTGAGCAATGCGGGGGCCAAGGACATCGCAAACGTGCTGCCAAACTCTCTACATCTCGAGACGCTGTGCTTGGGACATTGTTCCATAGGAGACGACGGCGCATCGGCCCTAGCCCGAGCGTTGGCGGAAAACTACGCCCTGCGCAGGTGAGATCCGGGGGAAATCGTGATGGGGGTATGACGCACGCTGCGGCGTCAGGGCTGCACCCTAGACATGGCGAGGCTCCTCACGTGCAAAGCTGGACGTAGGCCTCGCTCAAAAGCTGACCTTGACAAAAGCTCAAAGTAGAACCCGATGAACCATCCCATAGACAACTAATAGTAAGCGTATCACGAATTATATCGCAAAACGCTGCGGAGTGGTGTTCCAACAATATTGGGCCAAGGAGCCCGGTTGATCAGAATATTTTCGGCCCAAACCCTTCCTTGCCGTGGTACGCGCCCGGGTCGGTATTTTCAGCTTTGAATGTTTGTCAGTGTCAGCACCACGGTAAGCCACGCTGTCGAATTGATTTCGAGCGAAGCGAGGTGCTGCTCACACAGCCGTCTACAACACACCTAGGGGGTAGGGCATGCCTGAATGCCTTGCTTTTGAGCTGGGTGAAGAAGGAGGTCCCACGTACAGAAAGTACGAAGCCGGAAATCCGCGCCCCGTCCCGACCTAAACGTTTTTTTTGTTTTTTTACCAATGCCCCCAATGAATCATGCTTTCAACCCAATGCACAAAACTTGACGACAGCTACAATTTTACACCAGCGCGAACTCCTTGCGAGGGTTATGAGAGCTACCTGTACCTTGTCTTACCGAAAGGATGAGATCGTGGAGTGGCGATGTTCACACCAAGTTCGGCGCTTCTCTGGAGAACGGGCGTACTGCGCGATCCGCCGGCGTTCGTCGTTCCAATCCGTTGAAATGTTTCGTTGGCGTCGGCTGAACCATGTGTGACCCGTCCCGTTGGTCCTGCAAGCAGACAGGGCAGCGCGGTGGAATGGCACATGGCTAGAGGGCTACGGTTTACTTATTATTGCTGGCAAAGAAATGTTTGCGATTGATCGACGTTGTAGCCCATGCTGCACACTATTGGCTGGCAATTATACTAACACCAAGAATAATAATAACAACAATAATAGTAATAATAATAATAATAATAATAATAATAATTCTTTTTGTTTCCGAGGTTTTCTTCTTTCGGGAAAGTTATGAGTGATCCATGTTGAAGATCATGCTGCACATTGTCAGATGGCAAGAGGAATAATAATAATAATAATAATAATAATAATAATAATAATAATAATAATAATAATAATAATAATAATAATAATAATAGTATAATAAAAATGACATCAGTTTTGTTCATATAATTATTTTCTGCCGAGTGCGCAGCTCACAACTCGTGATTGTCTTACAGCACAGCACATTTAACATGTCCGCCTTTTCTTCTCGCAGGCTTCTAATCCCTGGGAACCGCCTGATGACCGCGGGGGGGAAGGCCATCGCCGGCATGCTTCTCTCGAACGGTTCCCTGTTCTGCCTCGATGTGTCCAATAACTACCTCGGTTCCGCGGGAATAGAAGCCATGGCCAAGGCAATCGCCAAGAACACGTGAGAGGGGCGTACCGGGGGGCGTCTAGCTAGGCCTGTGTACCCATTTAGCACTCTGCGGGGTCGGCACTAATTGTCACTCTCTAATGAAGCTGTAGAGAGGAGAGGCCGGTTTTTCTCAATAATACCTGCAAAGGTCGTGCCACTATACATAGCAGCCTCACGTAGGTTAGTAAAAAAACACCCTGTTGAAATGAACTCCAATAATAGTACAGAAGGATGATGACAGCCTAGCCCCGTACTGATCTTTACACAGCCATCTTTCTACGCCCACCACGCAGGACTTTGCTGGAACTGAATGTGTCGGGGTGTGGGGGCACTGACGCGGCGTTCTTAACCTTGGCCAAGGCTGTGGAAGCCAACACCACCCTTGGAACTCTACTCTACTCCGGCAACCACTTGAACACGACCACTTTGTCGGAGATGGACTACGCCTTGGGCAGACCCAAGAGACCGGTTCGAGAGCTTGTGGGGCAGGTGCACTCCACTCCACTTTTGCAATAATAGAAACATCAGCTATAGATTTTGCGTCGTCGGACACGATTGTACTCGATCTAGTTTGTACAGCATCTTATTAAAGTAAGATATATTATGTTTTGATCGGTGCCCCAGGTGACTCCCGTCGTGCGCGTTGTTGCGCGATGGGGCTCGGCGAGGCAGGTTGGGTGGGGCGGATCGCAGGAGGTATGGAACTGTACACAAAAGGTGGTGGTGTTGCACGTATGCGCAGCGACGGGTAGTCCAGGCGAGCACGAAGATGAGCGGGGGCGAGGGGAATTAATGCGGAGCTCGTAATCAACAATTAATTAATTGTGGTGTTGACCTGCGGACGAGCCGTCGCTTGGTGGATATCCCAGAGCCGATAAAGTAAGCAATCTTGTATTGGTGAGATGGTACAGTACTTTTGGTAGCATTTCATGTGTTTGGACAGCGTTCTCATTTCTTCGAACGCACGGTAGGTGTCCGTGCGTTGTGCCTTCTCCGTTGCTCAGCTCACGGCGTATCCACTTTCTCTCGTCCCTGCGTGCATATAGGTACAGAGGTCGATCGACCAACGCGACCTTCGTTGCAGGGGCGCAGAGCTTGTGCAGTCCAACAAATCCCAGGTAATCCTTATCTCGAGGACCTAATTTTGCGTCGACAGCCCTACCAGACCTACCAGATGGCGGAGGTTCACTGTACGGGTCGCCGTCTCCAGCCAAGCAGCCCGTGTTCCTCGCCGTTACCAATTTCACGATAGTGATCAAGATCTGCGTGCTTTCAGTGGTACTGCAGCATAAAGTAGGTAGAATGGCGCGCACAGCCATGCGGCGCCACGTGCTTAAGAATAAGCTTTTTTACAGTGCGAGTTATCACCTTTCGTGACTATGTACTTACTTATGAAACGAATATCAGATATCGCTTTCCAGTAAGTTATATTCGTAACATTTTTCATGCTTGTCCTAAACGCTTGTCGTCAGGGTGGTGCGCATCCGTCGGTGCAGCTGACTGCCGGACAAGAAACGAGTGTTCGAGTTTCTTTTGGGCGCAAGGATAACATCGTCGGGAGCATCACGGCGAGTCGACTTTCGCTGCGGTGTAGTCTGCACTAGTTGTTTTTGTATTCTGTTCTTGCGCGTGTGCCATCCGACATTGTGCGGGCAGCATGGACGTCAACGTTGATCACTCATACGTATTCCTCATCATCAGAAAAAAGAACACCCCAAGGGAACAAAAAAAACTGAAACATTTTCTGCACGAAGTTTATCTCCCTTCTACGATGCGTTATTTTGCCGTGAACACCCTCTCTCTGTTAGGTGACAAACGATACGTGCTTGGATGAGGCGAGAGTTCTGATCGCCCCCCTTTTACGTGATTCAGAGCGTGACGCCTTCCGCTTCATCACGACTGCCGGTAAACTCGTCCCCCCCGAGGACGAGCCGGCTCGCAGAGTCGTATGGGACTGTGGAGTGCCAGTTCGGCTGCGTCCGGCCAACTGGGTTATCATCGGGCACGCTTCTTAATATACTGGAGCACGGAGTTATGAGATGCCACCAGAGTAGTATTAGCCATCGTACTCCAACACAGTCTCCTCGTGGATGGGGATTTACTACCCTGAAAGGTTATTTCTGGGGATATTTATAAGTGTTTTGCCGACGTTGAAACTCATTGCTACACCTTACCGGTACCGGTATTAATTAAAAACCGAACTAATAATACATATAATATGTTGCTTTTTTTGCCTATTTTTCCCTCCTGTCACATGTATCGCACATGTTCCAGTCCGACTTGAATCGGATATCCTCTAGTACCGCAGTAGTCTCTCGTCATCGCTCCAAACTTGACGTTATTTTGTTTTGACATGTCAACATGCCTGCCCAGACACTTTAAGAGGGGCAACAGCGTGAAGCACGCTATGTGTCGATCCACCCGATTTGCACACGCTAATTAATCTGAACATTTCGGCTGCATCTCAGCGGTTGCGTACCTCCTCCATTGATCGGTTTTACTGCACGATCATTACAGGCAGTCGATTTACTTTACTACAGAAATACTTCTATTAATAGTACTATATATAGTTGATTGGAGTTCTAAGTACGCCCAGTATCATGAGCGATTCATCATTGGAGTTGTAAGTATGCCTAATATGGTTGATTCAACGAAGTATGCCCAATCAATGGCATGGTTGTTTTTTTTTCAATTGTGCCCAATCTCGTGGTTGATGAGATTTCTATCAATAAGTATGGCCAAGATCATGGTTGATTCGACTTCCAAGTGCACCGATATCATGGTAAATCGAGTCAACGGGCGCACCGAATAGCGATGCTCCCAAGCAGGCACTCTCACTGTCAGCGGTCGGTTGTTTAGCCAGATCTGGGGTAGAAACGTCTAAGATACACGCTGTACTGTATAAGGTGGAATATGTGTGTGTTTCCTCGCTCGAGTGCTCGCAATACTACTGTAGTTGTGTGGTAAAGGCTATTAAACCGGTTTCGCTCGAATCTCGTCTTGTTGAGATGCTATGCGATGAGGTACATTTGAGCCCCCCTCGGAAACTACACTGTGCCTACTGATAATAGTAGGAAGGCGAAGTAGGCAATGCGGCCTCTTACTTGCAGCAAGCCGTGTGCGTTCAAAGTTCGGAGTAAAAAACAAAAACGATATCCCGTCGCATCCGAATCGCACAGCAGCACAGCCATCAAGACCACAGCAGCCCGGCGACCGCGACCACCTCGAGACGGAATGCCCCGAAACAAGCCCCGCGCGATAGCCTGAACTCGCTCGCTTCTGTAAATCCGGGGTTTCGGTCACCTACAGCTTTCGCAATCACTGATGATGCGAAAAAGCACAGGCAGGCAGTACATACCTGGTAGTCAGTACACAGTGAGTACAAAGACAGACAGGCTATAATTCAATACTGGAAGCCTGTACGCACCCCGGTATGAAGATTTCTTTGCCTGATGAAGGCGAAACACGGCCTCATTACTATTAATAGTAGAAAGGTAAATGAGGCAAGGCGACCTCATGCTTGCTATAGACCGTGTGAGTTCGAACAAAAGAAACGGACCTAAATGCCACGGAACCCCGCCGCAATCAAAACACACCACCAAAACACAGCAGCCCGGCGACCACGACCAGGTCGAGATGTCGTACCACGAAACAAGCCCCACACGTTAGCCCAAGCCCGCCCACTTCCATAGATGCCGGCTTTGTGGAAATCGGCCAACGTACAGCTCTCGCAACCAATGATGTACAATAAGAGCAGACAGGTATTACACAGTAGTACACAGCAGACAGACAGACTATTACCACGACCAGGTCGAGATGTCGTACCACGAAACAAGCCCCACACGTTAGCCCAAGCCCGCCCACTTCCATAGATGCCGGCTTTGTGGAAATCGGCCACGTACAGCTCTCGCAACCAATGGTGTACAATAAAAGCAGACAGGTATTACACAGTAGTAGTAGTACACAGCAGACAGACAGACTATTTCAGCAGTGGAAGCCTGTACGCACCCCGGTATGAAGAGGCTTTTTTTTCCTACTGGCAAAAACGGCCTCATTGAAATATTTGTTCAGGTGTATAGACGGCGACTCTCTCCGATAACAATGCTGGTGTGCCTGCCATTTGCATGTTTGTTGTTTGGTCCTGTCGTGTATCACATTCAGACGACATGTTCTTCACCGAGCTTTACAAGGTGGGAGAGCAGGGGACCGCTCAGTGGGAGTCTGACGGTGGGCTGTCGCCATACAGGCCACTGGAGAGCATCGAGGCGCCGTCGTAACTTGTCTTAAAAACGGACTTACTTTGACTGCATTGCCTCCCTTGATTGAGCGCCAGCGCCATCTCTGCTTCATGACGCGACCGATCATTTTTGTCGAGGTCGATCTCGAAAAGCTTTTGTGTTAATATGATCCTGCCTTATCCCGCACGGTAGGGTGGACGGTCATCCGGTTATGTTCTGTAGAACACTCATTGACGAAATATGCAGACAAAACACACGAACTGAAAGAATTTCGACAGCAGTAGTAGCAGTGTTAGCTCTACTGTTGGGGATGGGAATGCAGCCTAAATAAGATATGCATCGGTGTGATGAAGACAGAGCTATGTGTGAACGTGTGCTCTGTGCTACCGTACACGTTATCGTATCGGATCCATACGTAGCTCGGGCGACGATAAGCGAAGTTTCCTTTGTCATGTGTGTACATGTTCTCAAGCGGCATCCGGCCACGAAGCCTCCCTTCAATCTCTACGACTGCCATACGGGAGGGAACGCCCTACTCCATTACGTGATTTTGTATGCTTATATAGTACCCGGTATTTATTTTTCCCAAAAATCGGGTTGAAACCTCGCACCTTTCTGGGAATGCTCGGTATGGTGTCTTATTTATAGCTGCCTGCCACAGTATTTTGAGCCTTTGCTATGATGATTAAGTACCTGTCGTGATCACTCATTACTTTGTATGATGCAGACGGAAAATGATATCCAGAAGAGCACATTGTACGTATGTATACCCAGAATGTATACCTACTACCCGGTACCCGCTGTTCGTGCGTGCATATTGTCGTGTACTTTTGTGTTGTTCAGGCAACCTCCGAGCGCCCAAGGAACGGCTTGTCCCAGTCGACCTCGTTGCAGGCAGATACCACGACGTCAGGTTGGAGTACAGACGTACACAGGAGCCGTCCAGCATCCAGGTTAGTTGGTTCTACGGGCTACCTATCGCGTTGTTCTGTACAGGGACAATAATAAAATAAGAGGGTCCCTCACAGCATGTGGAGGCCTCGAGATTTTGGGTCGTCAGCACGATGTCACCGCGGCCAGCAGCGCTAGAGCTTGCAACGCCCCAGCAATGATGAGTGCCCAACGTATGATGACGATGCGTAATTTCAGTACCAGCTGCACTTGTAACGCTTCGAGTCTAACAATGCGCGCCGCATGCCAGCAATAGCGACTGACAGTTTCGCTGTGCCTCGTGTGCCTGCCCTATGTTCCCGCCCGGTTGGACTGCAGATGATGTGGGCAAGTGCAAGCGTCCCCCCCTCCGTCATTCCGTCATCTGCGTGGTATTATGCCACGCCGATCGCCGGGTCTCCCTTCGACATCAACGTTCTTCCTCGTGAACGTGACGTTCGGCACGCCAACAGCTTCGACGCGGAGGGGTTCAGCCCTGCGCTCGCCAAGGTTAAGGACCGCCCCCACGCTACACACGCGAAGGTGTGTACCGCGTCTCATGCTGGTGTCAGGTATTGCTCATGTAGTGATTTGTCGAACGTGAAGATACTTGGAGACTTGGGATTGTTGCCGCAGAGGCAGTTGGATTTCGTTTTCAGAATATTGCTGACGATTGGTATTGCATCTTGATTTCATCAACGTCATAGATGTCGAACCCGCTTGAGCTACCTCGAACACTCGTCTCTTAGCTTCCTCGGGTACCGCTCCAGGCATCAGCGTCGTGTCATGATAGTTGCCATTTACGGTTGAGCTACGTACTTTATGACCAGAAGCTGTTTATTGTCAATAACAATCATAGTAATAAAATGACGACTTTACCAAGTACTATGACGGCAGGACTTACATCTACTTGCAAATCGAGGCAGTTAGAGCTGCGAGTGCGATCGTTTTTGTCCATGCGCGTGCCTGCTTATAATTTTGAGTTTCCCCTCACTTGGAAGGGGTTTTCTCCGTCTTATTCTGCCTTGTCGTGAGTTAATCCCTAAATATTCCTTCGAACGGGTTCAGGTGTTGATTGCGTTAAAGGAATTTCGACAAGAACACGAACTAAATTGCGTGACGCCGTGTTAGGCACTGACAGGATTTATGAGCACGCTGTCTTCTGTCGTTATCAGAGGGCAAACAGAGGGAAAAAACGGACTGCAAACAAAGAAACACGCACGTGACGAACTTGATCGTAAGAATTGGATGACCTGTCGACAATGTCCATGAGTATATGCTGCTTGGCACCTGGTACCTGCGGGTTAATACCAACAATCCCGCTGCGCCCTGTGCACCTATTCAAGTATGCTACCGCCCGAGAGCGCTGCAGATGCTGTGGGCCCGCGGAAATGCCCCCCCTTGGTATTTTCGCCACCAGCTTTGTACAGATACCTCCCGCCAGTACCTGGTAAATGCCTGCAAGCGAAACCCAACTGCCTCTACCGCAAGTCTACGGCAAGTTTACGGCAAGTCACAAATCTCCATGCAAATTCGCGTTTAACACGTAAGGACCGCATAAACGTGGAGTGCGGTACACCAGTACACGCCTACGCCTGTGTGTAGTTCGTATCTCGGGTGTGCTCATTGGCCTTGGCGAGCGCGGGGCTGAAGCCCTTTCCTATGTATATATCGTTAGCGTTCCGCAAGTCGAGTTCACGAGGAAGAATGTTGCTTTCGAAGGGAGATCCGGCGATCGGTGTGGCATAATACCACGCAGATGGCGGAATGACCGCGGGGGGCACAGTTATGCTTACCCACAACATCTGCAGCGCAATACGTATGTTTTTTCGGAAAACATGCATGTTGCGCTGCGGATGTCGTGGGCAAGCGTATGTGTGCCCCGCGCGGAAATCCCACCGGCCGCTTGGTTCTATGCGGCACCGATCGCCGGAACTCCTCTCGAGATTAACGTTCTTCCACGCGAACTGGACTTGTCGAACGCTAGCAATATCATACAGAGAAGATTTAACCCCGCGCTCGCTAAGGCCAAAACCAAGGAGCGTACCCTAGCTGCGAACTCTACACAGGCGTAGGCGTGCACTGCTGTACCGCGCCCCATGTGTATGCGAGAGAAAAGTTTCTTGCGACACGTGTAGTTTCAAAGATTTTCGTGACTTGCTGTAGACTTTCCATAACCTCGCCATATATTCGCTGGAGGGGTTCTCGGGTTTCGTTTGCAGGCATTTGCAGGCGAAAGGTCTCCCTCTTTTTTCAATTAAGGCCTGGTACTACATGCGGACCCCCCTTGAAATATTGTGAGTACTCACCTGTTCGTTTGCCAACCTTGGCCGCGTCCGTTTCATTGACGACGAGCGTGTCGAAGGTGAAGGCCATAGGATTGACGCCCTGAGCCACCATAACCTTCCCCACCGTCGGGTTGGGCGTCGCACCCACCATAACCTGGAACAAACTAAACCAGTTAGACATAGCATGAATGGAAAACTGCTACGTGTAGTAGGAGCGACAAGCCATGCATTGAACACGCCTGGACGCTGTTGACGAACAATCCTACTAGGTTTTCGTATCGTTCACGGACGCACACTATCCTGTATTTTGCACCGTTGTTACCGTACAGGACCCTCCCGCAATGGTATCATCCAACATGACGCTGACCACGACCGCTGAGAGTCTGCGACCGCCGTGGCCTGGCCCAGCGCTCCTTGACGAGCCCGTGTCCTGGTAAGAAACTATCGCCATTTGATAAGGAAGCACTATTCATTCACAGAATACGGACGGTAGGTACCGCTCGTTCGCAGAATACGGACAACTACTTCATAACATATGGTTGCACGCGAAGCGCGGCAGATATAATACGTAGCAGTAGCACTGAGTGAGTCTCGTGCGTGCGCCAGTGTTCCATAACAAACGTGCCAACATGTGAGCGGAGTCGAGTCTTCCTTCCTGCGCTTCATGCACGGAGGAAGCCACTCGAATATTGATGTCTCCACCATGCTGCATCGTCTGTGTTACCTTGCCCGGCCATTTTCCTCGGTGATGGTCGGTTTGGTTTCGTAAATACGGAGGCCAAGCATGCAGCCGCCGACCTGCAACAGACGCCCACATGCTCTCTGTCCTCCCCGATACCATACCCTTCGAAATTACGGTTTGAACTGTCAATAACAGAAATAATCACCCAGTTCCTTGCCCACAGGCCACCAGAACAGGAAGCCTGTTCACCGTTTGCAAGGATGTGTATCCACAATGGACTCTGCCCCCCCTCGTCAACAAACTGTGCGCTTCATCCCTTCATCCCGTACATAAACCGTGTATAGGGAGGGCGTTCTTGTGGCCCCGGCCGACTCCGGAGCTTCCTCGCGTGGCTTACACGTCCGTTCCTCCTTCTCCCGCATGAGTGATGGCACCATGGTCGGTGGTGGTACGTGGACGCTTCCGCCTGAGATGGAGACGAACATGACAGAAGTGAGTGGGAAAGGAATGCATGTGCCAAGAATGGCGTGAGCATATATCATGCCGTCGGACGAGTGATGTAGAGCTTGGAACCGCGCGTTTAGGGTTCACGTATTTTTTCTGGTGTGGCATGTTTGAAGAAAATGTACCCGTTTCTGTTTCGTTTTGATAAGAGCGGCGATTGATATAGCAGACCCGCGCTTTCAGGCAGGTATATTGTTATAGAGTAGCCTACGAAGGCAGCTTGCTCGAAAGTTGGACGGAAACGGCTGTTGGCTTTCCTCCTCCTCTTTTTCACCCGAAGAAGCGTTCCTCCCTCGCGTATTTTCACATCAAAATTGTCTGTTTTGCCAGGGCGACAGCGAAATACCGCATGTTAAAATAGGTTGCATCGAAATGAAGCAGAAGACGTAGGGATCTCTGAGGTGACCGGCTAGTAGGTTGTGTCAACCGCGTGTAGTCCGCGCCAGTAGCGACCACGGACCATGTGGTAGGCGACCACTACAAAAACCATAATTGAGATAAAGTACACTTCACAGGGCCTTTCACGATCATACCAATTTCGCGACTCCGATGTACCTGGTATGTATACTCCACAGGCTCTTCCCGAAGCCGAGCCTGGGGCCTTGATCCCGCGGTTCTCTACAGTCGAGGACTACCCCCAGACGCAGGCTCTTCCTGATGCCGACTCTAGAGCGTTGGTCCCTTGGGGGGTCTCTCCCCACAAGGGCGACCTTCTGACTCGCGCTCTCTCTCACGCGGAGCCTGGAGCCGTAGTCCTATGGGTCTCGCAGGAGGCCGTAACAGCCTATTCGTGCTGCTACAAGTCGACCTACAGAGTACAACACGGCCTGTATGGGTGGGAACGGTGAGCGGTGGTTGTTGCGAAACGCGTGCGAGACCCCGACAAGCGCTTGTGGCTGATCAAGCTTGAATGGTGTTGCGAAAAGAGTGTACGAGACTCCAAATTACGTATTGTTAGCTGTCAAGATTACGTACACCCAGTGCGTTTAGTCTAAAAGGGGTGATCGCCTGCCCACGCCAACTAGTCACGAGCAAAGATTAAAACATAGGAACATATGAATAGTTCTATGAGTAAAGGCGACTGCGTTAATTTCACCAGCTGTATAACCTTCGTCATTAATGGCGTCTGATACTGCAAGGCGGCCACCGTTGCTCGGAGTTCTCCCCGGATGGTGCCAACTCATCTGGGATGCCGATGGAGCCCCCGTTTGCACAGACACCAAATGACATTACCCCCGCCCACCCCAGCAGCAGAGGTGCTTTGTAAGAAATGGCGCCATCTGAATCGTCGCACCTCGTGTACTCGTTAGCTTCCCGGACAGATAGTCGAGTATTTACTACAAGGTATGTACGTACACTGTTAGGAGTTTTGTTGGTGTTTGGTCTTGAAAACGTGCTTCCAACTATTAATACTACTGTTGGGGCAGCGGCATCGTTTTTAAGGCTCAAGCTGCATGATACCTGGTGTAAGATGTATTGGTACGTACTGCCATAAGTACCTCACACTACCTGATGAAGTTACCGGATATATATATACCCCTGGTATGCTAGTGTTGGATATACACCGGAATATTTGTGAATGCCTATTATGTTTCAACATTTTTAGTGAGAGTGCAACAGATGTGGCATCTGTCGACAGAGGCGAGCATCCCCTAGGACAGAAGAAAGGCAAGAGTGGTAACGCCGCAGAGATGATCTGATGCGCAAGCCGTTGTGCTGTGTTTGCCCCTGGCAACTTTACCGCAGGCACCTGTTCGACGCATTTCTGGCTGCACGCTTTGCACGTCGGACTGCGAGCGCGTTTGACTATCTGCCCCCCACGGCAGAGGCATCCGGGGTTCCCACCGATCCAGCGAGGGCAGTAGAAGCATCGCACAGCATCGTTGAGACGCCGGCGTCGGTGAGCAGTCGATTCTTGTTACTGTAGCCCCTTTACACCTGCGACGCCGTTTTGGGGGATATTTTGCTTGGAATTCGAGTGGATGGTGTTCTTGCAGTGGTCACTTGGGTTAACCATGCTTTATGGGGTTTTCTTGCAGTGGTCACTTGTGCGTTAGTTCTCCCAGACGAGGCGATAAAGAACCCTGACATACTACCGTACCGTCACATGTTCCACGTGTTGTATGAGCAGAGGGTATTTTACACACCGTCTGACTGCCTCTTACGGAACAAGGAAAGGCCTTAAGCCATTGGACACACTATTATTGACGTTTTCCTCTTCCTGTGAACTCCTCTGAGCCTGCCTGTGGGCTCTTTCTCCTAGGTTCTCGCCTAGCTCCCGCTCGAATAGTCTCTTCAGAAAACTAGTTTCGGAATCTCGAATATCAAATTCACACAATCCCGCCGCCTGGTAGGGAAGGGAGGGGGCGTACCCATTTGTTGCTTCCGTTAGTCATTTAACCATCGACAACGCATCACTTCCGAGACCACGAGGCGGGAGGAGGGTGTACTCGATATAATGCATGGCCGTAGTAGTATGATCGTAGTCCCTCGCATCTTTCACCAACCAGGCAGATATTGCGTGCATCAAGCGCGAAGCGCCGTAAGGTGTTCGGCGAGTCGCATGAAGAGTGGGCTGCATCCTACAGAAAACTGTTTGTGAGGCGGACCAGGGGGAGGTAGTTTAATTATACGTTGTAGTGCAGAACACCCGCGTGGCTGGCGCAAGCCTGACATGGCCGTGGGGCTGCTGCTGCTGAGTGAAGTCAGATTTTTGTGCCAGAATCCTGC
This sequence comes from Nereocystis luetkeana, assembly GCA_031213475.1. Classification (NCBI taxonomy): domain Eukaryota; class Phaeophyceae; order Laminariales; family Laminariaceae; genus Nereocystis; species Nereocystis luetkeana. Next base: position 5,659,985 of record JARUPZ010000002.1, on the reverse strand, counting down.
CCGTACCGAGTATGATACCGATTGACGCAAGCGACCTTGTGCAGCTACCATGATCGGACGGAACTTGAGCTCAAACCCGGATGCCAGGAGGTACCCACAATGCATCTGCGAGCCCGTTTGTTGCACTACATCGGGGCAAGTCGTTGTGTCTGATTCGGCCAAAATAGCGTGCCCCAACGTCCTTGTATCATTGTCTCCGATCCGCTGTTAAAAATACCCTTGTACATGGTTGACCATTCCATGAGCCTTCGAAGCTCGCCATATTTGAGCGTCCACTCCTGCCGGCACTGCTCTCTCTCCATCTCTCTTTCTCTCGCTCGCAGCAAGAACCTCCACCGCGCGAACTGGTCATCGTGGAGGCTGCGGGCTTGACTTCAGCCATAGACGACGACCACGCGCGTGCAGGAGATCGTGCCGTCGCTTCTTCGCCGCAAGGAGTGCCTACCAGCTTTAGCCAACGATTTGCCGGTGGTACAATCCACGAAGCCCGAAGAAACCGACTGGGCTAAAGAGGTGACACATTTGGCCTACGTGGCAATTAGAGCCCTGATAGCATACGCGTGGATTTCACGTTGTCACCCTGCAGGCACGAACATGTTGACGGGCTGGTGGCTCGTCTGCTGGCTCCAGCTGACATCTTCCCGGCACATCAATGGTCTCTTGGCGGCGTACGCGTGGCCCATCGTACGTTCGCTGGTGACTGGCGTGGAGTGTTGGGGTGGTCTTTGTCAACGTCCTCAACAATGCTGCCATTACTACAATTGCTGGCTGCGTGGTGGGCGTATACGCCTATGTCAAGATCTGGCAGGCCGATATCATCTTGGAGTCGGATAGGTGCGTTACAAACTCGAACGGCGTCATTTGAGCCGCAGCTTAAGCAAGACTAGAGCGCAAACACTTACAATGTATATGCAACAAGGCTTGGACGGATGTGCTATTGTTTTCGACGTGTTGCTGCAAGGTTGTCACCAAGCGGGCAAGAGGAGCCCTCATAGCAACCACTCTCAGTGGGTGCAACAGTAGTGTAGCTACGTACAGGTTGGCGAATATCAGATGACAGTGACGATACCGTTCGTGCCACAGGCTTGTCTTGGCGAAGGAGGGTTAAGTCTATAACAGTAGCCGACACGGCGGAGATCAAAGCACTCACGCTTGACAGTAATAGTGCATCTTGTCGCCTGTGTACACGTAACAACATTCACCCCTCGTACTCGTAATTGTTTTTGGCGTATGACACTGTTTATTTTTCCTTGGGGAGAAAAGGCGCTTTGCTGACTGCGTGGCTAACCGACGGGGGCATATTTTCACCCCCCTCGCGTACCCTGATTGGTGCCATTCTTCCGTGTGCGCGCGGCTCGCCGAGAGGCCCTACCCCGCCCCCCTCGTGCGTGTACCCTGGCATGTGTCAATTTTCCGTGTTTGATCGTTTCATAGCCTTCACGCTGAAGACGAGTTAGGGCGCATGAAGCCATCAGAACAGGCACCAGCACTTCCAGGGGCCTCGTCGCAAGAATCGCTGACAGCATCATCGCTCCCGCTCGAGTCGGAAGCAGCGACTGAGGCGGGAGAAGGTTGCAGCGGACGCGCGGGATACGACCCCCCTGACGATGATAAACCCGAGCAGTGTAAAATATGCTCAGAATGCATCAGCGCGTGCAAAGGTATGGGGGCGACTTCATCCGCGGCTACACCGATGCCACCAGAACCACCAGATGTATGAGGGGTGTATGCCAGCCCCTGCCCTGCCGCCGTAGCCGCTATCGCCGCCTGCCGGAATCATATTTTTCGTGAACATGAGGTGGATTTGATATGGATCAGGCTGGAATTGGGGAACAGGTTTGAGTTCGATCGGAATGGATGGATTAAGGTCAAGTGAAGAAGACTATCATTTTGATTGGGGGATGATTTCGGGTAACAGAGAGCATGCTTATTGGAGGAGGCACTTAGCATCACATCCGAGTGAGCAGTAGTTAATGTAGCAGATGGATCACCGAACATTGACGCAAGCGCGGTACCTGGTAGTGTTTTACTGTATTGGGAGATGTAATATTCAGTTGGGAAATACCAGGGAAAAAGGCTCACCGACAAGGCTAGGCTCGACAAGCATCGGGCGTAGCCGGGGCAAGTAAGCCATCTAGGGGTATCAGAGGTAATATTTACCCTTTGCAGGGGATGGGTGGTTACAGGGAGGAAGGGAGACGCGGGGGGATAAAAGGACGGAGGGAGGGAAGGAGGGGGAGCGGAAGGGAGGGAGAAGTGTCGGGAGGAAGATACGGGGGGTAGGCTTTGATATTGTTTAGGGTGGAATGGAGGAATAGGTTTGCGTTCAATCAAATGAGTAGATTAAGAAGACGTGAAAGGGATCGCCATTTGATAGGGTAATGTTTTCGGGTAGCAGAGAACACACCAAATAGAGGAGACAATTGGTATCACGTCCGAGTGAGAAACAGTGGGCGTGACAGATGGATAACTGAGCCCTTTGCGCAATCGTGTAAGTAAATTCACTGTTTGAGGAGCTTTCGTGTTGGTTCAAGATATACCCTGGTATATTTTTTGATGTCGCTGACGTCTAGGCGGGGGAGTAAAAGGCTCGCCAACAAGGCTAGGCTCGCAAAGCGTCTGACACGCGCCTTAGTTTTCCGTCTGTCTGCGGTATAGTAGCCGGAGGCAGAGATTAAGCAAGTGACACCCATGTGGCATGTACAGAGTTGGTGTATATACAGCCAAACATGCAGTAGATCGGAGTATGTTTGTGGGGAACCTCGATTTCAGGCACGCCGTCTAAAGCTAGAAACTAGCAGCGAACAGTGGGACGGTGACCCCGAGGGGGACATTTAGAGGGTTGAACATTAGGTTGCAACGGCCGGCAGGTGATTGTCTCGACGCCCCCCTTAGATTATCAAACTAGTATCCCGAGTTTAGCTCGCGATAACCTGGATTCGGGCATATACCGTGCTGCATGTCGTTCGGTCTTTCGGTAGCTAGTCTGGCGATACCGCGACCCTCAGTACTGTTTGCATATTTTCTTTATTGGTTGGCCTTAGGCCAATTCTTATGCGATTCTTTTGTTTTCGATCCGATTTGAGCTCTTCAGCCAATCGCGGACGTGTTTCACTCGCAAAGCGATGGACTCGGCCATGCGCTTCTCGGCATGGGTCCACTCACTCTCCGAGAGGGGCCAAGCTCAGAATTCCACTTCTCCACCGGCGCAGTTCAAATTATTGCCGATTATTACCCTAGTTAATAGGACCTGTCGTATACATAACAACCTATATATTTAGCCATTTCTACTAACAATATTTGGTCCTATTAACTATGGTCTCCCGTAATAGCCAAAATTTGACCCAAAAAACATGAACTACCTCCATATTCAAAAATAGAGATATTTTTGGACGGGGGACAGCTCCAGACTATGTTCGTCGAATTGTGCACCTTGGGCAAAACTCGAACTCTACGCCTCTGGAGAAGCGGCTTTTGAGCTGGGTACCCCTCTTACAGACTCTGGTATTTTTCCGAGAAACCTTTGGCTGATTTCCCCGGTTTACTACCCAAAAAATGTACGTAAAACCACAGATTAATTAGCCAAAATCGAGCCAACTAAAATCAGATCCGGATAGTAGCCATCCTTACACTTGTAGGCGCCTATAGCTTAACTGGTTGGTGCGATCTCTGGGTACTGTATGTAGCTGGTTGCAAAGTGGCGGGAGGACACCCCCGATACGTTCGGCTTGTACCAGCACGTACTTTCGAGCTGTTTTTGTTTCGCAAAAAATGTGACGCGGTAGTAACCCTTGTCCAGAGCATTCCTGTCGAACGTGTGTGGAGGATAAGCCATCCGTATACAGGGTCCCATAGACAATCCTGCTAGGGGAATGTCAACAGCTTGTCTTCTTCGCTCGTATGTTCTCTGTTTTCGATGTACTTGGTCTTTGTCGCGTACTCAGTGTCGTACGTGGCAAATGTGTACAAGTACGTCGTGAGCCACCGAGATATTTTCGCAAGCTCCGACAAAGAGTGTTACCTTTTATAATTATATTACGCCGAGGTGGTTTTGGTCGAAGCGTATTTGTGCCACGACGCTTGTCTGTGCAGAGACGAGTCGACACGGGGAAACGTCTTGCTGTTTCAGACGTAGACCAGTCTATAGGGTGCTCTTTGGTTTTTGATCGTGCCTTTCAACTGTGGCCGTTTGCCCTGCCGAAAGACCGGGGACCGGGGCGTGGGGGGGGGGCAGGGGCAGAGGCCTTAACCCCTTTAGAACTGCAGTCCCGTTTGGGGACAAAACTACTTGGAATTTGACTGGTTTGTCCCCAGAACGGGACTGCGGTTCAACCTTTAGTACCGCAGTCCCGATTTGGGGACAAACCACTCTAATTCCAAGTGATTTGTCCCCAAAACGGGACTGGGGTCCTAAAAGGGTTAACAGGTTGCGAAAATGGCCATTTTTACAAGCTAGGCGTAGCCTGGGCAAGTATGCCTTTTAGGGATATCACAGGCACTCCTCAACCTTTGCGGGAGATGGATGGTTAAAGGGAGAAAAGGCGGGGGGAGAGTTGGAGGGGGGAAGGGATGGAGAGGGAGGGGAGGAGAGAGGGGGGGAAGAAGGGAATTACACGTTTGGGGTTTCTGCCACACAGAGAACCCCTGTGCTGGGGGGTTCCTGTGTTATTGTTGTTGAATGCGAATCGCCCGGTCTATTGACAGGTACTGCAGCAGCGCAGAACAAACGAGAAACTCCAAGAAGAGGCGCGGAGAAACAAGCACCACCAAACACCAAATGTACTATTCACACAGTACTGTAGTACGGTTACCGACAACTACGTAAGCCTCGCACGTCGTAGTCCACATCTTGTGTTCCCTGCAAAGAGAGGGGTACACTGCACTGAAGTGTCCGTGCGCAATACGATTACAGGCTGACCGTCATTGTCAAATCGTTCTGTTGGCCTAGCGCTATCCCCCAGGGGAGTCACCTACCTTCTTTCATGCTGCAGAAGGTCATACACCATACACCCCTTGACGCACGCGATCGGAGTATCCAACGCAGCTCGCAACGGCCATTTCGTCCGTTTGTTAGTTTCTTAAGCGTCAGTTTTACGTTCCAGCTTAACTCGGAGGAGGCTTTTACCCTCAGCAACCTTCTGAACAAGGCATGGTCACACATGCCGTCCCCTCTCCCCCCCGGTTTGAGCATGTTTTCATTTGTCGCGTACAGGATTCATCCAGCATTCCTACGGTGCTCTTAGATTTTCGTCGGATGTTGATATTGCTATCACATGCTCTCGCGCTTTCCGCCGATCGATTTTCATGCAAGTAAAAGTCCCTGCGAGTATGCACTCGGTGAAACTCGATCCCACGAATTCGACCTTTCTATTACGGGGGACCATAGTTAACAGGACCTATGGTATAGATAAAAACCTATATATTTAACCATTTTTACTAACAATATTTGGTCCTATTAACTATGGTCCCCCGTAATAGTAGGCACGCGGACCGCCTACCAAGCCGCTGGGGAAGCCAGGAAAACTAAAAAGGAGAACATTCATTGCCGTCTTTGTGATGCGTTCCTCGATTCCCGCACGAGACACGACAAAGGTATGATGGCAACGAGAATAGCGTGATTCGAGCGACGCAGATGAGCGAGCCACGGCAACAATCTCACCGTCCGAGCTTACGTGATGGGGATCAGGCCTGCTGAACGCCAAAGGGGTATGGTATCACCATCGTTATTACGGGGGACCATAGTAAAGAGGACCTACGGTACACACAAAACTCCACATATTTACGTATTTCCGGGGGACCATAGTAAAGAGGACCTACGGTACACACAAAAACTCCACATATTTACCTATTTCCCCGAACAATATTTGGCCCTATTTACTACGGTCCCCCGCCAAAGAAAATAGGACCTACGGTACACACAAAACCCCATATATTTACTCATTTTCCTGACAATATTTGGTGCTATTTACTATGGTCCCCCGTAATAGCAACACAAGAAGGGTAGCTGCGAATGCCTTATAGAAAGCTGGTTCCAGCGACAGGCGGAAGATTTCGGTTTCGGAACTTTTAGCACCATGATCTTTTTAGAGTTGAAAAACAATTTTTGGCACGGTTTTGTTCTTCATGGCAAAGTGGGAAAACTGAGCACTGGCTCTTTTTGTTTCTCGTTTTTCTCGTTGATGAGGCTCAATTTTTACGATTTTTCGGCAACTTTGCACGAAAAAAAGACAGAATCCAAAAGAGCTGACCTCGCTTTCTTCGTATTGCCATGAAGGACAACGCCAAATTTTGGTTTTCAACCTCAAAAACGATGGTGCAAAAACAAATTCCCGGAAGGGTAATTTTTTCCCCAAGGTTCCAAATTTGCTCTACACATTGTTCTAGTACTTAGGTAGGCGTTTCTTATCACAGCCTTGTAGGGTCGCAGAAACAAAAAAAAGTAGCATGGACATGTTGATGCGATCATGTCAAGGCGTTTAGTATCGAACTATTCGACGTATGCACCGATATATGGCTTGAATACATATTATACTGACTTTAGTATCAAGGTATTCCCTATGAAATAGCGCCTCCCCAAGAATTGCGAAGAATGTCCATATCTCCGGAGATACAACTCACACGCCAAAAATCTCTTCGCCTATGCATCCCCCTTCCCCATGCGGTCATGTAGATACGTTCAGTATCGAAAAAATCGACGTATTCTATACTTGATCGCCCGAAGGTGAAATGTAAAGCTTCTTGCTGCAACCAGCTCGTATCCATCCACTAGACACAGCAAAACGCAAACATGCCAGCCAGCGCGCATATAGTTCATTCGTTCCGTTCACGACTACAAATAACGCAGCCGGAACAGTCCTTCCAAAGGAGCATTAACATTGCGCTTATATGTACCACACGGGGAAAAGTTTATCCAACACCCGCCAATTTTGAGCCTTGGTGCGTGCGACTCTGCATTATATATATCGCCAACAGGCCAATCGCTGATATACATATGCTCCAACTGCCCCCCTCAGTCGACGCCCTGCCACTTCGCCGCCGCCCTGCGCTCATCACCCCGGCGACCACCGGCAACCGTGTCCGACACGCGGTCTTTCAACCATTGCAGCGCGCCGCCCATCCCACCCCTGAACTCGTAGAGATCCGACATTGCAGCCGCGCGCCCTCCCCCACCCCGCTCCTCACGCACCGCGCCTCCCTCCGTGCGCGATCGACCGGGCGTAGAGGCCGTCGTCGCCGTCGTCGTCGTCGCCGGCGTTTTCGTATTTGTTGTCGCCGCCGGCTCACGCTCGCTGTCCCTCCTGTCTGCCTCAGAAGAGTGAATGCCGGCTGGAGATGAAGCGCGGGCTTGCGGGCTCGATCGCCCGCCAGAACTTCTATCCTTTTTCCCGCCAGTCTTGTCCAGCCCAGCCCCGCTGGCGCCTCTCTCTCTACGCAACGATTTAGAGCTCCTTGCACCCCCAGTGCTACCGCTACCGCTCCCGCTGCCGCTGCCGCTACCGCCCGCACCGGGTATCGGTGGATCGCCCATCGCTGCCTTCGCGGCTGGGAGCCTGGAAGAGGGTAACGCATGGTGCGAGGGTTGGAGGGCCTGGGTTCTCTCCCGCTGCGCGCATTCTGGGCAGAGGGCATCGACAGCATCCACCTCTAGGAACCTGCATACACATGCAGGTGCAGGTGGAACCCAGTGAAACGGCCGGTCAGATGGTCATGGGGGTGAAACGGCAGTTCAACCGGTCACAGAGATAAAACGGGCAGTCAGACGGTCAGAGAGATGAAAACGTCCGTTCAGCCGGTGACAAGAGATGAAATGGCCACTCAAACGGTTACAGATATGAAACGGCCGGTCAGCCCGGCGGCTACAGAGAGCAGCGGAGGCGAGGCAGGTGCCGTTGGGCCGGCCACAAAGGCGAACCGAAGCTGTGGAACGGAATACACAACAAAGAACGCGGCACGTAACGCGAAAACATGCCATATGGATTCGACAAGGGAAAAGGGAACGCTAGGGCAATAGATGGGGGACAACGAAAAAGGAGAAGTGAGGGCCAAACACTTCGACCGTCGACAGAGAAGGAGCACCACAAGCTAGGGCATGCTCGGTAACCATAAGTTATCAATAGACTACCAGGTTAGGAACAGACAGAAACTCATTTTATACCTATTTATATGCACACCCTGGGGCCTGAAACCGCTTCTCCAAAGAATGTGTGTAACGTTAGAACCTGCAGATTCTCGTCCTTACCCAGGCAAAACAAAAGGTCTCAGCGCCTGCCGCAGCCCAATTCGGGCCCACTCGTCCACAGCACCTAGCGTCAAGGCATCGAGGCCCCATTGCTCCAGCCGCACCTCCACATCTGGAACCTCATCAAAAGAAACAAGCGCCTAGAGCAAACGGGCCGGGGGGACGACGGCGACGGGGAGGGGCCGGGTGGTCTGTCTGTCTGTCTGTTTGTCTGTCTGTCTAGAATGTCCACACCACGTCACGAGCGCATGAAAGCGTGCACCATACATGAAACTATGGTGCATGGTTCGCTTCCAGCCTATTGCACGTCTGAGCCAATTATGGTCGCACAGCTCGTCTCGATTGCGACGCAAATTTGACCATATGCTTGAAATTGCTTGACTTGAACGGCGAGAGACACTTTTGACACGGGACTCATGGGCAGGAGGTATTCGCGGCTAAGCTCGCCAGCACCCACAGAAAAAGGGGAAACGTGGAAACCTGAGGAGGCCGCCAGCCTTAAGGGGAGGTGGCGGGTGAAGGATGCTAGCTAGGTACAAAGCACCACGGAACGAGAGCGGACGGTACTATCGCCTGCTAGATTCGAAGACTTCCCCGCTCCACGGTGTACACGACACACGACATGGCAGCCACGCTCAACTCACCGTGGTTACGAAGGGGAACTCGTTTCGCAGCTCCGCTCGAACCGAAACGCTCCCACGGAAGAATAGTTCCAGCAGCCTTACCGTTCCCGCTGGCACCTTTGCCTTCTCGAGGCTAGAGGCCTTCACTCTCACCCCAACCCGGAGACCCTGCGTTGCCATTTCCAGGTTCACCCTGAACGACATGCATTGCACTACGCGGTTGCATCGGCCGTCGCCCCAGCCAGGCGAAGTGGGAGAGGCCGGGTCTAGCACCTGGGTACGGTATCCGGCAGGGGTAGAGGCGGGAGGGGAGGGCGAGTGAAGGGGGAGGGGGGGGGGTGTACTCGATAGGAGAGATGTGCTCGATCTGACGCATGGCCGTAGTCGTATGACCATAGACCCTCGCATCCCTACATCGCCGGGACGGAGCATGTCGAGTTTTCACCGACCAGGCAGACATTGCTTGCACCAAGGACGAAGCGAAACGTGAGGTGCCCGGCGAGTCGCATGAAGGGTGAGCTGCATCCTACTAAGAACCGCTTGTGAGGCGGATTGGCATAAGGATGACAGCTTCAATGGGTTAATTTAATTTCCGGTGTAGGCACTTCCAGAGACAGCAATGGGAGTACTATGCAACTGCCTCTTGGGTGCCTTACCTTGAACACTACATGATACGATCAATTCCCTTGTGCGGAATAAAGGTTCTTTACCTCGCACAAATGATCTAACTCGACAATCAGCTGTGGGCGACCGCCAAAAAAAAAACAAACGGTACCCTGGTTTGAGAACCGTCAGACGCGAGGAAATCAATCCTTCGACGGGCGGGGAAAGGGCAGTCGGTTATGGGACGCGTCCGGGCGATAAGGAAAGGGGAGGAGAAAGGCGCGGTCAACTTTGTTTTACCACCCGCAAGGACGACCGCGTGATCCTAGAGAACCCATGCGAAGCACCATTGGCAGATGTGCCCGAACTTGACATCGAAACGATAACAGCCGATAACAAAAAGGCCAAGGCGGCAGGCAGCACAAAAAACTAGCCCAGCACGTCAACACCAAAGATGCTGCGACCCCGCGCCTGCAGCTACGACCGTGCGCTGCATATGCCTCTTGCACTCTCAATCTGTCAATACAGCAGTCAAATTATTTACCTGAACCCCCAGGATCTGGGGAGAAGAGGAGCCCAGATCGACCTCCTGGAGCTCAACCCCCACGATGCTCGTCGGCTTCATTTCTTCCAGCGCCTCGAGGATGCCTTCCACCACGCGCCTGCACATAGAATCACAAACATGATACCATATATCGTATGAGCGCAACTCCTGCAACACATGGCACCGACGAGGGAAGATATTATCTGTGCGGTATACTAAGTATAATTACATAGCGAGGTAGAGGACCACGAGGAACCTTCTCTATCTACGAGCCGGTTCAAGCGTATCGCCACAAATTGTGTCCGCCGCGAATGCCGCACGCGATAGGTACTCGAATGTGACATATTTGGTATCATCCTGACCGCCATGAACAGCAGAAAAGGGCAGCATAGCCAGTTTTCTGTTTTTTTGTTTAGAGGGCGCTATGATATCGACGAGAACTTTTCTCGATCAACCACAGGCCTTCAAAAAGGTCAACATTAGTCACGCGTTTCCGTAGGAAGAAACCATATTTTCAACACATCTTCGGAACGAGCCGGTTCTAGCCACTCCGAGGCATGTCTGTAACATTTCGGGCAAAAGTATAGGATCAATGCCAAGGCGCATTTAACGCCCACAGTTTAGCCCATACTGAAGATAAATAATTGGCAATAGGCAATGCCGTAAAGAAATACTTGTGTACATCTACCGCAAAAATATGGCAAAACCCACGCCGTTTTTCGGGATAGATCCTGATTACTTGCGAAAAAAACTATGAGCCCCTGCCAAAACGGTTAGCAAACGGATTCGATCGTATTTTTTTCGGCGGCAATTTGGGATCCCCAATCACCAAGAACCCAACAAAAACGAAAACCCTAGTATCTGGCGAAAACAAGAACAAAAACAAATCTTGACCGGGTTACAACAGGATGGTAGAACAAGTGTGCCAAAAATCAGGGTGTATCTAGAAAAAACAGACCGTCAAGAAATTGGAGCGAGTACGTAGCTTGAACCAACCTGCGTGCGTTCCAATAAGGTACACTATCTCAGATGCGGTACGAGGAGAACGTCTTCAGCAGCAGTAGCATCGGTACAAGCAAGTACAGCAGTATGACATAATAGGTGCACGGTTTTGTCGTAATCTGGCCCGGCAGCGGCAGCTGTTGTCGCTTCAGCCAGCAGAGGCCAGGCCGGTACCTCGCATCTCGTCCCATGTACCGGAACGCAGCGCACACAATGGAAATGCCTCATCAAACAAAAACGCCGGAAACCTAGAAAAACGGTTGTTGTTCCATTCCTTTTTATAGGGTTGAGAACGGTGTAAACACGCTTGAAGACGTACGAGTCGAGTACAGCAGAGCCTCCAGGGCAAAAACGGATACGACCCTGCCGACTCCTTTCCTCGGGTTGGCCAAACGCTGCCATGACCAACCATTCCGATCAAGCGAACAATAAACACGCCGAGATGTTCCTGATACGTTCATCGTAAACCAGATGTGCCTCCCGCAGCATCACACATCGCGATGTTCGTCTGGCGCACAGCTAGCAGGAGGTGCCGCACTTACTCGGAGACGAAGGAGCTCAGCCCGTCCAAAGCACCATCAACGCGGTCGTCGCCGACGCTGATGCCGCTCCGTTTCTCCAGCGGCGCCGGTCCATGACCTCCCCACACTTTAGCGATGGCGTGGTTGAGCCACACCGCTGTCTCTGCCTCCACGGATGGGTCAAATAAACGAGACGCCTGCCCAGCCCGAAACCCCTCGTCCCACGCCAACCACGCCACCCTGTCACGCTCTCTCTCCTTTGAGGCGGTTCGCGCACCATTACAATCGTTTTTTTTTTTGGGCAACAGGGAGTGTGAGAACGTGAGGGTGCCTGCGGGGGAAAGAACGGTCATGCCTGCCCAGAGAGTTCGTAGTGTGAGTCGAGCTCGGAGCATAACAATTTTGGGCCTTCGGGTGGAATAAGGTGGGTTTTCGACGGGTGCTATCACGCATGTACCAATTGACAATCGAAGCTCTGCTGCGTCTCAAGGCAACGTGTCTACAAGATGTGTGCAACTCCTAACACTTGACCGACATACTGTAGGACAAACCTGGCAACGGTAGGCTCAGTCTTCATGTTTGTGCGCATGGCATGCCTCTTTAGATCCGATGCCATGGCTTGTTTTCAAGGATAGCCCCTACCGCGAGTCAGGACACCTCGACGAAACTCAACGGAAACCATATCCCGTGATTTCCGGTCACAAAATGGCATTGCACAAACGACGGAGACTAAAAGAGTAAACAACCACCAAGCAATCAAAATTGTGCGAAAGAGTACACGATATACGTCGAGAACGCTTATCGATGCAATTACCTCGAGCACAGACGCTACCAGCCACAGCAGCACAAGCCAGACCCAGCATCGCCGGCCGCTACCGCTCGGCTTCTCGCGACACCACACCCTGCTCCGCACCCAGCGCCACCACCACTGCCCGGGCGCCACCACCACGCCCCCAACCCGCCCCCAAACCCTCCTCGCTCGCTCCCGAATGCCCCGCCACCCCCTCATGCCCCCCCCCATCCACGGTTGCGTCTCAGAAACTCGCGCTCTTCCGATTCGTGCTTGGCCTGCTCTTGCCACCGCCGGAGACGGAAGCGACGGGTCAAGGCCGTCCAGCCCTTCGAGCGGTCCCCTCGGTCCCCTCACCGGAGAACCCGGCACCGGTGGCGCAGTCGAAGACCCCAGCGCCCACGAACCCGCGAACAGCGAGCGGGACGGTGACGCCAGACCCGCCGCGGCTGCCGACATCGGCGTGGGCGCCCCTTGACCTGACTCGTTCCTTGGTGGGGCCGGCGACCTCGCCGCGAGGCGCCTGTGCGGCGTCGCAGGTGCCGCGGCTTCTCGGGAAGGCGGAGGCGTTGACGGTGATGATGGCGGCGGAGACTGCGGTGACGGCAGTGCGTGGCGCCGACGGCGGCGGGACCACAAAACCAGCGCCAATATCATGAGCACCGCAAAGCGGGGCGCAGGCGGGGGCGCGCCATTTCTGCGACGAAAAAGCGTCGCCGCCTCCCGAAGCGCAGCCTCAAAAGCTATACGGGTCAAACCGCACACCCGTTCCCATATCTCGTGGGCGCTGTAAAATTTCACGGCAGAAGCCGCCGTCGGCAGCGATTTGCTGGACGGCGATCGTTTTTCGGTTTCACTTTGAGTGTTCTGCTCAGGCGATGTGGAGCCTTGGTTCGCTGACGATGGCCACTGCCCAGGGGGGGAATTTTTACCGCTACTAGAGTCGAATGGTCGACTGTTGCGGCCGGTAAACTTTACCATGTCGTCCCTGGCCCAACCTACTGCGCCCTGTACGACCCGCACAAGGTCCTCTGGAAAGGGGACACACAAGAGTTGGTAGTTTGATCATGGGAGGGGGGAGCGGGGCAAGGGGGGGGGGGCGAGAAGTGGAGGGAAATAATTGAGATGGGGACCGGCGACGAAGTCAACATAACCGGGTGATGTTCGCAAAGTGAACATGGTCCGGGCACGTTATTGCCCACTGCAAAATCTCGAAGGGTTCATATTTTTTTCAGTTTCATTTCCGCAAAAACTTCAGGAACAACACCATGTTGGTATATAATTGAATCAGACGATAAACAATGCCGTATACGATGGCATACTCCTGCTCCTTGATACTAAGCCGTGTTTACTCATCTCACCTGCTACCTGGCCGGTGCCCCCCGCCAGCCCTTCAGCCACCGTGCCCGTCTGAAAAACCGCTTCTCCGACCCCTCCAACGGCAGCGCTGAGAATTTTGAGCGCCCCGGACAAAGAAGAAAGGGCCACGGTCTCGATTCGTTCGAAGGGGTCGGGGTTACCGTCCTTGCCTTTCTTTTTATCATTCGTGGAAGAACGGTTTTCAGGCGCCCTCGTCTCCGCAGAATCGTCAGGAGCAGGCTTCGTGCGGTGCTCGTCCGGCCCATCAACATCGTCGTTGCTGTTGTCGGACGGCGGCAACGGCTGCTTGTTCGCCGACTTGGGCTTCGTAGCCACGCCGCGACTAGCCGCGTCGAGCACGGACGACAAACCCTGTCGAAAACACAAAATTAGATATACATATATATATATACAGTAGCACGAGACGCGGGCGTGGTGGCGGAGGTGGTTGTTGGCGACTGTCACTTGGCCCAATAACCTATTGGGCGGGTAAGTAGGCAGCAGGTGGGTCACATACGGAGGAGGATGTCGGAGCCTCTTAGCAAAAAGGACAACAATATAATCTGACATAAATATGGATTCCTCCGAACGTTGTCCCCCTATAGTTCGTATATCCGCATGCTGCAGAGGACGTTCGTTGCCGTCAGGTTGTTTTCAACTCACCATCCGCCTTGATAGTCGACGCCCCAACTTCTGAAGTTTTTTTCGCACTACACTCGGAGCCCCATGACCGCCGGGGGATCACAGACACAACGAAACCTTCGAGCTTGATCAGCCGAGAGCAGACAGCCTATAACTCTGACCCTCGCCCTTTCCCACCACCCTACGGTACACCAAAAGCCCTAGGGTGTAAAAACCCAGGCCACTCTCACATTGACAGATGCCCCAACAGCCTTGATGCTTCCACCCGCCAACCCCCCGGCGGTATCGCCAACAACGCGAAACACGTCGCCAACGTCTCGCACCCTGTCGTGCACAAAGCCCAGCACCGCTGCCGCGAATACGGCATCCTCGTCTGCCTCCTGCAGCGCTCGTCGCTTCCGCCGACCCTATATGGTATCAAATGAAATCACACGAAATTGACGTTAGCGTAGGTCGGGGATAGTACAGCAGCAGTACAGCAGTATTCGGGCATCGGGGTACTGGAGCAATACCCCCCTCAGTCCGCCGCAAGTAGGAGAGGTTTGCTACGATGTGTGGCGGCGAAATGACTCCGACCTGGTAGCTATTTTTCACTCGCAATACGGTGACGCGTGAGCGAAATCGATTGATAGAACGCTGCATGATTAGCGACGAAGTTTAAGTGCCATCCGTATTCTTTTGGGTACCGGTCTTGGCAGCGACATGCAACATCGAACCAGAAGCACCTCTGGTGCCAAATTGCTGGTCTCGTAGCTTTTGCACCTCAAAACCTCAACCCATTCATCGGCAGACATCGCCGCAAACATGCACGACACGCCATATAGTACGCTCGTAACCGGAAGGATTTATTAATAGAATACATACCCGGTACCTGGTATATACTGTACGAGTGTTCATATACCCGGTACATGGTATACACAAGACACCCACAGCTGAAGCAGTAGTACTCTGCAGTGGCAGATCGATCGTCATCTTCCTTGCATCTGTACCAAAACAGCCTGTGTACCGTGCTATAACACACCAGGTACCTCGTATATGTTTTTTTCGTTCTTGGGTTACATGATCCAGTATACACACTACATACAGCGTGTGGCCGTGCACCAGAGCAGTCTAGGACTCTACAGGTGATCTGGCCCCTTTGGTGGAATATGGGACTATACTCTTACCTCATCCCCTGTAGCTATTCGTATTCCCTGGTACCTGTGGTGTGAACGACTGGTGACGATATCAACGTAGAGGCATTCGTGCTGCTTTACGTAGCGAGGGTGAGGCATCGTAGTGTCCACACCAAGATGCGCTCCTGACCGCGTGCCGAGCATACATCCCGTTTATACCGGTTGTATACTGGTGTAGGTATATATCATCGCTCCTCCATACCTCAATAAACAGCGATCTCACTCGATATCACCCAAGAGGAGGTTCGAAACGCTGCGGTACGCTGTAGCTATAAAATAGATAGCGGAGTCAACGGCCAATATGAGAACAAATGTTGTCAGCAGGTATAATATGTTTTGCAGTTTGCAGTAAATTAGACTAACCTTTTCGCCAGTCTGCTCGGCGCTTTGAGCCGTCCGAGCCACCGAATATTGCAGCAGGCATATCAAGGCCACCGCAGCCCATTTGCGAATGGTTCTCATTGGATAGCTTGCGTGTGAACTAAGAGCACTCGACTCCTGCCGCACTGAATGCGACGAAAACAAACAACCCGAAATCACCCTTTTCCCTGATCCATACGCAAAACCCATACAATGGAAACCTTTTTCGCTATCTGACACCCCGTTCGAGCGCACACCAGCGGTCCTTACACTCTCTGTGGCACTCTCACGCCATCTAATTTGGGTCGACAATCAGGTATGCTGGGAAGGGCAAAAGCTTCGTCTGCCTTATCGAGTTATTGTATGGGATGGCAGATTGATGTAGTACTCGCACTTCCACACAGAGTACGAGGTAGAAATTTAATTTTCAATTTTTCCTTGGCCGAGTATTTACTTGCTGCTGCGGCTGTATCCTATCCAGTGCGCCGGTGCCATCTCCTTCTGTCCACCACGGGTACGTCGTATGCGTAGCTTGATACGATTGCCTACAACGTAATCTGGCAATCTGAATAGTACCGGTAGCCGACTGGATTCACTGCCGTCGAGTGACAGGCGTAACTTGAGACGGTCTGGTTATCATGATCTCGGGCCTACCGACAGTAAGATCATGATGTTTACCAGAGGTGCCGTGCACCGATGTTCATAGGTACTCCCTGTAAGAGTTCTGAGCACGAAGTATTTCTGCTGCCGTCGCTTGCCTGGTACAGCATTGTGTGCTTGCGTGTTTACCTTCGTAGTACGTGTGACACGAGCACGATTTTGGACTCACGCCGCTGCGCGTACACTTCCATCATGGATCCGGCAGGGCGTCACGTAAGCTATACCGTCAGCATTCGAACTGAGTTAATGTCGGTGTTGCCGCCAGAGGCGCGCCTCAGATGTGCAGATCATCACGAGGGGAGACGTTCCCGACCAACAACAGAGTCGACGAACGACGTGCCCTCCAAGTAAAAACATCTGACGGCAACCCCTTTTTTCTACCGCACGCCCTTTAATGGCAGGCTTATCACTACGCAGCAGGCAAGAGGAGCTGCCGCGCACAGGTTTAGTTCGTCCTACTAATTACATTTTCTCGGCGAGATGAGCATGCCGCCGAGCGCTCTACTGGGCCGACTTCAAGCGTTCCTACCGGAACTGGAGGAGGCCAATCGAACGACGGAGAAGCTAGCCATGGAAGGGAAGCTGGAGGTCCTCGACACTAACCTAGAGGTGGCCGACACAGAACAACAGAAAGAAGAGGCCGAAGCAACGGACGAGGAAGGGGAGGATGGAGAGGAGGCCGAGGAGACGGGGGAGGAGGATGAAAAGTCGCCACCTTCCAAAACGATTCAGCTAGTGAGCGATGAATGTTGTCTACAGATAGCGCAGAACTTTCTACCCGGGGTATGCACGTATTGATACGTGGGGAGTTGCGCCTTTTTGGCCCGTGTGTGTTGTGAAGCAACTAGCCAACCAACCAATGAACAAACAAAAAGCAATCAACCAACGAATAGACCAAGCAACCAACCAACAAACCGACCAAGCAACCAGCAAACCAACTAAGGGAATATACGGTGTCGGGATTGATATTTGCGGATGGCTTCTCCTTGTACGGTAGTTATTCCGTCACCTGCGGTCCTGTGGTCGAACATGACATTCGATGATCCTTGGGGCCCTTGCGCTGGGCGGGGCGGTATATACCTGGCGCCGGCAGCCTGATGCTCTCTCGCGAGAATGCCTTCCGTCCAAAGGAGTAAAGATGGCATTGGCTAAACTGACAGGTTCAACGCTGTCTCGTGTGGTACATACGTAACGCCGCTGACGATTAAAGTGGTGGCGGTGGTGACTTGAGCACGTGGCTTTTGATACCCAATCAGGGGCGACGCAAGGGGTGCGACGACGCCGCACATAGGCTTAACGGACGCCAGATTTTTTCCAGGAGGAGGGTTCGATCAGGTTGAACTTTGAGAGCGCCAGAGGATAAGGTTATCGCGAGACGTTTTAAGCATAATTTGGTGTGCACTCTAAATGGCAGGGTTTCATTCGGAGAACCTGACGAGGGCGTCTTGCCGTGTGTGCGAGTGGATTACGGCAGTCGTGCCGGGGCGCCAAAGAGAGAGCGCTTCCAAGTGAGATGTTCCTCGCAGTTCCTGAGCATCAAAATATGGAAAGTCTCGATGCGGTGGTTGGTACTAATAGTCGCTCTGCCTTTTTCATGTGAATAACTCCGTGCGCTATGTTGGTGTTGGCCTACATAGCAGCCTAACAGCTTTTTCGTGCAGAAGCTATATCCATGCGTGTGCCCTTCTTGGTGGATCTGGTGTAGTCTTCCAACTGAAGCTTTACGTTTCGCTGGAAGATCGCTCGCTCAAGTCAACTGCGGATAACCCTCTCAACTTTGGCAATACCACCACCGTTTTATCTCGCATGCACGCACCACCCGTGGACTTCTTTCTGTCCTATAATCATGGGATCGCGCCGTTGCAAAACATCCGTGTACTACTGTCGTGTTTACGAGTAGTCTGGTGGCGTACGTACGTACGTACGTACATAGTGCAAAACAGTCGTACTGGTACTTTCACTGCTTATCAACCGCTGTTTAAAAAGTAGAACATTAGTGCGAGTTTTACGTTTCATAGCGTTCCCCAGAACAAATGCTGAAGCCGTTTTGTTCAAAGTGCCTCGAGATCTCTTAAGTCTAACGTCCATCCGACCCGGCTGTTTCAAATATTGTTTCATGTTTAATGTGCCTCAGGATTTCGCCCTTGGCGACTTCGACAACACCACCATAGCTCAGATGGAAGAAGAAGACGAGGCAGAGGCAGAAGCGGGCCTCGGAAAGGGGGCAGAAGGAGCGGCCGGGATAGATGACGCAGAGGATAACGAAGAGGAAACAAGCGGTTTGGCCAAATTGCTTCGTGTGACGCCTGCCGACGCAAAGCCGCGACAAAAACCGAAGAAACCCCTGATAGAGGAACTGTAGGCGGCACTGATGCATAGTCACAAGAGTGTTAATTGTAATATATTTCCTAGTAGGACGGATGGCGCTTCGTGTTTGAATCGCTGCCGCTGTCGTGGCGATTACTACGAAGTGCATGGTCGGAAAAGGCAGCGCAATTGCTCGCTTGACCTAGGCTATTTCCCGCATATTGCGCAGACACCTTTGGCAGGATTTGGTTTCCAGGCGTTATTTCAACATTTTCACCGAGGGAAATTGCGAAAATACCAAGGCTTATCACAGTGACTGAGAATCGTGGCGGGACGGGACGGGGCCGATTTTTCTTGTTTGGCGGAAAAAACATGACAACGGGACGGTAAAATGAAGAGATAAAAAGTTGGCGGGACGGGACGGCGGGTGCACAATTTCTCGACGGGACGGGACGGTAAAATTCAACGGGACATATTTTCACGGCGGGACGGGATGGTAATTTTTTTTTTCTCCGGCGGGACGGGACGGTATTTATTTGTTTCCTCGGCGGGACGGGACGGTAAATATTTTTTCCCTCGGCGGGACGGGACGGTAAACATTTTTTCCCTCGGCGGGACGGGACGGTAAATTTTTTCCTCACGGCGAGACGGGACGGTAATTTTATTTTTCTTCGTCGGGGCGGGACGGTGTTTTTTTTTCCTCGGCTGAACGGGACGGTAAATATATACATTTCTTGTTATTGCTGCAAGGTCTCGGCGCGGTTGTATGTGAAGACTTCCCGCACTGCTGATTGCGCGAAGGGAGCCGGCCCGACGCAGACGTTGCTCTTCTCGACCCTAACCCACAAGCTCCGAGAAGTGCTACCACTACACGGGCGACGTTTTTTCTGTTTTTTTTCCACCCCTGCCCCAAGTACTCTTGTTGCGGTGCCAGCTCATGGAGGCTGTTCTGATGATGGTTGTGCTTGCGCTGTGTTACTGGTTGTTGTGGAGGTAGGTGGAGATAGATGGTGTGGTGGAGCTGGTGGCGGCGGTGATTCTAGTGCCGCTCGCTGCTGATCGATCGACCCCCCGCCCGTCAGATAGGCATCCATGGCGTCCGTACCGGTCATACCAAAGATGCTAGGAGACAGCATTTTTACCCCTTGACAGACAGCAAGTTTGCCTTGTGACACATATATAAATACATACCAGGTACCTGGTACATACCTGACCTGGTACATGCTTTGACTGATACCAAACTACTAGGTTTAGTGTGGAACACTCGGCCCTACATCGTTGACAGCGCACGTTTTGCGTCTCGCTTGATGACAGGTCACCTGACATCTTTTTGGGCCACACCAGTATATACTGGTGGTGTGGCCGTGAGTTGAGTGGTCTCTGTTCTATTCGTGTGTAGTGGCGAGCTTGCGGCTACTACTGCTTGGCTCTGGCAGTGCTTACTTTCATTTTAACATATAAAAATAAAGTCCAGCCATACAGCAGCCATTAATAGCTGCTGATCATCAACGCCAGCACCTTTTGTGCTAAAAAAAGAACTAAAGGTGGTGGCGCGGAGCAAATTCATAGTTTTCAAGATTGAAGTGATGGAAATACGAAAATATGTCTTCAGTCATCAGTGTGAGTTCGACTGGTTCTTAATTGTACCAGGTATAGTGGTTGATACACTCAATTTCCAATTTTGCAAGCTGCGTAGTAATACGCGCCTGTACAACTATTTACTCCTACTACTGTGTTCTATACGTATTTCATTCATAGTACGAGTAGTATATGGGAGTTGTGTTCAAGTTATGATAACATGTAATACCTCGTAGTTTTATAGGAATTACTATTAATACTAAATTTTAGTACAACTCGATTTTATTTGATTAATTTCGTGATTCGTGATGGGAATGGATGGGAACAGACGACCACGAATGAATGTATCTCGCAGGGGAAGAGGCACGTTGTGTCCGCCGGAGGCCATAATTTCGCGGGAGAGATTTTATCGGCGGGACGGGACGGTAATTTTTCGGTGTCACGGCGGGACGGGACGGTAATTGTCCGGTGTCATGACGGGACGGTCATTGTTCGGTGTCCCGGCGGGACGGTCATTGTTCGGTGTCCCGGCGGGACGGGACGGTAATTGTTCGATGTTACGGCGGGATGGGACGGTAATTTTCAACGGGAGAGATTTTATCGGCGGGAAGGGACGGTATGTGACGACGGTCAGGGATTTTGTCGGTGGGACGGGACGGCGGGACCATTGTGACGGCGGTTTTACCGTCCCGTCCCGTCGTTACCGTCCCGCCGATATACCGTGATAAGCCTCGGAAAATACGCCGTAGGCGGAGTTAACACCTTGGGAGAAGCGAGCTTAGCTTAGTTTAGGCAGTGCGTGGCATTGCATTTTTCCCTCGAGAGCAGAGCGTGTCTCACGTTATCTCCCGTTGTGTGGCAAAACCCCCTGGGTTCTTAGAATCTTCTATAACCTAAAGCCCAAACGTATCGGACTCGGCAGTGTCGGAAAAAATGATCGAAAACCAAAAAACGTCATTGCGGTTTATTTCGAGATTCCGTCCGAAGCGTCAATCGCGGGGCAGTACCGGTAGAGTCCCGCAGCAGGTGGCTCTCGCTTGTCAGGTTTGGGGTGCGGAGCCACATCAAGGTGGGCTGGGTGGCATAGCCACTCTCAATGGTCAGCAGCCAAAATATATTGCAGACTAGCTTTGAGATTCTCTCGTGACACGGGTAATATTACAGTGATCATGAGGTACCATCCACGTAGTTAGGGGGGGGGCTAGTATCCACACAGCATTTCGCCCCACCAGGACCCGGCGCGAGCGCGGTCCAGGCCGTCCCCGACGCAGTGGGGGTCGGCGAGCAAGATGAGGAAGTAGCGGACCGAAAAGTGAACCTTGTCGCGAGGACACACGAAGAAAAACTCGAAAATACGTTCAGGAAAAGTTGAGGATCGCTCCAAGACCAACGCCAACCATAGTGTTTTATGTTTATACGCGAGAGGACGATGAATATCACAGGCCTTTTACGTAGCGCGGCGGGTGGATCAGCCTGTCTAGGGTGCAAGGTCGAGCTAATGCGTGGAGAGAGTACCAGGTATACCTGTCAAACCATAACGTACACCACATGGGCAAAATAATCGAAGCCACAGACCAGCAGGTGTACCAGGTATACCTGGTAAACCATACAGCACAACATACCGGCAAAATGATCGAAGTCACAGGCCAGCGCAAAGCCTCGGAGAGTGTCAGGCAGGCCTGCTCACGTGCTCACACAAGAGGGGTGCCTGCAAAACATGCGGAAAGTTGAATACCACTCGTGCGCCTGGATGTGTAGTCCATCCAGGGCAGACATGATGCCACCAAAGCCGAGCAAAAACTAGTTGGGAAAAGGAGGCCGGATAATCGACCTCAAAACACCATGAATTACTTCGGGAGCACCTCAGCCTAAAAGGCAAGAATGCTCCATTCAACCTCGTACACGCAGTAGTGGTACGATGGCCGCCTGCCTACATGACGCCCCGAGGACGTGGAAGAAACCCTTCGAAGGGACCTTCCCCTACCCCACCTCCAACACCCCCACTCCAGACAAGCCACCCTACGCACTAGAGCTCCGATTCATCCTTCTTGTTCACGAGGCAAGTGAGCGCCTCGTCGGCCTCACCCTGCGATCGGCGGCAAGAGCAGGCAGTTATTGCGAGGGCAGGAAGGAACATCGTGGATAAGCGTCGAGAACAAAAATATTGCGAGAAAGCAGCTACACCATCACGAGGGAACATACAAATCAGAACCAAATAATGTGGGTGAACATGGGGAGATTTGCGTTTTTGGGGTCCATCGTGGGTTCTAATTATCATGTACGGCCTCCCGCAAGGGGTATTGCAAAGATACTGTACCTGGTAGTATTTTCTACACCATGAAGTCTGTGATCAAAGAGGACAACAATAGTAACGTGAAATGCACTACTCTGCAGGGATATCGCGAAGAGAGTGCTGCACCAGGAAGATCGCGAACAACGAATACAACTGGAGTATCGCAGAGAAACCGTTTACAACCAGAGCGTGCAGCAACCACAGAATATGTAAGCGCCCCGCTGGACAAATGTGAACGGCAGCTTTAGCAACAAATGGTTAGGGTTGATACGCCGCGTAATTTTCCGCTCTTGAATACTGTACATTTACTGTTTTCACGCTTGCACAACATTTTTTGCTCTTCCGGTGTCCTCTCTGCTAATCCATCCTTGGTACTGGTATATGATGCAACTGCTCCCCTAACACGACACTTGACGACCACCGGCTCGATCTACAACCTGAGGAAGGCGCCTTCTACGAATATTCATACCGTCAAACCACACGGACGACTATTTTTTTCAGTGGGTCAACACACTGATACGTATACAGCATACATACTTGGATGCTACTTTCACCCCCGAGTCAAAGCACAAGAACTTCACCCAAGTCTCAGCGCAAGGGGCCCGCTACCCAATCGTCAAGCCGATGGGGTTGTGGCATACGTACAGTAGTAGACTACGTACTCGTACTGCGTTACCAACCAGTGCAACCCTATAATGTTTCTCACCCTGCCGCGAAGGTAGCCGGCAAGCGCGTACACGTCCGACTCTCCCGTGAATTTTCCCGTTACGGGGTGCAGCTTTCCCACGTTGATCTGGCGGTGAGGCGAACGTGGCAGTAAGCAGCAGGGTTAAATAGGCACAACATAAAAAATGACCCACATCTCATGATTTGCCAAGAAAACTGCTGTAAGAAACACAAAACTCGGTCTTCCGGGCTACAAAAGAGAGAAACCGTAGAAAACCAAAATTAAAAAGTCTCGTCTTTCCGTCTCGTGCAGCTGTGCAAGTATACTCATAAAGGCAGTCTATACCATGGACATACTCATACTACCGATGTGCGGGCAGGCGCCTCCTGCGGGCGTTTCGAGAAAACGCTACCTTCAGAAGTGGTTTGTACAGTTTTGATACTATTTCATATAAAGACTACGAATACCGTCTGCGAAAGCTCTCGTTTACATTCGGAGAAGGTCCAGTTCCTACATAAAGCCCCTCCTTTCGCTACTCGTACTGCTGTACTCCAATTCATGTCGCTATCGATAGGAGTAACAGAAGCGGGAGCCAACCCTACAGCAGTGAGCCGATTGGCCAACTGTAGTTGTAGAGCTTTGGTTGAGCTGCACCCAGCCTCTGCACTCTGTGCGTTCAATTTCGCTGGATACGATTTTGTACTGGTACGTGATTCCTAAGGGTCAAGCGAGAGCATTTGGCCACATGCTTCAAGCGGAAAGAGAGAAACGGTCGACACCTCCACGAACTTGAGCTACCTACTCGTACGTACCCAAAACCAACAAGACACATGGCCTTGCTATCGTGCTCTATGGTCCTACATGGAATGATACGTGTATACGTATAATACACTGTACGAGTAGCATTTACGCCACGTTTGTTTGCAGAGCGCAGTCGGTGTAGAAATAGCAGCATACCTAAAAACACGTTGTGCCAACATGTATTCACGTGCTGCAATTCGCGAGCAACACGAGGTACCGATCTATTACGCGCGAAAAAAAAGGGTACGTACCTGTACCTAGTCTACCCGCTCAAGATACTTGCAGCAGTTTGGACATGCAATGCGCAGGGGAGGCTTTATACGCGAAAAATGCCGGTACCTGGTGTACCTTGCGATCTTCAGCATGTGAATATATGGGCACACAACGTGTTTAGTTGTGATACTATTTATTTACCCACCGACTGCGCTCTGCAAACGTGGTGTTGATGTTTTTATACTACTTTTGTAATTCAGTTCGTTCATGATAAGAGTGGAAAACACGACGGGTCGGATCGCATACTGACGTAAAGATGCGACAAATCGTGCTGATATACGTGTACGCAACCACGTAGTACCGTGTATCGTACACATGATATGATACCAGCTACTGGTACGTACTAACCTGGGTCGCGGAGTGGTCCTTAGCCTGGAGCAGGCGGTTGGTCCAGGAGCTGCGTGAACCACACATAGAACAACAAGAGGCAAGCAATGTCCTCGTCAATTTTCAAGTTGTGCACGATGACGATGGATAATTCGGAGTAACTAGCGAGGTGTGCCGATTTGTGTCCGTTGACATTTGATCCGTTGCGATGGCGCGTCTGATATACCCCATCACGCTGCTGTGCAGTCCAGTATATCGACGGCCGAGATTGTGTATAGACAGCGAATATGCCGTACTTTCACGTACCCGTGGATGACGAAGCAGCATCCGTACAGCGCAGCTCTGCTCTGCTTGCAGGTTGGCTATAATCGGTTTTCGTTTTACGAGAGTAGTGTTGGTACTAATAGTTCTTGTGCTCGCTCTTACTTGCAGCTACAGCAGTTGCTTGCAACGTACATAACCGGGTACAGCAGTATAAGCGAGTTTTTGATGGCAGTTCAGTTCTACTTGTAGCTTTGCTACAACAGGTTTCCCATGACAGAGTAGATTACGCCATACCTGGTACCTGGTATTCATCGTAGAGTAATAGTCGTGGACACTCTATTACTTAAAGTAGTCCTAGAGACAGGGCCAGCGCAGTCGCCAAGCTGTGCTCCATCGTAGCGGAGGGAAAGAGCTCTGCTTTCGCTTCACTGACTAAATCCAATTCTTACGCAGTCGGAAACTAGGATTGAAAAGCCGGTTTCCGATCGGGTTTTTCTCCGACTGGATTGTGAATACGTACCCTTCTCATCGTCCGTCGGATCGAATGAACTGTTTTCGTGTTTTTCTGGAGACGTTTGATGTAAGGGAGCGACGTTCAATAGATTGACTATAAATATCTCCAAGAAAAAAGGGTACGTAGGGCAGGCGGACGTCGGCTCGAAAGTGCTTCCCCGTTAAGCTCGTGGGGTCAAAGAGGTCTTCATCTTCCAGCACCTGCGCCCAACCACCACATGCATGCCGATGCATCGCTTCTTCCTCTCGAGCAGCGTGTGAGCTTCACTCGCGGGGCGTTCTCCTCCATCTCGTCCTCGAGGCCATCGCGGCGCTGGACTTCTTGGAAGTCGATAAAACTACATTCAGCGCAGCAGTGGGCAAAAGGTCATCGATACCGCGCACTGCGGCCATCGGGTGCTGTCACGTGCTGCTGACGGGCGTAGATAAGGGGGTGTATCACGCTGACTCGCACCGAGTAGCAGCAGACGTGATAGCAGCCAAACCAGCGTCGCCGATGTCGTGGTGTGGGGTCGTGTCGTATGTCGTGTTGTCGTGTGGGTGGGTGATACTCGTACGAGTATGTGGCGGGACTTTCTAACATTTTCGATGCATGAATCAGACTGGCGAGTTGGATCGAAAATCTCAGTTTTTCGACTGTCTGGTCCAGTTGGAAATCAAAATCGAAAAATATTTGATTGTTTTAAAGGCGCTTTTTCAACTGCATAAGAATGCCAATTTTTGTCTCTAAACGGAAACCTGATTTTTCCATCCTAGTTTCCGACTGCATAAGAAGGGGCCTAATAATAATATGACTATGTTCGAGTCCGAAAACATACGTTGGATGCGACCACAGGTGTACCAGTACCTCGTACGAGTACAGCAGTATTGATATTATTAATAATAGTCTGATGTTAACAGCAATAGTATAATAGCTATTATTAGTAGTGTAGGTTATTATTATTAATAATATATGCGTACATGCTTGTTTGGAGCACAATCTCGAATATGGGTAATCGCAATAATAGAAGACAAGCACAGCCTGCCTCCTTCAGGCTCAACCGAGAGCTTAGCTTGGTACCGGGTACCAGCCCTACAATGGTAGCGTTGTAATAATATCAATAATCAGTACTTTTTGCTTTCTGGCTGATGACAGCCAGCCGCAGGATTGACCGCAAAAGAACGAGTCGACCAAGCGCGGAACTTGCTTGAACAGGAGTATCATACCGCCGCACGAGCAAATCTAAGAGCTAGACGCCAGACGCTAGGGATGGTGAACACTTGAGCACAAACAAACAGTACTAGTTGTTTGCAGGCATCAACCTCCCTCTGTCCCCTTGCCTCCGTCGAGGTCCATCAGCGCTAAACCTCACACAAACTTCGTGCCTTCCTCACTTTATTACGCCAGAAAACATAAACTTACGAAGGACGCGATTTCGTAAGCCAGGTGCAAGTCTTTAGAGGTAGGTGGCGTCTGCAAAGCAGCAACACTCTGGCGGAGACTCACCACTTCCTGGGGATGTACAGGTCCACCTTCAATCCGACCTCGTTTTGCATGTTGGCAAAGGGGTTGAGCTAGCTCCGAAGCGGGGTTGCTGGTTGTGGTGCTCGCGCGCGGCGTGCGGCGCATCCAGCCAGTCCACACCCGAACGCCTCTTTGATGGAAACCTCCTCAAAATCCCTAGAAGCCTGAAACGTTTTTAAAAATCGCCGACCCGGTGTTCACCGTAAACGGTGTGCGACGCACGAACATACGCGGAGATGGCACCTTCGCCGTCACCGGAGCCGGAGACAGGTGTGCAGGATGAAAGCGATGGTGTGGGAGAAGGGGGCGGAAGTGTCGCCGTCGACGAAGCAGCTGGCACGGGCGAGGAAAACAATATGATGTCGAGAAGAAACGGTGATGGCCCGGACGACGTCGGCAACCTTGTGGGCCGCGACGCCGCACGTGCTGCCACGGGGAGCGAGGGCGCAAAACGAACCCCACCACCAGCACGGAGTGAAGAAGGACAACAGCAGCCATCGCCCGGAGACGCATATTCTAATCGGGGCTTCGACGCCGGTGTTTCTGGGACAAGCAGCCTCGACTTGGCAAATGCTCAACTTGCGACGACAGTCGGAGGCGATGATGGCGTGGAGGAGGAGGGACGGGCTTTGCCATTTGATAGTATTAATACGGAAAAGCAGCAGCGACCCGGTGATATCATGGATGACAGCCACGGAAGTGCACACTTCCAACCAGAAGAAGGCGAGCGGTTAGGAGATGAGGGCTTCGCCAGCGATGGGGGGGAAGCAGAGCGCGCTATGCTCGGCGGGAGATCCGAGTTTTCTGGACGCGGGTACCAAGCCGACGCCGGCGAAATCAACGGCGACATGGGCACGCAGGACTTCGGCGGTGTTAACAATGCAGAGGACGATATTTTTGGGACACCAGGTCGGAGGATGTTCGACGGCTCCAGGGTGGCTGAGCCAGACAACGTGCAGATCGTCGACGCCGGCGATGGCGCCGATCTTATCCCTGGAGTCGATGATCTGCCAATTTTCGCCAACGACCAGAGCAAGGCGCTCAACGACGAAGTCAAGGTGAGATACCACTGTAGTATGGACCAGGTACGTCGTAGTAGGTGGGAGCAGGGTCGCATGGCGAGGTCACCATATAGGAAGAACCTCAAGTACGTATTGCTGTATATGGGTACAAGGTGTCCGTTTACGTCATGTCATACATAACCTAAAATTACGAGTTGGTGCCTTCTTGTCTCGCAGCTACGAGCGCCCAGGAAATTTTGCTACGCCGCTATCATGACCCTGAAGCCCACAGACAGTGTTGCGCCGATACTTCGCCGTATGACATTATAAGCAAATGTTGAAAACGAACAGAGTTTTACCAGCTACGTACAAGGTAAGTAGGATTGATTGCAGCTTTTTCTGTACCTACGGCTGTGCGGTTCAGAGAACCTTACGGAAATGTTAACCACCAACCTACAGTAAGACATGATCGGACGCTTAATTCACACGCACGACACGTTAACCTTGTCACCGGAACTCTCGTCCCCACCGCACGTTAGAGGAGAGAGAAAATGGCATCCCAAGCAACCAACGCCCTCGTCAAGAACCGAGAGCGGGTCCTAATCATGGAAGAGCATCTGAAGAACGTGCGCCAGGAGGTCGGGCATACTAACGCTTTGATGGCAGCAAAGAAGAAGGAAATCGCGACAGAGGAGCACCTCTGCGCCCTCGCGGCCAGGGAAGCGGGCAGGTATGATCTGCATCAACCGTTGTGTCGCCTGTTCATGCACAGTATAGGGCGATGTGACTCAGCTGTACTTCGAAGTATACTCGTACCGGCGTACTGGAGAGAGTTTGCGATTTTTCCTTTATTAATTCAATAGAATAGTGTCCGTGTCCTATTGTAGAGGGTTGGGGTGATGTAGGCACCAACAACTGCTGAAACGTTAAATGTACACATTGCGTACGTTTGGGAACGGGGGGGGGGGGGTGTACTCAATAGAAGAGATGTGCTCGACCTTATGCGTGGCCGTAGTCGTATGGCCATAGACCCTCGCATCCCTACAATACCGGGACGGAGCATGTCGGGTTTTCACCGACCAGGCACACATTGCTCGCACCAAGCGCAAAGCGCCGTGAGGTGTCCGGCGAGTCGCATGAAGAGTGGGCTGCATCCTGCTAAGAACCGCTTGTGAGGCGGACTTGCATATGGATGACAGCTTCAGTACTCCTTTTTCCTCAGCATTAGTCATCTGATCATTGATCACGCATCCCTTTCGAGACGAAGCACCGCTACTACTCTCAATGGAGACGCCTCTAACATTTGGGCACTCATCATGTGTTTCCCATGTATTAAATAGAAACTTTTTACTACTTTTATCCCCTTCCTGTTTCGTCGCCTGTGGCCACCATCTGTCTCCTAGGATGGCGATCGTTTTTCTCGCTTACTCTCTAGTGTACCAAACTTCTCCATGCCACATTCGTCTATTTTCCTCATCTTCTCCTCTATCACATCACGCTCCTCCCTGTACCTTTCGGACGGACGAGGGGGGTCGCAAGCGATACAACGATCTAGGCTTGTTCATTCGTGGTTAGCGCCCTATTCATAGAAAAAAAGCGAGCAAGCTATGAACGGACAGTAAACCCAAAAATACATATATTCTCCACTTCCCCCCCCGACGTTATCTACCGGTACATGCGACGGCCGGGATAGGTACACGCACGATGCTCGACGATTCGTCGTGGAGGCAGAAGAGGCGCAAGACAAACTGAACGGGGTTCAGAACTCAATTTTTGGCGCAAACGAAGAGATGGACAGGTTTAAGCTTCAGATGAACTGGAACCAAGAGGAGCTGGAGCAGTGGGCCCTAGCGGCAAAGCAAAAGGAAGAGGATAACCTCGCTCTCCAAAAATACGCTCGAGCGGACGACGTGAAAATCAAGGACCTAAGGTGAAAAGCGGCATGCCCCCCCCCCCCCTCCCCGGAGAATCAAGTTTTGCAGATGACTTAATCGGTTTCATGAGGAGTTGGGTTTATCAAATAAACACACCCAAGAACATGAGCGGGCTGTGTCATTTTTGCATCGTAAATGGCAAATCATTGCCCAAAAAGAGGAGGGCCCGACACGCTTCACGATTTTTCTCAGAATGGTTTTTCGTTGATGGTATCGGCTTCACCCGCGGGCAAAGTTTATTCTACTCGTACGTTGCCTTTGTCGGGGGCACAGCATAGAGCTATCATAAGAAAATCGCCTGACGACGACAAGGTTCTGCAGCAATAATGCCAGCCGGCAATTCAAACGTACAAGAGATCCGAAACAAAAAACAGTGCCGTCTCTTTCAATACCGTCTCCTGAAAAAACGACTACCACACTGAACGGAAATGTAAAGACCACTATGGTATAAATATGAATCTCCAATGGCCCTTACATTTCCGTCGATAGTGCTATTGGATTATTCACTCCGTTGTAACCATTTTTATTTGAAGCCGTCGAGTTTGCCTCGTTTTCCTCGTTTCAGCCTTCAGGTGGAGCGACTGTCCAAGTCTGTGGTGGCTAAGCGGGCGGAGCTGCAGAACCTTGAGGCGGAATCTTCAGCCAAGCAGGCGAGGAACAAGAAATATAAAATGTTGTTCTCCTATAAGGCTGCCTAGTTTTAGTAAAAAGAAAAAGAGTCTGAAATTACTACCACCTATCTTAGTCCAGAAGAAGCTTCACCCCGTGTTCGCAACACGCAGAGAGTAGTGAGTGTTCAGCACTACCTACTGGCCACGTGAATGGTCACTTCAGTTTCTTTGAATAACACATTGTTGGACACCCTAAATCGTGTGCAGGTAGAACTGGACAACACCGCGGAAGACTTCCGTCGGCTACATGGAGAGCGGCAGGATCTTGTGCGGCAGTGGCAGAGCGTGATTGACAGCATGCGTCGCCGCGACGGCGAGATTAACGCAGTGGGCGAGAAGTACGCCGCCGCTCGCCGAGTGAGGGTGGGACGAATCGAAACGCTGGCGCAAAACGCCGCGCGGCTTAAGATGCAGAAGAATGATAACCAAGAGGTGAGCGCGCTATTGGTACAGTAGACGTTCGGGAGGGGAGGGGAGGGGGAGATTGAGGACGGGGTTTGTGGAGCACTCTAGTGGGAGATTGATAGCGTGTTTTGTGGAGGAGCCCGAGAAGGGAGGGAGATTTAGATCGTTCTTTGTGGAGTGCTGAGTGTGTGTGTTTGGGCGAGACTACGATCTTAAGACTCAATGCTCTTTACATATCTACGTCCGTGGCAATGTGCACCCTACACAACCACGCTGGGGGAAAATATGTTTTCTATGAGACTACGTGGAACAACTCGTACAAGCACCCGCTGGCCGCTTGCAAAACCAACTGAACGTTGCTATGCGTGATACCCACAACACCCCAAAAATGCTTACATACGTGTGCACACACAACCTTCAACAACCAACGACACCTAGGTTCAAGCCTCGATAGAAAACCTCGAACGAGCGGTGCAGAACCAGCGTCAGGAGGGACAGGCCGCCCAGAAGCGTTTGGAAGAGTTCCGTGACGTCCTTGAAGTGGTCAAGAACACCCTGGGCAACGGGGCGGGAGCTCTGGCCCGAAAACGGGGCGAGAACGCCAACCTTGCCGCGCAGATCGAAGAAAAGCGAGTGTACTTGGAGACGGCTAGACGAAAGTATCAGGCAAGTGTTGGCAATGGTCTCGTTGCAATCGGCCTCGTGCAGCACATATGTCAACGGTGCGGTCGTTTCGCTTCTGATGTTAGTTTTACTTTCTGTCGTCGATCACGCCGCGCAACAGTGTGTTTTCATTTTCAAGATTGTTGAAGGTATAGAGCAAGCTCTTGGGGCGTTCAGTTGGGCATCATCAGTCAGAAAAAAGACAGGGTTGCCCGAGTGCGCTACATACCGACCAACACGCGACTCCTCGCGTACCATCACGGTGCACTCTGTGGACATCGTTCACAAACGCCACCACCCGCTACCTTTTTTCAGCGCCAGCCATGCTATAACCACATTATTGAAAATGCCGCTCACCCGTTATCCTGTCTTTCCTTTCACGGCGTCATCCAACCAACGTAACTCGTCTCACGTCACTCACGCATCATCCACCTCATCATCTTGAAACGGCGGTGGGCGTTGCGTTGCCAAAAAAACATAGATATCGAAGCAAAGAGTGGAGACCGAGACGAGCAACACCAACAAGGTGGAGGCTACGGCCAAGTCGGCGGAACAGGACCTGCAGCAGCGAGAGGCCGAGCTCAAGTAAGTTTTCATAAAATACGGGCTCGACTGAAAAACTTGCACCCCCCCCCCTCAAACACACCTTGATATTCGTGCAAGACATTGGATTTCGTGTAGTTGGCTGACAGCCTACCGTAACCAAAACAAGCCACCTTGAATCGAGTAACCTCTCTTAGATTAGGGCCTACCACCGTTGACGAGGGCTCGCTTGCCCCTAGCGGCGTCTGTCCCTCCGCGTTCTGAAAACAAAACTGTTTGGAGCCCCTCCCCAACACCGCAGACGATCACATTAGCATGACATTCCGAAGGGTATATCGTGTCCTCTATTTGCGAAATTGTCGAATTTCAACTATTCACCCCTTGTGACCTCGAATTTCGAAAAAAAAAAACACAACAACTAACCCTCCGTACATATAAAGGGTACTATTGTAAGTACTTACTACATTGTTGTTTTTGGGTAAACAAAAATACACCAGGTATGTTCCGGAAAGCGCTCTGATTGCAGTGCACGCCCGCCCCCCCTTCTCTCTGTCTCTCTCTCACACTTTCTCTCACTTTTTCTCACTCTATCTCTCACTCTATCCCTCTCTCTCATCTCTCTTCACTCTCCTTTCCCCGCCTACCCTCCCATATTTCGCGTGCACCCGAACACTTTCAGAGCGTCAAAGAAAAGACTAGCGTCCTCAAAGGAGCTGATGTTCAGGGACAGTCAAAAGCTGTACGGGTTGCGCCAGGAGGAGGCCAACCTCATCGCGGAGATATGCGGCGCACAGGTCGAGAAGCTACGAGTAGGCTAGGCCGGGCTAACCTCGCTGCGGTTGGCACGGTGTCCGTACGACGGAAGACGCGTACGTCGTGATACGAAATACAACGCACGAAGAACGGAACAGGCGCGGCGCGGGCAAAAAACAAGCGTGTTGTTGTTTTATGTGTTACACTGCGACCGTTTTACTGCTCGTAAAAGCCACATGGGTCAGTAGACGAGATAAACTCTCCAGCTCTCTTCGTACGGAAGATGGCTTTGATGCGGCAACTATTCAGTGTGTCGACCATTGCCAACGAACTCCCAACAAGGTGGGATGGAAGCGAAACTAGCTCGAGCACGTTTCGACTTACAACTGCTTACCTTCGCGGGTGTTTCTGAGCGGCACCCCTGTACAGAAAGACCCACAATATTCCTATTGGTAGACCCTCGCGTTCAAGCGCTATTTCAGGTGGTCACATTCGCCTGAAACATAGTTTCTGTTGTTCAACGCAGCGGAATATCCGTCTCACTTTGCTCATCCAATCGATCATTTTCTGTCGTCGTCACTCGATGCGCTCTTGCCACAACAACAAAAAAAAACCGGCAGTCGACGATGAAAAACCTGCAGACCAAGGTTCACGCACTGGATCAGGAGCAGACGCGGCAGCAGGAGCTGATCTACTCGGCCGAGTTCCAGATCCAGCAGATGGAGAGGAAGGTCGCCCGGGGGATGGGAGAGCGCACGGACGAGGAGAAGTCCTTACTGAACGCCAAGATCCGCGCGTTAGAGGTCAGTCAGCACCGATAGGCACGCGCCACGCACGACTGCGAGTAGGCGGTAGAAGTGGCATTGGGTGCACGCCCAAAACAAAACGAGAAAACGATACGTACTACACTTCCCCTCGCAAGCCCGGATGAGATTTTTACATATGAATAGTAAACAAACAAAATGTACTGGGCTTGGTTTGATGTACAGTAATATTGAAGTAATAGTCGTACCCTCCCCCGAAAGGGATGCGCGGTCGATGGCCAAATGACTAAGGGTCCATCTTAACGACACGTATTGTATTTCGTTTTTTCCTGAGTTTCGGCATTTCACCAAATTCAGCGAGGGTTGAATCTTATCGAGTAAGTGCCTCCGTAGGCTTGGGAAATAATCGTCCACCCGGCACAGAACCGTCCCTACAGCAGCTGCGCTCGCAGAACCCATGCGTGCGGTGGTCCCACAGTCATCAGTCTGACTCGTAGGCAGGTGTCGACGCCTTGGGGAGTGAAATCCATCACCAACTCGTCACGCAACAACGCCCAACGCTTGCCCAAAGCGACAAAGTCTCAGATATTGCCGTCACCGAGCTCTGTCGGTCGGCCACCTCGGTGCGGTCACCTTGTGAACTCGGTCACGAGAGCCCAGAAAGCTATTGCGCCTTCTGCGTTCGGCCATGACTTGCGAATGACCTTAGGAACGACCCCTGTCAGCTCTGTGCGCTCGCGAGTGGTGGCACAGCTCGAGCGGTGGGGTTGCCCGATCCTCTACGGCCTTGTACCTAAATTTCCTGAAAAACCCTAAAAACTTCGAGGCGACTTTTTGGGGGGGTGAAGTTTTTCGGCTTTTCTCGAAAATATTTCGGGAAAATACCGAAATATCGGAAAAATACCGAAAAAAACTGAAAAACACTCGTCGTTAAGATCAACCCTAATAGTATAGTGCGAGGGATACAGCACATACCGTCATCGACCAAGCACTCACGTGACTACTCGGAAAAAACGCTACTGCACTTTGGAACCCTTCTAGGAACAGCGCGCACGTGTTTGGAATAAACTACAGTGTACCTGACGTCAATGTGGGATAGCTTAGGCACTATTAATGAATATTGCAACAACGATAAATCACTACCGTCATCAAACCTAAAACTGCTACCACTCTGTTCGGGAATACAACTGCGCCAGGGGTTCAAAGGGGTATATCTTGTGCTGGAGCGCTTACACGAAATCTCGGAAACGATTCTGTTTCGTTCATTCAGGGCGAGGTAGACGTGGTGCGCGAGGAGAAGAAGATGCTCACGGGGCAGGCACGGAAGCTAAACAACGAGCTGCGCGCGGCTCTGCGTCGACGAGAGGCGGCGGCCGCCCAGCAGGCGGAGCTGGACGAAGCGATCAACGAGCTCCAGCTTGAGTGTAGGGCAGCGGAGAGCGACGTCAGGTGACTGCTGGAGTTTGGTGACCGTTGAGTCACCGTTGGGTGACCGTTGGGTGACCCTCGGGTGACCCTTGGGTAAACGTTTGGTGATCGTTGGGTGACTCTTGTGTAGCCGTGGTGTGGCCGTTGGGTGACCGTTGGGTGACCGTTGGGGTGACCGTTGGGGTGACCGTTAGGTGACCGTTGGGTGACTGTTGCCATATTACCCTTGAACCGTGTTTTATCGGTTAGAGGTCTTTAGAGCTCATCCGTAGTATCGCCGATGCACAGTTTTACGCCTCGGACAAATAAGATGTCCCAGCCCACGCTTGATCTATACGATCTGGGTAATCTGCACTTGATCATGGTGCAGGGTGGGACTCCTATGATCTACATGATCTGGCACGTGTTTCTTGGGTCAGGCCTGTACTCTAAAGATCTTGCACGTCATATAATATCCGCAGGTGCAGGATCTAGATCGTGATATTGCCTGCCCGGTGTGTACCAAGCTTGGACGTGGGCAGCAGTTGTCGGGCCCCCTATATCCGTGGCTCTAAGGACCAGAAGGGAAGGAAAACATACTGTAGTTTTTGCCGTGGAGTGTATGGTCCCACCAGTCGTTCCTGGTGGAATATGCGCTTTGAATGATCGCCGCGTGCGACAGACAGCAACGAATTGCAGATATCATGACATATCATGACACGCGGCGCGGCAAGCTTTGCACCAGTATCACACACAAACGCGAAGAAAGCTATAAACCAGGTGTACGGCATATTGTGAAGAATAGCTACTCGCTTCATTGGTAAGCAGCCTACGACCCAAGTACGTAAAAATTCGCGTATAAGCTTGGATTTTTGCACGGCTGTTGACGAGTCGGGCCAAACCTCGCGGGTCGCATCGGATAGTCGGGTCGGGTCGGGTCGGGTCGGATGGGGTCGGTTCACCTTACTCGACTCCGATCCCGCCCGTGACATTTTCAAGCCTTTTAGCAGTGCAGTCCCGTTGTGGGGACAAAACCGCTTAGAAGTTGAGTGCTTTCTTTTTCCCCGAAACGGATTTGCAGTCCCAAAAGGGTTAAGACCCCATGGTCCGGCCCGATCCGACCCCACCCGTGAGGTTGACCTCCTGCCACGTGAACAGTCCTTGAATTCGTGGCTAGATGTAAAGAGATGATATATATCGCGGCAGAAGCCACCATTTTCTACCCCGAGGAGAGAACACTCGGCACATAACTCCTAAAGGGCTTCGCGCGAATCAAGTACTTACAGAAGTAACTCATGTCCTAACGATAGGTGCTCACTCCGTAGAAATATGCATTGCATATCGTCTTTGCTATGTACGCGCACCATACGATATATGCAGACGAGAGTCCCAGGTCAAGGAAGAGCTGATGGTTTCAAATGATGTCATGCGCCTTGAGGTCAAGCGGCTTAGGGACACGCTCAATGGCGCGGCCGACGAGGTTTTCAGTCTCGAAAACAGGCGGCAGCAATTGGCCATGAGCATGAAGGAACGGAAAGCTGAAATCCAGGTAATCCTAACTAATCCAATTTGAATATGCTAATCAAATTTACCTAGTCCAATCTAACTATTAAAGATTCCCTCCCTCAAACCGCTTGCAGTGTTGGAGCTTGCAAACGTTGTGAAAGGACTCTCCTCCGCCGTGATGCAAGGGTGTGATGTGTTTCAGGGCGGTCGGGAATACAATGGTGGTTCGATCACGGCTCAGTTGTTCAACAGCGCTCCTTGGGACTTGCTGCCCTCGTCATCTCGCGCTCGATGCGAACGTTGTGATCAGGAAACACATGCGGTTGTGCTGCTGTACTGTGCCCATGTCTCCTATCGGGTACACCCGCCCTCATCGCCGCGGTAAATAAGACATCGATAAAAGATAAAAGACGATTCTTTCGGTTTTGGCTGCCCCATCTCGTGATGCTATATATATGTCGATCGCGCAGTAGCAGCAAATTGTATCGCCGCGCGAATCGCCACCCCCCCTCTGCCCTTGAGCTATCTCATGAGGGCATTTACGTCTCGGCCGCCTTTTCTCGGCCCCCTCAATGTTGAGGGGAGACCAGCCCATGCTGCTTTGGGGCAGCATCGCAGAGACGCCAGGTCGGCGGATAGACTTAAGAGTACGTAACGTGGCACTTTTTTTCAGGAATGTAACAACCGTTCCCTTTCCTCCCACTCCATCGAACGAAACAAACTGACACCGCAAGGTACACTGGGACCTCCAGCGAGCGACTCTAAGAGCGGCCGAAGAGGAGCGTCACCGCGTGCAGCTCGAACTCGGAGACCGACGCCAATCCGTCGAAAAACTGCGAGCGAAGTACGAAACCCTTGCCAAGGGTTTCGCGGGGGCCGGCGCGGGCGGTTGCGACGGCGGTGGCGATGGCGACGGAGGCGCCGGGGGGTCCTCCCAGGCCTACTTCATCATCGCCGCGGCTCAGAAGAGGGAAGAGCTGCAGCGCGAGGGGGACGAGCTCGACCAAGAAATTCGCCGGTGCGAGCGCGAGATACGCGCCCTGGAGAGCACCCTGCGGCATCTTAACGCGCGCAACGTCGACTTCCGGGTCAGCTTCCAGCGCGCGGATCCGGCCAGCCGGGACGCGGACGCTCTGAAAAGTCTGGAGGCCCGCGCTAAGGCGGCCCAGGACGGACTCTTCCGGCGCAAGAAGGAACTCCAACGGGCGCAGACGGACCACGAGGAGGACATCGCGCGGCTGGACGGGGCGAAAGCGCGTGCCACCCGGATCGAGGAGCAGAACGCTCAGCTGGAGTCCGTGCGGGCCCAGGCGAACGCGCAGCTAGAGGCACAGAGGGATGCGCTAGGCAAGGCAGCGGCGAGACTCGCGGACCACCGTACAAGCCACCGCAACGCCGTTTTCGCTGGCAATAAAGCTGGCAACGCCGGCACCGGGAAAGGGAGCGATGTCGGAGTAGAGACAATAGTACCCGCCGACATTACCCCAGCTCCCGTCGCCGGAGGCGTGGCGACGGTA
This sequence comes from Nereocystis luetkeana, assembly GCA_031213475.1. Taxonomy (NCBI): domain Eukaryota; class Phaeophyceae; order Laminariales; family Laminariaceae; genus Nereocystis; species Nereocystis luetkeana. The sequence goes on along the minus strand of JARUPZ010000002.1, from coordinate 5,621,776 downwards.
AAAATTGGCGGTGACAATAGCGGCGACAGTGGAGTTGACACCCCCGCCGGCGAACACGGGGGAGAAACGCTCACTGAAAAGGCGCTCCGGGCGAGCACTATCCGGGACACGGCGTCTGGCGTGCTGTACACCCTTGGACAGCTCGCGAGAGAGTTCCCGGAGATGCACGACGCGCTCAACACGTGCTTGCACAAAGGGAGGCTCAAGATACCCCCGGCGCCGCCCGTGCACGGTCCCGCCCGCGCAGCAGGTGGTCCTAACGGGGGAGGGGGGCGTGGAGCTCGTGGGACCAGCGCGCGCCATAGTAGCAGCCGAGGGTCTGAGCATTCATATCAGAGCGGAGCGAGTGTGAGGAGCTCGAGGAGCGGGGGCGGGATGCGGGGTGGTAGCCTCGGGGACCGACGGAGTAGCAGGGGCGGGGGCGGTATTGGCGGCGATGCTATTTCGCCGATGAGGGTATTCGAGGCGCCTATGTGACAGCGTTCGCTCGACGCGTCCGCGTAGTATGTGCTGTGTGGACGCACACCACACGATGTTGCCGCGAGAAAATGATGCTCGGAAAGGTTTTCTTCTGATTCTTATCATCGTAACGCCGCTCCCTAGCGTAGCTCAGTCGGTGAGGATAGTAAGGTGCGGAGTACGCAATGGTCCTGAAAGAGAGTTCTTGCTACGAATGTGCCAATCGGCGTCAACCGATAGGGACCGTTTCGAAAAACAAATGCATAGACTAGATCCTGAGCTTCTGAACTAAGGGGGCCAGACGGACAATGAAGCCTTTGTACCTTGTGAAACGCCAATAAGTTGGGAGAATTGATGCGCCTCGTCGGCGTCACCTCCTAGGAACGACACGTACGTCCTGTATTGATTCCTCGCTGTCAGGTGACGAACTGAAAACCAAAACCGCGCAAACATGTCGAAGGGCTTCTTACACAATTTGCCCAGCAACACTGACACACTGACACGTGTCTGACACACCGCCCGTGCCCTTATGGTACACACGTTGTCTGGCAGGCGCCGCAGTGGGCGTGCCCCGTCCGCCCGTCTCCTGTGACACCCGAGGTCACGAAAAAAAAACACTATTATGTACCAGGTACTTTGCAATCGAACGAGAGAGGGTGAAACAGAAACCACCACCTGCACCAGCAAAAGCGGCTTACATCTCTGGACATGGCAAACACACACACAAAATGAACGGTACGCCATTGAAGCCAACCATGAAAAACACTATTAATAACGAGAATATAGATGTACATGGGAGAGTGCGGGTACACAAACGCCGAAGGGTCCGTTCCTCTTCTTGTCCGGCTTGGACCCTCCCGACTCCGCACCGACATCAACCCGCACAAGTACTGGGAGCTAAATAAAAGGCCAACACGGGACCGCTTACAAGCGATGCCAACAAGCTTCCAAGCAATGCCAGCAAATGTTCGAACAGCACGAAAAAAAAAAAAAAAAAAACACGCTTCCTAAGGTGAGAGCCAAAAAAAAGAAACGCTTCCCAAGGTGAGCCAAAAAGGACTTCACGCTTCCTAAAGTGAGCCAAAAAAAAGAAACATGTTTCCAAATGAGAGCCTAAAACGAAAAAAGTGCTTCGTGAGGTGAGCCAAAACATAAACACGCTTAGCAAGGTGAGCTAAGCAAAACACCCGATCCAATACATGCCGGCTAAGTGGCGCAAACACATGATGCCCAAAGCATCTGGCGCAAACAACAAATACTACATGGTACAGCCGAGAGCCCCCGCCAGCCTGCCTGCCCACCCGTCCGCCCCTCCTCTCCCCCCACGACCCGAAAGCCTCGTTACATCACAACGCCTTCTTCGTGGCCTCCCCTTCAGACGAAGCCGTGGACGGCGCTTGGTAGCTTCGCATGTCTTGCGGACGCTTAAGCGTGCCCCAGTACTGATCGCAGAAGGTGAAGAACTGTCCGAAGTTGACGTGGTAGTGAGTGTGGTGCACCTAAACAAGCGGTAAAAGATAGGGGGGAGGTTTAATCGTTATAAGAGCGGGAGGGGGGGGAAGGGGGAGGAAGATAGGGATCATGGGGGGATAGAGAGAAATTGGGGAGGTGGAGCGTACTTACTTGTTGCTTGCCTTCGACATTTGCCATTGACCACGCATCTCTTTCGAGACGGAGTACCGTCACTCCTCCTAATAGAGACACCTTCAACATTTGGGAGCTCACTACGTTTTCCCCAATGTAATACATGAACAATTTTAGCATATATCTTTATCCCCTCCCTGTTTCACCCTTTGTGACTACAATCTATCTCACTACTAGTAGATATATCTCACTAGGGGGGGGGGGGGGGGGGGGTTACCATCAAGTCTCGACCGCGCGTTGCCGCCGTCTGTGCTGACGACACACGCACACGCACACACAACGCAGGGTGTGACACACAATCAGCGTGCGGCACTGATCGCGGGAACCTCACTCGCCCTCGATGCTCGTTCGTCGCAACCATAAGCGCGACCCGACAGAAGTGAGGAGCAATACCAAACAAACCATCCCTCACCCCCGTATAAAAGGCCGCCTGTCTGCTACGCTACGCACGGGTTCCGAGCTTGTATACGTTACGACTACGTCTAGCAAAGGAAACGGGTGCCGCGAGCTATACCACTGTTATGACCTCACAGGACAAAAAAAAAGCTCAAACCCGCCGAAAACCGGCACAGTACTCCACCAAAGGCCACCCCACCAAACACACCACAGAGTACACCTCTGAGGGTGCCACAGATTGGAGCACATCCGGATACCATGAACCTCGGGCACAACAACGCGTCCGATGATGACATCAGTCCCCACGCATCTCTCCCCATCCCTCGCACCCTGTCTCCCTTCCCTATCCTCACCGTGTGGTACTTGGCTCCCATCACGGGCTCCGTGTTGCCCGCCACGGCATCGTGGATGTTCGTAGCCCAGATTGCCGTGAAGGCAAACATGGCCATGTGGGTGTAGTAGTGGCACGGGATGAAGAAGAGGCAGATCACGTACGGGCAGGCCTGGATGTTCACGCGCGGATCATGTAGCGGGCGGACGAACGATAACGCGATACACACGAAAAGACAGGGAGGGGGTGGGGGGTGTTGGCGACGGGTAAGGCTGAACATGCATGGCGAGCGAAGAGCTAGAGCAGTGCGCTCGTTTTCGTATGATGCGGGGGCGCGGGAGTGGTCGAAGAAAAACAATAGTAAATCACGCGGCGACGATTTAAGCTTGAAGCACCCTGGAGGGAGTTCTGTCACCGTCCACCGCTCTACAGTAGACTACTGCCCTGTTACGGGGGAAGATACCTGGTAGTAATCAGCACTAAATATGGCTTGAAAACATAGGGGGTTACATGGGTTTTTGGCGGTCTATCGTGGTTTCTGACTGCTGTATATGCCCCCCCCGTACAATTTAATAGACTACTGCTGCACATGTTTCTTCCACTGGCGATGTTCGTTATCGACAAACATACAGACATACATATATACATACATACACCTAGCACGGCACCATGGAGGCGTTATCTATCATCCTATTGAAACGTCAGACCACGTACATGCAACGTTATTGAGTCTTCTCTCCCGGACAACACAGTAGTAACTGCAATCCGCAGCGGCCTACCGACCGACTCAGGCCTACCGACCGACCCATATAGAAGCGGAAACAAACAAACAAAAAGTTCGCGTGTAATACCATTTGAAAAAAAAACCGATGGAATATCAGGTTAGAATAACAACGTACATAGAGCCCTGCAAATTCGAAGCATCACCTGGAGGCAGCCGTCGAGAGGGTTGAAGGCGATCGAGGCCCACGGCGAGAGCGTCTCCGCGGAGTTGTACTTGTGGTGCAAGGCGTGCACGTACTTGTATAGGAACTTGTTCGTGTGCAGCGTCCGGTGCATCCAGTAGATCTACACTCCGATAATGGGCGGGCAAGGAGAAGCAACGAAAAGCCGGGGGGGGGGGGTCAGAAAACACCGGACACCCATAGAAAACCGCGACATTCCGAAGGATCAAAAATTGCTGGAAAATCACTCGCGCACTACAAACAAAAAATAGGAATGAAGCGTGATTACCTCGGAGAAAGTTGGGAAAGTTGATTACCTCGAACAAAGTCGGGAAAGTGGTTCACGCTGGGTATATGTGCTCGGGGGTGGGTTCAACCGAATGCACCTTTGCCCACTGAGCCACCCAAGCTCGACGAGAAAGCAGCAAGCACACACGCACACACCACAGCAGCAGGATAAGCGGGAGGTCTCACCCCGATTTCAACGCAGGCCAAGTAAACCGAGGTGTATATGACGTAACCGACCCAGCCGCCGACATCCGATAAGGTGAAGTAGCACCTGCGTTTCAAAAGTGCGTCGGGCGCGCAGGAAGGGTCATAACTTAGAGCCTCATGGGACTTGATCAGGGGAAATTGACAAAACAAAAAAGTGGCGGCTACTGCAACCATTGTGGCCACTGCGTGGTTGGGGGGTGATACAAATTGACGTCCGAGCTGCCATGCGAAAGGAATCGTGCGGCACGGGGCCCAACATCATCCCTACCCGCGCCTCTGCGTGCTCACGCTGTTCGTAGACGGCTGGAAACGCCAAACTGATCATTGCTTCCGTTGCTATCTCCGCGAACTCAAAATGGATCAACACGTTTAGAATAGCAGCCAAGTCTATGGGGGACAAACTACTAGCAACAAGAGTTGGGGTCAGTTTTTGCACTACGTAACACCTCGGAACAGTGCTATTTGATAGTAAATGGCTTCTGAGGGCAACGAAGCAAGTGTATCGCTTGGTCCCCATCCATTTCTTCGCGTCCTTCTCACACGGCTGGTGCAGCAGACATTTATCTGCATTCTGACATCTCTACCCGGGCCCCCGTTCCATGACGTCATCTATGGTCATACGAGTACGGCCATGCACGATAATCGATCTCCCCCCCCCCGCCAAAGTTCATCAATATTTCCTCATGCCCATCAAAATCGAATGGATATGAGACAGCGATACTACTTGTGTCAGTCCAGTACGACGTGTTCTCACGAGCTTCAAGGTGCCAGTCGTTGAAAAACGGTCTGCACGTACAAAAAGACGCGTACGACATCCCCATACGTAATCGCGGCTCGAGGTGGCCTCGAACACCAACCTCACACTCGTGGTAACACGATCACACCCCAGACAGATAATCTACAGACAAATCATCTACACATCGATCATCTACAGATCATTAGATCCTAGCCGGCCGATATGACAGGTTGTGCAGGATCTGCAATAGTAACGGTTCAACCCAGGACACCTGTCCTAGACCTAGCAGATTTTACGGCTCGCACGCGGCAAAATGAGTTCCATCATACGTATCAGGAATATCCTGCCCTGAAATATCTAAATCATTATCTGTAGTTGATCTGTAGATGGTCTGTAAATGATCTGTAGATTATATCCCCGATGTGCGTGACAGTTCCACCGATCATGTCGGTCTCACGCATCCCTACCCAAGCACCCAGCACATAAAACACATCAATACAGGTCGGTGCACACCAACCACCCTTGCGCGGGCGCTCCTAAGTCATAGATGAACACCGTGCCATGCATGGACCTTCCAAAAATCGCCTCTTTCCATATACAACTCTGTTCTGTACTATACGGTAGTGCGTTTGGGTATTCGCCCATGTAAGGTGCGTTTACGAGTGCACCAGTTTGGGCATCATAGCGACGTTGATTGACACAAAGAGGAATGATAATGTGTTCGGATTACAAGAGTGGGAAGGGGGATCAAAAGGCCAGGGGATGATTGATCAGGGGACGCTATCCTAACATCCCCGGTTTCCGCATGAAAAAGTGTAATAGACATCTCGAACGAAGACATCCATCCTAAGGCCCAAGCGCAATCTATACATCCGAACAAAGAGTGGTGCTGTTTTCACCTCGTGTATCCCTCCTCGATGAAAAATTCCCCCAGCACCGGCAGCATCGCGTAGATGGTTGTGCTCAACTGAGCAAGCTGAATCTGATCCCAGATCACCTCCGGGGGTGGCATGCCCTTCGGGAACAGCTTGCGGCCCATCTTGATGTAAATCACCCTTGTTTGCACACGTAAAACACGCGAGAACACGAGGAATGATCCGAACGAAGCGATTCGGAGGAGGGAGGCTTGTGAGCCGCCAGTTTGGCGCGAGCTTAAAAATAACAAGACCACACGGGTCGGAAAAAAAGGAGAAGCAGTGCTCTTCAAGTTCTCGGAGTCAACCGCGCCTACATCATTACACGCAGCAATCTGAATCCCTACGCACCGGAACCAGACACCCGTCTTCAGTCGCAGCAAAAGTAAATATGTTATATCTCGTCGTTCTCAACCGAGATTGACGTTATCTCTTCAACACCAGCGAATCGACGACGTTAACTCTTCTCTTCGTCATCAGCTGTACTGACAACGCTGTCTCTTTACTACCCGCACAACTGACAGCTCTACGCCTTCATTATCAGCAAAGCTGACTATTAATAGGGTGTACAAAAATATCTCTTCAGTATCAGCAAATTTGGCTGCTTCACGTCATCTTTTCATCATCAACCTAAATTGACAACTATTATTAATAGCAACACATTCTCTCTTCAATCTCACTGAAACTGACCACGACGTGTCATTCCTGCAATCTCATCGACCTTGCTTTTTCATGTGTTATTCTCCGCCAAACAGTGGACCACCACGCTCGCCGGGGAAGCGCACACACAAACAACCGCCCGCGCTCGCTCTCACCAATGCCACATCGACGCCGTCACGTAGTACAGGATCGAGCCACCGAGAAAGTTCCTCACGTACGTCAAGAAGTAGTGCGCCGCCTTGGCCCCCATCGCGCCTTCCGCCCACTCGAAAACCCCTTGGGGGAACAGAAAGCCGTTGACCCACACGTTGAACTCCTTGACCAGTTGCGGCGTGGAGGCGGCGACGGTAGCCGACGACCCGCCACCGCTGGAGACTGAAACGGTGGCCACCGCGACAGCAGAGACCAACGCCAAGGCCAGCGCTGCAGCAGCGGGACCAACCCACGAATTGGCCGACTTCATGTTGTGCTGTGCGGGGATGCGATACTGTCCGATTGGTCAGGGGGTAGTCGGTCACGGGCCCAGAGTGTGGGAGTCAGGGACGGACAGAGGGAGGGATTGTTCCCGGTATGTGGTGCTGCCGTTCGAAGGTATAGGGACATCATGTGTTTTGGGGACCACTCGCCTCGTGCTGAATATTCGTAGATTCGAAGAGTGGTGGGCAAGGCGTACGTACTCCTTCAAGAAAACGTCGGATTCAAATGGACTAATCGTATCGAAGGGGGTATTGTTGAGCACACTAACAGCCGGATCATGGTTGATGGCTCCTCTTTGTTTTGGCAGCACATAACGATTGAACACGAGCGCGAGTTGCCCAAAGTCCGAAGTCAAAACAAAGTTCGAAGTCGTGGTCAATATCGAATCGCACCACGTACTGCTGTCGTTATTTCGAGGTGGTCCGAAAGTCTATAAATCTCTCATAGAGCCAGCCATTAGCCGCTGACTGCTAAGTGCACTTACTGATAACCCATAACCGTAGCTACAGCAGTACGTGAGGGTACAGCAGTACGTGAGGGTACAGCAGTAGCCTATTGTAGACTTTCAAGACCGCTGTGCTGTCCGTGACGATAGGTACTGAAACGACACGTAGCACTGAACACATCCATCGTCACAGGACAATGACGGCTACGCAACAGTGGACAATACCAATACATGCAACACTGGAAACAAACTAAGCAGAAGTGCCACGCAGAGCAGCTGGACACATTTTGACACGAGGAGCTAAAGGAGTCACTGCTGGTGCTTCTGTTACCTTCTGGCTGCTGGTGGTACTTGGGCCTCTGCTGCCATTTTGAGAGGTCATCAGTGATGGTCGCAAAGTGTTCGACGCGGAACGACGGGGAAGAAGAGAAATAAAACTGCCCAAAAGTACCGACAAAGACAGCTTAGCTATGCTGCTTTTTTCTGTGTCTAACCTGACCCTGCCTTCCTTTAACAGTAAGCGCCAGTGCCTATCACCGCCGCACATGCTCACCGATCAGACTAAGAAGTTACTCGTACGTAGCGCAGTGATGTCAGGAATCACAACCAGGAGCCAGGAGCAGGTGGGGGAAACGGGAAACGTGACAGTGGAACATGCAAAGGATAAATATCGAAACCCCAGGCAGGGGATAGGGGACACGACATCAAGGTACACACTGCCCAAAACTCCCCCGCTGACCTGCTTTGCGATCGCTTCTCACTGCCAGCGACCCTAAACGCCTCAGAGGCCCTAAAAGCCTCAAGCTTAGCTTCCTGTGCGATTGCGCACCTTGCTTGCCCAAACTTGGTTGCTCGTAATTTAGTCCTCGCGCACACAAGACCGTTTTTTTTACTGTAGACTGCTGTAGTACGAGGACGTGCGTAAAGAAGATCGTATCATACGTTTCATCGATCAGATATTTTTCTTCGATCAAGACACCAACGGACGCGTTCCATTCGAGCCGTATTCTAGAGACCCACCCCCTGACCCTGCTGATAAGTATTGTGTCCCCAGCGGACTCCACTGGTCCGTGTGTATGACACTCTGCTGCTGTATCTACATCCACGAATCTATCTGGCATACAAGGCATATATTTTCAAATTCCAAGCCCTTTTCACGTTCAAAAGAGGGGCCAAATTCAAACTCCGAACTCCGACGATTTGTTTTTCCGTCAAGACATCTACACTATGTCCATAAATATAAGGACCATATTGATTTAATAATAATACAAACAAGTTCATAATATTTAGGTATTATACATAGGTATGAGTACATCTCGGATCGTCGGGGGATTTCGGATTTCCTCGTACAAACACAGCAGTACCGTCGCAGCATCACGCGACATGTTTTCGTAAAAAAACATTTCAAAAGATTTGAATCACGGCTATCTGTCTTCTTGGTCTGGAGTTCGGAGCTCGGAGTAAAGGACCACACCACCCAACCCGACACCTCCTCCCACCACCTCATCAACCGCACCCCAACGCTAAGCTGGAGAGCAGTACAAACTGACAGCCTGCGCTACGCTGCGTTTCGACAAATCGATCTCTGCCCTCGACAAACTATTCCTGTAAATCTTTTTTTCTGCTGCTCCGCGTGGGTGGGTTGTTGCGCGGACCGGAACCGCCGGATGAAGGCCTGCAGCGGGTGTTCGGTCGTAGCTTTGGCTGCGAGCTGCATGGCTGGAGTGGCGCAAGCCGAGGTGTGGCAGCCCGGGGTCAACGCTACCTGGCAGTGGCAACTGCAGTTCCAAGTGAACACCTCCTTCGACGTTGACATGTATGACGTCGACCTCTTTGGTGAGATACAACATACGGTACTCGTAGGCAGTTAGTAATGTCGGTGTTGTCGTGAAATATGAAAACTAAAAACTATACGTAATCGGATGGTGTACATAACGCATCGATCGACAGAGTTCGTGCTGTATTTCTACTCCTTCTTCTGTTCTGCGTGGTGCGCTAAGCGACGGGCACCCGTTCGTAATTGAGCGAAGCACAGCAGTATTCAGTAGTAGTAGGAGATTCCTCACTGCGTGCGCTCACTTGCTTTCTGCGGTGCCGCTGTGCAGAACCACATATAACAACAGGATGGTAGCGGTAAAGCGGGTATCTGGGATGGGATTGCGTGCTGTGCTCATCAAGAAGCCAAGACCGATGCGAAAACGTTCTGATTTTGGGAATATTTTCACGTGTCCAAATAGGCGATGCCGTAGCGGCGCTCTACTAGTAACTGCTGCAGACCCCCCCCCCCGAGGCGTCGCCACTGCTGATGTAAATAGAATCACCTTTGTTTGGTTAGTTACGTAGGTTTATCGTGTATCATACGCATGTCACAGAGATACAGCAAGCACTCGCAACTCGCAAGCACCGCACACATGACAGCAGTACAGCAGTTCCGCAAGTAGTTGTTTATTTACGTCGTGAAGTTCACCCGCTCCTTCATATCTGATGTACGAGTATACAGAGACGGCAGTAGAGTTTTTACGTCACACCCGTACCAGCAGTACACCTCCTACATACTCGTACAGCAGCAGTACGTTTAGATGCAAGCACAGCAGTGCATCATGGCCACTTCTACTGCTGCTGTGTGTGCAGTTCGAACCCGAGTCAGTACTCGTAAATTGTCAACCGAAGATATCTTGACGCAGTCCCATCAGAGCAGGTAAATCTGGATGGATACATCACCCCTCGCCCACCGCGCGGGATCGGGGAAGAACCAAGCTATTTAATAATCCCTGGCGCAGAATAACGACCCTTCTTCGACATAAAAATGTTGCCCTCATCAAACTTGGGTCAATATCGACGACCTTCCTACACCATTTACCATTTTATCTTCGTGCCTCGCCCGTGCTTCGTCTGTTCTTCGTCAACATAATAAATATCGTGCCCGGCGTGCGTATACTGTCGTTCGTGTATAAACTCTGCAGATGTGGCATCAAGCACGTTCGACGAAGTCAAGGCCAAGGGAAGCGCGGTCATATGCTGTGAGTTCATGAGCCAGAACGATTTTATCTCGATTCACAACTTCCGCAAGGAGACAACACGTATTATTAAATATATACCCTGGTATATTACTGCACATACATATATACGTGCAGATGCATCCGAGGGTTGAATACCACTTTATTCGAGATTCGAGAAAATGGTTGACACATGCTACTGCAGTTGCTACTGCAGTACTGCAGTAGTTGATACACGAGACGAATATAACCACTATAACCCTAACCCTAACCCTGACCCTGAGTCAATCAGAGCAACCCTTACCCTGACCCTAAGCCAATCTGGCCGAATCTCGAATACCTGGTAAGTGGTAACCTCTACTGGTGCACCCTGTGCGGGTCGCGTGCAAGGGGCGGTCCCAATGACAACAGAGTGATTGCTCCACAGAAAGGAAGGTAAAACCGTACCAGGCACAAGGGAACTATTTCATTCAATACGGCACACTGCCCCTTCTAACACATACCAGGTACCTGGTAGTGGACTCTATTTCCTAGTAACTTTTCCCCAAAGCGGAAGCGTGGTGCTAAAGGTGGTGCATATAATATGCTCTGTATGTGTACCGCAATAAATAACCAGTAGATGACTAGAAACAATGGTATCAGATAGACGGATGACTTGCAGGTGCGAAGAGTATGTGTTATCACACAGCGTTCGAGAAAAGACGCGCCAGGCGAAAGGGGGCGGAGCTTTGGGCGCAAATGAATGCAACAGGGCGTTACTCTGCACGCCTTGGGGTTGGTTGGTCTGGTGCTGTTGGGTTCGGCCCCATTCTGCATGCGCCCCCAAGCAGGCTGAATGGCGAGTGCGCAGACGCACAAGGACATGAACCCAGCCAATGGAATTTTTGCCTCAATGTGTTGTACCAGGTTGTACGGGCCGTGTAACTGCCTCTCGCAGGGCTGCAACGGGGTGAGACACTGTGACGGGAGAGTCACCCTCAGTGCGTGCGTTGTGTCGCGTACACCCGTGCCAACGTGTAAGCATCTCGCCCCCGTTGGTTCTTTCCTGTGTCTCTGGTGCATTTTAAGGTAAATCGAAATTGGCATCGGGGTGAATCCACGGTGAAGCAGGTTTCGCCGGCCTCGTCAGCACTTTTACTTGGAATACGCACAAATGTACCAGGTGTGATACTGCCATACTTCGAAAAGGAGCCTATTAATAGTCTAACTTCAAGTAGATTGTCTCCAAAAACTTGGGGTGCAGTAGTAACAGGGGCTGCTACTGCCGGACCGGTGTCTGTCGCTCTGACACACGAAGTCACCTCTCGTGCTGCTCTCTCCCGCTCGTTCGCTATCCCCCCCCAACAGTTCGTTCTTGTTGTTGGTGGTGTGTGTTTCACCCGTCTCCGATCGTCGCCGCTCGTGCTCTTCCGACCCGCCGCCGCGACGTATATATTGTACCCCCCCTGCGACGTGCGACCAACAGACAGGCGCGTCTTCGCGCTCGCTCTCTCGCCCGACCCTTTAGGACTCCGCTCCTATTGTGGGGACAAATCACTCTCATACATAGTTTGTCCCCAAAACGGGATTGATTGCAGTCCTTGTAGGCAAAAACAGGGGGAAGACGTTGTCCCACCTTCGAGAAAACGGTTCAAACATGCTTGATTTCAGATATTAACCTTTACCCTGTAACCCTGCTGTAACCTTACGTACTGCAACCCTAGCGCCGATCTCCCGGGAATTGTTCTCGAGAGTGAAGATGCAATGAAAAGTAGGGTGGATCTTGACTTGACTATCCAGGGGTGCACGTTTGAAAGCAAAACCTGCACCCCACTGCTGTACCTCGTATCCATATTTCGAGGACTGAGACAGGGGTGAGCATGCTGAAACCGCTTTAAAAAAAAAAAAAAAAAAAAATGTTTTTCGTAAATACGCCCAGAAATGCCACCCCACTGGTTTGTTGCCTTTTTTGTTGAGACTTTTTTACGAAGGAATTTATGTCGTTTTGCATTTTTTGTCGTACGCCCCTTGACTTTCAAGCTTTTTTCCGAAGCTCGTGAAAACGCTACGCACGCACTGCTCTCGCAACCCCTACGCAGAGTCTAGAGCTGTTCCGGTGATGATGTCGGTCGGTCGATATCATCTCGTCACAACCCCCCAAGCGGCTTCCCGCTGCCGTTTGTTTGGGGACCACCTACCCTGAGAAAATCACTGCGATTTGTGATCAGCATCTCTTCGCCCACCTCTCCGCCTGGCGTTGCTTCCGCTCCGTCCCCACGCCTGTTTTAAGATTTTTCTGCGGGAACGCAAGAGGACTGGCGTGACGACGCTGCCGACTTCCCGGAGGAAGCGCTCGGAGAGCCGCTCGGCGACTGGGAGGGTGAGGTGTGGGTCGACGTCAACAACGAGGTGAGTCACTGGGTACCAGCGTACTGATATGGCCAAGGTACTCGATTCGATTAATTTTTTTGACCGGGGCAGCAACGACGACTGCGTGCGGGTTTCCGTTCTTCCCTGCGACAAGAGTACACAAGCGGGGCCCTGCGCACGTGAAATAGCAGCTGTTTTTGCGCGCGGGCACTCAAGAGCAAGCAGTTTGTCGTTTCGCGCTGGGGCTGTGACATTATGTCCTTCCATGTTGGATGTTCGCGACGCTGCACTTGTCGGTCCTAATAAATGGGATCTGGTTCGTACAGGCAGTAAGGCAAAACCGGTAGATGATATGCCTGGTCCAACATTTCCCCCTTTTTGGGCGTTTCCGAGAGTTTTGCCTCGTAAGGGTCGAGATGGTTATCCCTTGTAGGACTGCAGTCCCGTTTCGGGAACAAACCACTCAAATTCTAAGTAGTTTGTCCCCCAAACGGGACTTGCTGAACTAGAAGGCGCAAAGTGCTTCAGGGTAATTTTTCTCCTCCGGTGGTTGGAAAATGTCATTATTGTACTCGTAGTCAGCACTTGCTTTGCGGAAGGCTCGGCCTGTAAGTACAGTAGTGGCTCTTCTGTACTGGGTCCTCGTGTCCTTTCTGAGCTTGGCACCGCCGTCAGTTGCGGAGGCGTTTTTTAGCATGTGTTGGTGGCGTGCGAGTAAGGCAAAGTTACAGTAGCTGAACGTGCGAAAAAAGCAAGCTCTACCGCAGAAGAATGTCTTGCGCGTATTTGTTGAAGAAGTTTTGTCCCCAATAACTTGGCGGCGGTTTTGAAGGGGTAAAAAACATAACAGCTGGTGTGTTTGAAATCATTTCATCAAAACAAGGGGTTGAAGGAAGGCCGCGAGAATTTGTTGCGGTATCGCATCGAATGTGAGGATGTGTTTTCGGTCTCGGTGCACAAGTGAGTTTTTCGCTTGCGGGCAGTGATCTGCCGTCGAAAGACGCACCAATGTTTGGGCAATGCGTATCGATTTATGTTCGTGACTCCAACCGCCTTACTGCGCACGGGCAAAACCCTTCGCTCGTACCTATGCTGTGTGTGTAAGCTCTTTGGCTGGATTCGGGTACGTCTGTGAGGGCAGCTGAGAGCCATCGCCTGCAATGATGCCGCCGTGCACTTCGTGATGCTGGTGGTACTGCTGGCCCGTGTGTCTTCATCGGCCAGCATACGCTGCTACGTATACCCCCAGCGTCTCACTTTACCCCGTCCACAGTTCCACCCTCGATGCTCGTCTCCGGATTGCGCACGCGCGTGTCTGCCTGCCTGCCTGCCTGCCTGCCTGCCTGCCTGCCTGCCTGCCCCCAGGGCGTTCGCGCGGTGATGACGAGTCGGTTAGACCTGGCCGCGGAAAAGGGGTGTGATGGCGTAGAGCCGGACAACGTGCAGGCGAGCATCATCATCATCCGTGCCGTCCGTACGCAGCGGAGCTATTGTTTTATACTCACTCTGTGCGGAAATATAAGGAGTTTTAAGCTTCACTGTACACGAAAAACAGTCCTTATATTTTCGTCCAGAGCGGTAGCTGCCTTGCTTTACCCGCGGCTTGGTCTGACCGCGGAGTTGTTTCGTGCAGTCTCATAACCCCGGCTGGCGCCGGAATGGTCCCTCGTGTACCCCCGTCGACCGATTGTTACTCGGTCTCGACTCGTTTTGGGATCTAAACACGTACCAGGTAGGACTGTTTGCGTTTTTCGACTGGTCCAGTCGAGGGGTCGCCCAAGCCGGATGATTGTGCGCGCGCATCGAGGCTGCGTAACATCGCTGTTTCGGCTCGCTCGGATAAGCCAGTGTTTTTTTGTTTCGTGATGATTGCGTCTTTTTGTTTCTTCGACGCAACAGGTGTACCTGGAGGGGAGCGCGACGGGTGTGAACGTGACGGCTGATCAACAAGCAAATTACAACATTTTCTTGGCCACGGAGGTGGGATACCAACAATTAATTGCATGAATGGCCCGGCCAAGACGCGCTCGCTTGTTGCTGTCTTTCGTCGTCGTCTTCATCGTCATCGTCGTTCGTTGCTATTTCATCCTTGGCGTGTTCTTTGTTGTGTTCAGATTCAACCATCAAACTATCACTTCCTCTTCCCGTGACGAAACACAACGGTGCAAATGAGTCGGCATCCGTACCGCACACCTGGTAAGACTTGAGGTAACAAATGTCCTATTACGGGGGACCATAGTTAATAGGACCAACTATTGTTAGTAAAAATGGTTAAATATATATGTTTTCATGTATACCATAGGTCCTATTAACTTTGGTCCCCCGTAGCAGGACGATTTTTCGGCGCCGATTTTCTCTCCCAAGCCTGCCCTTAAGGCGGGCGCACACAGCGAAAATGGTGGCTTTTAAATTATCTCGCGGAGTTATTTCTAGAGTCGCATGCATCATCGCTCGGCGATTCTATTTTCTGCGAGAAAACCAGCTTCGACATCCATCCGAGGGGGTGTGTTGCCTTGCGTGTCAAAGGTATGAAGCTTATGGACGCGACTAGGTCGTTTCTTTTGTAGGCGGACTGTGGACGCGACGGTAACTTGCCGCAACAGCTCGTGACTCAGATACTACGCACGCCTCTGCGCGTCGGGCGTGGGTAGGTCATACTACGACGGGTGATTGGCACCCCGCCTCGAGGACCTACATTACATGTTGCAGTTAGCTCTATAAAGCCAACGGTTGTCCGGAGACACTGCAGTAAGTATGCTGCAGTTTTTTCTCCGGGGCTCCTGCGGTCAGCAGTCTGAGGTGTTGGTATTAATAGTACATACCTGTCATGTATCGAGCCGCTTCCGGTGACGACAGACCGGCGTTCTCTGTTTCCTCTTCGGCATTCGGCTTGTTCGAAAGATGGATCTACAAAATCAACAAAAAAAAAACTGTTTACCACCCTCCCGGGAGACACCAGAATGGTATTTGGCTCGTGAGGCCTCTGCCGGAGGAGGCTCCTTCCTGCCTTCCCGTGAAGCCCCAGGCGCTGGCCGTGGCACACAGTCAGATAATATGTGTGCCACCGTGGCATGTTCGGTCGGCTGTTCCTTACCCATTGCTCCTCAGACGCTTGATTCTTTTACGCCAACGTATCACCAATACGTCATCCTTGGATCGCCCTTACATGCCATAGAAGGCAGCAGTGGAAGTGCATTCCCTGGATGCTACGTAACTACTGTACTACTACTGTATCTCATCCTTGCATCGCCACAAACTATGATACCAGGTATGTACGATATATCCCTGGCTTACTTGTTCGTCTACGTCGTCCTCTCAGGGGGTGGGATGGGGGGGGGCGTACTCATGAGTTGCTCGCCTTATACATAGTCATTTGGCCATTGGCCACGCATCCCTTTCGAGCCGGAGCACCGTTCTCGTCGTCTCAGGTCGGGGGAGAAAACGACACGATCTCCGGAGAACGTGAAACGGACTCGGACCTCGACCCCGACGGGTATTTTGTGTGTTTGGCCTTCTCATGTGTGCTGGAAAATCTAGCCGAACTCAATACTGGCGTTTCGTCCCAAAAGACGAGTGTCGACACCAACCAAGAAAGGGATGCATCACTCCCACAAACTAAAAAAAAAACATGAACCGGGACCCGTGACAGCAGGCTTTGTTACCCACAACCAGATGCGAATGGACCCTTACGAATGATGTTTTTTTTCTCGACACGTCGTGTTGTGTGACCGCCTTCTCTACATCGTGTCGCACGGCGGTGATCAACAGGCACACAAGCGAAACCTATCGATCGGGCTGAAGAACGATCTTGAACACCTGGTCGACCTGGAGCCCTTCTTTGACTGGGCCATTAACGAATGTGAGGAGTGTATTTGCTTACAGCAGTACCGGTAGTATGTATAGCTGTTTAAGCGTTCTTTTTTTCACGTCGCGCCCCGTGCTTCACACGATTGGGAGTCGCAACGGTATGCAGGCTTCTCTTCTTTCTAGCAGGAGCTACACGTGCACTCGCCAGATCGCAATTTGAGTGGTCGAAGCGCTTGCCGCCACGCGTGGAGCGTTCGTTTGTGATTTCGTATCAGGGTGGCTGTTCGTTGCCACGCACGTGTCGCTGTGCTGGCGTGACATCTCTGCTTCATGGTTCGGGGACTTTTCACGTGCAATGTTGGTTGCCTTTGTAAGAACGGTCGATCCGCGAGCGCTGTATTCCACGGCGCTGCGCCGGAAGAGGGCGGGAGGGACAGAGGGATGGAAGGGAGGGGGGGAAGGAGGGAGGGGGCGAAGGAGGGGACAGCGGGGGGGGGGGGGAGAAGCGAGGAGGGGATGGAGGGGGGGGGGTGGAGGGGTGCGCTCCTTTTTCGGGCGTGGCGGGTGCAGCGGTGCAAACTTCGTAGGCGTATGTACGAGGAGCAGTGACAACCCCATCCCCTCCTGTGTCTCGGCGTTCGCCCCGCGCTTACCGACTGCCTGGGGCGTTCAAGAGAAAAGAGAGCTGATGCTGGGTCGGGCCTTTTCTTTGCTGTTAGGAAGCGACGACAGTTCACGCGGGTTTGGTAGCTCACCAAGTAGGAACACACCCAAACTAGTACAAGTAACTATCTTTCTTCACCTTTGCCGTGTTTCACTTCGTATTCCCCCCCCCCCCTTTGCCCCCGACCCCCTTTCTCACGTCTACCGCTTTTTTTTTGGCCGTGTTCTTCCTTCTGCTCCTCTCCCGCGTCTGTTTTTTTTTTGTCGCCGTGGTGATGTCGGTCGTACGCCTGTATACCTTCGGGGGGGCGGGGGCGGGAATTTCGCCTCTCGGTGGACCTCGCCCTGCTCTCTTTCACGCCAACTGAACTGCCCTTCGTGTCAACGTCAACGTGTCCCCAGCCTGCTTCGAATACGAAGAGTGCGATGTGAGCGACTTCCTGCAAAAAAAATGCCGATTGGATCACCTTCCTCGTGGAGGCCCTTCGCGCCGAACAAGTTCTCTAGCCTTAACCTACAGCAGTTATTTCATGCTCGTATGTAGAATACGGTGTAGCCAACGTGGCGGGTATGCAGGGCGAGGTCATTCGGAGTGATCGTTCGCCCGCCCGCTGGCAGCATGGGCGTGGTCCGCAGGAAGTTCTCGGTAGCGCGCAAGCGATTGCGTTGCATCTTATTACCATATATATTTTACATGTTTATGTGTCCCCCCGTATGTACGTAGCAGCGCAACTCTTTTTTGCTTCCATCTACTTGGCACACCAACACCTTTCCCCCTGTCGTGAGATCATGTGTGCCAGTTGGGGTTTTCAAGTTGGGTTGAAAAACCCCAAGCCAGAGGCACATACGTGTATCACTTTCCACTGCAGGCAAGCACTCCCCGAATATCGATCATCTCGCTGATGGAACTCGGTTGCTCTGCTGGTTTCGACGCCGCTGCGCCCTCTCTTCTGTTTGCTTCTGTGATTTGATGATCGGACCACGGAACGGCGCGCTCCCAACGGACACACACGTTGTCCTGGACGTTCCCACAGCTGTACTCGAGCACCTTTCTCACCGCTGGCAAGGCCGTCTTCAGCTCAGAGTGAGTAACGACTCGAAAGCAGTGTTGGAGTATCGTCCTTTCAATATATCGGCATACCGGTATCACATATCAAAGGTTTCGATATATCGAAATATCAAATATCGTGCTTAGAATGTATCAGCATATCAAATATCGTACTTTCAATGTATGCATATCAAATATCGTACTTCCGATAAATCGAAATATCAAGTATCGTACTTTTGACATACCGGAATATCAAATATCGTAGTTTCGATACATCGACTTATCAAATATCGTACTTCAGATATATCGTATCGAGCTCGTTTTTCCCCTTCGTCCCCTGGCATCCCCGTTTTTTTCGTATGCTGTATGCTGCATGCTTCATCCCGGAGGAAACGACAAAACTTTTTCGACATGCCACTCCAGCCGGTAACTTTTTTTGTCCGCTGAGTGTTCGCGTCAGAAGAGCCCAGAGACCCAGAGTGGCACCAGGTATCGACTGAAGACATATCATCATCGATTTGAATATTTGTTTTTCGATAATGTATCGACCAACTCGATGCCTGGTACGTTGTGCGATACCCGCCACTATTAATATAACAGTGGAGACACAGAGATGGGAGTAAGTGCTACAGCTAGACCAATGGTATAGAAACCCCTCGCGCAAGTAAAACCCGAGAAACATTAGTGACCTCCCCCCCCCTACACGGTAGGATGGCTTGTTGGTGGCGCTCTTTGTTTTCTTTTCCCCTGTCTCTCTGTGCGTTTTCTCCCTAAAAACCGCGGCAAGGAGCTATATATAGTCGATCACACGACACGAACTCGCGGACTGGTTTATTCAGCTCCTCGCAGAGCGTCGTGTTCAATGCTTCTCGTGGTTCCGAAACATACGGAGGCAGCGACAGCGGTTGAGAATCGTAAGCAACAATCGTAAGCAAGGCTCACAACAACAGCCGCCATCATCGGCAGTGCAGGGCTCTCGTAGGCCCTCTTCGAATATGTTACTTGTTCTTTGGGTGCTTGCACTCGCTTACAATGGCAACTCTTTTACCCTCCGGCAATCTTTGACCACCGTTTCCCGGGTCACGACAAGAATTTATTAGTTCCCGCAATCGCGTTCAACTATCGCGTGGAAACACCCCGGCACGACGAACACTCGTAGTCCTACGCGGTAGAATCTCTTGCTCCCCCCTGTCGCCCGCCAGGCCATCCCAGCCCCTTAGCGTTTGCGCACGACGACACATTTTGCGACCTCCCCTCCCATCCACATCCTGATACCCAACTGCACCCTACAGCTTTTAACGCGAAACTTTACCCCCCCCCCCCCTATCCCCTCTCCCCTTTGCTGGTGCCCCACGGTAACTTAATCATTTCCGCGTGATACCTCCGTCCCCACACCCCCACTTTTCATCCATCCGCCTCCTGCGTGGACCAGGTACGAGTGGAGTGACCTAAGCTTTTGCCGCGAGGCCAACGCGATGGGCTTGTCCTCTCTGCTTAAGGTCCGTATGTGGTGCGTGCGTGCGTGTGGAGGAGAGACGTCTTCCGCGATAGAACTCGCACATTTCCCCTACTAAAGTATGTTCTGGATGACGGGGCTCCTTAACCCAAAATCGTCGGAATGCCAATCGTGTTTCGAAAAGTTGTCTTTTTGTATGCTTGGACCACGGGAGTATGAATCGGAGTGCAGTTTGATTCCGGCTGAAGTCAGTTTTGGGGTGAGATATGGAGCTCCTCAAGTGAGGAGCCTCGGAAAAACTAGGGCGTGTGAACCTCTATCGTAGAACGCCTCGAGAGAGCAAACGCCCCGTTGTGAAGCAAGCTGCGAGCTGCGAGCTTTAGGGACGATCCGTCACGTGAAAAATCGTCCTGCGCTCATCCCGGACTCGACGCTCGTAGGCGGCGGTTGATTTTGTTGTCTGTATGAAGTACACGGGGTAACCATGCGTTTATTGTGTGATGCCATGGAGGGGTTGCCGTTCATGTTGGGGAGGGCTAAAACGAAAACCGCATTTGATCTCGCTCGTCCCTATTACGGGGGGCCATAGTTAACAGGACCAAATATTGTTAGTAAAAATGGTTAAACATATAGGTTTTTATGTGTACCATAGGTCCTGTTAACTATGGTCCCCCGTAATAGCTGCCTGAGGTTGGGCTTCGGCACAAGAACGAGAGCATCTCTCCTCCACTATCGTGTCACAACTATCTTGTTCAAAAGAAAGTGCGCAGCGCGGTGGTGTGTCAGGTTGAACCCATGCTGGTGCGAAGGCGTGTCAGGTTTCGGAAAACTGTAGTACGTGTTGCAAGCTCTCGCAAGCATAATGTTAATAGTAACCCGTGAGCTCGATTGGCACTGCCTTGTTCTTGCTACTGCAAGCGAGCGGATGAAGCTACTGCTGTTCCCGAAACAGCGTACAACTACGTGCCCGGGTAGTAGACGGACGAGGTACAACTCTACTCTGGAAATGTCTCATCGTCGGGTACCGGTATACCAAGTTCGAAACGCCATAGGAACCCCTTTGTGACTGCTCCCACGTTTTCTGAAAATATTGTAGCAGCCAGCGAGCGATAATCGCGCTCTGATTACCTCGGCGGGGCGCACGCGCCTACCAAGCCTAAGAACCTGCCCACCCTCCTTTTGGGCACGTTTTTGTCACTCTTCGAGGCTACGATAAACCGCAGACCCTACATTTTTTACCCCATTTCGCCCCTTACCTCGAGGCAACCGAAGCCACTGATTCGCAAACGCCGCGTCTGAGGTCAGGTTTCTTTTCCCCGGATGGGACCTGTCTGCTGTGCGATAAACACGAGAAAACTGCGTCCGCAGTCCGCAACACCTACAATTGTCACCGGAGGACCCACGAGCCCCTCCGTCATCTATCCTGCTGTTCCCCCTCCTTCCTCCTACCCCCCCCCCCCATCGTGCCGCTTGGTGTTCGCGCCCGATCGCCCAACAATGCGTGCAGTCGTACGAGCTTGGGCCCGAGAGATGCAGCTGTCAAGAGCCTTCATCGAACAACCAGTGCGTCTTACTTCTTGAAGAGGGGGAGGTCCCTGCGCCCTCAAGTAAGCGACCGTGGAATGGCGTTTCTTGCCTGCTCCAGCAGCCTCGATATGCGCTTCCATGTCTAGCATTGGCGATGCCTTACGCACGCGCGAGTTGTGTTGGCGGAGAATCTGCGGGACTTTGACAGCAGTGTCGGCTACTTCTGAACCCCGAGGGCTAGGACGTTGTTCACTTATCTCCATCCTTTTCCACATGGTTTACACATTTGGTTTGCACACTTGTCAAATTACTTTCTGTGCCCATGGATTTGGCCATCCAACGGCCCTGCCTCGTTTTTTTCGTGCTCGTTTTTTGCGGTGTGTTGGATTCGGTCCGTCGGTCATGGTGAGTTCTTGGGGCAGCTACGATTATAGCCTCAGCATTCCTGTCGCCACCCCCCCCCTCCCGCCCCCCCCTCCGAGAGCCCTATATCAGGTATATTATTATTGTGTGTTTATACCTCGAAGTAGGCTAGGTTGGCGTCGGTTGGCGATGAAGCTGTACAACACGCCTCTCACTACGTGAGCCAGACAACCAGGGTACGTTTTTGTTGTTGGCGGTCACCACGGCTGGCGGTCGGATTAGGTCATTTGTGCGGAGTGAAGAACCTTAACTCCGCACAAGTGGGATGCTCGTAACAAGTGGGATGATCGTACCACGTTGTGTGTGTATGGTAAGGCACCCACGAGGTTGTTGTATGGTGTTTGCTGTCTCTGGAAGTGGTCACACCAGAAAACAAATCAATTCATTCGAAGCCGTCCTCCATTGCAAGTCCACCGCAAAAGCGGTTCTAAGCAGGATGCAGCTCACCCTTCATGCGACTCGGTCAACGTTTCACGGCGCTTTACGCTTGGTGCAAGCAATGTTTGCCTGGTCAGTGAAAACCCGACGTGCTCCGTCCCGACATTGAAGGGACGCAAGGGTCTATGGTCGTACTTGACCACAAGCATGACAAAAGTTCACCCCCCCCCCGCCGATCTCGAACCTAACCGTGGAGTACTCGGAGATCACGCGTCTGTATCCGTTGCCGACGGTCCGGGAAACACCCTCTCACCCCAACAAGGAAGTCGCCGATCCTGGCGAGGGACCCTGAACAGGGAAGACGCCCGCGAAGTATCTAGTTGCTCAGTGCACGAACGCGTTCTTGGCCCGCCTTTTTACCAAATGTGTATCAGTTCCCTATATATATATGGTGCTCCGACGAAGATACACTATCCCTCTTCCCCCCCCCCCCCCCCCGCGCCCTCACGATCACTCCTGCCTCCCCTCCCACATGACCACCCCCCCCCCCCCCCCGCCCCCCGCCCGTCCCACCCTCCTACCCATCCCTGTATCCTCTCCCACATGACCACTCCCTATAATGACCACCTCCGCCCCCCCCGCCCCCCCCCCACCGCGTGCGCGACAGGCTCTTCCTCTCCATCCTCCCCTTCCACGTCTTCGGAAAGCGAACCACCGACCCCATCTCCCGTGGCGGTGAAAACGCCTTCGCCATCCATCGTCGAGACTGTGGAGCCTGCCAGCGGGGCGCGAAGGCGTTTTTCGGTCGGGGGAGAAGGGATGTGGGTGGCCGTGGCGGCGGGAGCCGTGGCCGCAGTTGCTGCGGCGTACACCTAAAAACTCGACGTCGGGCGCTTGGGGGTCAAAAGTGTTTTCTGGCGGCGTGCAGACGACGGCAGTAAATGTAGCTGATCGTATAACGACTGTATCTCCCTCAAGTGTTTTTTTTTTGTTGCATGCGGACAACGGGGAATGTAGCAGGTTGTACGTAGGATATGAACTACTGCAATTGTCATGTGAAATCTGCTGTAGAGGTGGTGCTCCAACGAGCAATCGCGGGGCACGGAAGGGAGTACGTGGCAGGGGTTCTTGACAAACGAGGCGTGAACGTCACGGGTCCAACCCCCACGCCTCCCATCCCGCACCATGCTTCCATAGCTGCTATTATAGTAGCAGCTAGTCGTAGGAAGTTGCCGGGAAATACTATTAATAGCATATTGTCCGGCCTCCCAGAGCGGATCACAGCCGGCTCCAGTTTTTGTGTGCGTTTGTGTTTGTGTGTTTTTGTGTTGTTGGGACCATTACGAGATGAAGACTAGAATAGTATCCAGTCGATTAGGAAAAGTTTTTGCATGCTATTGTCGTGAGGTTTAAAAGGCGATTGTGACCTGTACTACCAGTCGTTTAGCAAGTGCTTTGGGTTATATCGGGTGTTCACCCTCGGTGCGACACTGCGGATTGTACTCGTAGCTTGTGCAAGGTTTTATCACGTAAATGGGCGTTACGAGGCTAAGAGAGCCTCGTCTCAATGACGGACGAGGATTTTTCTGTCAGGGGCTACCAAGCAAAGACTATAACCGCTACTTTATAAGTATTTATTAGTGAAAACGGCGATCATGGAGGCCTTGGAAGGCACTTTTTTTCTTTTGGTGGTTACGAGACGCGGGATTCTTCCCACGAGCTGCCTGACCCTAGCCCTGTAACCACATCCACATCGGTGGTAGTTGGGGCTGGATATTAGCGGAGGAGGGTTCGGGCTGCTTCCTATTCATAGACGGTATCATGCGCTCTCGAATTGATAGCTTTCGTGCTGCGTGCTCGAGGCGGTCGAGGTCTTGATGCTGGAGGGCAAGGGCGCTAAAGAGACTAGGGAACGAAGGAGGCGTTGCGGGAAGTCCACGAGGGCACTCATATATGAATTTCTTGGAACCGAAGAGGAGGAGGAGGAGGAGGAGGAGGATGGAGTTGAGCATCGTAGTAGAACAGGACACACGTACGCAGCACGCACGCTCGCTCATTAGTTTTGAGAGACGTGCGGGGGGTGCAATGGTGTTGAGAAAAAATCGATCAATTACTTGGGGGAGTGACGAGATTTTTTTTGTTAGTCTGGTGGAAAGGGATTTCGTGCCCGCAGTTTTCTGATTGGTCAATTTTTTTGGATGGAAATTTTGATTGGTGGAAAATCCTTGGTCGACATTTGTCGTCATCCGGAATCGTGACGTCACTTTTCTGAAAAAATAAAAACTTGGAAAATTGGCCGTGGATGATGACGTCAGTCTCATTTTTTCCAAAAATTGACCGGAAAAAGTTTTCTCCGGAGCATGTTTTATTTCGACAAATTTTTTATCAAAGAGGGAAAAAAAGTTGAAGTCTTCTAGGAATGCACGAAATATCTGGAGTTTGGCGGATCGGAGAAATAAATATTGGGGAAATCGTCGATAGACTCTGTAATATTGCGTTCTATACTAAAATCAAGTTTTTTTTTTTCAGTTAATATGAAAGTACAGAACATTCTAAGCATTTTATTTTTCCGGTCACGCTTAAGTTTTTTTCGGGTACGTTTTTGAATAGTGGTGGGTATTCACGCTTTTTTCTGATTGGTGAGAGACGATTTTTCAAGAGTCTGGTGGTGGTGCAGACAATGACCAAGAGGATCAACGCGTTTTCGGTCGATCGTTTCCGCGAACCTCTTGTCCAGAAGAGCGATGGTATGGTGAAGAGTATGAATGGATTTCTAGAGGTGGTTTGAGGGATATCCAGCATTCTGCGAGATGGGGCAGATTTTTTTTTTATAGTAACGTGAGGAAAGTGGAAAAACGGGCGCAATGTGGTTGGTTATGGCTTACAGTGCGGCTCATTTTTGTGTGCCTTCGAAGCATTATAGCAGATGTATTTCTTTGAACTGGAAGCCGGTTTAGTGTCGTTGGGGGAGGGCAGGCGCGGGTTTTTCTATTTTCGTATGAGCGTTCTTGGTGCTTACGTGTTTCGTTTTTCGTATTTTTTTCGTGGGTATTTGTTTCCTGATTATGTCCCCTCGTGTTTGTGGCGTCAGCAGACAGCTTTCGTCATCGATGTCGGGGGGGGGGGGGGGGGAGGGGGGGGGAGGGGGGGAAGGTCGCGACGCTCAGTAGCTTGAAAAAAAGGGGATATCAACATCCACGGTCAAATGTGAAAAAAACAAACAGACATTTTTTTGTTTAGGCTCAAGAATTCCGGTTTATTTCATCGGACGTACGAAACGTTCCCTACGGTGCAAAAATCACAAGTATGTGGCGAACTGCCAACATCTGAAACCGCCGCCAGGCGCCCCGTTATATCTCCCCATATAGTCCTCATGGAAACCTCTCAAAAGCTCAATGCCTCAGGCTAACCCGAACTCTGATACGTAGCTCTGCTAGTTTTTCCGCGGAGCTATTTGACTTCTCACCGCCCCAAAAATATTCCCGACTTGTTGTAACCTGATCCCCCCCTCTCTTGGGCGACACGGCGGGCGGGTGGGAAAGCCGACCAATTCTACAATGGGAACGCTGTTTCTAATGCGATGCAATACCTATCTCTCTGGTGCCACGGATTAACAACGTATGTCACGAGCACAGCATGTCTTTCGTGACACTGGACTCCAGCAGCACTCAGGCTATATCTTAGCTACTACCTGGTACTCATTGTCCGGTTCCCTGTACCAATCAAACTCCAAAACGCCTCCACGAACAGCACATCTATACGGAAAGTTACATTCTCCGAACAGTGACGTCACGACCCTGGGTGACGACACCGGTCGACAAGGGATTCTGCGCCGATAAAAAAAACGTCTTGATTCTATTTCGACCAGTAAGAAACATGTAAGCACGATCTACGTTTTTCTAGAGGTGTGGACGTACGGCGTTCGGGGATTAGTAGTGACTGGGTATTGTGGGGTTGAGCGCAGCGGTGGGATGCAGGGCGGCACTGCCTGCCTGCACCCGCTCTGCCGTGAGACTGCTGGAATTACGAAATTCTAGCCGACGACATTCGACGAACATTAGTCATTGATGGCAATCTGACGGTAGGTTTGTTGCCTGGTGGCAGCCAACGACGGCGTGTTCCCACAGGAGCTGTAAGCACCGCTGAAACCCCGAAGCTTCGGGGGGACATGCCCGTAGAGAACGTTTTGCGCCTTCACCGGTCGTGCGGATCACCCGGATTTATCTCCCTCGCCCCTCGGGCGCGGCAAGATACACGTGTTTTACACTCTCAACCGAAACAGAGCTTTTTAGTATCTGCCGAGAGCTACGTACCGTTGGGGGCACGCTCGAGCGAAAACAGCACTACCGGCAAGCACACCAAAGGGGGACAACTCCCTGCCATCTCTCTCTAAGTTTGCCTAGCCCGGACCGAAACGTTGCAATAACTACTGTGCGTTTTACATTTTTACATTACATGCACGCGCGAAGCGGGATGCAAACGAGCCACCGGTGCCAAGAGGCACGGGGCGTGTCCAAAGCAACGCTCATGGCTCTACAAAATATAAACGACGGCGCGCCACCTTCTGCCCGCAGCACCATTTCTTACCTAACAAACGCCGCGTGCGCAGCGTGGAAAACGCACCGCGTCTGCCTGCACAAGTATGACGAGTGCTATCACACACGTCGAGAGCTATCGTAGAGATCGCTCTGTACTCATCTATCTACACCATTCAAACCGTCAAGCGTACAAAAATTGTACCGGCCCCCTCCCCTTCTTCGGCATACCAGGTACACCTTTCCAAAAACAGCAACTGGCTCCTACTCGACCGCCCTCTCCTCGCCACGCCACGCTCGGCCGAAGGGCGGCCCGAGCACCCTCATCTCGTCGAGGAACGCCTGCAGCCTACCCGCCTCCGCTTCCGCCTCTATGCGCGCGTCCTCGCTAACTGCCATGCGGGCCTCGAGCTTGCGCTCTCTCTCCCGCTGATTATCGCGTCTGCTGAGGAAGATCATATCGCTTCTGCTGGTTGTGAGTCCCGCAGTCCCGCAGATGTACAGACAGGAGAGGGGGTCGGTGGGAGAAGGACGGGAGGGCGGTGGGGGTGGAGTCAGTGTCGGAGATATTCTAGTGCAATGCACGAAGCGTGATCTGTGCTGCTCGCCGCCGACCGATAAAGGGACACCCCCCCGTGAGACACCGGTGCAGGGTACGGTAGCAGCCCTCTAGAAAATGACACAAAACTGCGCGCTTATACGTAGACAACGTGCGTTCAGCAAACCGCGACCCACCGGCCTCGGTTCCGCTGTCCACAAGCACCACAAGCTTCGTCTGGTGGAGGAGCCCCCGCCCTCCCCTGCTCCGCTTCTTGCTCCTCCTTTTCGCGCTCCAACCTCCTCGAAGCCGCTGCTTCGTTGCGCAGTCGCGACGCCTCCGCGCTGGCGACGGCAAGTTTCCTGCGGCAAGCACGAAGCTCCTCGCGCAGCCCGGTCGCTGCCACCGATTCGCCACTATTTGCATCCGCCTCCCCCAAGGCTCCTCCGACCATCTTCCTTGACCTTTGTGCCCAACTCACCCTGCCGCCATCCACATTGCTAATGTTCCCGCCATCGCCGCCAGAATCAGCCCCCCCTTCTCGCAAGCCTCTCTTCCGCAGCCCTGACCTGAGTAAATCCCGGCGCGCCGCTTTCGCCTCGAGAGCCACCTCGGCCTCTTTAAGCCTCCGGCGGAGGTACTCCGCGGAAGACTTTTCTCGCGCGGCCGCCTCCGCTGCGGAGTTTCTGGGTTGTGCACGGGTGTGGGCAGGTTCGAACTTAGGAACAATGCCGATGTCGAGGGTGTACATCGCATGTTGGCGGGGCGGTGAGGTGGGGGACAGAGTTCCTGTCCGCTTTGTTCCTAGGTGTGTGAAGTACAAGCACATACTCGTACTAGCGATTTAACAATATGGCTGTTGTCGGAGAGTGCGTCTCTCTTTGTTTTTCGCTTCTCCGGGTGATCACTGCCTTTCTTTGTTGATTGGTGTGTCAGAAGTGACTCTCAAAGAGGCCCCGACGCACCCTTGCGCAAGGCAAACATACCCTCCGAACATGTTTTAGGTACGTGCTGCGTTGCTATTGATGTTACCCCCGCGCTCTTCCATGTCCTGGAACAATTGCGCCACACCAACGGGGTCTACGGGAATGTCTGAACGAGGGCCATCGGAACAGCTGGCATTTGGCACCCAAGACGGCCTGCCTTTTACCATCCGCCCGTTTCACACTGAACCTCGTCCAGATGAACATGAAGCTCACTCATCGCGCACCCCCTTCCACCCCAACCCTTCCTAAACGACAGCAGACCCCACCTTTTGAAATCGGCTATACTCTTTGCTGTTGCCGCGATTTCAGCCTCTGCTGCCCGCAAGCGCGCGCCCATCCTCGCCTGCAGCCCGTGCTCCCGCTCCCTGGCTTTCGTTGCCGCCTTCTGGGCTTCCTCTTCCGCCCGCCGACCCTTCGCCGCGAGGTCTACGCGTGCTCCCTCCAGTTCGCACCGCAGAAGCTGAGCACGAAAAGCGCGATTGGTTTGGCGGTATCAATCACACAGAGGACGAAAGCGTGCTTGGTTTGCCCGCTTTAATGAAATAGGAGGCAAAAGCGCTCTTAGGTTTTCGGTATGAACGGAACACGAGATGATATTGGGAGCACCGCCTGATTGGGTGCATCGCAGCACCATACCACGGTATTGAAAAACATTCTTGATGTGATGGAAACCCGGCACAGTAGGGCTGCAACCAGGGCCGGGGGGGGGGGTAGTAAGTAGAGGGCGACGTCTCTACCCCGCAAGAGACGCAGGGGTCATGATGCTCCAAATCGCGCTTTGTTGTTCAATGCTTCCCTAATCGTCCTGTTGAAATGGTGGTGGAAGCGAGTTGGGCGAGTGCCGTTTATGTTTACGTACCGGTTTCGTATTGACAACACCGGCAGCTGTGTTTCGTATGTGTCATGCCTTGATTCGCCCACTACTGCAGGAGATTTTTCCACTGGGGGCACAACGCAGATGTTGGCATGCATTCCATGATTGAAACGGCGGTGGCAGCGCAAGCATGCACGCATGCAGTACACGCACATCGGTGAAAGAAAGCACAAACGGTCGCTCATCTCACGACAATCACCACCACCCACCTGTCCAGTTAATTCCAGCTCAGCGACTTTAGCTCGAAGACGCCCTATAACCTCCGGCGCGCCCCTTGACTCGCCGAGATGCGCGCCATCACTAACGAAGTTCGTTTCTTCTACACCCTCTCCCAAATGCCGTCGTTCTAGCCTTGCCCCGTTGTCACGCCCGTTGCTGCCGCCGTTACCCTTACCGGAAGAAAATGTGCTGTTTCGGCGGCTACGCAGGCCACCAGCCGTCCTTGCACCAACTGAGGCGGCTCGTCTGTCGCCGCCGTTTCTAGCGCCGCCAGCTGACGACCGGCGAAGCACGTCGGAAGCAGTCCCGTTGGCGACGCGCTTTGCTGGTCTCCGACGACCCGATGAGCTCGCGCGTTGAGGCCCCGCTTCTAAGGCCGCCGCCTTCGCCGCCGCCTCCGCCGCCGCTGCCGCAGCTGCCACCGATGGTTGGTTCTTCAAATGTACCGCTTTCTGCGCGAAGCACGGCTCTTCTTCACGGCTTGTAGGCGGCAGTAGCTCCCCAGCGCTATCATACATGCCGCGCACGACGGAGTGTTGGCCACCGCCTACTGTGGGCCGCAGGCGCTCCTTGAGGTCCAAGTCCTCCAGGGCCGCTTTAAGGCGCTCTCGGGATGCTCGCGTAGGGTGGTGGGGTTCGGACGGCGACCTCACCGGTCCGAGAGGGGGCGTAATCGCGCGCGTGAGCGGAATCGGGCCGGAGTCGGAGGCGGACAGCCTCGACAGCGTTTTCGCCGTCTCACCCGTCCTCTCATCCTCCCTGACAACTGCGGTCGCGAATCCCAACTTCGCCGGTGATGAAACACTCCCGCCGCTGCCGGGATCGCTTTCACGTTCGTTGAGTTGGCCTTGTCTTCTGTTACTGCTGCAGCCACCGTCGCTACCGCATCCCGTGCCGCCAGCGACAGCGGTGGTAAGCACCGCCTGCACGTCTGCGGCTACCCGCCCGAAGGCCTCAACGTGCGCCGCGGCAGAAGTGGAAGCGGTGCCAGGCCCGCCCGCCCAACGCCCCCCGACACCTACCAACTCCGATAAGGTCATCTTCGGTGACAGGCTGTCGGGTGTTACGCACCCGTCGTCTGCGAGACTAGTGTTGTTGCCTTGCCGTGGGTCAGGTGTTCGTCCGCCACGCCCTTCCGGCGATGCCTGCGTATCGATGGCAATCGCAGCGGTAGCCGAGTCACCGCCCTTGTCCCCAGTTTCCGCTGGCGTGACTGGGAAAACGCGTCGACTCGACTGTCCTCGTGGGTGGTTGACCAGGGCTGAAAACATTGTGAACGTTAGCCGGCTTTCAGCGCCCTTGCCGCCGCCGACGCAGCCCGCACCCGCCATCACTCTTGCTACCTCGGTTTCCGTAAGGTGAATGTTGAGAGAGCCAAGGCCAGCGCGGAGATCGCGCCCCAAGACCCCTTCAGAAGCGCCACCGGTGGTCCTCGAGCCGTTTCCGCTGCCGCCGAACTGATCAAATAGCTCATGCGCGGTCAGCCCAAGAGCGGAGCCCTCTTCGACGAGCTCCATCAGTACATCACGGAGCGCAGTAAACCTGCGCGGCGGCATGAGCCAGTCTTCGAACCGACGGTAGTCGAGGCCGCCCGTCTTTATTTCTCCCTCCTTCCCGGCGAGCCGGGTGGTAATGTTTGCGGCGGCGACAGCAGCTATGTTGTTGTGACCCCCTTCGAAACTGGTGGCCTCCGTTGAGACGACACTGCCACCCGCCAAGGGGGTAATCTCCTGTGACACCCTCGCCAGCGCCGTCTGCAGGTCGGTCGTTCGAAGCACCTCTGGCTGATCGGTTGCGCCAAGTGAGCGGAAAACGGCGCGTAGATCGAAGCAGGCGGAAATGCGTCCCGAAGACGGTGTGCTTGGGGCGCGCGCTCGCGCTAGGAGTGAACTCCGCGCGGCTTGCTCAAGAAGAAGTGCTTGGTCCTGAGACGCCTCGATGTCTCTCACCTTAAACGGCAGTAACGCCAGAGCGCGCAGGGGCGAGTCAGGGCACAACATGGAGGGGTACTGGCATGGAGCAATCTCCCATATGGAAACTGTAGCAGCATTCGGCTGTAACCCGCAACTCTAATGTGGTGTAGCCGCCGGAAGGACATATGCAACTTACCTGGTACCAGATACCAGGTACCAGGTATATACGATAGCTAGAGTAGTACAACACTCCAGTACAACGTACCTGGTACATGACAATCGGAAAAACACCACTTTCTTCAACATGCAAAATCTTCCTGCCTACAGCCTTATTGACGCAACCTTACCTCGCGCGGGAGTTCCAGCGTACCAATGAGCACGTCATTTTCCTGGGACACTTCAGCGACAGTAGTACCTGCGACGAAGCCCTTGATAATCCGGTCCATCCCGCTGCTCCTCGAAACCTCGTACCCGTTGCGCCCTCCTGTTTTCGCGCAAAAATCAACACACTTTTTTGGCGCGAGATCCTAATTGATGACTCCAAACCGTCGCTGCGGGCATTAAAGGGCCACAGCACCGCGCATCGAGTATGCTTAACAATGTATCTCTTGTATCGTAAGGATATTCTCACTTGGCAGCGCCCTCCACCTCTCCTGTGCGCGGAGAGCTGGCTGATTTTGGCATCTAGGAAGAGTTATAGAGATATTCAATGTACCTACATCTAGGGGTATCTGTCTTTTCATCCCCTTCTTTGGGATCGGTTGTTCGGAGGTAGTGAGCAGAAAGCACCAAGCATGGCTCCCGACGCAGCGACACGATGCTTCTTCGACATCGCCATTGGGGGCGAATCAGGTGCGCCCCAGAGGCCACGATGAACATCAAACCGCCGCGGCGCGGCATCCATCCGATCTTGCCCATGTTCCCATGCTTGCGAGATGCGCGCAGCAGTAGGCAATACGGTATAACCCCAGCAGGTATTCACCATAGGCCTCTCTCTCCAAGAGCAATCCTCGTGTGAAACACGCACTGCTTTTTGAGGGCGGGCGGAGTGAGCAATCGAGGGCCGCTGCGCTTGAGCGTTTGAGTAGTCCTGGATCATGGAAGGTATAATAGCGATCGCTCCTCGCAGGCGGAAGTTTCAAATCTTCGGATACATATTCCCCACTCCCACCCAACTTGGCTCGCCCCTCGGCCCTGGGCCGTCCATGGGCGCACCGGCACCGCTGCTGTATAGCTTCTGCTGCCGCTGGATCCATCCTGATCCTTATTCTTGTGTCCCTGCCTTACCCTGGGCTGGGGTGACATTGCTACTCCTCCACCGCCCTGTGCAGCCGGGAGACTCGTGTTTAAGCTTTTCACGGATGAAGTCCCTCTAACGGCGGAGAACTTCCGATGCCTGTGCACGGGCGAGAAGGGGGAGGGGAGGACTACGGGCAAGGTTCTACACTACAAAGGTGCGTGTTGTTTTTCTCGTGCTGTTTTTCTCGAGAGTAAGCTGCCTCGCACGGAAGAGACACGAGACAAGAGACTCTAGTTCGTATATGGGAACAGAGTGACAACTTTTACTTGACGTACGCGACGCGTCGTACCGGCGCTACCACATGCCTACGATGCACCGCGCGACAGCCGACGTGCCAACTGCAGCAGTACCTGCTCGTATCATGCATACCGGCTGGGCCCTTGTAATCTACCAGGCACAGCAGTAGATAGACTACAACAGTACTTACCATGGTACTGCCTGAGGCGCTCGAGCCTCTTCCTTCGTCGATTATACGCGTACGAGTTTGGCGGAGTTTGGGTTTGTGCAGCAAACGACCTCGGCGTATATATAATAGGTTCCATCTGCCCACCTATAAGCCGCTGGTGCCTGTGCTGGCGTGCTGCTGCTGCTGTTGCTGCTGCTGTTGCTGCTGCTGTGCATCAAGGATACTTCCGTCCGTACATATTATATGTGGGCGATTTGAAGAATTGGTGTCGCGAACACAAGACTCGCGCTCGCTCCACTATCGATTGATACAGGTAGCTGATTCGTACCTGGTACGTAGCCTTTTCATGAATAGCACGTACCAGGTACCAGGTATGATATCATGGTATTACAGGTGCTCGGAGCGCGTGATATATATAGGGCTCTCACTGTTCGCTGGTTGCAAAAGCCAGTGTGGACAGTAGTACGTAGACGAGTCGCTGACTACGAGGTGCAACGAAGTGTTACGGGCGAGGTGGTCGGTCGGTCGGGCAGCACCTACTGCTGTACACAACAAAAACCGTGTCCCTGCGCATATTATATCACACCAGGTATTGATACTGTAGTTGTATCGAGCATGTCGGACTTCCGTTGCGGTCGCGTTCTTTTTTCTGTGAAACCACCGCCCATGTATGTGCTCGTGCTTGTGTGTGTTTGGTCTTCACATGATCCCTTTTGGGGCCCCCGAGATAACGTCCCAAACAATGGTTGATAACTCTGATGCCACTTTTTATAAGCATCAACCATCGAACCGTCTCCGAGCGGCGTGAGCGCGCAGGAGTACGAGTCAGAGTAGGAACGTGATGCGCCCCCGCGTGCCGTACGACTCCTTGCATTGCAAATCGTACACCAATTTTGCATCATCACCCAAGCACGCAGCAGTTGCCGGTGCTGCGATCCTTGACTTTTTCCCCCGTGAATTTTGTCCCCTCTGAAGTCTCGCGAGGGTTAAACCGTTCTTTCTTGCTACCCTTCGACACCTACCGCACCCAAGTCTCCGTGCCGATTATTCATCCTAAGAGATATGTTGAACAAGCTTTTGTGGTCCCAAAACTACGACACAAGGATACCAATGCTTGTAACCTCTACATTGTACCAGGCAGTTCAGTTAAGGAGAGTAGACAAAGCAAGTCCCATGTCATACGTGCGACCAGCATGAACAATTAACACCGAAGGGTCAGCGGGGGAGGACATGAACGAAAGTAATTTCCCACCGTAACGTCGAGCAGAAATGGTTGTGTACCAGACGCGCACTTCAAGAGTGATTGGTTCCGGAGGTTTGACAAGGATACAGCAGTGGGTGCCCCGACTTGAAAGAGAGGGGACGCTGCTCGTGAGAGAATAGTGAAGATGGGAGAAGCCAGATCGGCTGGACCCGCCCGCACTAAAGCTGTATGTTACTTATGTAGAAGACATAGCTAGAGACCCCATCTCGCCACTCCCATTAATACAGCATCTGTGTGCGCATCTGAAGCAATACTATTAACCTCTTTGGGACCCGCCAAAAGAATGATGGTTTTGTGTGTTATCAGCCGTCGTCCACTGGCAGCGTCAGTGAGAGCCCAGCAGTGCGCGTGGGGCTCATGTTGCGCCCGCGCCGTACGACCCCTTTCACTGCTGTAACTCGATAGCTCGAGCACCAATTTGCATCATCCTCCAAACACGCAGTGACAGTTGCTGTGATCGCCACTTTTTATCCTCAGTTTCCCCCTCTCAGTCCCGGTTATAAACGCGTTTGACGTCTCTTTGCAACTCCCACGCGTTCTCTCTCTCTCTCTCTCTCTCTCTCTCTCTCTCTCTCTCTCTCTCTCTCTCTCTCTCTCTCTCTCTCTCTCTCTCTCTCTCTCTCTCTCTCTCTCTCTCTCTCTCTTTCTCTCTCTCTCTCTCTCTCTCTCTCTCTTCTCTCTCTCTCTCTCTCTCTCTCTCTCTCTCTCTCTCTCTCTCTCTCTCTCTCTCTCTCTCTCTCTCTCTTTCTCTCTCTCTCTCTTTCTCTCTCTCTCTCTCTCTCTCTCTCTCTCTCTCTCTCTCTCTCTCTCTCTCTCTCTTTCTCTCTCTCTCTCTAAACCTCTCTCTAAACGTCTCTAAACCTCTCTTTCTCTCATGTTTTCCCTCATGTTTTCCCTCGGTCTGTGTCTGTATCTGTG
The DNA here is from genome assembly GCA_031213475.1 of Nereocystis luetkeana. Lineage (NCBI taxonomy): Eukaryota > Phaeophyceae > Laminariales > Laminariaceae > Nereocystis > Nereocystis luetkeana. Next base: position 5,586,675 of record JARUPZ010000002.1, on the reverse strand, counting down.
TGTGTGTTGTTTGTATTTTTGTTTTTCAGGGGTCCCGTTCCACCGCATAATCCCTGGATTCATGGTGAGGCTCTACGGCAGACAACTTGCGCGAGGATATGTTTTTCTCCCACAGCCGCGTTGCGTGGAGCTCTTTGTTCCCCCTCGCTTGTTCCCGAACCTATCGATGTTCGTATCAGCCGTTCTGACCAAGAAACTGCTGTCAAATATTTTTTTCCCTGCCTGCGGAAGAGCGTTGCGTTTATTCAGCGCCGGCTTTTGTTGTCCTCGACGACACCGCATGCATGCCTCTTTCTGGTTTGTTATCTGTAAAGCACCACATGTTGCGTAAGGCTACGAGTTTTTTTTTTTCGTAACATCAAATGTTAATCTTCCGCAAATATTATCCTACACTAATTCCAAGTATTCTGGGCCCGAACACGGGTTTAATGGTGAAGCTTGTTCATACTGGACCGTATGCAGGCATGCATAGCTGCGAGCTCCAAGATATATTGATCGCTGGGATGGTGGGAGGGCCCCGGTGACACCGCTAAGAATTGAAACGCTCAGAGAAGCGTCGCTTTTATTTTTTTGTTAACAAAAGCAAGAGACAATCATGGCAGCACCCTTCAACGGATACTGCGCCCGTCCGCGTTTTTCTATTATACGTACCGATGTGTTTATTTGTTTCGAGGTGCGGCTTGTACCTGTTGAGTTTCGAAAACTAAATCTCGGGGTGGCCATTTTCAAGCCCGGACCATTTTCCTCCGCGACTGGTTTCGAGATGCAGATCGTAGATTTGATCTTGCGCGCTTCGTCGTACCCAGCGATTGTTTCCGGCGGAGGCGTTTTCTTGATTTCCATCTTAGCCCCTTAGAAACTGCGACCCTCGTTTTTGGGGACACTTTGAGTTGCATGAAGTATGGGAAAAAAATTGCAGTGTATTCAAAGGGTCCATTAAAGTTGTGTGACATGAACCCAGCCCACCGATCATTATTCGCGCGAGTCGACACAACACAGAGTAAAACATCCGGTATACAGCAGTACTTACAGGACACCTAATAAGAAACAGGAAAGCTGGTCCAGGTTGGGTTTATTATATGAGAATGGGTGCGTTGTACTCTAAATTCAGTATATAATGACTAGCGAGTTTCTTATTTTTTCTTGAAAATGTCAGCTTGCCTTTGTTGTCGCTCGTTTTCTTGATTGGACGCATCCCACGGTAGGGTTTGGCACTTTTTGCCCTCTGAGGTGATATTTTTTTTACCAGTTGAGTTCCTCTAGTGAACAGAGTATGACAATTGCCTGATAATTTTACTATTTTTAAAACGTTTTTTTTTAGAACTAAGGCATAGAAATGTTGGTCGGTTTGCGCCAACAACATTCTCCGAGTTCGCGTTGCGGGTGAGTTATTGAGCTCCTCGTGTCGGGATCTCAGAAAGTGAGGCACCCGGTAGATACTGTGCTGTGCTTTCGTTTCAAAAGTTCACCTCCGTTTTCGCTTTTGCAGTGCCAGGGAGGGGACTTCGAGAAACGCAACGGCTCAGGCGGCGAGAGCATCTACGGCGGAAAGTTCAAGGACGAGCCCGCCGGCCTTAAGCTGAAACACAGGAACAAGCACCTGCTCTCGATGGCCAACGCTGGAAAGAACACCAACGGCAGTCAGGTATGATCTGTACGAAGTGCAACAGTAGTACGTATATACACCACGATACATTGAAGCACGCGTCTCAACCAAATGCGGAAACCCCGGGCGTGTCGGGCGTGTCGACGCTACAAACAACCTATACATGATGCCTGGTACGGAGTATGACGCGAAATGTTTACGTACGAGGCACTATGGTATACTTCGTCTCCCCGAACGAAACAGTTGCCGGCAATCCACCATCACCTCCCCAACCAAAACAAATACCAGGTATCATGTTAAGTCCGGTATATAGAGTGATTACCCTCTAACTGGTATCTATCAGTACATACATTAATTAAGGCTAGGGGGTTTCCCTTATTTTTTTCGTTGCGGGGGCGTTTTTCGGTAGCCGTCTTGGGGTCAGATGGCGTCACACGCCGTGAAGCGACGAGATGCGTCTGTTGGATTTTTGGTTTGCTCCCCTTGTTTTTGTTTTTGTCGTTCGTTGCGTGCTTTCCGGGTTTTTTTTTCGCACACTACGTACAGATATTAGGCGACCAGCGAAAGAAGCTGCTGCATCTCCAATATGTGCGTTTCCTCATCATGCTGTCTGTCTGTCTGTCTGTCTGTCTGTCTGTCTGTCTGTCTGTCTGTCTGTCTGTCTGTCTGTCTGTCTGTCTGCCTGCCTGCCTGCTTGACTGTCGTTCCGCCACGAAAACCTCGAAAATGGTGTACTGTGTCCAGTTTTTCATCACGACCCACCCGGCCTCTCACCTGGACGGCTTGCACGTGATCTTCGGAGAGCTAGAGTCGGGCGCGGACACCCTGATCAAGATGTCCCAGGTAGAGACCGACGCAAAGGACGTGCCGATCTCCTTGCAGCGGGTCGTCATCGAAGATTGCGGGGAGGTCGTCGCTCCTCGTTCTTCCAAACACCATCACCATCACCACCATCGCGACGGTAGCGGCGGTAAGCTGCACCGCATGCCGTCGAGGGACGAAGCGGACGGGGGCGGTCACGGGAAGGGGGACGGGTCCCGCAAAAAGAAGAAAGGCGCCACTCCGCCCAAGGACAGGAAGCAGCTGAAGCGGGAGCGGAAGAAGGAGAAAAAGGCTGAGAAGAAGCGCGCCAAGAGGAGCAAGAGGGACGACGACCAGGAGGACGAAAATGGGGGGGGCGAGAGGCCCAGCATCACAAAGCGTCACCACAATGGTCGGGGCCGCGGTGACGAGCAGGATGACGGCGGGAGTTCCTCAGATTCCAGCAGCGAGTCTGACGCGGGTGACCGTAAGCGCCGCAGGCGCGAGAGCAAAAGCAAGCGTAAGGAGGCCAAGAAGAAGAGCAAGAAGGAAGCCAAACAGCGCAAGAAAGAAGGAGGAGGAGGAGGAGGAGGAGGAGGAGGAGGAGGAGGCAGCCGGAAGGGCGCCGTAGTCGAAAAGAGTGACGACGACGGCAGCAGTAGCAGTAGCAGCGGCGGCGGCAACAGCAACAGCGGCGGCAATGGTGGGGAGGGTCCGCAGAGAGGCGATCACCACGCCAACGGAAACAACAATGGCATCGCAGGGATCAAGAGGGGGGGGGGCGCTGCCCGGTCAGGGGCTTCGCATCATGCCAACGGCAGTGCTGCCGAGACGAGGCCGGCGTCCCCGTCGCCCAAGAAGGCGCGCCATGCCGTTAGCCGCAGCCGCAGCGGGAGCCCCCCTCGTCAGGACAAGAAGGCCGCCGCGGTGGTGGCGCCGGTCGCGGCAACGGAAGGCGACGATGAGACTGACGGCCGCACTCGCTACAAAGGACGCGGTGGGCGGGTCTACCGCACACCGTCGCCCGAGCGCCCCCCCCGGACTGACGTTGATCGCCGATCCGACCGACCCCGAGACGCTGGGCGTGGTGTAGGATACGGCGGAAGTGGTGGCGGCGGCGGCAGGGACCGTGACCGTGACCGGCGGGACCGCGACCACGACAGGACGGGATACAACCGGTACGACAACAGGGGGCGCGGCGATCAAGGGGGCAGCGACTACCGTCGCCGGGGCTACGCCACCGGGGGACAGAACTACGGCGCCCTGGCCGGCCCTCCTGTCCGGCGCCGCAGCAGGAGCAGGAGCAGGACGCGAGGAGGAGGAGGAGACGGGGGGTGGGGACGACAGCGCCGAGATTCCCGCAGCCGCTCACCCCCCTCGAGGAGGCGGCGATCGCCCCCCCCCCGCGGCGGCGGTGGTGGTGGTGGCAGACGGGGGTCTCGCAGTCGGTCGCCCCCCCGCAAGGCGAGGGATTCTCGCAGCCCCCTCCCGGCACGCACAGGAGGGCGGAGGCGCAGGTCTTCCTCCTCCCGTGGTAGGTCGTCGTCGCGCAGCACCGATGGGGGCGATAAGAAGAGGCGAAGGGGTTCAGACCGATCGGCATCGGCATCGGGGTCGGCATCGGGGTCGGGAAACGGCAGCCGCTCCCCTCTGTCCAGGAATGGGCGGGCGAGCAGCAGCAAGAGCAGGAGCAGGAGCAGGAGCAGGGGCATGGGAAGGCGCAAGAGCAAGAGCAAGAGCAAGAGCAGGAGCAGGAGCAGGAGCAGGGGCAGGGGCAAGGGCAGGAACAAGAGCAGGAGCAGGAGTCACAGCCGGCGGAGCAGTCGGAGCGGCGGTCGCAGCAGTAGCAGCGGCAGCGGCAGCGGCAGCGGCAGCGGCAGCGGCAGCGGCAGCGGCAGTGGTGGCGGCGACAGCGATTGAGCGGCGGGGGGGGGGGGGGGGTTGCGGCAGGTTTTCACTCGGAACACGGAGGTGTTTGCTGTCGGCGATGAGGTTGGCGATGAGGTGTTGCGACCGGGGGGGCTCGTGGTTGTTGTAGTACAGCGCGAGCTAAGGGCAAGCCTGAGAAGGAACTACTGCGTTTCGGGTGGGTGCGCAGGCGACGTTTAGGTCGATACCATGTGGCGGGGACTGGGGGGGGAAGGGAGAGGGGAGGCGGGGGGTTTGATGGGGTAGCCAAAAGGCAAGGCAAGCTAGGTAGATATTCGGGGACGCGATTTCTAGACAAAAAGAAGATGAAAAAAAATAATAACAGGCTTTTACGCTTCTAACGAGCGAGCGTTGCCAGCGGCAGATAGGCGTGTATTTCCAGATCGCCCGCTATATCTAGTTTACAGCATAGTATCGGCTCTTGGTTCAAACGTGGGTGGGTGCAATGTAGAATGCCGAGCTGTCTTTGCTCTTTTACAGACGGTTTGACGTTCTTCATAGGTTTTTCGTAGACGCTGCAGATACGAATTTCAGCACATGCTACTGAACAATCAAGAATGAAAATCTTGCAAACAACAAATGAGGAGCACATCGAGCGCCGGAGCTCTTTCGTGGCAAGGAAGGGAGGGGGGGAGGGAGGGAGGGAGGGAGGGAGGGCGTCCCAAAACGTGGCAGACGGTGCCGTCAAATCCAGCACAAGCGGGCACAGACGGATGATCTCTCGAACATTCGTTTCCTGCCCAATCATGCTCGACAAAAATGTACATGATCGTGATTGATAAACCTACTGCACTCGTTACAACAGCAGTCCACACGACGAGGCATTCATTGTCCGCCATGCCGGTCGCCCCGGTGGTTCAAGTGGTTAACCTCGAATTCTACTTGTTTGAGTCCTGGGTTCGAGCCCCAGGTGGGTCGGACTTTGACTTTATTTGCAAAAATAAAAAAGGATTCAATTGTTGAGAGCGCCTTGCAGCGTGGGTAGGCACAATTCGATGCGAGTCGACGAGGGAAGAAAATGCTGAAATCTTCTCGCGATAAAAATGAAGGCACGTACCGTAGCGGGAAGGGGGGAGAAGAGCCTGCTATGTGACCCCGGATCTGAGTTACGAGTTGGAAGGAGAGAGAGAAAAAGATGTGCGAAGATAATGAATGGGATGAGAAAAAAAAAAAAAAAAAAAATTCGTTCCGGAATGAAGCCCGAGGCAATCGTTAGAGTCCACACGACGTGACCTCGCTCAATGCTTCGTGCGAACGGACAAGGCTTGAAAGCGATAACCCCCTCTCTCTGCTGCTAACCGCGCAGATATTTTCGGCATCGCCAACAATCCTTCCTTAGCACCTGCAGGCGCCATCCGCAGTGACATGTTTGTTGCTTAATCTCGCGCTCCCAGCTGGATAAACAAAAGCAGTTCAAAAACATATATTCATGGTTCCGACCCTCTAAATACCACACGAGAAATACTCCACACCCCGGAGAGATCATGATCTATCTGTAGATCATCTAGTTCCTCGCCTGCCGTTATGATATGCTGTGCAGGATCTGCCTTGTAGGACAGATCGTACCCAAGAAACATGTGCTAATAGATCGTGCAGATTTTACTACTCCCACCAGGCAACATGAGCTACTGTACATGTAGATCATGCAATATCGGGAGTTGAACTGACTGCCTTGAAATACCTACTATTTATAATAGATCATGACGTGAGGATCGATGATCCAAGTACTAAAAAAAACACTACATGGAAAAGAAAGCATGTAAGAAGAGCGCGGATGGCGCAGTATCCCCAGGAATACCTTCCGTGCGATTTATAGAGCGGAGGCAGTGTGTTTTGAAGAAGCGTTCAGGCTGTCATAACTACTTCCAGGTATATTCCTGGGAACCATTGTACTTGCATGTAGAGGAGGTGTTGCTGGTGTGCTTGTGGAATCCAATTAATAGAGTCCGCGAGTTGCGGGAAGGCCAAACCCGTCGCGCGATGCGAACAGAGACAAGCACAGGGGGGGGGGAGAGAAGACACCTTAAAAAGATACCTGTGATGACCACGACTTGTTCGGAGTTCCGCCGTTCGTAAAAAATCCTGCGAGCTGGGCTTGGAGGTAAAAAATTGGATTCTTCCCTAACAATGGCGTCGGATTTTTGACGTGTCGCCTCTGACCTACCGGAAGGTATGTAAGGTATGTACCGGGCATACCGTACTGTAAACAGCATTGAGTTCGCACATGGGCGCGGTCGTTTGTGAGCGCTCGTCTTGTGATCGACAAAGGGAAAGCCGAACACTATGTTTTCGGAGGGCGCTCGACCAGATATTTACGGTAAATTACAGACCTGCGCTGCATCGTATAGGGAGATACACATTACGCTACTATTGATGACACATACAACATGCAACGTAGATACCTTGTATATGTAGACTCGAGAGAAAACTACATTACAATTTTTTTTCGTATATCAGGGTGTATGATTTGAGCATAGCATAACAGCCGTCCATCGATAGTGGACCGGCATCGATACGTACACATCCACCATGAGACTAACTGATGTGGACGAGAATTCACCCCCAGCAAAACCTTAACCAGCAGCTGCTGCATGGTACGTGAGGGGTCGTTCATGTTGGCGAGGAAATGACTGTTCCTCACGTTTATTTCGCGTACGCGTACGCATGACGTGATACGATATTGTGAGCATATTTAGCCCCATCAGCATATTCATTTTAGAATTAAAATCGGCCACAGGATTTTCACACCGGACCACCCCGTCGCTCAACACAAACCTTCCAACACATCATCTTCCTTCGTAACAGCAAGTCATCTGTCACCCATCAAAACAGCATCCCCTGAAGAGTAGAAAAGCTTACACAAAGCATAAAAGTGGAGCTCCCTTTTTCATGCCATGTACCTCAGATCGGCCAAAACAACTCCACCCGGCGCGGCGAATATATTCAATATGATACCCATAACAGCCCCCCCCCCCCCCCCCCCTCCGCGTTAGAGCGCGGGGCGGAGGGAAGATAAGCCTATACTGACTACTTACTGTAGAGCTGTATTTTTTTTTCTGTTCTCGCAAAGAAGGGGATGCCCTCAACACTTCCAACACGTGACCCTATTCAAGCTAACACGCAAACCGACAAAATCCTCTCAAGCGGAGGACGCTTCCACGTGACGCATTTCCCAAATGCATGTCGACGTTTTTCCCCACCAAAAAAAAAAGGAGGTGGAAAAACACCAACACCTACAACGCAAAGAGAAAACAAGAAACAAAAACACACGCACCACGTGTAAAAAAACGCAAATGTGACAATACAAAACCCTCACCACCCCCTCTCCCTCTGTCTCCTCTCCGCGCTGCCTTCCCCTGCCCTGTGCACCCGTCCGATCGACAACCGCGCAGCAAAATAAGCTATTTAAGCATTGCGCCGCCTGCCGGCTCTTGAAACCGAATGGGCCCTGAATATCTCTTCTACTTGTAACTGTACTCCTCTTCTGCCCTTGTTATCCGCGTCAGACTGTCTGAAATCAAGCTCAAACATTTTTTCCTTTTATTTTTTTCCTGATTTTCGATCGGTCACGCTCCTCTCCTCTCTTGTCCTCTTTTCACTTCACGGGGAGCTCACAACAAAAGCAGCGTCCCGTTTGATCAAACCACCCTTTTCCTTTCTTTCCAAAACGATCAGATACCAATTTTGTCACTGCTGTGCCGGTCGGCTCAAATAACTCAACCCTGGAGACACCGCAGATCACCAGATCACCACCGTCTCCACATCCAAACAAGCCTAATTCTCCTGGGCGCTTTCACAGATTATCTGCCGCTGCCGCTACCCCCGGCAGCTTCACCCGGCTGCCCTTTTCACTCTCGCACGCACGCACGCACGCACGAACATTCATTCACCTGCCCGAAGCCGAAGAAAAAGAATCAAAACGTCACGCTCAACTCCCCGCCCCCCCTCCCCGCCGAACAATCCACCACACGTGTTTCTTTTTCTCTCCCCTCTCCCCTGTCTCTCGCGTGCGGGGGGGGGGGGCAGCAGCCGTGCCCCATCTTTCATGTATTAGCCCCTCTCTCTTCTCTCCGATGAAAATAAGAAGACAAAAAAAAATGGTTACGTATAACAAAACACTTCGCGTTATACATTTATTTGACACAAACACCATCACGGGGGATGGAGCGGGCAACAAGGAAGAGGAAGCACACACCATACACCCACCGCGCTACGAGGAATCACCCGTCCCTCTGCAGACAATCTGCCTCTAGGGTAAAAGGTTTCAGGGAAGGGGGGGGGGGGGGGGGGGGGGGGGGCGATGCAGACGCCCAAAGGAATCGACACGCACTTTTAAATCAACAAAAACGATCATGCAAAAACGTAGCAAAACAAACAAATACCAGGTGCTATCAGTCCGACATGACACAGTCTGCGCAGGTACACCTGAAATATGGATTCTAGATGTGGGGGGGGGGGGGGGGGGGTAGGGGGGGGGGGAGAGGCCACCACATGGTAAGGAATGCCCCCCGTTCTTAAATCAACCATCGAAGCCGTCCAGAAAAAAAAAAAGCTACGCAAGACGTTCCGTAAGTAACTTCGTCGCGTGCCAAAGCCTCTCTCGACCGAATATGGTGGACGGCTATTAAAAAAACCCCACAAAGTATGGCTGTTCTTATAGATAGCTAACTCCCTTCGGTACAATAACATAGAACACAAAAAAAGGAGACGTCGCAGAAGGTCAAAGCCGTGCAGTTTTCAATATCAAATAACAGCGAGAGAGAGGCACGAACGCAATCCAAAACCAAAAACACACAAGGGGGGGGAAAAAAAGGTAAGACACAGAGGTAAAACCCACCCACCCAACCATCTACCCATCCATTACGCCCAACAGCTCGATCGATCACACACGGCAACACAAACAGCACACGCTCACCACGTACAAACGCTTAAAACAAACAGACCCCCGCCCCTTCCGTCCCTCCCTCTCCCTCTCCCTTCCCCGGACACTCAACACAAACGCCAAAATTTATCAGGGCCAGAGAGCTGAGCTGTTTCCTCGCGCCTATCAATCGAGACTCTCGAACAGGTATCGTCCGGATGACGTCGACCTCCTCTATCACCATCTCCTCCTCTACGAGCACTGTAGCCAACCACCACGCGTGCAGACGGAAGACCCCGTGACCTCATCGGTCACCCGTCGCGGCGCGTGACGAAGAGCTTTCCGGCAAGCCATGTCAAGTCGAACTGCACCGAGCGCACGGCGATGGTCACTCGCTGTGCCCTCCCCGACTGCGTCTCTTGGATTCTCAAGCCCATGAGGAACATCGCCTCGCACGCCAAGTTCCCATCTCTTGATGCCAGCAACCCGGTGGCCTGTAAAATAGAAACAGCGCAAGGAAAGGCATCCCCGTTCATGTAAATATTTTGTGTTTTCCATCCGATGTTAAGTATACCTGGTAAGCTTCCAACTTTGATTACTCACAAACACTCTCACTCCCAGAAAAGAAGAAAATCGAGGGAGCATCAACAGAAAGCAAACCTATTGGCCTACAGTGTACTACTGGATTACAGCAGTAGCTTCAACGTTGATCAGTCAAAAGCCATAACCCTCTTGCTCGAAAGAAGAAAAACGAGCGAAAAAAAACATTCCCGGAAAGGAAATACAAAAAAAAGGCACGCCAAAAAAGGTACGGTATTTTCATGACAGCATGATTCCGTGTGCCTCGTTGGAAAGTAGTACCAGGTACGTAGCTTTTTTTATTTTTTAATTTCTAGTATTAATAGTATACCAGGTACACGTATACACAGAGGTACACGAAAAAAGAGAAGACGGAGTCACAACGTGGTTGGATTTTTGGCAGAAATGAAAAAAAATGTCTTTCTTTCAGTTTTTTCACTTAATTTTAGTATACCCTCCCTATCTGGGGCAAAAAAAAGGTGCATGCGTAAAACGCTGACGTGATTATGTTTTTTCTCATGTTTTCCGGTGTTTTTCGTGCCTTTTCTTCTTCTGGATTCCGTGGGACAGCTGCTTTCGGCCCATGAGACACACCTACCCACTACCCACACACTTTTGCTCCACCAACAGCTCGGTCCCATGGCTTGCATCCCGACTGGTGGACCGCCACCTCCTTCTGTTGCAACACCTGCTATCGATCTTTCTTGCGAAGAGAGCAAACATATCGCCACAGCAGTAGTGGTCTTTCCGCGGGGGGCTTCCCATGCTACAGCCACCTCCTTCTACTGCTGTTGCTGCAATACGTGCTGCTGCAACACCTGCTACAGTCGATTTTCCATCCGAAGAAAGCAACTATATCGCCACAGCAGTCATCTTTTGGCGGGGGCTTCTCATTTTACAGCAGCAGCAGCAGTCATCATCCCCGGTTGGACATCGACACACACGTGAAGGTGAACGTCGCTGCAACTTTCGGTCGGAAGATGTCCCCGGTTTGGGCCTACTTCACGAAGTTTTCACCGGCGGTTCTGTCCGGGCCGAACCAGGGTAAGAACGTCAAATGCCACCTGCGTCCCGGAGACGGCGATTATGCCATTATATATCATAGGAGTGTCCCCTGTACACCCACTATTAGTAGCGTATCAAGGCTTTGATCCGACATTAATCTTGCACAAGGCATCATATTATGTAAAATATCTTTGCACCCGAGGCTTTTGCGATTTGCCAGAAACGCCTGGTACGAACGCGGCTATTTCTGCAGGACATCGACCCAGGCACACCAGAAACAGTTGGAGTATAGAAGGAGCACGCCACACATCTAATGGGCCCGGCCCCGGCCCGTCAAAACATGTGGCCCGCCGCCTCATGGGCAGGGTAGGGTGAGCGCCGTAGTCAGTGTTGTGAACCGAAAATGAAAAATGTCTCGGCCGGTTTTCGGTTTCATATCGAAAATTCGGTCGGTTTCGGTCGGTTTCGGTCGGTTTTCATCTAAAAACCGAAACTGAAGTCGAACCGACCACTTCTCGGTCCGTTTGTCCGACGGTTTTGCCGCGAAATCGGCAAAATGGTAAACTTTTGAAGGGTTCGGTGTCAATATGTTGGTGTCATATGACATTATCGTGTGGTGTGTCCTGGTATGACGTGGCCAGGGTTGTGAACCGACTCACTCGGAAAATGGCTCGGCCGGTTGTTCGTTTCTTTTGCCGAAAGTGTCGGTTGGTTTCGGTCGGGTTTTCGGGGTTTCCATACAGATGTGTTAGAGTTATTGGCGTAGGGGACAGGGGAAAAAAGGCCGAAAAAAAACTGCTGAGACCTGTGCGAATGGAAACGCGAAGTCCGGAAGTTGTCTTTCAAAATTGTGTTTTCAAAGACCAGCCGAAAATTGCCTCCTACCGCCGCTGTGGGAAAAAAGAGAACAAACGTTTGGTATTTTTATTTTCTACAAGGCGCTTCGCTCCGCGTGCGGCCTACGCCGCCCGCTACGCTCGCTCTGGAAGAAAAAGTACATGTCGAATTACGCGAAGCGGACAGAAGGTCGATGATTGAACATATGTTTTTATGAATGTTGTATAGTTGCAAATTGACGACTTGATAATGCCAAGAGTCACATGCCGTACGTACTGGTACGTACATACCCCAGGTAGGGCTCTGACTTTCTTCTTTCGATATGCTGTATGATATGTACCTGATATGCACGCACGAGAAAGCACAGCATGGCACAGCGGCACAGCACAGCAGCACTGCAAACACTATGGAAACGAAACCGAAAAATTCGGAAAGAGAAAAAAATCCCCGTCCCCTCTCATGTAATAATTGTCTGCCCCTGGAACACCTTGCACCAACCAGTCAAAGAAGAAAAAAAACAAAAAAAATGAACAGCAGAGCTTCTCTCTCAGCCTCGTACGCCGCCCGCCCCTCTCTCGACCAACTCGCCACCGATTCGGTCCGTGTAAAGCTTTCCTCCCTCTCTGTCACAGTGATCCCCGTTGCCCGCCCCGCGTGAAGCCCGGTGCTCACCACCGTGACCCTCGTTCGCCAGCTCGACGATGTCGATAGTCACAGACGGACGTTCGCCTCTTTGTATAGTTCAGTATGGTTGCAAAAATAAGCACCCCTTGAATGTTAGCTTGCAATCCCGAAAGTCCCTTATGGACTCGAACATACTCAGTCTAATTTTTCAGATGGATGCAAGACAGAGCTCATTCATGCTTCCCTTGTGTCTCGAGGCACACACGACACCTAGCCACGTCAACCGCGACCGCACTCCTAGCAACCCCCCCTCTACCCGCCAGCGTCCGCCGACACTCGCGACGGCGCCGGGCTCGCCCGCGTCACCGTGCTCCGACTACACGCACGCACACGAAACGGAACAAGAAAAAAGGAAAAAAAACTGAAAGTGCAAAAGAAATTTCAACCAGCCCGTGAAAAAAAGCGAAAGAGAGCCTCCCAAACCGCTGAAAAAACAAAATCGACGTTTTCTTTTTCAGAGATTTTTTTTCTATTGTTCCGGGAAAAAAAGTGTGGCACGAGAAGCAAGCACGCAAAGAAAGCAAAAAACGCGAAGAAAGCAAGGATCGTAGAAGCGACAAAAAACCGTGGGAGACTCGCTGAGCGTGAGGCAGGTGCTTATGATCAAGCGATTTTTGGAAAAGGGTAACTTTAAGTATGTGTAGTTTCAATGGCTGCAGGCGGCGCAATTTATTTTTTCTCGTTGCAATTTGTCAACACGCTGATAGAAATCAGCTCGTGCGACGATCGACGCTTGATCTCAGCACAGATTCAGCCCACGGCCAACCCACTCGGTGTCCGGCAAGACCAACGAAATTAGATGACGGCCTCATAGATATCAGGCGGATCCATGGTCTACGGGGCGAGAGCTTACCGGCAGCGTCCTAAGGTATCCTCCCAAACCTGAAAAAAAAACTATTTTTTGCCATTCGAGACGGATGGAGAATTTTTGTCTTCTGTTTTGTGCACACCAGCGGCCAATTGTTTTTTCATCATACGCCTGGTCAGCTCCCGCCACATGACACCGGCCATGGTTAGAAGACGGTGACCCTAGGGTGGGTCGGAGCCTCTAACGAGCGCGCTCCGCTCAGAATTCATGACGCAGCCGTTGTTTTCGTCGATCAACGTCTGACGAGGACTCGGAATCTCGCAGCTTCGAACCAACTATACGCCTGAGTTTTTTCTCAAGCCGATGTTGGCCCAACATTGGGCCCCAGATTTGTTTTTTTCAGGCTTTTCCAAAAGTTTGAACTTTTTTTTTCTAAACGCGCCCATGGGAAGCGTGTTCCATTTTTTTTGGTGGGTATATTTGTGAACTTCAAAAAAAATATCGAACCTTCGCTTTCTCGACAAACAAAAAAATCGGTTTTCGGTCGACAAAAAATTGACAGAAGCGGCTTTCGGTTCTCAATCCTGGCCGATAGTCTCATGGGCAGGGGCAGAGGCCCGGCCCGTCAAAGCACGTGGGCCTCCTCATAAGCAGAGCGGAGCGGCCCCCATAGAGCCCACATCTCATGGGAGACGGTCCAGCCTGGCACATCAAACTTCAACATGATGGACCACGGCCCGCCCCGGCCCATCAAATTTTCAGAGGATGGGTCGCGGCCCGGCTCGGCCCTTCAGTTTTTCAGAGAATGAGACGCAGCTCGACCCAGCTCACGGCATTTTCAAAGTTTCACGGTCCGGCCCGTCACAATTTTCATATCGCCCCGGCCCGGCCCGGACCAACGGCCAATGCCGAGCCTTGCTTTCATGTTTTTAATATTATTAATAATCGTTTTTCGTACCGGTAGTTGGTTGTTGGTTGGGCACACGCATGCTTGTGAAAATCTGTCGAAACGTCGGGAGACGATACGTACCCCTTTCTCTGGTGAAAACAAGGTATGATAGTATCACAGTATCATAATCTTCCAGCAGCGGGAGACCTCACGCGCGATGAGAGCTCATCGTGGATCCTGGAAGAAAAGACTATTGATAACAGAGCCATGCATGCATGCACCCATGTCTCTTCTTTACACATGTGGCCTATATACGTACTATACGTAGAAAAAACTTGCCCACGGGTGTGTATCATACGGTACATTATCCCTGGTACCAGGTACGTATACGGCACTCGAGCGCTAGAGGCTACGGTATCGGTATTCGGGAAATAGGGGAAAGCGAAGCCCACTTTTTGGCATCCACGTTCCAAGTTCTCTGATCCATTTGTCAAAAACCTGGGTATACAACATGTACGATACCGGTAATACTAACTAAGTAAGAGGCGCAGTCGTGTGATGATCCCCTGGACAAAGAGTCCTCGATCTGGAGATATCACTTACCAGGTACCAGGAATTGATTATTATTAAGCATGTGAGACCATGCACTGGCGAACGACAACAAAATGAAGCGGTCCTACTCGTGACAACGACAGCCGAAAGCATTCAGGAATATTACAGCAATACGGCGGTATCTATTATATGGGTTGCGTATAGGGATATAGGTATGATATAATACGAGGTACGTACAATATGACATGTACCAGGTATGTAAATAGTTAGTCGTACATTTCTGTGTAATACAGCGTTCATATAAATACTTTGAACTTTTTTTCCCCCCCCCCTTTTGCCCTACTCCCGCTCCCTCCCAGTACTAAACTCAAGTCCGGGTCACATAGCGCGCGCTCTTCCCCCCTCCCCAGTAGAAAGAACGGCGTAATGTGAAGAACACAAACACTACGGTCCGTGCCTTGATTTTTATCGCGGAAATAATTCAGCGTTTTCTCCCCTCGTCGACTCACATCGGATTTTGCAAACTCACGCTACTCGTATAACACGTGCATTACAGGTTAATTAATACCTTGGGGGCGTTTTCTGCAATTGTTTTCACCAGAGAAAAATCCGCCTTGGCTGGACTCGAAAGCATTACCCACCTGACCTTGCGGTTTGAGTAGTCACGAGTCCCGAGGGCTACAAGTGTGTGTGTGTTCTTCACATTAAACCGTTCTTTCTACCCGTCGTCATCCCAGTACAACCAGTGTCCGTGCCGATTCTTCAATCCTACGAGTAGAGAGATACATGTTCTGTGGTCAAAAAGCGCGACAGAGATACTACGTTGCCACGTACCAGGTACCAGGTATGCAGTAAGCACAGCAGTCGGCAATGCGATGCCATGTCATCATACTGGATAGAACAGGCACGACACGACATACACATTCTATGAAATAGAGAAAGGAAAGGGAACGAAGAAAAAATGAGGATTAGACAAAAACCATTTCGTAACCGTCGTACACATCGAAGGAGTGAAAGAGTATGATATCATGTGAAGCAAAATAACCATGGAACGGATCATGAAATCGTAAAGCATGATGCTCCTGCGCCCTGCACACAGGGCGTCCGATACCAACAACAACGTATGTTTATGCGTATCCTCGTATTGTCTCGTGTTCTCTCGAGATGTTCCGAGTTCTGAAAACAAAAACGCTGGGGCGAAGCCGTAGTCCTTCTGCTGCTGTACTCCGCCTGCGCCTGCCGTCGTGTGAATAGTGAATAGTGGTATGTACATACCAGGTACCAGGTACCAGGTATACTTACAAAAACAAAAAACAACAGCTATGAGATCGAGGATTTTGGTCGAAATTCATCTTTGCGACGAATATTACCAGAGGATGTAGTCTTTCCTAAGACCATCTCTTATGGAAGTTTCTCGAAAATTAACGAGTTTTTCGAGCCTCACAACCAGACGTGACTTTTTCAGATCACAGCCTTATCATGAATCATTTCTTCATTTCTTTCTACTACAGTACTGCTGTAGATTGTTTTCGGACAGCAAGTTGTGACAAGAAAATGACCAACAGCAGCAGCAGCACGAGGAAGACGGTGGTCGTAAATACTCGTACGCGAAAGAAAGCGCCTCCCGAGATATTTCGTTTCCTCCTGGACTACGGGCGGTCGAGGTGTTCGTCGCACCGGAACAGGCAGCGCAGAAGCATTGTATTCGGCGGTGGTCGGGACGAGGGAAAACACGACATGTATGTACGCTTCACGCCATCACAGGAGGCGTGTCGTACGTACACAGATGTTTTATTTTCTTCCCTCCCTGCCTGTGTTCCTCGTTCATCAGCCAACCCATCTCCCAGTAATCGACAGCTGACCAGACAAGTTTCCTCGCTGCCTGCTGTTGTTGTCTTCACATTAAATCGTCCTTTCTACCCAGCTTCTTCAGTACACCCAGTGTCCCTCCTGATTCCCTATCCTAGAGATACTGATTCTGTGGTCACAGACTATGCAGACAGAAGACCAAAAAATAACACAAAATCGCAAATTCAAGTGTCAAGCAAGTGAAATGTCAGCGTACCGGGTACGAGAACACAACAACACAAGCAAGACCGGAAAAATATGAATAAGAACAAGAAGACAATAAAACCAAAAAAAAAAGAAAAATCTGAAATGAAAAAAAAAATAGTGCCTCGTTCATCAACCAACCAACCAACCAACACATCTCCCAGACATGGACTGCCCTCGTTCTTGACGAGAGAAGTTGTGGTTGCGCTTGGAGAATGCCGCAGTCAGTCGCAACTGCAGGGAGAGCGTCAAGGCTCTCATGGCCTACAAAACCGCATCCCGATACAGATGCGGCTTGCTGCACTCAACTGCTGTTTTCGGTACATTTGAAGGCTTCTTACCTCCCACGGTGCTAGGAAACCCGTGACGATGCAAATCCAATCGCCAGTTTCGGTCGCGATGTTCGCCGAGACCGGAGCCCCATTTTGGATTGGATGCCGTCCCGAAACTGATATCCAAAGAAAATAGACGGAAAAATCACCACTTTCGGGTCCTTAAGGTTGACCATTATTTTTGATCCCCAAATACGTTTGTCTTCGGTTTTCAAATACGTTGCGTAAGAGATGGCCTGAGTCTACTGCTGCTGCTGCCGCTGTGGTCTACGATACAGATGGACACGCTCCAACTCGAGGTCACGAAGGACAGGAGAATGCGCCTGAAAACACATTTATCGGCCCGGACTAGCTTTCAACTTTTAATGGTGTTGGTGCGTACGGAACGTTCCGGCTACTATATATCAACAGTCGGAAGGTCGTTTTTTTTGTTTCGTTTTCTCTATTTCAATGCATATATCTGGATTGCGTGTGCATGTTGCTCCTACTGTCTCCAGTCAGTACGATGGCATGGCATTGCATTGTCTACTATCATTACTGCGCTTATTATTATTTTTATTTTTTTTGCTCATCCCATTTATTATCTTCGCACATCTTCTCCTCTCTCTCCTTCCAACTCGTAACTCAGATCCGGGGTCACATAGCAGGCTCTTCTACCCCCTTCCCGCTACGGTACGTGCCTTCATTTTTATCGCGAGAAGGTTTCAGCCTTTTCTTCCCTCGTCGACTCGCATCGAATTGTGCCTACCCACGCTGCAAGGCGCTCTCAACAATTGCATCCTTTTGACTACGATGTACTATTAATAGTACGAGTACCAGGCATCTCCGTGCCGTGGTTTTGTGACAGCAGAGCTCGGTATCTCTCCTATATAATAACTGATAATAGCAAGATGAAGAATCGGAACGGACACTGGGTGTGCTGGATGTCGACGGGTAGAAAGAAGAACGGTTTCATGTGAGAACACACAAAACAGCAATGAAACATAAATATACGAATAGAACACGCTTGTCTGTGTTGTACATATTGTACAGTAATAGGACAACCCATTAATAGAAGGGACCAGCTTTGGCTGGCCTTCCCCGCTCGCTTGTCACCAGTAGTATTAGTAGCTCTTACTATTAATATCAACACCTGGAATCACGATCTATCGTACCAGTACGAACATGAAAAAAAAAACAAAAAAAACGAACGACTGCAGAGTACCAGTCAAATATATATTTACGATCAGACTGATAGAAAAAATGGTGAATATCACAAGATGCACTGGCAATAACCGGTGACCTTTTCAGGACCCCGATACACCCACGGCAGTAAAATGGCATATTCGCCCAAATCAACCGTAAAAGAAAACGCTGCAGTACGTACGGTTGTACACCAGGGCACAGGGCAGATATGCGAAACGAGTGGTATGATACACTTCTGCACGGCGGGGCGGTACTGCTGTCTGTACAGCTCCCCACATTGCAGGTCGGACTTCGGACACACACCCCGCCCTGCCCCCGGCAGCAGCTACTATAGGGGGCCTCTTCGTGCAGCTGGCGTAAATCTGCCCGTTCAGGCAAAACTTCCTCGGACGTGTCTGAATGAAATTCTGCTGTGTGCGTCAGCTTTTGTCACGAAGCGGGAACGTTTTTTCTTCCCGGTGATACTACTTCCGGCCTTTGGCTGGCGGCGGCCACCACCCCGACCAAGAACTCAAAACACTCAAAACGCTCAAACCCTAACGAGAGGCCTGTTTGGTTGGTGTGTCAGCTGGTCGCTGTGCTTGGAAATCGGAAAGGCTTTGCTGTTCGGGCATATCTAAGGAAGTTCGCCTGAACGGGCAGACCTACGCGAGATCTTGTTTGTGTCGTCGATGCTGTAGTCGTTAGACATTTTCGTACCGTAGACTTTACAGCTATTATTACTACTGTACCAGAGGTAGAGATGCCTACAATATGTATATATGAAATGCACTTTTTCTGCGAAACACAAAACGTTTCTCTTCGGGCCGCCGGTCCTCTCTCGCACTTTCGGCTACGTGGCACGCAGGGGGGCCACGTGTACAGCGTACAGCACAGCGCAGATGCGAGCCCCGGCCGAGGTCCGTGGCGCGCGCTCTGGGCCTTTCAAAGTCGCGAATTATGGCAAGTAACTACGGGGAGGCAATCTGACGTGCTAAAGCCGAGCAGGACAATGGAAACCCTACTTTGAAAAATATGTTTTTCTTCTGCTGCTATATGCCAGGTATATATATCATGTCTGGTCACACCGTCCCTAAAGCTCTCTACAACGAGGCAGCCAGAGATTAGAAGCGCTCGCAAATCAAGCTCTTCTTTTTTGTGACAGCCACGGACAGCGCGTATGTGTGTGTGCGTGTGTGGGCCGCGATTCCTGTCGACCTAACCTGTCGACCTACAAATAGGAAGGTAGGAACAAACACACGAGTATATTGGATGCTGGGCAGGGGGCAGGACGACGAGAAACCACACTTGCTCGGTATTTCAAAAGCAACCGCGCAGTCACGGCACTCACTACAACATCAGGAGCGACCGGTACAACAGCAGTATTCGGATATATGTGCGTGCAGTCTTGTCACACAGCAGCATACATCAGTACTCGGGAGTAAATAATGGCGCCTCATGAGTATGCTGCTCCGTCTTTTCATCTTGGAACTCCCTCGGGAATTCAAGTCAACTACATTCCCAAGAGGAACCTTACACCAGTACATAATATACACCAGGTACACAACTATCAAGACAAAATAAAGCATACCAGTCAGATTGGTAACCATCTCGCGGCTCGCTCGGCGCGGCCGGCGCGACCATTCGGTCAATAAACCTCGTGTCCGTGAGAAAAAACACGTTTTTACTCACAGAGAGCCACGGGCCTACACAGCGGTACGCTGTGCATTGTGCAAGGTGGGTGAAGAAGGGAGGTTTCGCAAGCGCACAAAAAGCTGCCCGCGAGGCGATAACCACTGTAGTAGCAAATTGCTGCACTCTGTTGAAAAAAACAAAAAACTACTATTAATATTAATAGGTACCTGGTACCAGGTACCCACCAGTCAATAAATAGGTTAAACATAACGGCTGTACCTTGATATCTACAATTGTGTTTTCAGTACAACGCAGCACGTCGTGTGATTAGTGAGATTGGTGTCAAGCTCCCCCTAAAGAGTGAAAAAGTGAAAAATGTCCAGAAAAAAAGAAAAACAAAACATATTAAAAAACTTCGTCCAGAATATAAAAATAGACATAGTCGTGCGTATTATACCACGATTATCACAACACGTATACGGTACGAGGTAGTATGCTCTTCGCACGAGCAAATTATAAAGACAGACAATTCAGTAGAAAAGGTGGAAGGTGGCTTCGCCCTTCGGTCGCCGTCCCTCGACCCTCGACAGCAAGTCTACCGGGTGCATGGTCGTAGGGACTTTTTCTTGCATGAAAAATTGATCAGCGGAAAGCGCGAAAGCGTGAGTTACTACTGCTGTATTATAGCTACATTCGATGAAAATCGACTAGTGGTTTCCCTATGCGCGACAAAAAATGAGGGCACGTACCGGGGGGGAGAGGGGACGACACCGTTGACCACGGTTTGTCCAGGAGAAGACCGCTGAGGGCAAAACCTCCTACTGGTACGATTTCACCCCTTTAGCACCGCAGTCCCGTTTTGGGGACAAACTACTTGAAATTTGACTGGTTTGTCCCCAAAACGGGACGGCGGTTCTGAAGGGGTTAATGTGGAAAGGAAAAGTGATGACTAAAAATAAAAAATAAAATAAAAAAGACTCGACCGGCGCCCTTATCCCACGCGCGTCCGGAACAGACCAGATATTTTGGTGGAGGAACCAAGACACGTGTAACTTGTAACCGATGTGGTAGGAAAAACAGAAGTTTCACCGATGAAAAAGATCGTAAACCTCGTCGAAGGATAAGGATTCCTTCGCTTCGATAAAAACGTGACAAAGTTTTCGGGGGCTTTGTTTTTCTTGTCTTCCTCCTTCTGCCGCCCCTTTCTACTGACTTTTGAATGGCACTGCTGTGAATTGCGAGCGAACGCGATTTTTTTAATTTTGACGACGCCAAAAAATGGTGTACACGACAAAAAGCCTGAAGCCCCCGCCGTGACGTTTGGAAATATATGGTGAGGCGTTTTCTGAAAATAAAACAGGAGATTTTGTGTCCCCGGGTATTGAAAAACACGAGCAAGAGCAAGGGGCAGCTATTAAGAGCTATCTGTCAAACGACAATCAGCTGAACAGCACCACCGCCGCTGCGCGCCCTGAGCCGCGAATTGGAAACATCGGAACTGCGTTTCTGGGCTTCGTCCTTTTGGTGTGCTTTTCGTTGTACCACTACTACGCCATGACGAGATAGCTACATCTCGGCGGCCTCGACCCAAATACTGCTGTCGAAAGTACAGCTACAGCTGCACAACACGTTTTTCCTTACTATCCCACCAAAGCACAGAAAGATGACGACGTTTATAAATATCCCGTTGCGCGAGTTCCTTGCGACATCAATACCAGTACTACAGCTGTAGCTTATTAATATGAATCGATCATGTTTGCAGCTGAAAGTTTGTGCATGCCGCCGTCTGCATTTTTTCTTTTTCCTTCTTTCTTTTTTCTTCTCGCTCGCGTGTTGTCTCCGGCCTTCTTTCCTCTCTGCCCCCAACTCTGTGTATTAATATTAATAGTCGTAACGTCGTAACTCAGACCCGGGGTCACAAAGTATGATGGGCTCTCCTCCCCCCTCCCCACTACGGTTCGCGCCTTGGAAGGCGTTTTTGATCGCGCAAATACTTCAGCCCATCCTTCCCCCGTCGCCTCGCGTCTGATTGACGCGAAAGACAACTACGATGATAATGAATTTGCATTATACCCTATTTTCTTCCTTGATTGTGCTTGGTATGTAACAGGTATGATACAACTTCGACCATCGCCTGATACTGCTGCTTCAGCCGTGGAACCAACGGAGTCAGAAAACAAGAAAAATACGAGTCCGTCTAGATTACTATTAATATTAATATTGCTACGAGGATTAATAGCGTGTGTATGTCGTGTATAATCATGGCATATTGCACTGCTGCCTACTCTCTGCGCAATGCATTACAGTTTTTAAGTACAATGTGCCTGTAGTACATACGTATCTCTTCTGTGTCGTGGTTTCGTGATCACAGAACACGAATCTTTGCCGTAGGATGAAGAATCAACACAGACACTGGGTGTCTGGGTGTGCTGGTAGAAAAAATGGTACGGTATAATGTGAAGGAACAGACACATATGAATACATGGACTTACTATTAATATTAACCATGTACTCGTACTGCTGTGCTTTCAACCCTTTAAGGACCGCAGTCCCGTTTTGGGGGCAAAACACTTGAAATAAATGGGGTTTGTCCCCATGACCGGACTGCAGTACTAAAGGGGTTAAAAACTGCCGCTGCCGTTGGTGTCATGCTCCTGTTGTAGCGCATGGCAGAAACGCAGGCTGGCGTAGACTACTTTTTTCTTTTTTTTTTCTTCTTTTTCTCTTTCGATTTGTCTACCTTGTTTTTGTCTTCTCTTTGATTGTTTCTTTTCGTTTCACTATTTCATAGATTGCGTATGTCGTGCCTGTCGTATCTAGTATGATGACATGGCTTTGCATCGCCCACTGCAGTGCATACTGCACACGTGGCAACGTAGTATCTCTGTGGCGTAGCTTTGTGACAACAGAACTTGTATCTCTTCTAGGATTGAAGAATCGGCACGGACACTGGTTGTGCTGGATGTCGACGGGTAGAAAGAACGGTTTAATGTGAAGAACACACACACACACCCGTCGACATCCAGCACAACCAGTGTCCGTGCCGATTCTTCAATCCTAGAAGAGATACAAGTTCTGTGGTCACAAAGCTACGCCACAGAGATACTACGTTGCCACGTGTGCAGTGTGCACTGCAGTGGGTAATGCAAAGCCATGTCACTAGATACGACAGGCACGACATACGCAATCTATGAAATAGTGAAACGAAAAGAAACAATCAAAGAGAAAACAAAAACAAGGTAGACAAATCGAAAGAACGGTTTAATGTGAAGAAAACACACACGAGTACAAACTACCTGGTACAGTATAATGGGCTAAGGTATACATATGCCATTTGAGCCATTGATAGGTACACTACATTTTGCACTCGGGAAAAGGCTTCCTGGAGCTCTCTGATTGGCCAGCGCGCGATCGTACCTATCGTTTGAAAGCTTCCAAATTCACCTCTGTGTCTACGTGTCTACTCAAGTTGGGTTTCACCTATTTTTTGCTTCAATTGTACCTGTAAATGCTCAAACCTGTACACACACCAAGGGCGTACAAGGTAGTTCCAAGGCAAAAAAGGCTTCCTACCAATAATATTTTTAAATCAGGAAGGTTACTGAGTGGGCGGTACACTGCTGTGTAGCAATACACATCCATCCCCTCGCATGCAAAAGGGGTTTTCGCATCATGTTCGGTGTTTTTCGTTGTTGCCGGTTCGTCCAGGGCGCCGACGGCCCTGTGGCCGTATTTAGTTCAGTCATCCCAGAAAAGGATCAATTCACATCTACCCAACGTAGACACAGCAGAGAACCTTGAACCTTGACAGTTCTTCAGCCAACAATAGGTGCAATCTAGCGCTGGCCAAACAGACGACAGAAGGAGTCAAGACGCCCTTCCCGGGTGAAGAATGTATATAGTGTACCTATAAATGAACCAAAAGGCACGGTATACCTTGTTTTGGCTTTCACCCTATCTACATAATTGATTGTGACAGGTTGGTCAGAGTTGAATCTGCTTCGGAGACCGGAGATGGGCGGAGACCGGACACACATAAATAAAATAAAAACAGACATGGATGCTTGGGCACCTTGCCTCGTATCCTGTTTACAAAAAGCAGTATATTGGTATCATTAAATAGGTGATCTACTGTTTGCTGCACGAACACCATTATTATTACGTATATATTATCATACGTGCATACACACTTCTTACGATGTACTTACTGTTGTACGTACATATCATACGTGAAAACTGAAAAGTATACCTGGAAATATACCAAGTATGCATGTACGATACTGATACGTCGTCCAGGTATACGATATTCATATACGTATACCAGGTACGTACGTAGACGAAGGAAGAGAGAAACGAGCGAAGAGTTGGTTGTCATGTTTTTTTCTGCACGTTTGATCATACATGGAGCAAGCAGCATCAGGTACCAAGTTGATATGTTAAATCTGTCGATGTACTCTGCTGATACGCGTTCCTTGGGCCGGAAGGGCGGGACCGCTTTTGTTCTTGCCGCGTACCAGATAATTCAAGATAATTTGGAAACACCAAAAGAAGCAAATGGTGGGTGCAGGCGACCAACCTAGAAAGACTCAGACGCCCCTCGGGGTACCGGAGAGCTACGAGGGTTGCCCATTGATTGATTAATTGTCGCATGGACCGCTAGAGTGATGGTTAACGACGACTAAGTGATAGCCCTGTATGGTGCTGTTGACGGTGTCCGCCCAAGGCGGGTGAACCTTGGGGTTTCTGTTCCCCCCCCCTCCTCCCTCCTTCTCTTCTTCAGATTCAATTTTACCACGGGCGTGAAAAAATGAGTTTCACGTTTCACTTGCATACTCACTCGTAAAAGGGCATGAATCAAGGGCATCAGTTCGCGAGAATATATCTTTTAGCCGAGTCGTTACGGTCAGATGGGCCCTCGGTCCTCGGCCCTAGGCCACAGCCAACGCGGACGAGGGTAAAAAGATTGACAGAAAAATCGGCATCCACCTGCGCAACGGCTAGGCTCTGCGCAAATGCCTACTTGGGAGGGACTTTTCCTGATGAAAATGAAAACCCTCACACAAGGGCAGAGCAGAAACAGCAGCGGCGGCAGCAGCGGCAAGCTAGACAGAGGGGAAAAAGTATCAAAAGGACTCGACACCACCACCCACCACACGCAGGTACATGTTACAACTGCCTCAATGACCAAAACCACGTTGTATTTTTTTAGACTCACAGCCTCGACATCGCCGGTCTTCGGGTTGATCACAGCAGAGCCCACGGTGTGGATCTGATCCAGAACCTCGGCGACGGCCGCGGGTACTTGAATTCCGGCGACGGCCTGAGGTCGTCGCCCGAAAAATAAAGGCGGAGACACACAGCGACCAGCAGCAGCAGCAACAGCAGCAGCAGCAGCAGCAAATAGCAGCAGCTCTCGGTGTTAGGAACAAGGAAACAGAGGAATCATCCTTCCCTCGATCAAGTCGCGCAGGAATCTACTTCGATGTGTGGTGACTGGTGACAACAAAATATTGAACGGCAAGCGTATAGGAACAAGGACTGGCCTCGGATGGTGGCACAATAATTTCCAAGCAAGGAACGAATCTACGAGGCTACAGACAGGCAGTCCCAAAATTTTGCCTCTCCAGTCCGTGTCTCTTCTTCTTTTTCCCTTCGGAACTCTATAACTCTATATCTGCTAGACTCTCACCATCAGGGGTGCGTGTTGAATGCGTTGGAAGAGCGCGCGTCCGGTGGTTTACCGGCGCCCGCGTCCCGACGCTCTCACGACGGATGCTTTCTCTCGCTGCCCTGGCTCGCTTCTGCTATCTCGCATGTGGGGCGAAATTATTGCCGTGGAGTGTGCCACAGAGGCTACCAGCTGATTCTTTGGCGCTGCTACTTCTAATGCAAGTAATCCAGCTCCGAAAAAAATCCGATGATTCGATTATTTCGTGCCACTCCGAGTCTCCGCGTAAAACTCGCCTCTTCCAAATCTGCAAACCCTCGGATTCAGCGCCAAGCACCAAAAAACACTAATATGCGAAATATTGTTGACACCACTGTCTGTCTCCTCTGGTGCTGTGTGAGAAGGATGTGTGTGCCAACGATGAGAGGGACCCTTTCCAGGCGGAGGTGGGCGTTGCCAACGCTGGCGACGTTCATTGCGCTCCTCCGTGTGTGCGATTCGTTCGTCTTTCCCGGCGCCGCGGCCACCCTCCGTCAGTATCATGATCCACCTATAGCATCAGCGGGAACTCTGGAGTCAGGGTGGCACTCGACCGCACGTAGCAGATCTGCACCCGCATCCACCCCCGTCTCACACTCAGCTGCACCATGCCGTGCAAGCGTGGCAACGGTGAAGAGAAGCAGGGTGCAGATGACTGGCGCGAAGGGGGCAGCAGCAGCGGCTGCAGAGATCGACGAAGACGAAAGGGTGCAGGCAGAGAAGTTGAAGACCAAGAATGACCAGGAGTGGCAGTTCTTTGACACGTCACGGGTCAACGTTAAGGCTGGGATGGGCGGCAACGGGTGAGTCGACCCCAGTCAGTTTCCGTCAGGAAGGCTTCCCGTCTTGTTTCTCTGTGATTAGTGATTAGCCCTTACGCCCACTTCCCTTCCTGTCCCGTCTTGGGCTCGGTTGAAGTCGACCTCGATCAGTTTCCAATTACTTTTTTTTACTGGTGGCGGTGTGGGTTTGACAGTTGACGCGCAAAAAACGTTGGAAAACGCACTACACCCCGCGCACACCGCACACAGCCCACAGCATCCCCAGACGAGTAGCAACAGGTACTAGCAAGGGTGGAGCGGTAATTTGGTGGGATGGGCGACGTTTTGACGTTGTACTGCTGTCCCAGGTACAGCAGTATCAGGGGTCAGGGGGCGGTGGAGATACTGCCTGTCCTGTCTGCAGCGATGAACTCGCTCATACACTTGATCAACCCAGTCACAGCAGTATCAACAGCTTTGTCTCGTAGCCATCTCGCTCCCACAGACAAGCGCCCGAAGACGGCGAAGTCCTGCAGCAGCGTCTCTCGTGGTGTGAATCACACCATAGGCTAGTCAAATTCCGTCGCTGTAGCCCTCACGGCCCTCGAGACCATGGCTGCAACCCTCACTGGCCTCGAGACAGTCAACCTCTGACCCGCGCCCTAAACGCAAGGCCTGAAACCTGATTAAATATCGCCTCGGCAGTCGTCGCTAATTAATCTATTTATAGGGGAAAATAGACTATTAATAAAAATGTTACCCAAACTCCACCAGAGTACGAGTATTAACTCGAATTCCACCACATTCTCCCCCGCTAAATCTGCCTTATCTCTTCTTCGAGTAAGTCAGGATTCCCGATGAGACTGTGTGTTTTCTAAGAGAGTGAGTTTGACAGGTTCTTCAACATGAGATATCCCCCTTTTTCCTTTTTCCCTTCGGGTTAGGGCCGGTCTTATCGAGGGCAAAAAAAACGAAAAAAAAACCGAAATAAAACGAACAGACTTTCGTTTTTCGCAAAAAACAGCAGGTTGAGTCCTAACGAGGGCAAAAAAAACGAAACAAAAATAAGAAGCCGAGTCGAATTTTTACGCGGTGCAATTCTTCGGAATGACTCAACCGCCACAGCACGTGGTTCCCGGCGATAGCGCTCGACAGCGACGGTGGATAGACACAACTCGCACACGTAAGGCACCCTCCACAGCAGGCGGTTCTCGTGGTCCAACCCGCTCCCTACGGAGTGCTCTAGAACTTGTGTATCGGCCATCGCTGTTCGATGGCAGACGTTTGAATGTTGAGTGGGACTCATGTCCAAAAATATACCGCCACAGCCACTTCCTGATCCCCCGGTTTCTCACGAGGGCACCCCATGGTAATTCCCTACCCACATGTGCTCGCGCTGTCAGCAGACAAGCCGCGTGGCAGCCACATGCACCACCTCGGCGATCGTGCGCTTGCCAACCGGTCGTAGAAACTTTATCGGAACTTCATCTCAACGCGTCGAGCTCCTCCTATGTTCCTCTTCCACCCTGGGTATCCCATATTTCGTTTATTTGGCACCCATTTCGTTTTTTTTCAACTCCTCTGGGACTTAAAAAAAAACGAAATGTGAAAACGGAGGTATCGGGATCTCTACTTTTAATTTTTACAATTTGACCAATAAAACTCAAGTACTCTTTAGTTCTGCTTTTCGTTTTTTCATTTCGTTTTTTTTTTCCTTTATTTTGCCCTCGATAAGACCGGCCCTTAGGGTTGGGAGATGAAGGTGAGAATCGAACCACGGACCTCGCTCTTCACAATCTCACGCTTTGCCTGTGGCCATCGTAGCGAAAAGGAGGCTATTTTTTTACGAAATAAGAGCTGTCAGAGTTTAAGGCCTATAAGGTCGATTTCCACCACATGTATTATACACCTGGTACAGTATCGACTCGCTCATAAGAAAATAACTGACAAAAAAGTAAAGCCTGAAAAATTGAAACAATTAAGAAAGCTCTCAGTCTAGTCAGTGCCCAAGCTTCAAGAAAGTTGACCCCTTATTGTGGCTGGCCTGGGCCCAAGACACCACTCATTGTGCATTACAAGAATAGGGAAAAAGTCTTCCACTGCAGGGGAAAATAAGAAGTCGTAACATACGAAAGTGTCTTTCGCGCGCACTCAGAATAGGAAATTCAGCCTGAGCCCGGTTTCAGGTTTCTTGTGAGAGGGCCGGTACCGTAGTACAGCGAACTTGTACGATGAAAACATTGCCGCACTACGGTACGTAGTGTACTTCTGTTAACCGTACGAACGTAGTTCGAATGGTCTTCGTACAGCTTTACCGGTAGGTGCCAGATAAAGTAGTGGTAATTCGTACCTGGTACATACTAGTAGAAGAGTAATGAATGGCACTACATAACCGCTATATAACCATGAGACACGGACCGCCTCTGCCCTCCCACTGGCCCACCCCACGAGCCCTCTGGAATGGCTTCGCTCTTATCGAGCCTACTCCTGTGACTACTCCTGTGACTACAGACATCCACAATATCAACTCGATCCAATAGCGCAGCAAGTAGTAGCTGCTCCCCCCTCCACCTCCTCCTGACACCGCTACCACAACCTACCTACAGCAGTATATATATATACACATCTTACCTCTACCAACCTTCCATGACTGAGACTTATTATACTTGTTGCTCTTACGGATAGGTGCGTCGCAATGAGACGCGAGAAGGGAATCTCGATGGGCGGTCCGAACGGAGGCTCGGGCGGGCGCGGCGGGTCCATTTTCCTCAGGTGCAGCGAGGGCCTCAACACGCTGGCCATGGTCCGCCACAAGGTCCATTACCGCGCAACGGACGGCCAGAACGGGCAGGGCAAGAGCCGGACGGGAAACGCCGGCGTAGACGTTTTCGTCTCCGCCCCGATCGGTACGGTCGTGCGAGACCAGGATGGGTCCCTATGCGGCGAGCTCACCACGCACGGGCAGGAGCTGTTGATCGCGCGAGGGGGCAGAGGAGGGCGCGGCAACGAGGCCTTCAAGACGAACCGCGCGCGAGCTCCAAAGTTCGGGGAAAACGGGGAGCCGGGGGGGGAGCGGTGGCTTTCCCTAGAGCTTAAGCTCGTCGCTGACGTCGGCTTTGTCGGGGTGCCGAACGCCGGGAAGAGCACTTTGCTGGCGGTGTCTTCTAATGCCAAGCCGAAGATAGCGGACTATCCTTTCACCACCGTGGTGCCGAACCTCGGTGTGTGCGACGTCCTGGGGGATGACGATGAGGGCGCGGGGCTGGTATTGGCGGATATCCCGGGGCTGCTGGAGGGCGCGCACGACGGGGTCGGGCTCGGATTGGCGTTTTTGAGACACGTGCAGAGGTGTCGCGTTCTTGTTCACTTGGTGAGCGGGGACAGTGTCGACCCGTTGGGGGACTACAGGGCCATCCAGCAGGAGCTCGAGCTCTTCAGCCCCAAGCTCTTGAAGAAACAGCAGGTGATCGATGAAAGAGAAAGACTGACTCCTGCACTTTGTATTAATGAGGCTCTCGAATCTAGTACTGTACCCTGGCCCCCAAGGATGTGGTGACGACGAGGGCTCCCGTATTGTACAGGAGCGGCCTGCACAAATCTTTGTGCAAGACGTGTGTCGTCCATTTCAACCTTGCACGTCGGCCCAGACAACCCGGCGCTTTCCCTATCCCGAACCCTAACCCTAACCCTAACCCTTTGGGGGGCTCGAGGTCGGCAGGGGCAGTCACGCGGCTCCGTGTTTTGGTGGCGTTTTTCCCAAAAACGCCGGGCAGCCGAAAGACCCCCCTTGATTAGTATGATCGGCATCCTACACAAAGTTTTGTGCAGACCTGCTCCTGCACATGGGACGAGTCGAGACGAGGGGTTGTGTTGGAAGTGTTGGAGGCTTTTTTAGACCCTAAAAAGGTCGGGGTACGAGGTAGCGAGATGCCGACATCGAACGTGCTCTCGTCGTGGGTAACCGCGGCTTGAAACTACAGATTGACTACCGTGGGCGAAGATGATGATGGTTGTTTGATTGCTGAATCCACGGCCGAGTCGAAGCACAGTTGGCGACAAATGTGTGCATGGGCTTTACGATGCTAACTGCGCTCTGAGTGCTCGCGTTCTGAGCGTCACCTCTGTGCTGATCCTACTGCGCCTTTTTGTCCCCCTTCCCTCCGCTGTGATAACGCCTCGTATTGATGGCTGATGTGCTCACCAGGTTGTGGTGTTGAACAAGATAGACCTCCCGCACGTGAGGAGTAAGCAGGCGGAACTGGAAGAGACGCTAAAGGCGGAGCTGGGGCACAGCAGGTTTATGTCAATCAGGTGAAGTTTAGTATTTATGTTGGTGGTGGGAGACGTGAGGTGAATTGGTGACATTCTATGGTGGGCGGTGGCAGCGGCTTGTGTGGGTGGGGGTCGATTCGTATGGTACTGTAGCCACTTCGTGGAACTCTGTACCACAGTAACCGATGAGGATCCTATAGGCCATATTCCCGACAAGAAACTAAATTGTAATGTTTTCACAGCGCGATGGCCCGACGAGACCACTCCAGGCAGCGACTTAAATCTCCAACGCCCCCGTGTCTGCTGGCTTACAGCTGTCTTGCCCACCGTTTCGACCGGCGAATTCAGCTCTCCAGCATGAAATGGGTGCTTTCAGCCTCAAGCATTTTGAGCTCAGAGCGGTCCCCTCGCCATCTCAGACAGTATTGCCCGTGCTGCGACCTATGCATATTCAAGGGGTGCATGACCACTCATCGTAGCAAACGTAACGTTTTCCTCACCTGGGCCCCACCCTCATCCCTGCCCACGACCGCCTCGTGACTCAAATCAACCACCCAAACGGTTATCGACGTTAAAATAAGCGCTGTGACGGGGGAGAACACGCAAGAGCTTATGCGACGCCTCCGCAAGCTGGTGAACGCCCTCCCGCCGGTAGACGACCTTTTCGACGGCGAGGCTGTGAAGGAGCTCGACACGCCCGCCACGGAAGACACCGGGTTCGAGATCGAGACGGACCCCGCCTTCCCGGGACAGTTCCGCGTTACCGGCACTCGCATCGTCCAGATCGCCAAGATGACCATCTGGGATTACTACGAGGCGGTACAGAGGTTTCAGCGAGTGATGGAGGCGATGGGGGTTGACGCGGCCCTGAAGGAAGCGGGGGCCAAGACGGGCGACTTGATCATGATTGACCAGTGGGACTTCGACTACCAGTGAGTGTTTTTTTCGCTGGCCGTTGCCGTCTTCCAGCAAACGGTCCGAGTGTTGGGGTTGTCTGGCGCTTGCGTGCCTCGAGATTTTTCGGGGAGACCAGCAGGGATAGTCGAGGAGGCCAGTAGGGGCTAAGTCGACTGGGTCGCCTGCTGAGAAATTTGGGCGGGATGTTGTTCGATAGCCAGCTAGGAGAAAGGCAACGCCACCACAGTGGTGGAGTCGGCGACGTGTGATGTTCAGGTTTGGCTTTGTCCGAGCTGTATGCGCAACGTTTTCGGACCCACCGCTGTTCGTATTCGTGTTCGTGAGGGCACAACGAAACACGGCTGTACTATTTGCACGAGTTTTAGTAGCGACAACTTAAATGAAGGCCCCCAATACAAAATGTGGATTAGCCGTGTCCGACACCCCGCCGTTTTCTTTGCCCCCCCCCCCCCCCCCTGCCAACCCCGCGACGTGTCTCACGCGCCGCCACATCAAAACAGACCCGAGATTTCGAGTGTATATCTGCAAGGCCTAGACAATATGGGAAGCGCCGAAGACGGCGCATGGATCGAGGAGACATACGAGTAAACCGGGCATCAAGGTCATTTTTTCACCAGCCGCCGCCCCCCGCGGCAGGCATAGCACGGACATATTGGACGAGCTAAACCAATATCAGGTGGATTTTTGGGTCGACGCCGCATCGTTGGTCTTCTGGGGTGTGTACTGTTGTGCGTTGCGCGCCAGGCATGTGCGGAAGTTAACTGTTTTGTGATTGCTCTCGACATGTGTTTGTGTGCATCTGGAGAGCCGACCGGATTTCACGCCACATCGGTCGATGGCGGTGCCATGTTCGGGGTTCGAGCTGTTGTGTGGTACTGTAGATGGTTTGCCCTCTTGTAGGCACCGTGAGCGCACGCGTGCGCAAGCTCGCACACGCGGAAGCAGCAGCGCCCCACGATTGACCATGAGCGGGAAGCCAGATGAGCAAGATATTTTTTACGACTGTTTCGATGTGGTGCCCCCTAGGGTGTTGGACGTAGTATGGGAGGGCAGAATAATGGGCGATTAGATCCGCGAACAAGAAACGAAAACGCGCTGAACTTGACCGCCGGTTGGCTGGCTGCGGCTTTCATTTGTTGACTCTTTTTTGTAAGCGAAGTAAGCTTTTGTTTCAATCAATTCTGTTTTGGTTTCACCTTTTTGGTATCAGGAATTGCCTTCCCTTTCCACTTGGTTTTCTGGTCCCTTTATTTGCTCCCTGTTGTCCGCACTCCCTCGACTCGTGGCTGTGCAAATTTACTCGTAGCTATTACTCTACCTGGTAGTGTTTTCTTTTCTTTCCTTTTTTGTGAAAATAAACCACACCTGCTGTTTGTTTTTTGTTTTGCTGAAAATCGGGCACTCCGGGCACTTCAAACCAACCCTCACGTGCAGGAGCTGTTGAGCTTTCAGAACTTTGTCGCGCGTAGCTTTACGATAGGATCATTACCTCTTGAACAGGGAGGGGGTCCGTACAAAAAGGCTGCTCTGAGATCTTTCGCGGTCGGCTTTTTTTTGTTCGTCATTTTAGCTGTACCTGGTATGCCCGTATAGAGCACATCGTGTGATACCTGGTAAAGCATACACAGCGAGCTGTGAAATTGCAGAGCACCACTCCGTACTACCCTAGTGCCAGGTATATTTTGAAAGGTATTGCTATTAATATATGATACGAGCGCACCTTCGAGAGAAGAATTAGGTAAGACGGTAGGGCGTTCACTATAACCCTCGGCCACCCAGCACGAATTTGAACTACCTTGACTCAATTTGGACCTTCTGGGCAATGAGCGCGGCGAGCTCAGTGACGCTATAAACCGAGTTAGAATATTCGGAAGAACCCCCCCTCCCCCCCTCCTGCCACACCGAAGCCAGCAATACATGACGAAATCCTTTGGCTCGGTTTCGAACCTGCAGAGGGCAAAAACTATATTTCTCTGGTGACATGAGATAGCAATATTAGATCCCAACATAAAACAACAGATAATGCCGAAAAGTACATACGAACGTAGTGCGCGGAGTCGTGACGATGAACCCTTTTCCCAAAGCATCTTGCGTGTCCCAAAGGATGGTGAACCGCACTGTGCGTGGGTAAAAAGTAAAGAAGCCGTTCAGAGCAGAAATCGAACCCATTAATTGCATGGTATCCCTCCCCCGACAGAATACATGGACAAAACGAAAAGAGCGCCCAAATGTTGGAGGTGTCTCTATCAGAAGTAGGAACGGTGCTCCGTGTGTGCCGAAAGGGATGCGTTGTCAATGGCCGAATGACTAAGGCATGCAACAATGAGTACCCCGCCCCCCGCCTTCCCCGAAAGTGGGTGCAGGGGGGAGGGATAGTTTAATGTCAGAGGTTCAGAGTCATAGTCCGTGCCAGAGATCCAGATTTGCGTGTGCCCCTGGTCGATCCAACATCAGAGCGATACCCATACAGCAAAAATAACAGGCGGATATTTACACGTTTGGCGCAACAACAAACAGCAGCCATTCTAGTAAGGATTGTTTGGGTATTCATATTAATAACCAAACGATCCTTACATTTCCGGACAGAGTCACATACCGGTAGAGAGAAAGACCTTTGGTGCCCGCTGACTTGTCTTCTCGTCGAAGGAAGCCACCAAAAAAGACTGACGGCACCAAACATTTCACCATTCTCACGTATACAGCTGCTACCGCTGGCTGCTACGGCCGCCCCGCCCCCCCTCTCCTTCGTGCAGTTACAGTAGTTACGAATTCACTACCTTTCGGTGTGTTTTTCCTTCAGGGAAACGAGAAAGCGAGAGTCAAGGCACATTCGATGAGATCCGACGATCTGTGGGGATGCCGAACTTTTTTGCGCGGTAGAGATCAATGCAAGCACCGGGAGGTGGGGGGGGTCTAGACATCTTCCTGTGGTCACGGCTTGTGCAGAGTGCTGCCGGACTTCTTAAGCTCCTGCGACTACGTACTGTAGTTTGGTGGAAAAAATAAAGAAGGGATACGTATGTGTACGGCTGTACATATTGTATATTCGTAATGTATCTACAGCAGCGGTTGTGTTCTTGAATTTAAGAAACATATAACGCCAGCCGTCCACGTTCATGAAGTCAGTTAATAATCGTAGGTTTCTCAGCTCTTCACTGTCAAGAAAAGCACCGCTATTTAGGGAACATAAATGCCAATTATGTCTTACCTGGTACCAGGTACCTGGTATATGATAAGTAGTCAAGAGAGGCACCGACAATATCATGATGGGGGATAAATGAACACTGGACGATCAGGAGAAAAAACCCAGGGGCGCAATCCACGGCCGACAGGAAAAGACACGGGACTCTATCCGAGATACGCCCTTATTCCTGGGCGCTGCAGACCAAGTTGCCCCTGTTACCTTTCTTTCCATTTTGACCACTGCTGTGAGCACCGTCGCCGGCGTGTTGACTGCAGACTGCAGCGAGCGGCAGCAGCAGCTGCAACGGACCGAAGGGCCAAAACGCACGACCTGACTCACTCACGTGGTGCATGCCAGCAGCGACCAGCCGCTGCAGACCAAGTTGCCCCCTGTTACGTACCCTTCTGTTAATTTTTACCACTCACTGCTGTGAGCGTGTCGCCCGCGTGTTGACTACAGACAGCAGCGGCAGCAGCAGGAACGGACCGAAGGACCAAAACGCACGACCTGACTCACTCACGTGGTACACACCAGCAGCGACCAGCCGTTGGTGTGACACAACAATTGACCCTTTTAGAACTGCACTCCCATTTTGGGGACAAACCATGCAAACTCCAAGTAGTTTATCCCCAAAACGGGACTGCAGTCCTAAAACGCACGTAAATACCAGGTACACGTAGCCTTAGGTTCGAGGACACATTTGTGTGATACGTGCGTGAGACATTTAGACCCGCCGGAAATGACAAACGAGCGACCCAATCAATGCAACGGTGCAAACCCAGTGAGTGCACCCTCGAGGGCACAGACGTCATCCCCACGACAAAATCCAAAAGGAATTAATCTGACAGCAATCAATAGCCCCCATCTGAAGCTGTCAAGCTGCAATTGAAGAGATACCTGTAGTACTATTATCACGGACACCATGAGCATCTTCGGCGTCGTGCGCCTGGCTCGACTCGGCAATAAGGATGAAGCAAACCTCCAAGTGTACAGCAGTTATTGTCTGTTTATCAGCAGTTCTTGTCTGTTTATACTCTATTAATAGTTGTAACCCTTTAGGCACCCACAAGTTACGTCTATCGCGACCGAAGTATCGAGAAGCGCGGTGACGAGATGACAACCATCTACCTCAGAGATATATAGTGAAAGCGGGCAGCAGCATTTATGAGCGGTGTGATGCTGCCTGCGCTTGTTGTACGCCGTTACAATGACAGCAGTTCTGGATGAATTGCCTACATATACCCCAGAAGTTCGGGCTGCTTCATGCGGCGGATGGCTATATGGTACACTAAGACACTGCTGTATTTTACTGGCAGCCCGTGCGGCCGGTGCTATAAACAGGTGCTGACATCTGTCATTTTGCTACTGTTACGTAGTCACTTTGCTCCCCTCTCAAGTCCCACAGGAGTGATTCAACCCTCAACATTGCTGTTGACTATTAATAAACACCAAACAAAAAATGTGCCGCTGGTCAAAACAACCGACTGGGTTGGATGTGGAATGTGACGTATGACAGCTGCTGTGCCGAAAAAGCTCGGAAAACGTTAATCATAATGCCGCGGTAAAATAGCGAGCGCCCCCCCTGCACGAGCATCTCATAAAATAAGCATCATGGCTGACAGGGATAGGTCACACGACGAGCGGAAAAAGCGGCAAGGGCGCCGGCGACGCAGCCCCACCGTCTGTTCGCAGTTACGCCCCACTCAGAAAAAGCGCACGCGTGGATCTTTTTTTGTATTAGTATATGTTATTTTACATGTTTCTAGGTGCGCTGAGTCCCTGCGGTTCCATTCCAATCCTACAAAGCAAGCAGTCGGTCGTCCTGTGCCTCGAGGAGCGCACAACATATCATGAGGTTTGGAAACTGGGCTACGCAGGCAGCTAGCTAGCTTTGCCCGTGCTCTCTTGCTCCCTTCCTCTCATCGCTGTCAAACCAAAGCTCAACCTGCCAACTTCAAGAGCCAACGTTAAGAACTAAACTTGAAGAGCTCAAGAAATGCTGGAGAAAACGCATCTCTCGACGCGAGGAATAACATCGCCGCACACACCAATACGGGACGTGGCACAAAAAAACGCGAGACACTCCTCATCCCTTCCCCACCCCCCCCCCCAAACCGCTTCATCGATAAAAGGCAATGCACAAGCCATCGACCGGTTTTCTCGGTTTTCACCAAACAAAAAAATGCGAGACTCCAAAAACCATACAGGGGAGAAAGATAACGTTTGGCTGCACAAGTCTCTCGTTCCAACCGCCCGCTCGTGGCCTGGACAGTAGTCCGCAGTTCGGAACCGTAACCCTCTGCGAAACATGAACAAAACGTCCCGACCAGCCCCAGCCCCGCGTCTCCTTATTTCTTGTTTTTTTTTTTTTTTCTTTCAAAAACACTTGAATACTCGTTTCTGAAGTAGCCGTTTGCGCGAGCTCAGCCCTCGCTGGCACGCTCCTATGACATGTTCCCAACAGAGACCGGTAAGAGGAAGAAGAAAAAAAAAAGTGGAGGAATATATGGGCGAGACGGAAAAACACAAACTCAAAACTCAAAAATATCAAGAAAAAAGTTGATTCGCCCTCCTCTTCCCCAACGTCGTGGACCGTCCGTAGTCTGCCTGCTCCCGCCGCTGTCTCAACCTGTCACCTTCGAGCTCGTGCATCAGGTACCGTTGCCTATATCCCAACTGAAATCAACTACAACATCATTTGTGGTCACGAGGTATACATTTGTTCGGCAGCTATGACACACACACATCCTACACGAAAACGGAAAAAAATATGCCGTCCGCAATCGCTCGTTATTCTCCTTGCTTGCTGCCGCTGTTTTTGCACCAGGGGACAAAAGTCAGAAATAAATCCGTACCATACCATACAATACCATATGATACCATACAGTACCGTACACCGTCGAAGTGTACCGTACTGCAGCCGGCCGGCGGCGGGTCTACAGAAGAGCCGGAAGGAAAAGTCGGCAGTGCTTTTCCGCTCCAGCCCAATCGAACATACTGATTGAACCATCGCCCGCCGAGAGACAAGAAAATGCTGCAATGCATTCAGGATTTCGATAAAACGTACTGGTATGAACGACGCAGCCCCCCCGCACGTCCCCCCGCAGCTGCGCGCAGATACAAGTAAAATCAAAGTTGTGGCAAAAACACCCTCCGCAACGTACGAACGAGCACTTCTTCAAATGCTGGATTTATACCCCGCCCCCCCCCCCAGCCGGCAATTATATTCCCCCTATATCTGCAGTTCACCTGCCCCGCCCCCCCGCCAGCAATATTCTCCTCGGCGTCCTCTGACCTCTCCTCGTATTCAGCACAGTAAAAAGATGGAACCATATCATCGCCCCTCTCGGTCTCCAAGGGCTTCTTTCCTTGTTCCAGCACTCACAGCAGAATCATGGAACAACAACCATAGCGATTACATTGCATCGCACAGCACAGCAGCAAAGCATTGCAGCCGCCGCCAACGCCCCGACCACGGCCCTCCACCCCCCACCGCCCCCAAGGCCGTCCTCGCGAGAGAGAAAGCCTTCGTCCCTTCTGCAAGTTACCCTGCCACAGCAGCAGCACCACCGTCGCCTGCGGCGCCATGAGGCAGCAGTCGTCTCTGTTCCGTTGCCACCGTCAGTCAGTCTTGCTCCGTCGCTCTTGCAAACGGTCTCGACACGTCACCTCCTGCCTCTCGAGGGGTCACAACTCGCCCGGCCGGGCGGCCGGACTGGGCGCGCCTACTTCTGGTACTACCTCGTGTGTTCATTTTTTGTACAACAAACAGACACGGGGAAGGAACGAAAAATAAGAAGCCACGAAGAGATTCCGCAAAGAGCGAAGCGTACACCCGGCCAGTTCCAGTCCGCGCAGGTGATCCGTCATTCCAGCCACCTCCGGCTGCCTTGCAACCCCCCGCATTTCCCCCTCCACACCCTCACCCACGCAAAAACCACAGCCCTCTCACGAAGACGGCGAGGACGTGCATCCCCACCCCCACCGCCACCCCCCCCCCTCGCTCCGTCCTAGTCAGCCGAAAATCATCGCACAGCGGTCCCAGCCAAGGGAGTGCATGTACTGCTGTAAAGCACCAGGTAGTTTGAATGTCTTTGCCACAACCTAGGAGAGTGCCGGTTCCGGTGTGCCGCTCCCAGCCAGGCCAGGCCAGGCCAGTTCTGTTGGGACAAAGGGCGGGGCGAGGAAAGCCCCGTCACCCAAAGGTGATCGAGCTCGCTCCGCCGGGGGGAGCGCGCACCCGCGTCGTCGGACGCCCCGTCATAAAGTTCCCCGAGTTTTGGTTAGATCCGGTCGCGTACGCATTGGCAGACATCGCGGGGGCTGCTGCTGGTGCTGCCTCCACCTCGACCGGCGCGGCAGGAGGCAATACTTCCACCTCCACCGCCGAGGGGGCGGGAGGAAGCTCCATCATGGGTATCGGCGCGGGGCCATCCTCGACGGAGTCGGCCGATTCAGGAGTGGCGGGTTGGGTCGGGGTACCAAGCACCAGGCCCGGCTGCTGCTTGGGTGGGGGAGGGGCGGTGTATTGGTCCCCGAAGCTGATCGAGGAGGCTCCCCCCGGCGGCGCGTGAATTCGCGTGATGGGCTTCCCCGTCAAGAAGTTTCCCGAGTTCTGGTCCACGCCCGAGGCGTACGCGTTCGACGAGAGCATGTCGGAGATCGGGGATGACGAGCCTCCCCTGGACGCCGTCTGCGGAGTGCTGGGCTCCGTGTCATCGACTTCCATCCACTGCTGCTTCCGCCGATTCCAGACTTTGAATATCAAAAAGGACGATATAACAGACGATGGCGATACAAAGACGAAGACGATTTTTACGATTACATTTTTTCCGAGGGGTGCATATGTTGATACGATATTTTGCGATTAGTTTCGATTTGCGGGTGTGTACGTAGCGCTTGCAGGTGGGAGTGACGGGCAGCGACGATCGGTGGAGCAGGTGCACACAATTTCAAAGGGTAGCGGCAGCGAGCGTGGTCTTCTGGCGAGATGGAGAGGAAGGCAAGGGGGAGTTGGGTTGTTTGTTTGGCCAGCGCAGCCAATTCTTCTTATCCACACGGCATTTTGATTTTGGAGCCTTCTTTTGACAGCGCTGCCTGCTGCTGCTGCTGCTGTGCGTTCCGATCTCTTTCAAAACCTAAAACAAAAATAGACTCGGATTCATTTCGGGCTTCGGCTCGCTCGACACACAGCCGCAACAAGGCCGGACGGATGAGCAGCATCGGATCAGCTAGATCGGCGCTGCTCGGTTCCTTTCGCCGACCGGATCGCTTTGATTTCGCGCGCGCGTGTTATTCTGGCGCTGTACGCAGCAGTCGTCAAACTCTCACCCATCTTTTTGCCCTTCGGTGTGGCGGGTTCGTCCGTGGTGCCCAAACAAAGAGTCGTGTTGCTTACGTGCGAGCGGCTCATGGTTGCAAGAGATCCGCGACGCGTAGGGGTAGTTCGTACAGGTGTACAGTGATTACGTGTGCTCGGTGTCGGTCGACCGCTGTAATGCCGCGGGGGAGTGAGGCCGTTGAAAGTTAAAATAGACCAACCTCTGAATTCAGGGGTAGTGAAGGAGACCCCTGATCCCTTGTCAAAAAGGCCTTCCATATTTCAAGGGAATCTCTTTTTTCCTCTGAGAATTTTACCGGTTGTTGCGTGTTGAGTGTTGAGAACGAGTTGTTTTGCACCAGCGGCAACAAGATCAAAGCAAGAGCTCTGTGCACGTACTCGTACTCTTATGGTATCGTGCAGCTCATGTGCTACTGCTTGTCGAGCTCTAGAGCTGGAGCTACTTGTAGGGCTGCACATAGTTGTACCGACAACTGCGGAGATGATGACGATCTGTAGAACAACAACAGACGGTAAATCCATCCCACCCACCAATTTTGAAAGCGTTTGCGCTGTCTCGGCAATGTTTTTTCAAGCAATTTTTTCAAAATTTGTTTTTTTCTACGTCGAGACGCCGAGCCCTTTCTTTGTGGGTTTCAGCTCCTTTTGCATCGCACGCATGCATGCGGGTGGATGATATGTGTCCATCGATCACAGCAGTCAACCCGATCACGAAATACAGTATTTTTAGAATTGTATAATACGTACATGCAAACTACACTGAATGGATAACAATCCATAGTCACGTGGACAAACTACGCACTTTTACTTGATCTTGCGTTGCTTTTTTAGCGGCAATTTCAAATTTTGGCTCGACGTTTTTCGCACGAAAAGTAAGAATATACCTTTTTGTACTGAAATTGTGTGTATGTACAGATGTATGTATGACAGAGCCGGTCGCCCCGGTGACACAAGTGGTTAACCCTTTTAGGACCCCAGTCCCGTTTGGGGGATAAACTACTTATTATATTCAGAGTGAATTGTCCCCACATGTATGTGGGAGTGCGGTTCTAAAAGGGTTAACCTCGAATTCTACTTGTTTGAGTCCTGGGTTCGAGCCCCAGGTGGGTCGGACTTTGACTTTATTTGCAGAAATAAAAAAGGATTCAATTAATTGTTGAGAGCGCCTTGCAGCGTAGGCAGGCACAATTCGATGCGAGTCGACGAGGGAAGAAAAGGCTGAAATCTTCTCGCGATAAAAATGAAGGCACGTACCGCAGCGGAAGGGGGGAGAAGAGCCTGCTATGTGACCCCGGATCTGAGTTACGAGTTGGAAGGAGAGAAGAGAGAAGAAGATGTGCGAAGATAATGAATGGGATGAGAAAAAAAAAAAAAAAAAATGTATGTATGTATGTATGTCTGTCTGTATGTATGTATGTATGTATGTATGTATGTATGTATGTATGTATGTATGTATGTATGTATGTATGTATGTATGTATGTATGTATGTATGTATATGTCTGTCTGTATGTATGTATGTATGTATGTATGTATGTATGTATGTATGTATGTATGTATGTATGTATGTATGTATGTATGTATGTATGTATGTGTATGTATATGTATATGTATGTATGTATGTATGTATGTATGTATGTATGTATGTATGTATGTATGTATGTATGTATGTATGTATGTATGTATGTATGTATGTATGTATGTATGTATGTGTATGTATATGTATATGTATGTATGCGTGTGTGTTCTTCACATTAAACCGTTCTTTCTACCCGTCGACATCCAGCACAACCAGTAGTGCCCGTGCCGATTCTTCAATCTCCTAGAAGAGATACAAGTTCTGTGGTCACAAAGCTACGCCACAGAGATACTACGCTGCCACGTATGCAGTAAGCACAGCACAGTGGGCAATAATGCAATGCCATGCCATCATCATACTAGATACGACAGGCACGACATACACATCCTATGAATAGAGAAACGATGTGTATGTATGTATGTATGTATGTATGTATGTATGTATGTATGTATGTACCTGGTATGTATGTATGTATGTATGTATATATGCGTATGTAGAAGATTGAACGGAGGAAATCTGGGGTTTGTGGAGAGGTATTGAATCGTTGGCATGCGTGAACAGAAGGGGTGGGCAAGAGGTTCTGTTATGATACTGCTTTCGTTGCCTTGCCGTTCAGAGGTGTGGGAGTGGGTTTTGAGGAGCCGCATCTTCTACTCATGTTCTAGTTGTGGAATCGGGGTTTCCATGAATTTCCCATAATTGCATATATATACGGCTCATCAGAGTGGGCTAGTGGTATGATACTGCTTTGTATGAAGTTGAAAACCCGGTAATTACCTGGGTTCTGGCACTGGGATCGTATTTGTAGTGCTTGGAAGGCGTATCTTAGGTGGAAAACCTGGGGTTTTCCAGAGAGGCACGAGCGTGGTCCCAGTCTCCGTCGT
Source organism: Nereocystis luetkeana (assembly GCA_031213475.1). Classification (NCBI taxonomy): domain Eukaryota; class Phaeophyceae; order Laminariales; family Laminariaceae; genus Nereocystis; species Nereocystis luetkeana. The sequence continues at coordinate 5,544,297 of JARUPZ010000002.1, read as the reverse complement.
GCACGAAAGGAATAAAGTGGCTCTCATATCTCTAAGCGAAGATCAACGTGAGTACCAACGAGTGCCGGCTTAATAGGCAGACCTGTCCAGGGATACAAAGTGTTCCGCTCTCCGTGATCTTAACAGTTCACAGCGTTGGTGATGGGTTGCAGTTGGTTTTGAACTAGGAAAGACAGAGGCTGGGAAGGGTTTTGTTATAAGGATTACCTTGGGCTGGGTAATCGATCGATCTTTTACACCCATAGCTCAGTAGGTAACACCTTCACATTTGGCGTCGTCGGCAGGAAATTATAGCTCAGTAGGTAACACCTTCACATTTGGCGTCGTCGGCAGGACATAGCCTTCACATTTGGCGTTGTCGGCAGTGAGCTATAGGGGTAAAAGATCTATCGATTACCCAGCCCAAGGTAATCCTTACAACAGTTTTGATACTGTAATGAGGAAGAAGACCATGTATCTATACCGTCGTAGTATACTCTTCTTCTACTCGTCGTGTGGACCCGGGTGTACGAGCAGAGGGGTTGCGTGATGTGGGAGAGAAGGGCAAGGGCACCAGTGATGATGATCCACAGAAGAAGTGTGACACAGACAGGTGTCTGTGCTTGGCCAAACTCAGACGCAGTTCGTGAGACTTCTCTTTTAATAGGAGTGTGCGGCTTGCTCGAAGGGGGTAAGAGACGAGTGAGCAAGGAGGGGGGGTGGGACGCTGCTGGTTTTCGAAGACAGAAATATGATCTGTCTTCAACCGGCTATATTCTACTGGCAAGGAGGCACGCGTCACCCTCAACTGGGGGCACGCGCCACCCTTAACTTTAAGCGGGCCATCCCGTAAAACCTCAAGTATTGAGGTACTACTATGTAGTGCAACACCCAGTGAGTCCTGTATGAGGATGCTATATAGAGCAGCACCCGGAGAATCCTGTATGGGCTCACTATGGATGCTATGTAGTTATACCCCGGGAATTCTGTATGAACATATTATCCTTTCCAGAAGCTACTATGTAGCGAGATACCCCATGACTTCCGTATGAGCATAGTACCCTGTATGAAGATACTATTCAGCGCAACGCCCCGTAAGCTCTGTATGAACATAGTACGTACGTATATTTCTATCTCCTCGACTATTTCGATACTAGACGTACGTATCCATTCTGCGATTACAACTATCTTATTTGTCGACAGTTGGTCTATATGCATACTGATGGTTGGTCTCTACCTGGTGTACTATAAACCAAGGTACTCTATCACAGTTGGCTATCCTTTAGGAGGCCGGCGAGTTGAAAGTATTGTATGTAATGAGGTATGCATAGCAATTTGAGCCTGACCCAAAATAAACGGCGGCTGTTAAAATTGTTAATATGCTTGCCTGTTATAATCCTTATTCGATAAAACAAGAAGCATTAATAATTGAATGTACGATCGTCGGGTACTATTAGACTATTAATATGCAAATAATATATAGCGTGCTTCTTGTTACCAGGTATATAATAATATGTGTGAGTTTTCCTTGATTAAAATAAACCGTTCCTTCTCTACCCGTCGTCATCCAGCACAACCAGTCTGTCCGTGCCGATCCTTCAATCCTACTAATAATAGAGAGATACAAGCTCTCTCTGTGGTCACAAGAAAACTATTTACAATGATACGGCACAAAAATATTGAGATACTGCTGCTGCGCATTGTTATGCAGTCAGCAGACAGAGTAGACTATTTTATTGTGTGTAATGCCACAGACAGGTCGTCGTACTGGATACGACAGGCACGATATAGTAGTGCCACCAGGTATTACACATTCTACAAAACAGACAGGCAGAAATCGATACCTGGTAGAAAACAAAGGAAACAAAATGAAATAACAAAAAGGGCAAATCAATGCCAAAATCAGTTATTTTACGTGATCCGTTCGAGCCAAAATAAGGTAACATGCTGAAACCGAGTAAAAAACGCGGGCCACGAGCGGTGTCATGTCCATGAAAATCCGATTAAAAAAAAAAACGCCTAAAAAGAATTCGCCTAAAGTGTTAAGATCACGGACAGCGGGAGACTTCGTATCCCTAGCCAGGTCTGCTTATTAAGTCGGTACTCGTTGGTACTCACGTTGTCGTTCGCTTATAGAGATAGAAGAAGAGCAGGTGTATTCCTTTCGTGCACGACGGCGACTGAGACCACGCTCGCCCGTGCCTCTCTGGAAAACCCCTGGTTTCCCACCTAAACGCCTTTCAAGTACTACAAATACGATCCCAGTACCAGAACCCAGGAAATTACCGGGCTTTCAACCTCATACAAAGCAGTATCGTAATACTAGCCCACTGTTAAGGTCTTAGTCCGTTGGGCTAAAGGTAAAAGGTGAACCAAAATCGCCTACCCAATCTAAGCCTCATAACACTCTCCCCCCCTGGAACGGACCGGATTTTACGAGTCGACGCGCCACCACACGCGGTTCCAATTTCTGGGGATCCAGAAGCATTTTTCAGATTCTTGACATACATGAGGAAATTCACTTTTCTTTAAAAAGCGATTTCATGGTGAACGTGAGATTCGAACTCACGACCAACCACTCATGTCCTGCCGTCGTCGCCATTTGTTAAGGTCTTAGTCCGTCGGGCTAAAGGTAAAAGGCCTACCCAATCTAAGCCTCATAACACCACTCTGATGAGCCGTATATATATGCAGAATTATGGGAAATTCATGGAAACTCCAATTCCACAAACTAGAATATGAGTCGAAGATGCGGCTCCTCAAAACCCACTCCCACACCTCTGAACGGCAAGGCAACAAAGCCGGCAAAGTACGTGAAAAAAAATGAGAGGAAGACGTAGCCTTAGGGGGCAGGAAGAAATCGTCAACGAAAAACCATCGCCATGTCACCCGCGACGGGGGGGGGGCGAGGAACATGCATGGAAAAGTGAAAAGTGAATAGATAAAAAAACGAGAAGAAAAAAGAACTCGGAAGATGTCAAGAAACACCGAAAGCCCAGCCTACAACTCGGGAAACGTGTCCTGTGCCACAAATGAGTGGCCCCGATTACCCAGACCAGCCCCGATACTGAGCGTGGGGGGGGTAGGCAAGACAGAAATACACGAAAACCATCCCCAACCAAGCCCAAGAAAAAACGAATAACAACCCAGGAACACACCTGCCAGAAAAAACCCGACCCGACAACTCGGAAAACGCCAACACGTAGAAAAACCACCACCCAAAGTCCTGGAAAACGTCAAGAAAAAAAATATCGAGTACAGCCGAGAAGCGAAAATCAGCTATCTACGGCGGCGTCTCGAGATTCGTCTACGTTACGCTGGACCCCCCGTGCAAACGCGCTAGCCAAGTGAATTTGCAGACACCAAGAGTCTCGTACAGCTCTCGTCGAAGTCATGTAGCGCGCCGGAGAAAGAGGAAGCTTGATCGGTCCCGGGTCATCCAAGAATCGAACCAAATATACTCCATCCGTGGGCGTAGTTTTCTCGAGCCACCACAGACCGTCGTCACACCCTTGTACCAAAAATGGGCCCCGTTGGGAAGCTCGCACGGTGTTGCAGCATCGGCGGAGCCAGTCGGCGTGCGAGACGCAGCCATAGCCGGGTGCCAGAAACCGCGCGCCGTTACTCCGAGAGAGCTCCCGTTATCCCGCGCCGATTCTCATTCGGCGGTACAGGCGGTTGGTTTGGCGGTGCTGGTTCGGGGTGCCGGCCCAGTAGCACAGAATTGCGCGGCGAGAAAGCTGAAGGTTCGTTTCCTGTTCCCAGAATGGACGGGATAGTCCTGTCCAGTGCGTCTCGTACATCACTGCGATGACGCCACCTCGACCTCAAACCGATTGGTGTCCGGTAATCTTTTCCACTTCGAGTCGGTGAAGAGGTGTCGAGACGTCGTCCTGGGTGACGTGGTACGGGGGAGATTTCTAGGAGAAGCTGTTGAGCACGTACTGCGTCAACCCCGCTTGCAAATACTTCGGCATGTCGCCACGGTCGTGGGGGTTGGCACAGGGCTGGCAGCGTTGAACTGAAACGCGCCGACGAGCATCCGCGCCGGGCATATCGGAAGGAAGATCCAAATACAGGAGCTTTGCCCCAAGAGGAGATCCGTCCGGGGTGTCCGCTGAGGAGCAGGGGCCAACTGCGGAACTTTGTAGGGGCCTGTCCAGTTGAGTGAGAGTTTGGCCTTGAGGACCTTGGCGTCCGTGTCGGGTTTTGCCCCCTGGCGGATGGTGGCCGCCGTATTGTACACCCACGCCCAGCCGCCGACGTCAAACCTGGGGACCGGACGCAGAGCGTCGGCGTGGGCGGAGTTACGGCGGCTCACGCGGGCAACAGTGAGGGCGCGGTGTTCGCGAACGATATCGTACGCGCGCTGCTGGCGGTCGGTTGCCAAGTCGCAATAGGCGAGGTGGTCGCGGACCAAGCTTTAGTGGCCGGCGAGCCTAGCACGCTCGAAAATCGTGAGGGGGAGGCGTGGCAGCCGACCCATATGTACCTCGTTGGGAGCCAAATCCGTGGTGGCACTGACCGAATTGTTGTCCGCTAATTCGACATGAGGGAGCTGTTCATCCCAGTTGTTTTGGAGATCGTTCACGACCATTGCCAGCTTCTGGACCATCGTGTGGTTTACACGTTCCACCCCACCGTTGTCGTTCGGGTGGTAGGAGCTGGTGGCAATTTTTCGAACCCCGAAAAGCTGATATACGGCGTGCGAAAACTTGGAGCAGAACTGAAGGCCGTTGTCCGAGAGGATGCTGCGCAGGCACCCCCAGAGAGGAATATACCGGTTGATGAGAATGTTAGCCGTGCCCTCAGCGGTGAACTCTGCCGCAGTGACGGCGTACATGTCGGCTCGGCGGCTGAAATGATCTGTGAAAAGCAAGATATAGGTATTTCCTCGAGGCGTCACCGGGAGAGGGCCGAAATAGTCGATGCTGACGGCGATGCAGGACCCTTCTGATGGTGGGCCACCGGACCGCCTGCCGCGACGTTTTCCGTGCTTGACACTTCAAGCAGTTGCGTAACCACCACCGGGTGCAGATGCTCATACCGATCCACCAGTAGAAACGTTTGAGCATACGTAGGGTGCGCGCGGTTCCTAGGTGGCAGGCACCCGTAGAAAGGCAAGCCCGTATGACCCAGGGGAGCATGAGTTGCGGCACATAAATGCGAATAGGCTCGTCGTTCAAGAAAGAAGCCGTACGACCCACCGGGCGTTGCGTGTCTGGCGCAAGGGGGGGGAACGGCGGCCGGACGAGTAGAACGATGCCCGCGTCGGTGGTGTGCAAACGGCCTTTCGTAGCCAGCTCCTGAACCTCCGAAAAAGGAGGGCGCTGGCGGGAAGGGAAACACGACAAAAAGTCGGCTGACAAAACTTCCGGCCGGCCAAGGGCTATGTAGCGCATGGCGGCGTTGCACGCGGGCTCGGCCTGTTGTTCCCGAGCCCAATCGGTGTGCGAATAGCGCGCTGCAGAATCATCAAACTGAAATTCAGCAGCTGCGCCGAGGACGTCCAAGTCAGTCGTGGGGACGGGCGGTGCGTCAGTTGGCAGCGGAAGTCGTAAAAGAGGAGTTTCCACGGGCTCGGCGCGATCGCATTCGGACGGGATGGGTACCGTCGGGACCAACGAAGCGGCAGGAGCCGGGGCCAAAACGACTGGTGCGGGAGGTCGCGGCCGTGGGGCTCGCGGCGGGGTGATAGCACGCCGGGCTGATGGTCTAGGGGCCCCGCCGGGTCCGAAGTCACAATCAACAGCAGGCGGCGCGGAGCCAGCGGCGGCGGCTGTTCGCCGGCGTGTCCGAGTGGAGATGCGGCCTGAAGGCGGCAAAGTATTCAGAGTCGTCAGGTTGCCAGGCAGCGATGGGGCGGACGCGGCCGGATCAGTGATCACGGCGGAATTTTCTCCCAGTAAAGTGCTCGTCGGTGCTCGTCGGGGGAGGAGTGCGCTGGGCGACAATCGTCGCGGCAGCGGGGGCGCCGGCAGAGCCCTGGTCGCCCCCGGGGGGTACGACAAAAACCGAAGCGAAAGCGGCGTCGGCGGCGGGTGAAAAAACCCGCAGACCAGGACGGTGCTCGACGGTGGTGACGGAAGCAGATACACGAGCGACGAGTCTCCCCAGAGGAGCAGAGAGGCCGTCAATCTCATACGTGGCCCATGTGCGCGAAAATCCGAAGAGGTGAAAGGCAGCCCACCCAAGACGGCACTTTCGGTGCGGGGCACCAGCCCACCCAAACCTACACCGGGGGTCGGGGAAGAGTGAGTGCGAAGCCCGCAGGCTCGGATGAGAAAGATACCCCCGTCCTCGACGGGGGTGAGGCTGCTAGACCCACTGCGGTCGTGTTCTGTGGCGGGCTCGGGCAAGCGGGAGAGGACATCAGCATTTCCGTTGGCGCTGCCCTTGCGGTACTCGAGGGTGTAGTCGAACGCGGTGAGAGACTCGAGCCATCGCTGGACTCGCGCGTTGTGGTCCCCTACTTTGCCGATGCTCTCAAGTGCTTTGTGGTCCGAAAATATGCGAAACTGTGTCCACCATAGGTAGCCTCAGAGTTGCTTGATAGCCCAGACAATGCTGCCAGCTTCCAGGTCCAACGGGGTCCAGTACCTCTCGGAATCGAGAGTAGCGCGGCTGATATAAGCAATGGGCCGTACCGAGCCGTCCAGTTATTCTTGTTCGAGCGCGGCACCAAAACCATCGATGCAGGCGTCACAGTACACGCGAAAGGGGCGGGAGCCGTCGGCTACAGCGTCTTAGTCCGAGAAGATCAAAATTGGCGGGGCAGCGAGCTCGGCGAGGATCTGGCGAACGACAACTTCTATCGCCGGCGTAAAGACGTATTTACCCCCCTTCCGGAGGAGGGCAGTGAGAGGACGGATCCTTTTAGATAGGTCGGGCAGGAATTTGCGATAATATCCCACGCCACCCATCAGCGCACGGACCTTCTTGAGGTTCTTGGGCATGGGCATTTTCATCAAAGCCGAAACTTTTTCCGCATTGGGGCGTATACCCTACAAAACGCCGTGAGAGGGACGGTGTCCTTTTGCGCGGTAATCTGGTGGAACGAGGAGACCAAATCGAAGAGAGAAAACACCCGTCCCTTCCCCAGGGAGTCGAGGACTTGATCCACGCGAGGAATAGGTAGCTAGCTGAGGCTGCTGATCTGGTTGAGTTTCTTGTAGTTCACGGTGATCCGAACGCCTCCAGACTTCCCCGGGATGACCATCAGCGGGCTCGAGTACGGAGAGCTCGAGTGCTGGATCAGACCTGCCGCTAGATACTGGTCCAAGGTGGCCTCCACTTCCTTGGCCAGGATGGGATTGATGCGGTGCGGCCTGAACGTAACAGGAGTGCTTCCTTCCGGGATCGAAATCACGAAAGGCATCAACGAGAAGGAACCAAAATCAGATTTGGACTTCGAGAAAACGTCCGGAAATTCGCAGAGAACATCCCCCACCTGTTCGATGGGCTCAGAGGTCCAGTTCGTGCCGTGAAGGTCAAAGGCCACCTCCCGCAGATGCAGCGGCAAACGTGCCCAGACGCGCAGGAACGAAACGCGCTGTTCTGGGCTCAAACGTTCAAGCAGTGCAGGCGAGGGCGAGGCTGGAGCTGCGAGGGGGGAAGCTGTAACTGCTGAGACCGGAGGCACCTCAGATTGTCCTGAAGAAGGGCTGGGGGCTCGGTTGTCCTGATGTAAAACGTCCAGTGGAACGCTCAGCAGTGGGGCGTGGGCGACGCCGAGGATATCTCCTGGCTCGAGGGCCGCCACTCCAACGAGGGGAAGAACCTGTCTCCCGGAAGCGACGAAGTGCTCCTCAACCGAGGGTAGGTCGGACAGGGGCATCATGTCGACCAAGCAGTGCCCAGTGAGTGCCGGGGAGCCATCGCTTTGAACCAAATTAACCGCAAGTAGTTGAGGATCGTCGGACAGGGTGACGCCTGCCGCGCCCTTGTAGCGGAGATGGAAGCCTCCACCCGAAGCGGCGGGGTCGATGGCGTATACGGACATGCCTGTCGGGGCGTGGTGAAGTACCTCCAGCTCGCCAAAAACGCGTTGGTCTGACGGGCGAGGTGGCGGAGAGCGGTAGGAGCTGCTATTAAAACGAATCCAGCTGCCCCGTCCCAGCAGTACTGTATGCTGCATCACTGAGGGGGGGACCACGCAGGCCCAAACTGCGAGGGAGCACGTAGGCTCATTTCCTCGAAAACATTGGACGCTCAGGCGCACACTCGTCGATGTCTTCAGAGGGGCCGATTCGCCAAACCCCCCCCAGGAACGAGGGGGGCATTTCTGCTCGCACGCGATGCATGCCACACCAACCGATCACAACACAAGCATTAAGTGTGTCACATGGCCTCCAAATCTAAATGATTTTGTTTTCTTTAGGGTGTAGGTACCACGGGCTCCACCTGGACCTGCAGAGAGTCATTATCAACAGGCTTCGTTTGTTTCGCCACGGCGGGAGCGCCAAGAGTATCTACCCTGGCGACCCCCCCCCGTTGACAGCTTTAAAGCTTCTAGACCGTCCTCGCGGAACCGCCTGCTCGGCACTAAATTATCTTGCCGTACGTACCAAACCTGAGACCACCTCAACGCGGGGTGGCGCGGACGAAATGCCGTGTGACCATGTGGTGCTGTATAGACTACTGTGACCATGGGCAACAACAGAATATACATCACAACAACTAACTGAAGCACATCGCACACCCCAAAGAAGAAAAAGTGAAACCCGCGTACGCATGTATGCAAACGGAGGCACAAAACAGCGTACGTATGGCCTCTCTGATTGGTTCAAAGTAGGCCAAAACAAGTTCAAAACTAGACAGTAGAAAAAATCATGTATACCTTGTTTTTTTTTCGAGCCAAAATCGGTTACGATGTCAGCCTGGCCAATAGCAGGGTTCCTGGGGTATGTTTTGTACTTGTTTTTAACATTTAACTGATTTTGGCCGAAAAGTGGGCAGGTATACCTGATTTTGGCTAAAACCCCCCGAAAAAGGTTGTGCCACCCAGCAGATGTGGTGTGTATGAGTGTTGATGGTACGACATAAAATTGTCCCTGAAAGTGCAAGTGCAACCGACTGCGTGATGAGCAAAGTGACAGACACTGAAAAAATGACATACCAGGTATATTCCAGGCACGAGGTATCTGGTACTTTACGTTTCATCGCAAATTTCGCATCTTGCACAGTTTTGGCGGAGTATTGTCGTTCGACAGCAAGCTGCCTGATATACCGGGAGAGAAAACAGTATCACCCCCCTCTCTTTCTGGTTCGTTGCGCCTTGAGGAGCTGATTTTTCGTTTCCTATACGTACCGTACGGTCAGCTGACGGAAAATCCACTACTATAATACTGCAGTTATGAACTAGTACCAGGTATGAAATAGCACATGCACGGTTTCATGTTTTTTTTTTTCGCGAGGTATTGCGAACATTTGCACTCAAAATTCTTACTCTGTTGCCACCACATTGGGCTCACAGGCTTCTTATACCGGCTACCAGGTACATTTTATGATGGGGTTTGGCATAGCATCCCACCCTGATCACACCGTTTCTTCGGTTGATTTCTCGTCGTGAACAAACGGGCCTCGATTTCTTATACGACGGAATTTCTCGGTAGTGGGCCTCCTTTCTGTAGTTGGCTACGTATTGCTATGATTCCTGCTTGGCTTGTGCTCGTATAGAAGACCTGGTATGTACGTATCGGCATCTTCTACGAGTGCCTCCGTTCCCTAATCTGCTGCAAAATTCTCGGCCAACCAAAATCCACAGAGTCATGAAAAAAGCAACCGATACAACAACAAAAACGCTGCCCGTCACACTTCGCCGAGGGGGGAGAGGGGGGGGCTACAGACGGAGGTAAATCTGCATTTCTTTATTTGCTTCTCATTATTATGCAGCTATATGGTCCTGGAGATTCGTCGGTCACTTCGTATTCTGAGTGTTGTAGGCTCGGAACTCAGAAGCAAGTATGTATACGGCAAACGGCAACTAACTGCAAGAAATATTTGCTTCAGCTGCAAGACTGCTACGAAGTATAGTCTCTAGATCAGCTCTAAAATTCGCGTCACCGGCGTTTGCTGATCTCGTCGCGTACCTTTCGATCGACGCCCGTGGTAGGTAGGGATAGCAGCAGAGGCGTCGAGAGTCGAGGCGCCGCATGGAAGATGCCCGAGCAAACGCATGCGTACCACAAACGCGGCACACGCGGTAGCCGATACCGATGTTTGATCCGCACCGCTTACAAAACGCCTCGCTAATAATCAAAACGCTACCTATCCCCACAGAGGTCCACACCTACCTATATACTGTCCCCCCCCCATTATTATAGCACAAGAGCTTTGCGGCAGAGGACCTGGATCTCGTGGCCCCACTACGTAGCACCACGACCGCGATACCGCCAAGTGATGTGCATCTCTACTCACACACGCACCCTTCAACCACACAAATAACGCCATTTAGATAGCTATTGGTGTGTGTGTGTCGTTGTGCACTCGCTCTTCGGAAAGGGTTCCAAAATAAAGGAAGGTATCCACACTTTCATCACAAAAAAAAAACTGGATTCTGGCTGAGGGTTGGATTATGCCCTCGGGGGGTTAGCATCGATCTACGCCCTCCCTCTTTATCAACGGTCTCTATCAACGGTCATCGAAAGCACTGTCCAACAGCGCGCAATCACGGTTCAGATCCCGGGAGGCACGATCGCGCGGAAACAGACCCGAACCATTCTGCTGCTGCTCCCGGCTAGGGAAACTATTGTGCTGGAACAGGGCCAAATAGGGACCACACTATATAACCAAAATATAAAATCCCCCCACTACACATAAGAATATATATAAGCATTTGTGGAGTCCCATACGTCGACACTTTGCCTCCGCCACCCTTGTAAACATCCCCTGCTAACGTCGACACAACGTAAAACCCCCCCGCCACAATCGCGTTCTACTTGTCCCTGCCTGCCCCGCACAATGACCCACACAAGGCTGGCGATCGTCGCCTCCAAGACGAGTTGTGGAGAGCGTCACCCTTGCTGTACCCCCCCCCCCCCCCTCTATTTTATATAGGTTGGGTTGGCGTCGGTTGGCAACGACAACGTAAAACATGCCGCTCACTACGTGAGCTAGACAACCAGGGTACCGTTTTTTTGTTTTTTTTTTGGCGGCCGCCCACAGCTGGTTGTCGAGTTAGATCATTTATGCGAGGTAAATAACCTTTACTCCGCACAATTGGGAAAGATCGTGTCACGTAGTGTTCAAGATAACGCACCCAAGAGGCAGTTACATAGTACTCCCATTGCTGTCTCTGGAAATGCCTACACCGGAAATTAAATCAACTCATTGAAGCTGTCGTCCATATGCAAGTCCGCCTCAAAAGCGGTTCTTAGTAGGATGCAGCTCACCCATCATGCGACCCTCACGGCGCTTCGCGCTTGGTGCAAGCAATGTCTGCCTGGTCGGTGAAAACCCGACATGCTCCGTCCCGACACTGTAGGGATGCGAGGGTCTATGGTCATACGACTACGGCCATGCATGAGGTCGAGTACATATCTCCTATCGAGTACACCCCCCCCCCCCCCCCCCAAGTAGGATACAGCTCACCCTTCATGCGACTCGCCGGACACCTCACGGCGCTTCGCGCTTGGCGCAAACAATGCCTGCCTGGTCGGTGAAAACCGTACATGCCCCGTTCCGGCATTGTAGGAATGCGAGGGTCTATGGTCATACGACTACGGCCATGCATGAGATCGAGTATATCTCTTCTATCGAGTACACCCCCCTCCCCCCCCCCCCCCAAACACGCCCCTCTTATATACGTAAAAGCAAACAAATCAGACCGGTGCGGTCTTTTAACCAAGCGAGACCTTGTTGCGCCTGCCTAGTGTCGATTTTCGAATACTTCCGCGCTTTGATTTGGCAACGGCAAGAATGCAAAGCCCGTGTCTTCCTTTTATGGTGCAAGAGTATTTCGCGGCGAAATAATCCCCCGAGAAGACAGATACAACGCCATGATTGTTACGAAGTACGTTGATACATCGTAGAAGCGAGGAAGCCGCAACTCACACTCACAGCAGCACTGCACTTTGTGGACGCGTGCATCGCGGAGGGCATACATAAGGTTTTACTATTACATCTACGCAACTCTTCCCTCCCTTGCGCTCCGTGAACACTCCATGTTGTAGTAACACGCCCGACAGTGTTCTGATGCAGATTGCGTTACCTCAGTATTTTCTGGAGATCATGCTGAACGACCCTTCCCGGCCCACCAGTCTTTTTGGTTTGCAGCTCCATCGGTCATCTTTGCCGGGGCCAACAAAAATCACCGAGGAAAATTTGCGCCAGAAGGTTTGGAGCCAAATACCTCCGGCCGACAGCCCCTCCTTCCAGCGGTGCAATAGAACAGCCTCCGCAGCATCTGCCCAAACAGAAGGGCACTCGCTCGTACATAGCAGCGACTGTTTCTCCTGGTTCAATCTTGCTTCTTGAGCGAAGCTTGTCGAGCCCCCTTCTCCCTCAAGAAGTGTACGCGGGCAATTCTCTGGCGCACCCAGTTAGGCTGCGAGGGGATGGCCATCCAACAAATGGCGACGATAGCCAGGAGGACGTGTTCGATGCCGAAGCAGAGTCCAACAACGTAACGCCCCATGCCTACCCGGAACTCCTGATCTATCGTGCCGTTGGGCCTGTTTTAATGTGTGACGGTGGAGCGGGCGTTTGCGAGACAGATGCATCCGTCTCACGGGGTTAGCGGGAGAGACCGGAGGCCGATATGGGTACAGAGCGGGTAAGGGGAAAATCGAGCCGTGTTATATAGTGCGACCCTCTATCGTTCGATGAGTACGTACTCAGACGGTCGACCAGCGTGCCAACGAACGCATTGCCTGCAAATCGGGAAGAGAGCAGAGATATAACATGCACTCTGCGCTGAAAAAATACAGGGCCAGAGATTAGCAAGCGAGGTTCATCAAACCAGAATAATCTACGTTACTGCTTGTTCACAAAGACCCCCACCGCAAGACAAGGCGGCAGGCGGACAAATACCCATGCACAACAGGTGGCCGCACGCTGAGGACACACATAGATACATGTACGAACGTGTCGATGATACGGAGGCTATCGGTCGACGGACCCGAACGACACCGTGTTCTCACCCCTCCGAATCGAGGTACCACTTGGGCATCCACTGCATGAGCTGCTCGGAAGACAGCGCGAAAAGCATGCAGTTGGTGGTGACGGCTATCACCGTAGTCACGTCCATGACCTTCTGCCAGTTGCTGATGTCGCCCATTCGCCTGCGGTACGCGCACAATGCGCACGAAAAACGGGCGCCATGGCTTTCAGCTGTCTTGGAGTGCAACCATGGCATCATAGTCTCTTCGCTGCGGGAAAAGCCGAGCACTCCTTTGAATCTCAATTAGAGAGAAGGGCAATGAGGGTCGAATCGTACGAACAACGGCTGAACTCGAAAGCAGGAGATTATAATCTTAGCGTGACTTTCAGCGTGTTGAAACGGGGCGGGAACCCCGCGGCGCACGGGGTGCAAAATTAAACAAGCGAGACCAAGGAAAACAGAACCGATAAAACCAAGGCTTATCACAGTGACTGAGAATCGTGGCGGGACGGGACGGGACAGATTTTTCTTGTTTGGCGGGAAAAAAAAATGACAACGGGACGGTAAAATGGAGAGATAAAAAGTTGGCGGGACGGGACGGCGGGTGCACAATTTCTCGACGGGACGGGACGGTAAAATTCAACGGGACAGACTTTCACGGCGGGACGGAACGGTATTTATTTGTTTCCTCGGCGGGACGGGACGGTAAATATTTTTTCCCTCGGCGGGACGGGACGGTAAACATTGTTTCCCTCGGCGGGACGGGACGGTAATTTTTTTCCTCACGGCGGGACGGGACGGGGCGGTAATTTTATTATTCTTCGACGGGGCGGGACGGTGATTTTTTTTCTCGGCTGAACGGGACGGTAAATATATACATTTCTTTTTATTGCTGCAAGGTCTCGGCGCGGTTGAATGTGAAGACTTTCCCGCACTGCTGATTGCGCGAAGGGAGCCGGCCCGACGCAGACGTTGCTCTTCTCGACCCGCGGCCCACAAGCTCCGAGAAGTGCTACCACTACACGGGCGACGTTTTTTTCTGTTTTTTTCCCACCCCTTCCCCAAGTAGTCTTGTTGCGGTGCCAGCTCATGGTGGCTGTTCTGATGATGGTTGTGCTTGCGCTGTGTTACTGGTTGCTGTGGAGGTAGGTGGAGATAGGTGGTGTGGTGGAGCTGGTGGCGGCGGTGATTCTAGTGCCGCTCGCTGCTGATCGATCGACCCCCCGCCCGTCAGATAGGCATCCATGGCGTCCATACTTTTTTTTTTTTTTACTCATCCCATTTATTATCTTCGCCCATCTTCTTCTCTCTCTCCTTCCAACTCGTAACTCAGATCCGGGGTCACATAGCAGGCTCTTCTCCCCCCTTCCCGCTACGGTACGTGCCTTCATTTTTATCACGAGAAGATTTCAGCCTCTTCTTCCCTCGTCGACTCGCATCGAATTGTGCCTACCCACGCTGCAAGGCGCTCTCAACAATTTAATCCTTTTCTTTTTTTTTTTGCAAATAAAGTCAAAGTCCGACCCACCTGGGGCTCGAACCCAGGACTCAAACGAGTAGAATTCGAGGTTAACCACTTGAACCACCGGGGCGACCGGTATTGCATTACCGTACCGGTCATACCAATAATGCTAGGAGACAGCATTTTTACCCCTTGGCAGACAGCAAGTTTGCCTTGTGACACATATATAAATACATACCAGGTACCTGGTACATACCTGACCTGGTACATGCTTTGACTGATACCAAACTACTAGGTTTAGTGTGGAATACTTGGCCCTACATCGTTGACAGCGCACGTTTTGCGTCTCGCTTGATGACAGGTCACCTGACATCTTTTTGGGCCACACCAGTATATACTGGTGGTGTTGCCGTGAGTTGAGTGGTATCTGTTCTATTCGTCGTGTGTAGTGTCGAGCTTGCGGCTACTACTGCTTGCTGTGGCAGTGCTTACTTTCATTTCAACACATAAAAATAAAGTCCAGCCATACAGCACCCTATTAATAGCTGCTGATCATCAACGCCAGCACCTTTTGTGCTAAAAAAAGAATTAAAGGTGGTGGCGCGGAGCAAATTCATATTTTTCAAGATTGAAGTGATGGAAATACGAAAATATGTCGTCAGTTATCAGTGTGAGTTCGACTGGTTCTTAATTGTACCAGGTATAGTGGTTGATACACTCAATTTCCAATTTTGCAAGCTGCGTAGTAATACGCGCCTGTACAACTATGTAACTACATACTTAGATCACAACCCCTGAGCGTGCTCGGTTGGTGCATCCCTGGCCTCTCAGAGCTCCCACTTCCAAACCGCCTCCTTTCATTACTTGCCGGACCTTTCCAGCAGTTCCTTGTTTTCTCGGCCATTTCTTCCTTTTTTCTTCTTTCGTTTCGTCTGCGTGCGTGTTCTCCGAGCACGGCATCGCGGGAGGACCCGGCACCGTCGCGGGTGTCAGCGGGTGCTGGCGGGTAGAGGGGAGGTTGCAAGGAGCGCGGTCGCCGCTTTCGTGCCTAGGCGTCGCGTGTGCCTCGAGACACGAGGGATGCATGAACGGGATTTGTCTGGCTTCGATTTATGATTGTTGATAGAGTATGTACGAGTTTATAAAGGTCGTTCAGGAGGGCAAGATACTATTCAAGCGGTCCTTATTTTTGCGACCACGCTGAAGTTGAAAGAGGGAGGTGTGCAGTTTGAACACCAACGTTATCGAGCTGGCGAACGACGGCCACGGTGAGCACCGGGCTTCACGCGGGGCGGGCGACGGGGCTGATTGTGGCACAGAGTGATAAAAGCTTTACCCGGACCGAATCGGTAGCGAGGTGGTCGCGAGAGGGGCGGGCGGCGTACGAGGCTGAGAGAGAAGCTCTTCTGTGCGATTTTTTTATTTTCTTCTTTTCGACCGGGTGCAAGGTGCTCCAATCAGGCAGCTTTTCAATACTACTTGCCAGACCTTTCCAGCAGTTCTTGGTTTTCTCCATTTCTCTTGGCACGTCCTTTCTTCCTTTTTTCGTCTTTCGTTTCGTCTGCGTGCGTGTACTCCGAGTACGGCACGGCGGGAGAGCCCGGCGCCGTCGCGGGTGTCAGCGGGTGCTGGCGGGTAGAGGGGAGGTTGCAAGGAGCGCGGTCGCCGCTTTCGTGCCTAGGCGTCGCGTGTGCCTCGAGACACGAGGGATGCATGAACGGGATTTGTCTGGCTTCGATTTATGATTGTTGATAGAGTATGTACGAGTTTATAAAGGTCGTTCAGGAGGGCAAGATACTATTCAAGCGGTGCTTATTTTGCGACCACGCTGAAGTTGAAAGAAGGAGGTGTGCAGTTTGAACACCAACGTTATCGAGCTGGCGAACGACGGCCACGGTGAGCACCGGGCTTCACGCGAGGCGGGCGACGGGGCTGATTGTGGCAGAGAGTGATAAAAGCTTTACCCGGACCGAATCGGTAGCGAGGTGGTCGCGAGAGGGGCAGACGGCGTACGAGGCTGAGAGAGAAGCTCTTCTGTGCGGTTTTTTTCTTTTTTTCTTTTTGGCCGGGTGCAAGGTGTTCCAATCAGGCAGAAAATTATTACACAAGAGGGGACGGGGATTTTTTTCCCTTTCCCAGTTTTCGGTTTCATTTTCATTTTTTTTGCTGCTGTGCCGTGCTGTGCTTTCGCCTTCTTCCTACATACGAGTACAGACACAAGAGTATATCGAAAGAAGAAAATAAGTACAGACAGCAGTATCCTACCTGGGGTATGTACGTACGTACGACATCCGCGACGCGAAGCGCATATGTGGCATTCGAGCTGGCGTCGGAGCTGTTTGTTCCTGAAGCATGGCGGTGGGACTCTTGGCATTATCAAGTCGCCGGTTTGCAATTACGACCTAAACTCAATCGTGGACCTCTGTCACTTCGCATACTTTGATGTACTTTTTTCCTTCCAGAGCGAGCGTAGCGGGCGGCGTAGGCCGCCCGCGGAGCGAAGCGCCTTGTATACTCCTACTACTACTGTGTTCTATACGTATATTTCATTATTAGTAGTATATGGGAGTTGTGTATAATTTATGATAACATGTAATACCTCGTAGTTTTATAGGAATTACTATTAATACTAAATTTTAGGACAACTCGATTTTAATTTATTAATTTCGTGATTCGTGGTGGGAATGGATGGGAACAGACGACCACGAATGAATGTATCTCGCAGGGGAAGAGGCACGTTGTGCCCGCCGGAGGCCATAATTTCGCGGGAGAGAATTTATCGGCGGGACGGGACGGTAATTTTTCGGTGTCACGGCGGGACGGGACGGTAATGGTTCGGTGTCACGGCGGGACGGGACGGTAATTGTCCGGTGTCACGGCGGGACGGGACGGT
This sequence comes from Nereocystis luetkeana, assembly GCA_031213475.1. Classification (NCBI taxonomy): domain Eukaryota; class Phaeophyceae; order Laminariales; family Laminariaceae; genus Nereocystis; species Nereocystis luetkeana. The sequence goes on along the minus strand of JARUPZ010000002.1, from coordinate 5,526,861 downwards.
AATTATTCGGTGTCACGGCGGGACGGGACGGTAATTGTTCGATGTCACGGCGGGACGGGACGGTAATTTTCAACGGGAGAGATTTTATCGGCGGGACGGGACGGTATGTGGCGACGGTCAGGGATTTCGTCTGCGGGACGGGACGGCGGGACCATTTTGACGGCGGTTTTACCGTCCCGTCCCGCCGTTACCGCCGTTACCGTCCCGCCGATATACCGTGATGAGCCTTGGATAAAACTAAACGTGCAAATTACGTTCGTGTCGCTCTGGTAAAACTTCCACCTGGTGAGGAGTATGGCCGTCAGAGGATGCATCCAAATGCAGCGCTGCATTAACAGCACCACTAATAATAGAGCAGTAATACAGATAGTACAAAAACCAACGCACCCAAGACAAAAACAAAGCAGGGTAAACAGCAGGAGCGGCAGACTGCCGAGTGTCAACACACAACCCAACGTGGAATTTACGGCCTGAGCATCGCCTCTCTCCGCTGCTTCGAAAAACAAGCCTGTATGTATCAAGCGCTGACACCGAAGGACCGATCGACAACGATCGATATTGACCCATTGACCCCGCACCTAGGCACCGGGCGCTTGTACAGGAACAAGAGCTTGAACGTGTCCGCCTTGATCTCCAAGAACGTCGTCACCACACTGGATTTCACGAACACAAGATAAAAAACGAAGTGCGGCTCAGAGTAGACAATCACCGAGGGACAGTTGCCAAGCACGTGCGCTAGCCTTGGGGGTTACCGAAACACACCTTATGTTGGTAGAGCTAACGACCGGCTCACACACGAGTGTCAGGGTTGGGCACCGCCCTCAAGAAGAAAGGTTTCCCGGAGCAAGGGCGGCGACGAAGATAAACGTGCTGCTGTCACTGCTGGCTACCGCAAACTATAAGCGAACCGGTCAGTGCAGCACAAAGGTTCGGGTTCCGAGACGGGAAGAGTCGAGTCTCGGTTCCATTCTATTCGAACTGTCGTATTACTGGTGAATTAAATTGTTGGTGGAGAGGAAGAGGCATGGCTGTTTTTCCTCTTGAGAGCAAGCTAGACTTTCAATACCCCCCCCCCCGCTGGGGATAGACCGACACCGCTGTGACAAGCGCTGCTCCCACTTGTCAGGGAGCACATGCCAGGTATTGACGCAAGAAGGAACAATAACCAAACGAAACTATAGCAGTTGGAAAGCACACGAGGCAGCAGTAGTAAATTCAACTCCAACTCCAATTTCAACAGCAACAACGACGAAAACGGCAACAGCGACAACAATGACAAATACAACATCGACATCAACTTCAACAGCAACAGCGACAGCCACAACAACAACAACAACAACAACAACAACAGCAGCAGCAAATATAACTGCGTAATCCTAACCTGATGGTGGCAGCCAAAGGGAAGGCCGACGCGAACAGGGCCATGTAGCCGTACTGGATCACCATCTGTGGTAGCGGCAGGGAGGGCGTGGTGGGGCGAGCGTGAGAGGTTGAGTGACTTGACACACCAGTAAAGTTCCAACACAACAACAAATATACGACGCTTTCATCCTTTACGGCGAGGCTGGACTAGCGTCTCGTGAGCTGGCAACTCGGGGCGTGAGCAATCGCTCCTGTTGACCAGCCTTTGCTTATAGTGTCCGGCCAGCCGGGGAGATGGCCGGTTGACCCTGGCCACGCGCGCGAGGTAAACTGAAAGGTACTGTGTGTAGTAAACAGGAGAGGCGAGCACAGTCCTTGAAACGCATGACAGTAACGTGGGCTCGATGCTTGTTGCATGGGTCCCGCCTCCCAGATTTTTCAGCCACACTGCCAACCGCACACGACCCAAATTTTCATTTCTACCACCAGAGCTACACTGCTCTCAGCCATTCCAACTCAGCTAGAAAAAGGTTCCACCGTTTTTTTTAGTGCGAACAGGAGCTGCGGTATGCTCGAGCATTTTACATTGAGGCACTTTACGTCGCAGAAAGATCAAGGGGGGCATGGGCGGACATATGTGTCACAATGGGACGATGCAGCGCGTGCTTGACAAAGGACAAGATCCGGACACCATCAGCAGACGATGGCTTGAAACTTGAAACGCCCGATCAGCGGTAGCCTCAGAGCGAAGGGCAACCGTGACCAGCGCTACTACATGCCGAAGCTACGCAGTCAGCAAAGACAGGTTTTGGGCCGCCTCGTGCGTAAAAACTAGTCCAACGCTATGCGAAAAATCACGACAAAAACACTCTGCACCAAGCGTGTTTAACTAGGAATACATGTTTTTGCTCGTGACGGCGGTGCCGTGGCCGCTGGGCGGTGACTCGAGGGCACACGCCAACGTCCACAGCTATAGGGGGGTGAAGTTAACCTCCCGGATATGACCGGAGGGCTACCGGTGCGACAGTGGCAAGGAACGGCTTCCCAGAAATACCTAGAGGGCTGCGACAGCAGTGGCAAGAAAAGGCGAAGAAGCGCGAGTGCGGCAAGCGCTCACCTCTAGGTAGTCGTCGAACGAGTCGTATTCTTCCTCCTTCATCTGGTCCGCCTCAGAATCGCCAGGCGCCTGCTGACACCGAATATTGGTGAAACGCCGGTGGGCCGAGGGCGGCGGACGAGAACCGACATGGATGAGTACGAGAACAGCATAAACAGCCCTCGCACAAATAAATAGTAAGAAAGGTGACAAAATTGATGAGAACGGCGCGAGGCACACCACAGGACGTTCCCACACGCAACATGATCGTGTAAAAAAGACACGCGACCCTGTTCTTCGGCAGAGGCTACGCGGTCCGTTTCGCGCGGCCTGTCTATTCCCAGCGCTGCCGCGACGCCGTTCGGAAACGTATCGAGTAGATGTTTCTTATCGGCGTAGGGGTGCGTTTCGAATTCTAAAAACCGAGCTCGTCAACTCCCTGCCAATGTCCGTGCTAACACACGTACACCGTGAAATCTTTATCAGAAAATAAACTATTACGGGGGGTCATAGTTAATAGGACCTATGGTGTACATAAAATCCTATATATTTGACCATTTTTACCAACAGTATTTGGTCCTATTAATTATGGTCCCCCGTAATAGTAAAGCGAGCGACAGAGCTAGAGACAGCAGGTAGAAAAACGAGACAAGGTCTATGCAGACGTGATACAGCAAGAAAGTGACGGCGGCCACGTCTCAATTATGGACTCACCGTTTTGGACGTCAGCACAGCCAACCGGCGCTCGGCGTTCGCCTTCAAGACGGTGCCATCCCAGCTGAACGTCTGCGCAACCAAATGCCGGACCAGGTTCAGCGAAATATAAAAAGAGTCGACACAATGCACTCGTATCCCTAGGAACTTGCGCAGCGGGGTATTTTCAACTGTCGTCAAAGGCGTGTGCGTTGGGTGATTTCAATAAAATTGAGAAGAATGTAAACACGAATGTCGGTTGCCGGTCGTAGCACCTCGGTCGTGGAACCGGCTTCAGCCAGCTCGAAATGGGCCCCTACGGTTGAGCTTGGTGTCTATTAGGAGCTAACTTGTACGACATCCTTGCTCGTCGACAACCTAAACCGAGACGATGTCACGCCTTCGCGTCAAGACGGGATAGCTTCCCTTACTGCTACTAATAACACGCTGGAGATGTCCAGCGGGTTATTTTCTCCGCCCTCTGTTCGTACCTGCGCTTAAAATTTTGAATGCCAGCACCTTCCGCCTATGAAAGCCCTTGACCCTTTTCGGACTGCAGTCCCGTTTGGGGGACAGCTTACTTAAACTTTGACTGGTTTATCCCCAAAACGAGACTGCAGTTTGCCCTAGAAAGGATAATACCGGTGCAACAAAATACAAAAAAAAGACGGCTGAACAAGGCCCACACCGAGAGTAGTCTCGGGCGCAAAAGCGAAGGGAGTCGCAAGAGGGAACAGGCCGAAAGCCTTTTCCCCTGAAACTATTTACCCCGTAACAGGACCACGAAACATCTGCCGTTCTCAAGCACGGCTGCACGCTTGGAAGAGTAACAAGTCGCAAGCCATTCCCCTTGAACCATTCACCGTGTATCTACATCGGCACCTCGAAGCATCTGCGGTTATTAAGCAGGGGCGCACAGTTCCCCATTGACGAGACACGAGACGCAGAGGTCAGGCAGCAGCTGTGTACCGAGAGGACGGTACTTGGTACCACCGACGCCCTCTCTCCCCTTTTATCTAAGGAAAGGGAACGTGCGCTGTTTTAGTCGTGTTTTGGGAGGTGCCAGGCACTTGTGACTTAGAGCAAGCGTAACCATGCAAGAGTAAGGGAGAGCCCAGGTCACATCAAGCCATAGTCGCACACAACGTAAACTACGGTGAGAAAACACACCACAGGCAGAGAACAAACCACCAGAAGCGCAGAGGGAAGGGGGGGTGTACTCATGAGGGGAGGGGGGTGTACTCGATATCATGCATGGCCGTAGTCGTATGACCATAGATCCTCACATCCCTGCAATACCGGGACAGAGCACGTCAGTTTTCATCGACTTTGCTCGCACCGAGCGCGAAGCGCCGATGAGAAGGAGGGTGTATTCGATAGGAGAGATGTACTCGATCTCATGCATGGCCGTGGTCGTATGACCATAGGCCCTCGCATCCCCACACTGCCGGGACGGAGCACGTCGGGTCTCACCGACCAGGCAGACGTTGCTTGCACAAAGCGCGAAGCGCCGTGAGGTGTCCGGCGAGTCGCATGAAGGGTGAGCTGCATCCTAGTAAGAACCGCTTGTGAGGCGGACTTGCATAAGGATGACAGCTTCAATGAGTTAATTTACTTTCCGGTGTATCCACTACCAGAGACAGCAATGGGGGTACTATGTAATTGCCTCTTGCGTGCCTTACCATGAACACTACGAGATACGATCAATTCCCTTGAGCGGAGGATGGGGGGGGGGGGGAACCCAGAAGGGGCGCCTGCTTCGCACGGCCCATTTACAGCAGCAACGGTCTAATGCGTCGATATTTGGAGAATGGCGACTCCCAGGTTGAATTGTACCGCCTAATGCATTCCCACATCGATCACAACTGCTTTCGACTCCTCGAACACACACCGTTCGCCTTACTCTAGATGATACTGTATCGGGACGACCAGATACAACACGGCCAGCCGATCGACGCGCCCGTCGTCCGCTCGATCAACGCACCTGCATGATCAAGGGCACGATACACTCTGTCAAGACGCGCCTGATGGAGTCCACCGTGAAGAGGGAGATAAGCTCGTTCCGAAGCTTGAACATATCGAACTGCTCGCGGCAAAAAAGGGGGAGAGCCAAAAGGAGCGACGAGTCAGTCAGTCAATGGCGGCGGGAGATCGTTGGAGGTAATTCGGGCACCGTAGCACGCCAACGAAGTCCGACGGGGTCCCACCACGCGTACGGAATGACGGAGGACAGAAAACGATAAGGGGACGTGCCTGACCAACTACAAGAGATGTCGGCTTCAAAGCTGAAATAGAAGGTCTCAGTAATGACATGCAAATACGTGCACCTCCTTCCTTTGAACCGACCTGCCTGGCCCTCTCTCGCTTGATGCGACCGTCTGCATTCCGTCGAACAACACCAACCGACCGCGCACGATGACGGGAAGGGAGGCGGTGGATCCGTGACGAATCGCGTGCGCAGCGCCGAGAAGCCGTCTGCCGACCTTTTACGTATTGAGAGCGGTTTGCTCTAGCTTTCTTATCCTGGCAGCGTATTATAAATATATAGCTGTAGGACACGCCGCATGACACCGTCGGCGTCTTGTTGTATGCTGTGTTGTGCGCGATTAGTGACAAATCAGCCGCCACAATCGCCCGACTTCTTGTAGAACGCGTGTTCAGTGCACGTTGGTAGGCCACGGAGCCTTTACGCAATGCATCCAACGTGTACCGCCGCAAGCTACTCGTACGTACGTCTATGATACAAGCACCACGAGGTGACCCGTGCGATAGCTAAAGGTCCTGCGATCGCGGCGTAGGGGGAATAATAGAGCGTTTGTCTTTCAGAAACCTCGAAAAAACAAACACTCTAAACGAGAACCAGTGTTCATTCACCCCACAAAAGAACCTCCCGCCGTATATACATACAACATATATGATTTGGACGTCTAGTGGAGGGATTTTGTGTGTTCAGCAGTATATTCCGCCGCCTACTAAAAGTTGGTGTTGACATCACTGAATGCGACGGTACCTGAACGAAGGCGAGGTAGAAGAGGGAAATGTAACTGTCGAACGCCTCGAAGAGAAACCTCTTGATCATGAGGTTGTTTTGGTACTCCTTCTCCCGGGTGGGTCGGTGTCCGTGGTTCCGTAGTCGTCGTTATTGTCATTGTTCACGTTAGTTGTTGTTGTTGTTGGTGTTGGTGTTGATGTTGATGTTGGCGGCGGCGGTGGTGGTGGTGGTGGTGGTGGTGGTGGTGGTGGTAGGTGGTGGTGGTGGTGACGGTGGTGTTAGGTTTGATTGGCATTGGCATCGAAACCGATGTTGGCGCGCCCCCCAGTTGTCGCCCGAAGAGGAAGCCGGATAAGAAAAAAAACGCAAAAAAGCGGAGAGTGGTAAGTATCAACATCCAACAACGAGCGGAAACAGCGACAAGCGTGACGGGTGAGGAAAGGAGCAGGTCGAGCGAGCAACCGACGGAACAATAAGGGCACCTATCGCGTGGTACCCGGAGGTTAGTTCCGGTACATAACGTACAAACTGGACACTAAACACCGCGTGCGACCGTATACACGAACAAAGGATCAAAGCAGTCTAACTTTTCCATACCAAGAGTCAGCTGCACCATGCCGGCTAGCGTCTAGTATCGTTTGATGTCAGCCGAACAGCAGGACAGAACCCTCGCCATTAACCGTCGGCCAAGACAAGTCAATCCGTGGAGGACTCCTCACGCAGAGGGAGTCATGGGTGACACCTCGTACCTCCTCGGTGCGGTGGTTTTCCCTCTCAGTGAGGCGAGTGGCCACTTTTCGGTAAATTTTGTTCCACGCTTGGATGAAAATCACGTGCACGATTGTAGCCCCTAAGCTCGCCGGGACGTAGCCGGCGTAGTAGCCCTTGGAGTCAAATACCTTTCCCGCATAAGAAGACCGGAACGTCGGGAGGGAGCGAGGGAAAGGTCAAGCGCTGGTCACATTCGTCGGTTCCAACAGCAGAAACAAAAACATGAGGGTGACCGCCGGCATCCGAACGTGCCACTGCCTGATCTACGATGCCTTTTCTGCTGTGTGTGCTTCCACATCTTGCAGATTATCAGCACAAAACGACAGGTGGCAAGCTTCCAATAGAGAGCGAAACACAACAAAAATAAATTCCTCCACAACCGTGTTACTGCGATGGGCCTTGGCAACCGAGGCCGGTCCATGTCGAACTCAAAAGGTCCGAAGGCTCGTTAACAACTGTTTTGACAAACAAAACAAAAAACACCGGGAAAAGGGGTGACGTGCTTGCGCAGACGGCAACAAGCCCTTGTCCTAGTTGTACAACATCCAGCAATCCTTCGTAAAAAAAACTCAAACATCATGTACGGCTGACGGTTGTGTCACGTCTCTCACTCACCCCTCCCTTCTCGGCGTATTTCGACAGCGACGGCATGAAGAACCAGCCTTCGATCGGCGTGACAAAATCACCGTCCTCCAGCACCATGTAGCCCTGGGGGGGGTGGGGGGCGGGAGCGCAATCGCAAAGACCGATCAAACGACCAAATGCAGCGCGTACACGAGATATATCATAGAAGGGAGGCGTGTCGCAGTACGCGAAGCAAATAGACGAATCAGTCGCGGACGGAGCGATCCCCTTCGACCCGGCCAAGCCTGCGTCCTCGTCAGAAATAAGCCCTGCACGAACGTATGCCTCTCTGAGCTGTTGCTGTTGCTGATACTGCTGCTGCAGCCCCTTGGCTTTCAGAAGCACCGCCCACACGACGAGTGCCCCACATTGATCCTGGTCAAGTGCTCGAGGCGCCTCATCCTCGTGTGGCCACTATGGGCAGTTCAAAGTTCCTTGCGGACGCGATAAGAAACGAGCGATGTTTGCCGCGTGACAGCCGTCCTTCCCTCATCAGCAATGCAGCCGAGGCGTTATGGATACCGCTCGATCAGCTACTACAGAAGCTGTGCGTGCAATTGTTTCGAGTAGAGCAGCCCTCTGTTTCTGAGCGATGTGGGTGTTGACGCGTGGTGCCATCCGCCCAGAGGTCTGCATTTACAGCAGCAAGTTGCACCACTCTCGCCGTTCGAGAAAAGCGAAATCGCCTTTCGACGAAACGACCCCCCAGTACAAAAATGGGGAGAAACGAAAAAACGCGGGTACCTACATCGTGTCCCTTTTAGGGAAAATCAGTATTTACCTCTAGTTTTAGAGCGAAATGCAGAAATTTCTTGGTCAACCATTATACCCGCGCCCCCCCTCAAATCATACGCCTTCTTTCCCCCTATATTGATGTCATTCATATCATCTGCATAAGCATCGGCAAAGCGTGGACCGGAGTCGCTGACTTTTTTTTTTATCTCAGACTTCATTTACTAAACAGAAAGCTACTCGTGGCCTTCACCTGAAGGTTGAGGGAGCAAATCATGAACAAGAGCGCGACGGCCAGCATGGCCCCAGTTACCAGCACGCTCTCGCAGTACCGCACCAGACGCTTACGCGTCGGGTAATACCTGCATTGCGTTGCGTTACGTTCAATTCATTTTGTTTAGGTTGGCGTGGCAAGGGCAAACAATCATGATATGAGGCTGCCCGACAAAAAAAATGCGTTAGGCAAGTCCCGCGCTTCGCTTCCAAAGTCGAGGAGAGGAGTCTCCCTCTGTTGACGACAGCAGAAAACGAAAGGCGTGTAGGCAACCCAAAACGCGAGCACGAAAAACCTCGAGCAATCGATCCCTTCCGTCGTGCGAGAGTGGCAGCCCACAGCGCGTCCAAGGGCTCACACAAACGAACGGCGTCCAAGCGAGAGAGTCGCGTTCAAGAGCCGAGTCAGGTTTCATCACATTAAAACGAACGCGGCCAACCGCAGTCATACGGTACGAGCAGGTCGCACCCGGTATCGTCGCGGCCGAGAGACAGCGCTATTTCGCGCTATCCCCAACGAACAGCGAAGCTCTCGATTATTGCAGGTTCTTCGTGAGTCGTGCGGTACCAACAGTGCTGAAGCAGTGCTAACCCACTACTACGGGAGACCATAGTTAATAGGACCTATGGTATACATAAAAAACTATATAGTTAACCATTATTACTGACAATATTTGGTCCTATTAACTATGGTCCCCCGTAATAGTCGTCAGCCAGAAAACGGCAAGAGAGGATGCAACCACTCGCGTAGGTGCCACGCGGTGGCTTGCGCGTAAGCACCCCGTCGGCACCACACAAGAGCCCCACCATAGCAAAAATACACATCATGTATACACGTATCCCGTGTGAGAGCAAAAGCGAACAATCGAGGACCCCCAGCCCACCTCTCCTTCTCTCCTGTCACGGGAGAAATTCTCTCCTCCCCCTCGAATTCTGGCCGCATCTGCTGGTCGTCGCTCACGAGTGCTGTCCCGAACTTCCAAGCCCTGAAGAGGCGGAACAAGCAGCAAGAGGGCGCATGCGGATATCACTCTCGTCACCGGTGGGCGTGGGCGCAATGAACAACAAGCGGCCACAACAATGCCCACGTCTGTTGCCTTAGGTCTTCGGACCGTCGCCTTTACGGCGCGTCAGGACCGCCCACCAAGGAGCAATCACTTTTCGCAGGGACGGCGCGCGCTATTAATAGCTGAACACAGCGCGATCGGTGCCGCACGTTGACAGGTAAAAGCTTGGTCGGGGTGGTCCAGCGGATACACGACGAAAATCTTGCCAGCAAATCAAACCAAGCCCAGAGGTCTCCGCACCCTGCGCGCCTCGCCTGAACACCTCGAAAACTCTCTATGATGCCTCCTAAACGCGGTTGTGCTTCGTGGGGACCACCGTTTGCTCGAAATACCGATTCAACTCGCTGAAATTGGTCGAGCCGGCCGGCGGTCGGCCGGCCCCACTGAACGCACCGCAAACCGCACCCACCCCTCCCGCGCGTTCTCACCACTCTGCCCGGGTCCTCTTCCAGTACTTCTGGAACAAACCCGCCCACAGCACCACAACCACGGCGTACAGCGGAGTCCAGCGGTGGTTGTCCGTCTCGCGGTGCGTCAGATACTGTCTCGGGGGCAGGAGAGAGCGGCGGATCGTCATCACTAGGTAGGATCAAAAACGGATCGGTCTGTTGAACACTAGATCAAGAATTCGTCAACGCAATACCAGGTACTGAGGTAACTCGAATGCAGTGCTAAACGGGATCGGGTCGATGGCTTGACTCCGAGAAGAAAGATTTCCGTTCGTCAAAAAACAATATTGAATGCAGCAATGAGCGGGTCGGTGGCTTGACTCCGAGCGCCCTCGCCAACTACACTAGGACCGGGCGGGTCTTTTGCCCGCCTTTCAGGCGACTTGTATCGGGACGTGCACCGCGCACGCTTGTACACCTGCGCACGCATCCAACCCTATATAAACAGTGTACCACCTACGGTCAAACTGTTCGAAGCTCGAACAGACCATCGATTCCCACTCCATGATCTACACGAGGTTTGTCAAGGCAGAAACATTCCCGATCTTGTATGGCTTAGCTCATGTCGGCTGGGACCGGCATAATCCGCATGATCTATTAGCGCAGGTTTCCTGGGTTGGATCTGTACTACACAGATCGGCCACAGCATATCATAACGGAAGGCTAGGATTTAGATGATCTGTAGATGATCTACCTGTAGATGGTCTATCTGTAGATGATCTACGCGAGGTGTGAAACCGATAGTGACAAGTGGAGGGGCTGCGGATCGCACCGATTGGTGTGGACTACCTACAGCATATCAGGTGTGCTGTGCTGTTGTCGGACTGTGTTTTCACGCTTGGGGAATATCGACGCGAAACCGCCACCCTCAAGCCCACATAGTGCCGTGCCCAGGAAGATGCGTATCCCTGTACTACAGAAAGTAGTGCCCCGTTATCACGAATCCCGTATTTGGTTCTACGGGTAAGCTGTGTCAAAGGAAATGCTGCCGCTGCTTCGGCACATTCTGCTATATTTACCGTCATGAGATCCGAATCCCGTCTCATCCAGGGGCTGGATTTCATCCTATGTACTCTCACAGGCGGACGGCGCTACCTGCTCGCGCTCGCTTTTTTTGTCCAGAGACAGCGAGGTGAGTCTGCGCTTCACCTTGTGGACCGATACCAAAAAGCCGGCGATGCCAGGAACCAGCAGCCATCGAAGGTAGAAGTTCATCCACGCGAAGTAAAAGGCCGTCTGCCAGTAAAATGAAGCGAACAGGACATTGAACGTCGACATGGCGGTATAAAAAACAAAAACAACAACATGGGGGGAGACACAACAGCAGTAAGCTAAATGAACCTACCGCACCGCACGAAAACGGCACTGGGCACTGGCTTCGGTACAAGATGGGGCTACAGCACGCGCCAACGGGCCGCAGAGGACCGAACGGATGCGCGGATGATCAGATTCACGCAACGATCGGGTCAACAACGCGCCCCCTTACCCCCGAACAACGCACGCTCCCCTCCTTGATAGAGGTTCGGTAACAGACACTGCCGGCGTTCCACAGCAGCAGCGCTTACCCGTGAAGGTGTGGGAGCGCCGCCACCCCTTCGAATCGGGCTGCTATGAACCGGGTCAGCTGCAGCTACCGTGCAGCATAGACCCACAACCCACACGACTCACACAACCAACGACCGGGCGTCGGCGGTGAAAGCACGCGTAAAAGCCAAAGATAGCAACGCCTGCGGCAAGACGCGCAGGCATCCGTCGGCAGGACCACTCACTGTGCTTCCGTTCGATGGCAACCTCCACGCCCGCCCGATCAAAACCAAGCACGGCTCCAACGGACAGAGCCCCCCCAATTCCGCGAGCGACGACACCTCGTAAGTGCATCAATCAAACCCCTCGGCGTGGACAACGCACACGGCGCAAGAACAAGCACCGCTCACGACAAACAAAAATCACAACAACAAAAAATCCCCAATCCCGCGAGCGACACCTAAGGATCAATCAAACGCCTCGCTTTAAAACAACGCACAAGGCGCGAGAGCGGCGGTAGCGCGGTTAAACGGGGGGTCCGAGCGACTCCTCCGGCGGTGTAATACCTCTGGTCCGAAGTAGTTGTTGACACCCCTCACGTCTGCCCCCACCCCGTGTCTGCAGTTCCTCCACACTCGCGTTCGGGAGGTGCAGGCGCGGTGAGCCTGCATCGTCTCCGTCACCAAGCCTGATTTTTCGTGCGGCCAAAACACGCGCGCGCACCAACGACCCCCCCCCCCCCAATCCGAACAAAACAAAGGGGAAAAAAAATGAATGATAAAAGATAAAAGCTATCAGATATATGTGTGTGTGGCATGCCATACGGACGCACCGGCTGCCTATATACGTCATGTCCTATCGCCACACGAGCAAGGGTCAAGTACAGGCCAACAACAGGAGGTGACGTGAATCAAAGGACGGCCTGTACTTGATCCTTGCTCGTGTTACGATGGGAGGAAAGGCGTACGCGAGGTACCTCATAGAACCGACCTCAGTGGTCGACTTTGTAACGAAAACTCTAAGAAAGGCGCTGGTACTTGGCAGCTTGGCGAGAAGCGCATGCATGTCGCAGCGGGTCCGAGTAGGAAGGAAAATCCGGACCCAAGACATCGAGAAGATGGCGTGCATCAGAGTCCACGCCAAGTTATGAGAAGGGTTCTCTCCTCCTTGTGCTCTTGCGAAAGCCCACAAAATGATCTGTCCAGATAATTTTCCTGCCGACCCTGGATATACTGTGATGATCTCCGTCGGTGCACTTCTTGCGGGCTCCCGAGCGCACATCTTCAGTTGTTGACGGCAATACGTCAAGGCCTGTTGTTGCGTTTTTGCTGCTGTTGTTGCTGCTGTGCTTTGGAACAGAAAAAAAATGTGTGTGGGGAGTGCGCCTGTAACCAAAAATGACAGTGATTATTTTGTTCCTCCCTCTAGCTACGTGGGACTCCTTCTCACCTGCGAGCCGCAACGAGTAGACCATACCGTACGAGTTTCCGTTCTGTTTTACGCTCTTCGGGCCGATTTCGCTGCTTTGGGTGGCATCCACCAACGAGTGAACGAGGAGCGCCTGCGAGCGGAAAAATAACAAGGGGCAAATTTATGATACCAACAAAAATAAAACGACGGAAATTTGGGACAAGAGCAGTGGGACAAATACCAAGGGAAGAGGTGAATATTTAACCAGTTCGAAACTATGCGCTCTCCTGAGCGGGATTTACTCTGCCTCTCTCTCTGTCTCTCTGGGTTCATCTCTCTCGACCTCTGTCTGTCTCTTCATGCGTTTATTTCTTAGTCTCTCTCTTTCTGTCTCTCTCCCTTTGTGTCTATCGCCTGCGTGTCCTTCTGTCGACCTTCATGTCCGTCATTCTATCACGATGCGCATAGCAACTCGGGGTAGATCATGGAGCACCGAAGCCAGATCGCCAAGAACCGGCGTCTTGCCGTACATGCTGCCCTCCGCCAAAAACATATGGGGCACATGCAAGAAAATGCCGAAATGTGGGCAACACCATACCCAATAACCTACGCAAAACCGCTATCCAAACCGCGGGAACGCGAATACCTTAGATTACACTCCACGGCGCATCAAACCAACCTACCCACAGCAGCAGCAGCAGCATACCCTAGGACAAGAGTATCACCGCCCACACCTGCTCGGAGGCGGTGAAAAACCCGACGTCCCCATACCCCTTGAAGACGTCATCCGCTTCATTCATTTTGAACTCCTTCAGACCCCCGCTGCGGACACAAACAGGCGGAACCGTAGCATAACAGCTTGAAATACAATACGGTATACATATACAGAAGGGGAGTGCCGGCGGAACGAGCGCGATGGTGCGTTGTGGGCCGGGGGCGGCCGCTTCGAGCGCCCGACTGCAGTCGTAGCTTGCGAAATCTGATTGCACTTTGACAACCCCGGAGAGCTCATGGGAGCTGATGCAGGCGCACAAATTCACACTCGGACAGGTACTCGATTCCCACAGTTCATGATCTAGATCCTTTACAAGGCAGAACAACGAGTATTGCCGATGTGGTATGATCTACAGTGACACATGCTGCCGGGTGGGGCCCGTACAATCTGCATGGTCTGTCTAATAATAGCACACGTTTGCTTCTAGCCCTCTTACCGCTAGAACTACTCCACACCAATTCGAAGTAGCTTGCCACCCAAAAAACGTGGGTGCAGTTCTAGAAGGTACGTTACACAAAAAATGCGGTGAAACCTTATCATATGCGGTGGAACCTAAGCCAATGAGATTCAAACACATGCATATAACCTGTTAAACAAAGCGTAATATATTACACGCCCCTGTAGCTGAACAGACTCGCTTCATCGGCCATATTCGCAAAATGCACACTAGTAACGTAGTGATGGTGATAACATGATACGCGTGTGCATAGTAGACGTATGCGGAGAATGGCACGAGATGCCGCCGTGGATGCGCACGACTCGGTCCGTGGCATGGAAGCCCCCCCAGGGCAGGAGGTCTCATGCGATCCGATCCTTGCTTCAAAGGATAAGCGAAGGAGCAGAATAATAGTACCGGTAGAGAAGCACAAGGGTTTAGACGGCAACGGGCTATCATCGCTAGGAAGACGAGCACCTCAACCCCCCCGCGCCCCCCTCCCCCCACAAAGTCCAGTCGGGGTATAATACGAGCGGAACGTGTTCAGTTCAATCAATCAGAGGATGCTTGGTTCTACATATTGTCGTAGACGCTCGGGTGTCTGTGGGCTGTTTTATGATATTATACCTCCTCCGCCATAAAAATAAAATGATCATTCATTAAGGGAAGCAGCATATGAGTACCCCCTCATGGCAATCAAAAGTTTCTACGTAATATGTGGACGCAACGTATTGAGCGCTCAACTGTTGGAGGTGTCTTTATAAGGAGTAGGGGCAGTGCTCCGTCTCGATAGGGAGGCGTGTTCAATGGTCAAATGACAAAAGCAAGCAGCAAATGAGGACCCCCCCCGCCCCCCCCCGCGCGCCTCACGTGGAGTCTTCCTTCAAGAGCAGTATGTGCTCCGCCTCCAACTCCATGACACGCCTGCTGGCGTTTACAACCAAAAAGCTGAGGGAGGGAGGGAGGGAGGGAGAACGACAGCGACAAGCATGTGGGTCGGGGGAGGGAAGGGGAGAAGAGGGGAAGGGGGGGGCTCGGCAACAACGGCAAAACAATCATGTTGACAACATTCGTCACGGCCGTAATTTGTACTGGTATGCAGAACCATAACCATATCCGTTGGTGTTCGTGGACTCTCTGCTCCCATCTTGCATCGTCTACTCTGCTCACTGCAAAACAACGTACTGTAGTATCTCCGTGTCGTGGTTTTGTGACCACAGCAGAGCTTGTATCTCTCCTCGATATGGTGGAAGAAACCGACACAGACACTGGGTGTGCTGGATGTCGATCGACGGGTACGTAGAAAGAAAGAGTGGTTCAACCCTCTACATGGGAAACATCAGATGGGGAAAACCGGCGACAAATACTGACGGTTACAGCAACCATTGTGGCCACTGCGTGATCGGGGGGGGGGGGGGGGGGTGTACTCGATAGCAGAGATGTGCTCGATCTCATGCATGGCCGTAGTCGTATGGCCATAGACCCTCGCATCCCTACAATGCCGGGACGGAGCATGTCGGATTTTCACCGACCAGGCAGACACTGCTTGCACAAAGCGCGAAGCGCCGTGAGGTGTCTGGCGAGTGGCATGAAGGGTGAGCTGCATCCTACTAAGAACCGCTTGTGAGGCAGACTTGCATATGGATGACAGCTTCAATGAGTTTAGTTTAATTTCCGGTGTAGCCAATTCCAGAGACAGCAACGGGAGTCCTATGTAACTGCGTCTTGGGTGCCTTACCTTGAACACTACGTGATACGATCAATTCCCTTGTGCGGAGTAAAGGTTCTTTAATTCGCACAAAATGACCTAACTCGACAACCAGCTGTGGGCGACCGCCAAAAAAAAAAAACGGTACCCTGGTTGTCTAGTTCACGTAGTGAGCGGCATGTTTTAGTGTCGTTGCCAACCGACGCCAACCCAACCTATATAAAATAGGGGGGGGGGGTGATAACAATGGTAGGTGTCTGAGTTACAATAGTTGACGCAAGGAGTCGAACGGCACGGGGTGCAACGTTATCTTGCCAGTGCAGTTGGGCCTTCACGCTGCTCGCTCCTAGAAGGATGCTAACACTACCGTTGTCAATGTTTTGGTCGCTATCCCCAGGTCTTGGAGGGGGTAACGCGAACAACACACACATCGTCGTACCACGAAATACGCTGACCGCTGACCCGCCAAGTTGGTTGCGCGCTCCATGTGGCACCCACCTGGCGCTGCGCTGTATTGGTGTGTTGGTAATAGCGTCGTATGTACGTACAGGCCATACGAGCAGCGGTATCAATGGGCCTCTCTTGAGCGTACTGCAGTGCGTACGAAGAGTGCCCTCCTCGACAATCGGTGGGTTCTATGCAGCAATCAGGGTTGTGAACCGAAAACCGAAAGTCTTTTTTTCTAGTCGTTTTCTTCCCGGTTTTTTCCGGATCGAAAACCGCCGGGTTTTTTTTCTCGGTTTATATGCAAAAAATTGATCGAAACCAATCGACATTCGGTTCGTCTCTCCGTTTCTCTCAGTTTCGGTTTTTGCCTGAAGAACCCCGACCAAAACCGACCGACTTTTCGGTGAAAACATGGACTGGGACATTTTTCGTTTTGGCTTTACAACCCTGACATCATTACCCCTGCTGTGCCAGCAGTACTTCTACCGTATACGAACTATCACGCTATCACACTGGGTGATAAGATAACACACCCTCTGGGATGAATTTCAGCCGGTTTCCTCCAAAGCATGGGGGGCACACAAAACGAAAATGGGGGCTTTGGAAAGACTAACATTTCGTCGAGGAGGTTGCACAGACGCATCGCTCGGCGTATTCAGTACGCCTTCCCAGTCGTCGAGAAACCCAGCTTTGAAAATCGTCCGAGCGGGTGTGTTATCTTGCGTGTTATACGGGTACTGCTGTGCAACGCCCGACTTCCTTAATTTGTCTTATCGGTAAGTCTCAGCCTGGCTTTCTTGCTAGGGCTCGTTTTCGTGGCGTCCTATCCGCTGTCCTCCTGCATCATACTCGCACTCTGTCGTACTGGTGCGTACTGCTGTTACAAGGATTACCCTGGGCTGGGTAATCGATCGATCTTTTACCCCCATAGCTCGGTAGGTAATCCCTCACATTTGACGTCGTCGAGGACACGGGTTCGAATCTCACTTCGAACGTTTCTTGCATAGAGCGCTTGCGCATACGCCCCTGAAAACAAAAAACACGTCTCCTTGGTTCCTCAGCTATTGAAACGAAGCGCGTAGGTCAGCGTACGGCCGTATACGGTACTGACACCCCAAAGACCCCGCCGTTCAGGGGGGGGGGGAGGGGGGAGAGAGTTACAAGGACTACCCTGGGCTGGGTAAGAATCGATCGGTCTTTTACCCCAGTACCACGGTAGGTAATACGGAGTAGGTAATACCCTCACACAGCTGCATGCACGTACAGCAGTACGCAGCAGTACATTGCTGCGGGTACGCAGCAGTACATTGCTGCGGGTACGCAGCACGAAACCTCTTTTTTCTTTTTCTTTTTCTTTACGCAATATAAGTAGGGTTTATATATTAATATGGAGACCAAGCGGTCCTTATATTTTCGAACAGAGTGGTACGCAGTATATACCGGTACTGCTGCTGTGCATACTCGTACAATTGCAGTATCAATATCAATATACAGCAAATAGAAGGAAGGAGCAAATACAGCAAATAGAGTAGACAAGCCGAAAGTTGGCACGGAAGGGAGGTAGACTTGGTGCATGGGTTCCCTTTTGTTTCCGAGGTTTTCTTCTTTCGGGAAAGTTATGAGTGATCCACGTTGAAGATCATGCGGCACAGCGACCAAAGGTAGGGGATTTTTCTTGATTACGACGCATTAATATTGGTCAATACCCGATTATATGAGGGATTTACCGAGCGAGATAAATTACGACTTTTGATTACGACGATGTCTATTGGCCAAGAGGCCGAAATCCCGCCGAAGTCACCCCGAAATCACTGGACTGTCAACTTTTTTGTACGAGCGGCACCTTCCTCGCGGCGACAACACATCATGGCCCACATCATGAGCAGCAGAGCAGTAGCGGCACAGCAGCAGCACAGCAGCACTGGCTGCAGCAGCTGCTGCAGCAGACCAGGCAGTCAGAGCTCTCTGTGTCAGGCTCCAGACGCCGAAGAGGAGAAGCAGTGCCAGGAGGAGTACCAACAACCTCCAGCAGCAGCACTCGCAAAGCAGCCGACTTCAAGGGGAAGGCCATGCTACTACTATGATACTGCTCTAGACAGAAGCACCAGTGCCAGCCAGCACCATCAACAACAAGCAGCAGCAGCAACAACACCAACCACCACATCAGCAGCAGCAACAACAGCAGCAGCAGCAGACCAGGCAGCACTAGCAGCAGGAAGTAGCCCCCCAAGCAGCTCGAGCTCTCCTACGAGACCGGGCTCAGGATCTACGGGGCAACGGCTTGGAGCCGCCCATTCTGTTGCGCAGGTGAACTGCGGGTTGTGTTACTCTGTTCTTATGGTACATCCTTGATCCAGAGCAGAGCGAAACAACTATTGATACCAACTTAGCAGTGTTTTGACGGTGGTCAAGAGCAGACTTGCCTGTTTCGTCGGAACGAGTGACGCAGGTTCATTTTTCTACAAAACTCGACATCGCCTCTACCGGTCGTCCGTCGTCCGTCTCCCTTGCTGAACCCACCCCCAGATGACTCCTGTGCTGACCGCCCAATACTTCAGGAGGCAACGGGAATCAACTAGTACATGGAGAACGAGCTGACCGCCGTCATCCAGCTGGCCCTTCTTCTCCGCAAGCTGGGGATGGAGTCCCTGCCGACTATCGTGTTCGGTCCCCCCATCGCCGCCGCTGCTGTCCATGTGCTTCGTAAGAGCGACCAGGCGGGTGGAAAAGAAGGAGGTCCTTGGTGTAGACGCGGGTGGGAGACGGTCGATTCGGGGAGCACAAAGTGGCGGCCATCAATGCACCACCCTAGCACGGCACGCCCTTCCTCTTCCATTTGCAGAGGGTCCCTTCTGGGTTCCCAAAGGAGACGTTCCCGACTGCTCTCGAGGGAAGACTAAGGTGAGCGTCGCCAACCACGAGTGAGTGCCATTACAACTAATATCTGGGTACATATTTTCCTGTGTCCCTTTTTTTGTGGCAGGAATACCTGCACTCTTTTGTTTTGGCACCAACTTGGACGGCGACCGCCTTTCTGCTCGATGGACCCCCTGCGCTGACTACAGTAGTACCGCCATCAAAAAGGATGCTGCGCAGGTTTTCAACAACTGCGGCGTAGAAGCGGCGAATACCTTGTACTTGCGCCCGCTCGCTAAGTTGAAATTGGTATCATATACTCGTCTCGATAACACGCCGCTATGACGGCATGCCTGCTGGGGAAGCAGCTGCCGAACAGCGCCATTCCGTTCTCCCGCTGAACGAGCGCTCGTCTCAACGACACACAACAGGACTAAGGTTATATTATACCTCCACCTCGGTCGTTCTGTGCAAAGCGATGGTCGACTCGAAGTGTGCCATCTCCTTGCCTGTGCGTTCCCTGAAACTGAGGACCTGGCGCCTGATTCGAAATGTTTCCAGGAAATACGGTGGCCGGTTACAGCTCTATAATCGAATATGTTGGTACTGAAATACGTAATCGTAACGCTCAGCGCCCCTCTAGTGCTACACACAGAAGTACCCTCGTCCTTCCCGCCCTCGTCCACGCCCCTCTCCGCCAAACATATCTCGTCTACGCCCTGTCCGCGAAACAGGTATGCCTGTACAGCACCAGCTACTTTCCGCGCGTGAAGCTCTCTATCACGGGGAAGCCCGGACGCAGCTGGTCGGGCTGTGGGGAGCGGTCAAGAGCACGAGGGAAACATTACTAGGTGCTTTCGTCCGTTACGCCGGGTCGCCGCCAATACCTGTGTGATGAAAGGCCGGGCAAGCGGCGAGCAAGCGTTGCACGGAACGACATACGGTATCCACTGCCGCAGACCAGGGCGCAGCGCCCCGAACCGGCGCCCTACCTCCCACCCGCAGGAAATCGCAGCACACGGTGCCGAGGGGTTTGATGCAGCCGTGCAGGCGAGCGTGCTGCCCAGGAAGGAGGAGGGTTTGTTGAGGGAGAGGGGGGGGGGTACGCCAAGACAAAACACGGCCAGAGTCTGCTGAACCTGCCGCTATTGACGATATAGCGTTGCAGGGCGTATATATCATCCGAGGGCGGAATCTTACACGCTGCCGCTGGACGATGGTGCGGAGTCACTGGAGACTTCAACAACGAGGGCCTTCCTACCGGGAACACCGCAACGGGAGCAGGTGAGTTATTGGTCGTTTGCTGGGGCTCTGGCGTAAGGATGACGGCAGCGTGTAAACATTCTACTTTTTTTGCGTATGATGGAGTCTGACATTTCTGATGCAAGCGAACGATATTGTGTAGCCCTTGCGTGTGATTGAGACATCGGTTTCACTGTCCTATACGCTCATCTGGCGTGGACCGCATACTTTTCTAATAAATTGCCAGATAGTGCTGATGCCGAAGGTGACGACGCTGCAGGTGGAGCCAGAGCAGGCAACGAGTGGATCGGTCTCGCCCTTGGCCAGGACGACAACATCGCGGGTCTAATGCGACCAGGCGACAGGGATATACAGGTGAGTGGCGCGTGTAGATGCTTGTATAACTATTGAAACAACATGTAGAGGCTTGTTAACTTCGGTGCGTGCGTTGGCAGCCTGCTCGCGGTTACGAATCGTGCTAAGGCTAGCTAGCTTTCTTGGACAAATAGATAGCGGCAATATCGTAGCAATATAACTTTTATAATGTGATATGTAAACTGGGTCAAATGTGCGTACCTTTCGGATGTACAAGATCGGCTGCTCATTCAAATCGGCGGAAACGCTTCGAAGACATTTTCGGGCCTCAACCAATCACCGCTGTCGCGGCAACACTCTTCTTGCCTTCTTGTTGCGTCCCTCATATACAGGGCTACCGCCGGTATCTTTGCACCCTCTTCGTCTTTTCCATCAACAGGAAGATAGCCAGCCAACTACAAAGATTCGGTGTCTGCGAAATGCGCATGGCTCCCGATCATGAAAATCGCCGCGGGGTCGTCAGGGGGATGATGCAGCAAGCACCGCCCAAGAGTTTAAGCACTGCCGTGGCCACGCCTTGAATGTTTACTCTCAACCCCTTATTGCGGGATTCGTTGGCGCCACCCATGGTCGCGGCCGGGACGGTGGGGGCAGGGGCGGAGACGTGAGTCCTCGCATTGCGGGTGGATATCGCCAGGGGGGGGGTGGGCGGAGGGAAGGACGGTCGTACACCGATGGAGAAATCCGGAGGTTGCCAGGAGTGCGCACAACGCAAGGGTTGATGGTCTCAGATCGACTCTGGACCCATATTTGGGCGAGCAAGGACGTATCGTGCCTGCTGACCCTCGCCCAGGGACGGGAAACGAACGCAGAAGAAAATCAGATTTCCTCCTCGGATGTTCCCATTGGTCGTGCGAGGAATCTAAATATGGCTGGCGTGGTCGCACAGGCGATTGTCTTTAGTTGCCACTGACGTTAAGCATGGGCTGACGTGCAGGATTTAGTGTAGCCCTGGCTGCTGCTGAAGATACGTTTTTCGATTGAAATCGTCCACTTCTTAAGATACGTCTCGGCGTTTTCCGTGTATTGCAGTATGTTTTCTTTGAGAAGGCCGAGGGCGACGTAACTCTGCGTTGTGTGTGTTGTCTAAAATGCAGTGATCTTCGTCATCACACTGCCAGACAATTCTCCATGTCTCCATGTTCTTAACATAGTGGTATATTTTACGAGATACATCCTCCTTCGGACACGTTGCGGTGAGTATCTCATGTACGTGTGATCGTTCTGTGTTGTCAGGGCCGGTCCTATCGGGGGCAAAAGAAACGAAATAAAAAAACGAAGAGCAGAACTGGAGGGCACGTGAGTTTAATTTGGTATAATAAAAAAACTATTAGAAGTGGAGATCCCGATACCTCCGTTTTCACGTTTCGTTTTTTTTGTTCAAGTCCTCGTGGGACTTAAAAAACGAAATGGGTGCCAAATAATAGAAAATATGGGATACCCAGGGTCGAAGAGGAACATAGGAGGAGCTCGAAGCGTTGGGCTGAAGTTCCGATAATTTTTCTACGACCGGTTGGCAAGCGCACGATGGCCGAGGTAATGCATGTGGCTGCCACGCGGCTTGCCTGCTGACGGCGCGAGAACATATGGGGTAGGGAATCACCATGTGCTGCCCTCGCAAGAAACCGGGGGGTCAGGAAGTGGCTGTGGCGGTAATTTTTTCGACATGAGTCCCACTCAAAATTCAAACGCTTGCCATCAAACAGCGATGGCCGATACGCAAGTTCTAGAGCACTCCGGAGGGAGCGGGTTGGACCACGAGAACTGCCTGCTGTGGAGGGAGCCTCACGCTTTCGAGTTGTGTCTATCCACCGTCGCTGTCGATCGCTATCGCCGGTAATCACGTGCTGTGGCGGTTGAGTCACTCTGAAAAATTGTACCGCGTAAATATTCGACTTGGCTTCTTCTTTATGGTTCGTTTTTTTTTCGTTTTTTTTTCTCGTTAGGACTCAATGTGCTGTTTTTTGCGGAAAACGAAAGTTTGTTCGTTTTATTCCGTTTTGTTTTTCGTTTTTTTGCTCCCGCTAGGACCGGCCCTCAGAATCAAATTATAGAGCAGCTAGCTTCAGTCGTACAGAATGTATTTTCGAGTTTTTCGTTGCCTATATTTGTGACGACACCTCCACAACCATATGCATCAATTATACCGGCATTGCCAGTCTATCCGAAAAGTGCCAGGTAATCCAACGTGAAAAACCGTTTTGCAATCGGAGTTTGTCTCGAGTAGATATGCGCTATTACTTGAAGCCGACTTTCAACATTAAACAAAATAATAATCTTGCCCTCTACCAGAACACACGTAAAGGAGCCCCCTGTAATAGCCAACAATGGCAGGAAAATAAGAAATTTCAGAGCGGTTGTACTGAAGTCAGCATAGAAATTACCATTCCCGAATAAGAAATTCGGGCTGAACCAGCATTCCTGTTTCTTTTTTTTTCTCACTATTATTAAGTGTTTCGTATTGTAGCTCGCCCAAGAAAAACGCCTATATATTTTTTTCGCGCTTCGCGCGAGCAATCTATATATACTTCTCGACCCCTACCCATAGTCCCTGAGCCAATCATGCTGCACAGTGTCGGATGCCGAAAGAAATAATAATATAATAGTTGTTGCTGTCACAGCAGGGTGAGGTATATCATAGCCGTACCCCAAATACCGCTGTAAAAAGGAAGAGGGTCGTATCATAATATAATATCAAGTACGTATCATACCTGGTACTACTGCTGTACGGGATTCGGCTGTTGATGAATGTCAATGCCGTGTACGCATGTATCGTACGCGTGTACTGCTGCGGCTGTGCTGCTGCTGTAATCAAGTCGAGAGTCGGACGTCGAGACGTTCCAAGCAGCGGCAACTTGGGCGGACAGGCCGGTCCGAACAACATTCTCGAAGAAGCATTGCTAGAGGGCAGCTCCCATACGTACAGCAGCCACGTACTGCTGTAGACGCGCCGGGCGATGCAACGTGGAATAACGAATAATGCCCTACTCGTAACAGTCTCTCTCTTTCAACTTCGCTGCTTTGTGCACACATCTGCAATGATACGCTTCAGTAACCGCGATCATGAGCGCGCACTGCTTGCAAAGTGAATCTAAACACACACACTCTCTCATTGTTTGAATTCAGAACAGCAGTCGTCGTACCATATATTAATATCAATCGTACCAGGTATTAATATCAATCATACCGTCATGCCATCCATGTAATATTTTCAATGAAAAGTAAGCAAAGCATTTCATGTCCGAGTTGCCCCGCGCGCATCTTCTCTCTCCCTCTCTCTCCCTCTCTCTCCCTCTCTCGCCTGTCAAGCTGCGGCAATTCCTTGCACTCGAATACACGATAAACGGCACCCCCCCCCACTTGCCCTCGTGCATATGCATACCTTGGCTGCATCTTCTTAGAATCAGCATCGTGTTCTGTCACGATCAGTTGCTGTGCCTTGAGCGCCTTTGTGGCGTACTTGATGGCATCAAGCACTTCCCACTGCCTTGCCGGATCGGAAGTAAATAGTATCATGACCCCCCCCCCGCTCTCATCCTCCCCCGTGTCATCCATTGCTCTGCCTGGGGTCTAGCGTTATAGACTTCAATACCCTCTGCTGTGCTGCTGTTGCACAATAGTAGTGCACAGCAAGCACTACTGCTGCTGTGCTTCCACGAGGGTGTTCCATGTTCTTTGAAGGTTTTTTTCTCTTTTTGTGTGGGGTCACTTTTAAAAGATACGCCGCATGTAACGATTCCACTTGAACGAAAGTTTTCCGGTCAAAAAAGTCCAGCGTGACGCAGCACGCAGCACGCAGCACGCAGCATCCAGTCAAGCCCCAAGCCTGAGAAGTTGATTCAGTGAAGCGGTACTATGTACTACTAGCAGTATGTGGTATGCGGTAAGCGGCGCTCGGTACACTGTGCAAAGTTGGAAACGGTGTTTACTCGATATATAAGTAGTAGTAGTCTGGCTGTGAACGCTGTTGGACTCGTACCCCCAGACAAAGTTGCAGGTACGAAAGAAAAACGACGAGTCGTATGTGCATCCGGTACCAGACGGGTACGAGGTGATACGAGTGCGGAAGAGTTCACAATTAAATCACGATCTTAGATTATAATCAGATCCTACAAGATGTACCAGATACACCTGGTCTTGCTCTGGGCGTAAATATAAGAAATGCTCATTTCTTACTAAAAATAGTATGAAAACTACAGTAATAATAATGACGATTTATGTGTTTCGACCCAGATTGGTATGCCGTTATGAGTGCAGGATATATATGTATGGTATAGATCCAACTTCTGGAACATGCGCCTTGCGATCATACGGCTTCCAACCGTCAAGATGACCTAGACCATCAGATCATATATTAGATAGATCAAGGACGGATGGATCTGCCCTCAAAGATCTTGGATATTGAAATGGGGATGGATATGGATCTATCTGATCTGTTCGATGTGTGGAAGAAGTGCTGAAGGAAGAGGGCGTATCTGTGTGCCTTCCACCTTCTTCCCATCTCCACAATGGCACTAATTTTACGTTTACGTACGTATGGTTTATGACGAGTGCAATACATGTTACGCTTCTTCTATCATGGGTATGAGCTCGGACTTGGTACTGTCGTCTGCTGTATGTACTGTGCTGTAAGCTGTAATGCTGTGGTGGTGTGTTTGCGCGGCAGTTATTGTACATGTATGATTAGAGCCCCTATTAAGGGCCGCTCCTAACGAACAAAAAAAACACGATTCGTGATATTTTTGTCTTGAATCGTGATTTTTTTCGTCGTGAATCGTGACAAAAAAAAACACGATTCATGACGCATTTTCTTTTTGTTTTTCCTTATAGAAAACGAAATCACGATTCGTGACATTTGTCGTGTCTCGAAATACGCCTGATCGAGGTACTACGCAACCCACGCGCACCAACGGTATCCGAAGGCCGGCATAGGGGCATGGCAGACTCTGCTTCGTATGCCGCTTGCGGACAACGGGCGGCTACCCGGAGGCTGGGCGTGGGCTAACGAGCACGTTGTGGCATCGAAATTTCGGGGAGTAGGAGAGCCACAGCTCGGAGACAAAGCGAAAACGACCTGACTGAGAGGATGTCACAGGCCAGGTCGGACAGACGGCCTGCGAGATGGGATCTCGCGGACCGAGCTTGGCCGACGGTCGGTGAGATTAGAATCTCGCAGGCTGGGTCAGGCTTCGGCCCGTGATTCGAATATATCCCGGGCCGGGCCGGGCCGGGCCGGGCGCGGTCGGTCCGTCCCGGCCTGGCCGTGCCCCACTCGCGAGAGTTGACTCCACCCGCAAAAATCGTTGGGTTTGAAATACAGGAAATTTTACAATAAAATTTGGAAATTCAGTAAAAATGGGATCTAGACGAGACATATTACGCAGCTTGCAAAGTTGAGTATCAACTATACAATAATCAGTCGAACTCACAGCTGACGTATTTCATAATTTTATTTAAAAAAAATAGAGAATATCACGAAACGTGACGTTTTTCGGCTTTTTTCGTTAGAACTGAAATGTCATGGATCGTGATTTCTTGTCATGCCAAAAAGTCGCGAATTGTGATTTTTTTTTCGGTTCGTTAGGAACGGCCCCAACCTGTTTGGGTCTTCAGAGACGAAAATTGACGATATCAAGAGACGATTACAGCATTTTAGATGATTAGGGGATAACATAATTTGATGACCGAATTACCAGACGAATAAGTCGCGCGGCACGGGCGCAACACGACCTAACCCGTACACCCGTACTACTACTGCTGCTGGGCGCTCACGCCGCACGGTTGATAGCACCAAAGGTGTAGTTATTTTGGTCGTTATATCCCTTAAAAGGGGTCCAAAAGGGGTTATGGAAGTCCTCTACTACTCCACAAAGAGCACTCTCCACGGTACTACTGTAAATAATACGCCAAGTCAATCAATCAACTCCGTAGGACTGAACCTTGCCCTTCACGATCACATCCATCCTAAAATTCAACCCGTTGCTCGGCACCGAGCTTCACCATTCGACGCCCGGCCCTCCAATCCACTAACTTGTTTGATTGAGGTTTTGGGAATAGCACGAGGGGCTACGTATATCATAGTAATCAGAACACCCAAAAAACATGTCCCCGTAAGTTTAAACACCATACTTCGAAGTATTTGGTTGTAATTACTATGTTCTTCCCCCTGCAGCAACTACCATAGTATACTGCAGTCACAGCACGTAGGGTGGTTAGACTAAGCCAGGTGCCGCCGCACGCAGAGAAAGTCGACGTGATCTTCCGCCTCCGACGCCCTGACCTAAGTACCATGCATCATACAAAAGGCAGAAGACACGGCGACGGGTAATAATTCACACATGTTACTGGTATCCCTTTAACGGAGGCCGAGGAAGCTATTAATAGCACACGACCATAGATAGGGGGTCGAAGAAGTCTAGAGGTAGGAGTTTCACTCCCAAGCGATTAATAGTTGACGATGGCCGATATACTGATTCACGCAGTCCAAGTGTCTTCCAGGTATGTTGTAAGGCTTGGTAATACTGTAGTATGGGTACATGACTGGTCAACCCTTTCATCAGGGGCCCCTACATACTAATACCTCAAAATATAGCGTCAACGGCAGGACATACATGGGTTTTGTGTCTCGCGAGTGGATGACGAGATTCGAATCTACGTGTGTCCCACCATCGCGGCAGTCGCTGCCTGCCAAAGGGAAAACACAACTCTTGCCACCGCGGTTATGATAGCGGCAATCACAGCCCCCATCATACGACCGACCTATAGCGGTATAAATATATAACCCCCCCTTCGACTACGACCATGCATGATATCGAGTGCACCCCCCGCCCACCCCCTCCTCCAATAGCGCGCCCCCCTATCCCCCGGTGGGTACAAAACAAGTAAATGCATTCATGTACGCATCCTATTCTATTGTGGGGGAACATACAGTTACTAGTAGTAGTCAGAACCGAATGTGATGTGAAAATATAGAGGGATACCTGGTACACGGTTTTCGGATCCGTCGTGGTTTCTGATTCTTACGGCGTATGCTCACCCGTAATAGCTCAATAGTGGCTACAGACTGACCACACACCTTCTTGGGGCAGCCTAACGGGCACGGTATGTACCGCATGGAGCAGGCGCTGGTGTGGTGGCGACGGCGCATGTCGGCACGCATTTCTTCACCGCAGCCCTGGCATTATTATATTGAAAATAACACGACAAGAGTCGAGTTAGTGGACAGTTGCTGCATTAATAGTATGCACCAGGTTGCTAGCCTCTCTCTATCGGAAGTGGCCGTGCTGTGCTCTGGTACGCGGACAAGAGGCCAGGGAAGGCGAAGTGCTTTTGAGAGAAAACATCGTAAAGAAGAGCATCAGCGTACAGCTTTCTTTAGGGAAGCAGATGGTTTGGTGAGCCTCGGCTCGAGGAGAGAAGGCCACTGTATTGTTTTCATTTGCAACAGCTACGATGTAAGAAGCGCGCACCTCGGACAGACAGATCATGACACATCTATCTAGCTATCTATCTATCTACCTATCTATATGTCTATCTATCTGTCTATCCATCTATCTATCTATCTATCTACTGTAGGCCATCTAGTTCCTCAGCTGCCGTTGTGAGAGGTTGTGCGGGATCTGCAAAGAACGGATCCAAACCAGGAAACATGCGCTAGTCATGCATCCCACCCGGCAACAGCAGGACATGAGCTAGACCCTACAGATCAGGGATCTATCTATCTAGTCTCTCTACCCTGAAAAATCTAGATCATCAAGCGCGAATGGTCTATCTGTAGACGATCTGTCCGAGGATGATATACGATTCGGGTAGCTCTTATATACTTGGTACCAGGTATATAACTTGGTTGGTATGGAAGTCGTTCCCTACCTGGAGGCACCATACACGTCGACGAGAGCACTCCTTGCCCTCGTGAACCACCATCTCCTCGGCGGGAAGGCGCAAACAGCACCCCTCGTTGGCACAATCGACTGGTCGCCGTCTGAAAAAGCGATCCACCAGAAACGAAACCAATTCCGTGGGTCAGATGCGGTTTGTGTGCTGGTGGGGTTTCGCTTGTGACGTACAACGCGCAAGCATAGAGCAGTGTCAATGTTGTTGCGCCTTTAGCAAAGAACTATGCTGTCGGGAAAATATAAGGACCGTGTCGGGCGACAATATCTAAAAAACGGTCCTCAAAATACCCAAACGATCCTTAACCTCACTCGACGGAGGGGGGTACTGTAGATATCAGACAGGGCCACTGAAGTATTGGGCCGGGGTCGACGGCGACACCGGTGTTTTCGGTCCCACAAAAAGTCTTCTCTGACTGCAGCTAGTTGTAGCACATGGCTCTTAAAGAAGGGTATCTCCGTTAGATCTTGCAGCACGATGCTTCGGCAGCGGTAGCGTGCCGTTCACATCTTCGTGGGACAATGGATTCCGCCACGTGCTGACCACACGCTGCTTGCTTGGGTTGTACCAGGTATATTTTCTCCCGTTGTCAGTGTGGGCCTCAAGCGCGCGTTGCTTTTTTGTTTGGTCAGTAAATCCCTCCAGAACTGGACTCTCACAGTTTCTGAGAGAAAAGGCCTGGAATTACGGTGAGATACGTTTTCGCTGCGGGAAAAGTTCAAGACTTTTGCTCGGACGAGTGTCGCTGTGGTGTTGTCAGCGCGTAGCATGAAACATATTGATCAGGATATACCACACGTGTTATGCATGCGCCCATGAAATCCAGATAACTACAGCTATTCGACTAGGGAAGAAAGGGCTCGAGTCTTCTCACGGTACAAAATGCAAGGCACGAACCGTAGTGGGGGGTGGGGGGGGAGGAGAGGTTGCTATGTGGCCCCGGATCTGATTTACGACTTGGAGGGAGAGAAAAAAACAAGGGCTAAGATATAAAAGATGGACTAAAAATAAGATAAGAAATAATGAGGGTTCTATTTTTAGAGACGCGGCCCGTTCTGTTATGAAGCACACAAAGCAAACGACGGAAACTAACCTGCAAGTGTCGCTTTTATGCCGGTCCAAATCGCCCGCCGAGACCTTGTCACCACATGCCGCACATTTAACCTCCCGGAACTTGCAGTCGTACTTTAAGTGCACATCTAAAGCGCGAGCTGGGAACGTATCGCTGTCGCACCCTCTTGGGCATGAAATTCGACGAGCATCGCACGCCGTGCTCATGTGGGAGGCCAAATCCTGGAGGGATGACATTTTTGCGCATTTTTGTCCAGCATTGGTAGCAGCGGAAACGGACAGGGGAAATGGGTGCATCAGGATCGTGAAGCGTTATTATCCGAACCTACTTTTTAAGGTGGACGTGACTTGGTTGTGTACTTGACGTCTACAGCAATGGTCACGCTCTTGCTTTTCGCGGTTTTGATTTTCTGTACCCTTTGTCGCGATTTGGTGGTTTCATTGACATTCGCTGTGCACAGTGTCGGGTGGCGGCTAAAACAGCAACAGTCTGATAGCGAAATATCTGCTCTTTACCAAGTTCGACAGTTTGTCGGTAGTCCATATACCTACGTGCGTAGAGCAAAGAAAACGCCGTACGCATGGCATGATAGACCACAGTAGTGCACAGCTGGGTGTCTCCTTGCTGCCTCTCAAGGCGGTTGTACGCTGCGGAACCACCAGCACTACCCCCTGTCACCTTAGCACGGATCCGGTACCCGCACCCAAGCTCGCAGGGCACAAACCGGTGCGCGCACGACTCGGCGTAATGTCGCTTCATGTCACCGAGAGGCACACGCAAACCACAGCGGTTTCCACACAGAACGTCCGCACGAGGACACTCGCGCTCCTGGTGCTCATCTAGGTGCTTAGCCTTCAGGATAAAAAACGCACGAGAACCAGCAACGCCCACACGGTTGCGGGTGGGAGAGAGACAAAATGATCGTGTTCGGTGGTGGCGGCGAACGAGGCAGGAATAGGGGGGGGGGGGGTACTAATGTCATGTATGGCCGTAGACGCATGACAGTAGGGAGGGCAGCAGGGGCAGCATCCATGGGTCGAAACCCAGACGTACCGCGGCGGTAGGCACTACCGCTGTAGACATCATGAACCCTTTCGGGATCTACCGTAAAAGCGATATTTTCCAACCGTCTACAAGCAAAGAAGAGAGAAGCGTGAAACGCCAGTATAACTTATCAACATGCGCTGCGCGCGGCGTCCTGCGTTCCCCCCCCCCTTCCCGTTGCACTTCTGACGCATCCCCCATGTACCGTATATTACCCCAGCGGCAGCAGGAGATTCTTCGTGCCGTCGATGCCGTGTAAAAAAAATCCCCTTTCTTCGACATTTTTTTTCTGTCTGAAGCACTAAAAGGGCGAATGTTATAACACTCTGGGCGGAAGCGTAATGACCGTTTAGACAGTAGTATGAAGACGAATCGTTCATCATATTTCCGCCGATAGTGGTAGGCACCACGCAGCGTCATGTTTTAAACTCTAGTAAGCCCTTTGAGATCCCGAGACAGCGATAAAAAAGTGCAATAACTCTGGTGCTAAAAAAACGTTTATGAGCCGCGTGCGCGCCCAGCAGCTCGCGCAGGGTCGTCTTTGCCTCCATGCCGCACGACTCCTTGCAGTGAATCTCGGATACCAAGTTGTATCATCCCCCGATCACGCAGTGGCCACAATGGTTGCCGATCGTATTCGTCATTTTTTGTTGTTGTCGTCCATTCTGCCCGCTGATTTTCCTCTAGGTTAGGGAGCGAGTTTCAGTGCTTGAGTAGGGGGGGGGGTATAAGGCTTGATCCTACCATGCCACCAGTTTTAGTTCGAGCGTTTAATGAGACAAACTTCGTCTTTAGTACCGCCGCCATTCGTATCCGAACGCTGGTACCGCCGCTATTCGTATCTGAAGCTTCGCTTGATAACATGCTGTACACTACGATGAATTTTTCGTGTGTAAGTGGTCTCATCGTATCGTTCATTCATGTCGACCAGGCAGACATTGCTTGCACCAAGCGCGAAGCGCCGTGATGTGTCCGGCGAGTCGCATGAAGGGTGAGCTGCATCCTACTAAGAACCGCTTGTGAGGCGGACTTGCTTATGGATGACAGCTTCAATGAGTTGATTTAATTTCCGGCGTAGGCATTTCCAGAGACAGCAATGGGAGGGGGGGGGGGGGGGAGATACGTACCCTCTCGGGCCGATTTCTTATTCGTCTGACCTTTATAGTATCTCCGCACCCCCATTTACACTCCACAAGGCGCTCACTGCACAGGGAGTCCTCGTGAACCGCTCGCATCTTTAGCCACATGTTCGAACCGCAGCCCAGCCGGCAAGACACGCGCATCAGCGGACATGTCTGCTCCAACAACGTGCAATCAATGCACCGAGCATACGCCCGGGAAACACAACGAGGCGAGGAAAGCGCGCCGCGTTCGTACCGGTTAGAGTGCAGGCAAAAACGTTAAGCCAGGTACCGTATTATTTTGCTCACTGCAATTAACCCATTACTTTGTCACGTTATCTGTTAGGAACGGGAGCACAAATGTACGTGCAGTGCACCAGCACCGGCATGACTAAAGTACGAGCACGGGGTTCCGCACCAACAGACTGGAGACGGGGGGTGAGCTGTCGGGTGGTATGCGTAGGGAGGAGGAGATTATTTTCTTGCGTCGGCACCGTTGCCGAACGAATCCACCCCCTTCCGCAAGATGGCAAGCATGTTTTAGACTTACTCCGCCCGCCCCACCATTGTCAGTTCCACACCGGTGGGCATAAGCAACAACGCTTCTGGTGCTGGTGCTCGTACATGAAAGTACAGCGGCGCGCGTAACATACGGTGATACTTGTAAGCATGGGCCATTCTGGTCAACCTTGTGAAGGTGGCGAAGCATGCCCGACACGGGCACGCTCTCTCCACACCCTTTTTTGCACAGCACCATCCTCTGCGGGCACGCTTCGAGCTGGTGCCTCTCTAGGGCCGACCTCACGACCTTGTTGTTGCACGCCGGACAGACCACCGGCCGCATCGGACAGACGGTCGCCTGCTCTTTTTCGGCGTGGGAAACGGTGTCAAAGCGATGGAGGGGAGGCGAAGGGAACACGATTGGTGTGAAACTGTGATGCGCAGCTAACTATTTCGGGGTGGGGACAGCAATTAACGCATCAGACAGACGGTCGCCTGCGCTTTCGCCGTGGTAAAACGATGTGAAAGGGGTGGAGGAGAGGCGAAGGGGACACTATTAGGCGTGAAACTGCAAGACACAGCCAACTATTACGAGATGGGGTTACTAATTGGAACCCGCGATGGAACCAAACAAAAAACTCGTTTCCCCCCCTAAATTGACACACCACTTTTGGTTCTGAATCCTAGAACCCCCTGTAATAGCGAGGAATTGAAAGACATGGCAAACCTCTCGAGGTCGTGATGGTTGAGCGGCTACTGCAGTCGACAAAACAAGTCACCGGCGCCTTCTTTTGCACAACAGCCAACTGCATTCAGGCCCCTGGTTGACAAAAATACCAGCCCCACCTCCTTGCTACCCGAATCGGTTGTGTTCACCGTGTCCCACGACCGCGACATAAGGCGAAACATAAAAACAAAACTCGAACATCGCCCCCTATGTAAGTCGAAACGCGACCTCCGCCGTGGTGCAGGAAAGAGAGGTCAGAAAAGCGCCCAGGCATGCTAGATTTCGCTTCCACTTCACTTCATCTTAGCGGCCTTGAGGCTAAGTATCACACGCGACTCGGTCACATACCCCCCTGGGCATGAACGTAAGAATCTTTGTGGTACATCGTATGGATACCAAACAGTCATTACATCTCCGTCCAGAGACGTAGGCCTTGGTTCGCGTCTCCCTGGGTCATTCTATTCGTAAAGCAGGTCACTTGCCTGGTGGTGGTCATAGTCTTCAGCAGTCACGGACATGCCGCATCGCGAACTACACACCACGGGGCGTAGGCGGCACGTCTCCGCCAGATGTCGTTCCAGCTGTCGCTGCTGAAGGCGGTATTCCCCACAGGAGTGTACACAATCGACCTGCCGAGGCAAAAAAACGACCGCACACACGTCGGTATTTATACGTGCGTACTGCACCACCGGGTGGAAAGGACCTGGGCCCATGAGAGAAGCAGAACCTATATGCAGGGCCCGCAATAGGGAGGGTGCTGTCACGTTTTCCAGTTCTGCTGGCTTCTGCGGTGGTTAACAATCGGTATACCACCGCCCGCGTCGTGCCTGCAGGTCACAGCCCGGCTTGGAAGAAAGTACAGCAACACAGGTGACCGAGAGATACCCCCCCCCCCCCGCTTGCGCAATGGGGGCGTAAAAACGCCCTTGTGTAGGTGTTGAACAACGTAGCACACCACTAGGCGTACCAATTTGAGAGGTTGCGGACACCATGAGGTGGTTTGCTACATTGTTCAATGTCTCCACAACGTTGTTGTTTTTTGCCCATTTGATGCAAGGGGTGGGGGTCCCCGCCACCTCTGAAACGGTCGTGATGCCCGAGGCTCAGGAACACGAAGGGCAAGGCAAGGCTAGTGGAGGCCTTATTACGGGGGGGGGCATAGTTAACAGGACCAAATATTGTTAGTAAAAATGGTTAAATATATAGGTTTTTATGTACACCATAGGTCCTGTTAACTAGGTTCCCCCGTATGAGGACATACAGCTAGCTGCATATGCATGTCGCTGGTATGTTAGGCCTTGGGGTATTCGCTCAGCGGCCCAGGACGGTGTTTCATCACAAGCGGTGGTGATAAAAGACACAAGGCGCCCACGATTTCCTTGTTTATTATAAGACCAGACTACGCACCGGGCACCCAACAAAAAACAGGAAAGCGGGTGCAGGCCGGATTTCTTATTCGAGAAAGTGTGCGTTTTATAGCTGTTCGTTTAAGCGCTTTGACCGTGTCGAACACAAGGGCTGCGAGAATGATACGGTACCCACTCCTCCGACCCCCAGCCGTGAGTAACCCCACGATTATGATCGATTTCGTCAGAAAGGTATTCGGCAGCTGCAGCAAACATATCACCTCTCGGTGGGTGCATTCTTCCTCGTGTTCGATCTTTGCTCGACCCGTCGCCACCAGCTTCCCGCACCCCCACCCGCAGGGGACTGGGGGGTTAGCCATTCCGCGCGCTTCCACTGCAACCCCGAGGAAACCCGCTTTGTTCTTCATTGCAACGCCCACGAAATTAACGCCAGCGGAGAAAGGGGAAGGGTGACGGAGTGGGGAGGGATGACGGAAGCGGGGTTTACGTTGCTATGTTCACAGCAATACCTCGAGTAGATACAAAAAGTAACGTGTTTTGGTATTATTTTAAGTAGGGTGATATATAAGAGTTGCTGGTTCTACTCGCGTATTGCACATCCCATACACGTTTTACATAAAAAAAAGCGTGCTTAAGATAGAGGTACGCATTGCATTCATTTGTTTGGAAAAATAAACTTTCTGATTGATGGGGGCTCCCAAACCGAGGGAAATTATTCAGCAGTACCCGTCGGAACCCCCTTTATTTTTTAGCATTTTTTTTTGTTCTTTCTTTGTGTAGATACCTGGGCGATGGAAGAGTTCATCTTTATTTAAAAATTATTTTATCATTTTTTTCGGGTGAGGGTACCAAGAGAGCTTCTCAAGTGACGAAAAGAAGGAGCCTCAAGAGGGTATTCCAGGAGCTACCTGGTATAAACGACCCCCCCCGTAAAGGACACGAGCCTATCTATGCCGTTATTCGAGTGAAATCTACGATTCTTGTCGTATTCGGTTCATCCTATGTGCCCTTGTGGTGTTGCAATCCCGTGTTTTGGGGAGCCAACTACTTAGAACTTGAGTGGTTTGTCCCCCAAGACGGGACTGCAGCCCTAAAAAGGTTATTCCCACTCTCAAGTTTAGTCCACATCCGAGCCTCACGCACCCACCCACCCACCCACCCAACCACCCACCAACTCCTCAACATTTCTTACCCGAGCGAGCTCTCCGAGAACTTCTACGAACGCCCCGCTCTTTGCCACATCCTCCGCCGTATTTCCGTCCTCGTCTCGAACCTCCGGGTCGGCTCCGCGCTCAAGAAGCAGCCTGACCATCGACGCGTGACCCGCAGCAGCAGCGGCAACAAGAGGTGGTGGCTGCCCCCTCTCCCCGGCCTCCCCCCCCTGCAGCGCTGTCGTCGCTATCCCCCCCCTTGGGGGAGAGGAAGGGCTAGCGAGGCACGGCGGTGGGGTTGTCAGACGACGTTTCTTCGGGAGGCGGTTGATGTCGGCTCCGCGATCGAGGAGGATTTCGGCGGTCTCGAGCCGGCCTAGGGCGCACGCGCGGGTGAGCGCCGTATGCCCCGTCACTCGCGATTCGTAATTTATCTGTTTGTTGGTTGTCGAGAAACGACAAAGCAACAGCGAGAGAGAGAGAAGAGGCGCAGTTGTTGGTCATCGAGAGACGATACAGCGAGAGAGAAGGGAGTGCAAGTTGAAGGGGTAGAGAAGTTCGCCATACGGGTCGAAAACGTTCTCTGTGTTAACGCTCGCTCTATATACTGTGAAACAATTCGAACAGAAAAGGGTAAAAATAGATTCATCATTGTGTGTTTTGAAGTCATTGTATAGGAAGGAAATTTAGTGATTAAAAATAATGCTGCATAGGTATATTCGTACTATATACGTGTGCTGCGTAGGTATAGACATATTTTAGCTTTTGCTTTCGGCTGCTCGTGTCAGCGGTAGCCCAGTAAAGCGCCTTCGCCATCGGTGGTCCATCTATCTCCTAACCAACATTTTATGTTGGCGCTTATCCTATCGCGGGGGAAGATAGTAATTATAACATCCAGTGATATTACGGGAAACCATAGTAAATAGGATCAAAGAGTGTCAGTAAAAACAGCGAAATATAGAGGCTTTTGTCTGCACCGTAGGTCCTATTTAATATGCCCCCCTGTAATAGTTATAACATAGTAATAGGGATCAGAACCAAATGTGGTGCATACACATAGGGGCCTTCATGTTTTTTAAGATGGAGTATGACCTAGACACCGTAGTGATATTAAGCAGTCCGCTGCGAACGAAAATGTTTGCCACTATCGTCTCGTACTGCACCCATCTGTCGGGTGACGTGTAGCACCCGCTCCCCCCTGAGGACCCGACGTGCTCCGTCCCAGCATCGTAGGAGAGATGCGCAAGCCATGGTCATACGACTACGGCTATGCATGACAACGAGCACACACCCCCCTCCCCCCCGCGCCCTTCCATCCTTTCTTTTTACGAATTGTAAGGCAGTTCCCATCCTCCACAAGCACCCCTGGTGTACTCCGGAATACCGTCATACCTTCGGGCGGTGTATGCGTCTGTCCAGAAGAAACGCGACCGCCAACACTTCCCATCCTTCCTCGTTCTTCACCCACTCGTGCTCTAGCGAGTGCGGGTCCTCCTCCGCGGCGCTGATGAGCGCCGTCTTGCCGCTCGTCGTTTCTCGGTCAATCGAAGACCCCGCCTGTGACGTGGTGGCGTTTCGCAAGAGCAGCCAACCCACACCGCCGCATCGGTGGTGAGCGAATGGAGGCGTTGCTTAAATTAACGCGCGCGTTTGAACAAAGTATATACGGCAGGCTGTAACAAGAAAGTCGGCAATCGAGGCCATGCAACGGTCGCCAGGGTGGTCCAGTGGTTGACCTCGAAACTGTTGAGTAAGCGTATGAGGGCTGGGGTTCAGATCCCGGCAACTTCCCGTAGAACATAAAAATGAAGTATTTTGTGTGCCCTTGTCTCATAGCGGAAAGCTCGAGTGCCCCGAGTTAGCGAAACTCGATGAAATCGACGAGCGGTAGAGATCTGAACCCCCTGCACGGCAAAAATGAAGGTATTTACCTGTGACTACCCACGGCTTTTGTCCAGAGACCCGGAAAGCAAAAGTGACCATCAACCAAAAACCAAAAAACCTAAACAAAACGACACGACACGAAACGAGCGACCTGCCTGACATAGAGCGACTATCTCCGGCGCGTTGAGGTAGCCACCCTCGATTGCATCGTCCATGCTTTTAACCAGGTCCTCTCCTTTTTGCACCTGCGTTAAAGAAAAGCAAAAACAAGATACCAGGTAAAAAAAAAAACACGCCCCGCAGGAGTCGGTGCGTTTGCGCGCCTTGCCGAGCTACACAAGTGTTTTCTTCAGTTGGCGCGAGCTACACAAGTATTTTCTTCAGTTGGCGCGCTCAGAACATTGTCACCCCCACGTCCAGAAAACCTCCCGCTAATACTGTACCGACATCAAGGAATTTAATTATTTCTGCTTAATTCCGATCGCTTCCCTTTTCGTTACTCCCTGCTGGTGAGTGCTTAGCGCGATTTTTTATTTTTTGAAGGAGCTCGTCCACGTGGGGATAGGAACAACCTCTCCATCATTGTCGGGTGGTGCGTAACTAACTACTACTGTAGTCAAAGTGAAGCACCTGTTTAGTAGGTACACAAAGCCTAAAAACGCGAATGGACACCCCCCCCTCCCACCACACCACAAAACAAATCAATGAATTGACGCTGTCATCCACGTATATATGCGAGAAAATCCACCTCAAAAGCGGTCCTCAGCAGGACATCTATAGTAGACCACGGGGGATTGCTCATAGGAGTTCGCCCCTGGTAGGACTGCAGTCTCGATATGGGGACAAAACACTTGGAGCTGGACTCAAGTTCAGGCTCATGTACAGTGCGGTCTAAATGGGCGAAACACGAAGACCTTCATCTCAGGTGAAGAGCTTTCAGACAAGATAGGTCCTGCCCCCACCTGCACCCCTATACCACCACCGTAGCACGCGGTATGAAAACACAACATGGAAAATCGAATCAAACTCACAAAAGTGCGCACACCACAAACCTTTACGCGCAGCGCTCTCCTCCTGTCCTTCTCCTCCCTGCCCATGGCCGCCACCAACGTGATGTCCCTCCAGACGGTACGAGCGATCCTTATCGTCGCCCCGAAACGATTGCCTGCCTCCATTTCTCCGACCCACCCCCGCTTGGCGACGCGCTGCTTGCACCCACGGTCGCGGCAACCCAACTCCGCGCAGTCAGCGACGCTCAGGGGTGCGTCCAGGACGTAGTTGCCGAGGGTGCCGTCCCCGAGAGGAGCGAACGGTGGCGGGGTGCTAGGGAAGAGCCATGTGCGCGACAAGCCGAAAAGAGCCGTTCGCCGCCGCCGGAAAAACTGTAGAGGGGTTTTAGGAGTTTGAGGCTTGGAGGCTTAGTCAGAGAACGACGAGAGGGGGGGGGTGTACTCGATAGGATATATGTACTCGATCTCATGCATGGCCGCAGTCGTATGACCATAGACCCTCGCACCCCTATAATGCCGGGACGGAGCATGTCGGGTTTTCACCGACCAGGCAGACATTGCTTGCACGAAACGCGAAGCGCCGTGAGGTGTCTGGCGAGTCGCATGAAAGGCGGGAGGCATCCTACTAAGAAACGATTTTGAGGCGGACTTGCAGATGAATGACAGCTTCAATGAGTTGATTCAATTCCGTTGTAGGAATTTCCAGAGACAGCAATGGGAGCACTATGAAACTGCCTCTTGGGTGCCTTACCGTAAACACTACGTGATACGATCATTCCCACTAGTGCGGAGTAAAGGTTGTTCACCTCGCACAAACGATCTAACTCGACAACCAGCTGTGACCGACCGCCCAAAAACAAAAAAGCGGTAGCCTGGTTGTCTAGCTCACGTAATTAAGGGCATGTTTTACAGTTTCGTTGCCAACCGACGCCAACCCAACCTATAATAATAGGTGGGGGAGGGGGGGGGGGGGGTGTACTCCTTATCATGCATGGCCGTAGTTGTATGGCCATAGACCCTCGCATCCCTACAATGCCGGGACGGAGCACGTCGGGTTTTCACCGACCAGGCAGACACTGCTTGCACAAAGCGCGGAGCTCCGTGAGGTGTTGGGCGATTCGTATGAAGGGTGAGCTGCACCCTAGGGGAGGGGGGGGGACGGGTGACGAGGGATAACGCGTGGTGAGGAAACGGTGTTGACCCTTTTAGGACTGCACTTCCGTTTTCGGAACAAGCTACTTAGAATTTGAGTGGCTTCTCCCAAAACGGGATTGCAGTTCTCAAAGATGCTAACCATGCCGTTCGTTGTCTTAACCCACTTGGTTTGACTTCAGTTTGTCAATACTACGATTCATATTCACTTTAGTGTGTGGAGGTCTTGCGGTGGCTGGGCGGGGGCCGGTGAGCTACCACCGAGCTCTTTGATGCAGCTAACGGTACGG
This sequence comes from Nereocystis luetkeana, assembly GCA_031213475.1. Taxonomy (NCBI): domain Eukaryota; class Phaeophyceae; order Laminariales; family Laminariaceae; genus Nereocystis; species Nereocystis luetkeana. The sequence continues at coordinate 5,486,817 of JARUPZ010000002.1, read as the reverse complement.
TGCCCGTCGACGCTGACGAGAGGCACTCACACAAACGACGCGCCGTGTTTGTTCAAAGCATAGTCAGGCCAAGGAAGTCGAGACAGGCCACAAGGATGGAATTACTAAACGGTAACTTTACAATCGAATAACATGAAACAAAGTGCCTGCATGCTTTGAACGCAAGCCGAGAGGGGCGAGCATTAATCACTCTCCAATCCCCAGAACAAAATCCCCGGCCCTGTCCTTGACCTTCAATCACCATATTTATAAAGCCGTGTGATGCTACGGCGCCTACCGGGAGAAGAATAAGCCGATGCTATATAGCTGGTTGACTCTCCCGGTTTTCCCGCCCCCATATATACGATCAGCGCGAAGTACGCACGATCAAAGCAATCACACACAGCTTGCAGACAAGCTTCGACGTAATCCTCGATATCACAGCCGAGATGCTTTATATTTTTTTATGCAACATATGACCTGCGCTATCTCACGAACACGCGGCAGACAGAAAAACATCATCAAATAAAAAAACAGTTTTGTCACCTGCAAAACCTCTTGATGTCCGTTGTAGGCGGCCTCTGTGAAAGGCAGCCGCCGGCTACGCCTCAGCCGCGCCAGCGTCGCTTGTTTCCCTATCATTCCCATCGTGTACTCCATCCGCCTCCTCAGTACCGCTAGCCTTCCTTCCGGCAGTAGCGGCGGCGGGGGTGGGCTGCTCGTACCCGCCGCCGCTACCACCTCTCCCCCCCGCCCGTTATCGCCTTTGATGCTTTCGGCGGAGCAGGAAGATGCTTGTCTCATTTGCCTCCGGAAACGGTAGAAGCTCTGCCACGAAACGGCGGCGGCGCGGAACAGCGTGGGTTTGGGGGGGGAGGGCGTGTGGGGTGTTTCCTCTGACGATGTGTTTGCCTCATAAGGGTAGCGCCTAGATGTTCTTAGGCTCTTGCCCTATAGACGTAGTGTTACAAGGATTACCTTGGGCTGGGTAATCGATCGGTCTTTTACCCCTATAGCTCAGTAGGTAACACCTTGACATTTGACGTCGTCCAGGTCACGGGTTCGAACCTCACTTCGAACATTTCTTTTACAGAAGCGCTTGCGCGTGCACACCTAAAAAACACATCTCCCTGGTTCCCCAGGTAATGAAACGAAGCGGGTAGGTCAGCGTACGGACGTATACGGTTCCGACGCCCCAAAAATCCCGCCGTGTAGAGGGGGGGAGAGTGTTATAAGGATTACCCTGGGCTGGGTAATCGATCGATCTTTTACCCCTATAGCTCAGTAGGTAACACCTTCACAGTAGCGCCTAAATACTCTTAGATTGCTTTATGAGGGTAGCGCCTGAATGTTCTTAGGCTCTTGCCTTGTAGGGGAAGCGCCTAAATATTCTTAGGCTCTTGCCTGACAGGGGTAGGCCCTAAATATCCTTAGGCTCTTCGGTTGAAGAGCCCCGCCTCGTCATGTGACAACCATTTTTAGCTCAAAAGTTTAACCATTACAGCGGCAGCACGGTTCCTCTTGCGTTTTGCCTCTCTGCCGCCATATCGTTTTTTTTTTTGTCGTGACGTCTCGACTCTTGGAGATGAATGACCTCCGGTTCCGCGACAGACAACACCGAAGTTTCTCAGATACATCACATACAGAGGTTCGTGTCTGACGTTTGTCTTCCTGGGCTGTTCTGCTACGGCTTTTACAACGGATTACGCGTGCACATTTAGTGCTGGATTAAAAAAATGTCCCCTGATTATTCAACAAGACTGTGCAGCTATACAGCAAGTTACATCGTTCAGTTCAATCTCGTGTGACCACTTTTTGCCTTCTCTCGGCACAACGCTTAGGCCGAAGTTAATATCACACGAGATTCTAAACCCCTGGGTGGCTTCGTCTATACAAATGTCGGGGAGTAGGCGTGACTACAGGACGCTACGCTTCGAATCTTAGCAAGTAAGTTCCCCCTTATCTCACGCCCGAATACGAACCTGTATGATCGAGGATGCGACGGTCCGGACCTCATCGCCGAGCTCAGCGGTAGCACCGTGGTCCATGAGGATCTCCACAACTTCCAGTTGGCCGCATGCAGCGGCCCAGGACACCAAGGAGTGCCCCGCTGGAGAAACGAGGGAGAGGAGCCGCGCCACCGCAAGTCTGCCTTCCGCCCAACCATGTTTCTGGGATAGATACTCCGCAGAAGCTGTGGCGTGTGCTATCTCCTTCGACAGTAGCTGGAGACTGTTCGATACGATAAGTGTTGGGGACGCGCGGAGAGAGTTGCGGAATGTGACAGAAATTATGCCGAAACTGAATAAGGATAGAGACGCTTGGCCGTGCCGTTTATCGCCTTCCGCTCCGCGCTGCCGAAGCATATTCCAATTCTGTCCGGGAACATAAAACACATTTCGAGCCTGATATGAATATCAAACGTATATTATATTCACGGCCAAAGTGGTGCCAATCTGCCCAAAAACGTGGTACTAATATTCAACACCTAAATATCTTTGCATTATCGAACAGAGTGGTATACTTGTATACAGGATAAATGGTGGAGGTTCTAAGTTTGGATACTGCACAAAAAAAACCGCTAGCCATTTCCCGGTATTTGTGTTTTGGGGTTGAAAAAAAAACGTTTCCACGCTTTGCGTGGTGATACTTAAATTTAAGAGGGTATCCGTGGGTGAATGAAATTAATTAACAAATGGCTCGAAATCGTGCCCACGACTTCATTGTTTTCTTTGTAGGAGGCAACGAATACTGGTATGTATGTTTTCAAACGATTTTTTCTACTCCCCAGCTCAACTCGTCGGAAGTTTCACTCTCAGGAGTACGCCTCCTGGACAATTATCGTCTCCTTGGCTTTTCGTATTTTCCTTATAGCCGACTATTGATAGAGCCAAAACATTATCACAGTTTACTACATACCGCTCTCTCTCGCAATATGAGGACCCTGTGCACTACTAACTAGTATGCAAATTGTGCTCACACTTCGGGATAGAGCCGTAGATATATATGTGTATTGTTTTTTTCTTGATAGATATATATCCGCGCGCCACGACCGATAAACGAACCGCGCCATTGTGGACGGGAATATAAGAGCTGTTTAGGCAATAATACGAAGATGATACTGTGCTTACATTTCTGTCCAAAGCGGTACGCGCCAAACGTGGGTACGCTCGACCCTGCTCTCGTCCCTGCCCCCGTCTCCGTCCGCAATCCGAAAACCCACCTGAACTCCATCAGCTGTACGTCCAACCGCGCGCGCACAATGCGCGTCTCCAAATCGTCCCACTCCGTCTCGGCCTCCGCTGCCCGCCCAGCAGCGCTGTCCGGCGTGGGATGGACCAGCCGGTCGTACGCTGACACGGAAGCGCACCACGACCCGAGCGCCTCGATGAGGGCGAGGCCAGAGCGTTTTCCCCATGCGCTTTCCCCGTGACCCTCTCCCCACGGGTCGGAACCGTCTTCCTCCTCGCTGTCTGCGGTAGCACCATGAATATTCATGCCGATACTCGCGCTTCTACTGCTACTGCTAGCACGGCCCCCTCCTTCGCCGTTTGCACTCACGGCTTCCCCACAAACTGCGAGGGTACCAGCCACCGCCTCAACCTCACCGCGTTCCGCTTTATTGATGGCGTTGCCTTCACTTGTTAAGGTCCGGTTTTTCTTTAAAACGCCTGTGCTAGAATAAGAATCAGAAACAGAATCAGCAGCAGCGGTGGTGGCTAAAGCGGTGGCGGTAGCGTCCAGAGCGGCGCGGCTCCCCTTGGACCTTCTTGACGGCAACTTTGGTGTCGTGGGGTCAGTGTCATTGAGCGCGACCCGGTGGTTTCCTGAGTTTATTTCGCCGCTGTCGCGGTCGTCGTCTTCGTTGCCGATGGCTAAGAGCGCTCGCACTCCATCCATCACCCCGATAGAGACCCCACGCCTGTCGGTTTTGCGGAAGGTTTTGACCGTGAAGCACAGAGCCGGCGGGGGGGGGGGGGGCGAGGGGGCGAGGGGGGGAAGGGGAGCACTCATTTGTTGCTTTTTTAGTGATTTGGCCATTGACCGCGCATCCCTTTTGAGACGGATCATCGTTCCTACTCCTAACAGAGGCACACACCTCCAACATTTTGGGCGCTCATAACGTTTTTTTTCATGTATTACATATAAATGTTTTATTGGCTCGCCAGTTTCTCTAGGTACCTATCTCCTCAGCCTATCTCTTCCTCCTTGCTATTAAAGGGCAAAAGACACACCAAGCACTCAGTGTCCGTACTCGCCGGTCAAAGTGCCGGACCCGGTGCCTGAAGCTCCCGTCCACAAGCATCGGCTTTACCGCCTCCCACAGCTCCTTGTCCGACGGAAGAGGTCCTAGGCCGCATCCGCCGAGCACCACCACCGTGGCCCTCAGCACGCGCAACACGGCTCCGGCAGAAAACGATGAGAACGAGGAAGCATTCTCTGCCTGCGGGGTATCTGCCAACGGTGCTGCTTCTTCTGTGGAGGCGTTCTCTCCTACTAGTAGTGGCACGATCGATCTCTCTTCCTGGTCGGCCTCTTCCTCGGTGCATTTATTGCCGCGGCTTGTAGCGTTTCTGTCGTCGCTGCTGCCGGGACTTCGAAGGCAGAGGAGCCGCGAACGAGGCGCGGAAAGGCTGGGGGTAGGATTAGCTTCTTCGCTGCCGGCCCCCGTGTTGATAGTGGAAGAAGGGGATGTTTCCTTGCCGCTTCCGCGCGAAGGAACAGCGGCGGTAGCGGAGGCGTCCAGAAGAAGCGTACTACCCGAAACCAGGTTCAGGGTCGCGACTTTATCGAAGTCGTCGTCGGTTAGCGCCTGAAGGCGCGCCACGCTCCGCTGAAAGACACACAGTGCTCGACTCTGCATCGCCGCCAGCGACTGGGAGGTAATGGCGGCGGGCTTCGACGACGATCGCTTTGTCTTGTTGCCGTCGACCCGAGCGCTTCGTGCAGCCTCGCTTTGTATCTCTTGACGGCGGGTTAGACCCGCTGCTAAAGACTCCTGAATTAATTCAATAGCAGGCACCGGCAGTGAAGGTAGTTTTACGGATGTGCTCGCATTTTTTGCCTGTTGTTTCACGACTCTACGGGTGATCACGGGCGCCCCCCCCCCCCCCCGGGAAACAAAAGTGGCATTCCGTCATTCCTCACCAAGCTCAATAGTTGTGTAGTCACAGGCTCGGCCCAAATTACTTTTTTCGAGCTCCAAAACAACGTATCGCACGATTTTCGATCGTTCGCGGAGCTTCAACACTCGAGTGGTCATAGGCCCCACCTTAAGTTGCTCGAGTTCTGGAAACAGCTTGTCACGCACAGCCGATAGTTCGCGCAGGTTCTTTGCGGCGGCCTCGACTTCCCCCGTGACCGCGTCTATCTCGCCCTCCAGGAGTCTGCAATGGTTGTCCCTGTAGGGCTCTCCCAGCTCCACCAGCGAGTGCACCGCCTTAACATCGCCGCGTGCTAATTTGTGTGTGTTTTTTTATCAGCGCGATCGCACAAGGGAGGGGGGGCACGCGGGGGGGGAGAAATACTTTGACTCCCCGAACCCAAAATGTATGAGTTCTCAAAATACAGGGGCCTGGTCTACACAAAGAGCCCTAAAGAGCCCTTCTGGGTAGCGTGGAATGTCGATAATGGCTGTTTCTTATCCTGAACCTTTTGAAAAAATCTGACAAATCCGTCGAGATGTTCGTACCTTTTCACACCTCGGACCGATTGATCGCCGATTATCCTTCCAAGGCAGATATGTATACTCTCAATCTCGTATATATGATCTACTGCTGTAGCTCGTGGTGCCGGTTTGGGACCCGTAGGAATACTCCGCGTGAACCTCTAGCACATGCTTCTTGGCTTGGATCTCTATCTGCGACATGCAGGCCCCCGTGCACGACCTCCGCACAACGGCAGCAGCAGGTGAGGGACTGCCACAGTAGACGATCTACAATATAGATCATTATCTATCTATATATTTATCCAAGGCATGGAAGTCCTCACCTATCTGGCTAGACATGAGCCGAAGAGTGGTCTCCGCCGTGACTTCCCTCGCCATCGGCACCAAGCAGTCCTGATGCCCGAGTCTCTCGGCCCACCACACCGCCGTTTGGCCGCGTCGATTCTTGTAGGGGATCACCGCCCGAAGCTCTATGAGGGCGCGTACGACGGCCGTTCGACCACACCTCGCGGCTTCTATGAGTGCCGTTTTCCCCGATCGGGTTTCGTAGTTTACGTTGGCCTTCCCCCCTTTCACGAGGGCTCGAACAGTTTCCACGTGACCTCTGAGACGTTTTTTTTCAATTGCACCGCGTGCGCAGAGGAAAGGCGAGAGCTGGTAGATAAGCTACTGTATGTACTGTTATAGCATTCCGCCGTCGATTTAATTCGCACGTAATCTGGGATCAATGAGGCATCTCTGCTGCGATCAGCAGGAGACTCTCGGCCAGGGCTACTACCCCCGCGTTGATTCACCTGTACATCGACGCGGCACCTCATCGCAGAGAGTAGTTGCCACGGTAAAATAAACATTAACGTGCGTACATATGAGTTGTTCGGTGATTTTTGTTGTTGTTCTATATGTTTCGTTAACGAGCAATCTCTATTTCCGGCTCATATCGTTGGAGATTTTCAGTATATCCACATCCACCCGTAGTCACAGGTTGTCTTCGCCCCCCCCCCCCCCTCCCCCCGGCACACATGTATGCGTAAAGCGCAAAATGCCACAGCCTCTTTGCTTAGTACCACGGCAGTTGTTGGAGCCTTTCGTGCAGAGCAGGGCAACCGCCCGCGGTGCTCTTTTCAGCCATTCGGAAGCCACTGCTCGCGAAAGTGCGAACGAGATGCTCGCCCCGCGGGGGGGGGTGATAAACAAGCGTGGGCGACGACGCGACGTACGAAAGCAAACTAACCCCCCTTCTAAACTGTGAACCAATCGGTGCATTAGCTTTACGAACGTTTTGGCAGTTGCCATGAGGCGCGTATTCGACGCGAGTGGGCGAGAGAGCAGGAAGCGCTGCAGCCTTCTCTCACGAAAACAAATGCCTTCTGAGGCACGGACCGCAGCGGGGAGGGGGGAGGGGCGTCTCTGCTATGTGACCCCGGATCTGAGTTCCGACTACGACTGTAGGAGAGGGAAAAGAAGGGCGAAAGCACTATATGAGATCGAAAAAAAACACCGTCTCCTGAAAAAGAAAAGGAAAGAAAGCATCCCCCCTTTGTAAATATTGGTACCACTCTGGTCTCTGGCCGTGAATATATGCCCCGTTCGGAATCTGATAGTCACATCAAACGAACGCTATATTCTCGGACAAACTGTCAATTTGTACCTGGTACTTGGTACACAACTGTCACTAGCAGCGTAGACTGTGCTCCCATCCATGTTTCGTTGTTGAAACGTATCGCAACCGTGTCCTCGGCGGCGTCAAATGTGAAGGTATTACCAACTGAGCTAGTAAAAGACCGATCGATTAACCAGCCCGGGGTGATCCTTACAACACTATACAAGTAGTGTGTTTCTGCGTCCGAGAACCATCGCACACAAGACACCCAATGGCCCTACTGTACAGCAGTAGGATGACATCTATAATTTCTTTGTGCTGATTCACTCACACGCCCACCGAGGATTGAAACAACCCCCCCCCCCGGCGGCCTCACAGAACAGCTACCGTTTGACCCATACCGTCCCTTTCACGTCAGCCATCCCCCCCCTCCTATATTATATACCTGGTACATATATATATAGGTTGGGTTGGCTTCGGATGGCGACGACGCTGTAAAACACGCCGCTCACTGCGTGAGCTAGGCAGCCAGGGTACCGTTATTTGTTTTTTTGGCGGTTACCACGGCTGGCGGTCAAGTTAGATCATTTTTGTACGGGGAGAACCTTCACTCCGCACCAGGGGGATGATCGTATCACGTAGTGTGTACCCTGGTATATCGTGAGGCACCCACGAGGCAGTTACATAGTAAACCCATTGCTGTCTCTGGAAACCGGCCACATCAGAAATTAAATCGTTCATTGATGCTGTCACCCACATGCAAAAAAAGTCGCCTCACAAGCGGTTCTTGGTAGGATGCAGCTCACCCTTCATGCGACTCGCCAGACACCTCACGGCGCTTCGCGCTTGGTGCAAGCAACGTCTGCTTGGTCGGTGAAAACCCGACGTGCTCCGTCCCGGTAATGTAAGGATGCGAGGGTCTATGGTCATACGATTACGGCCATGCATGATAATGAGTACACCCCCCCCCCCCCCGCCTTCCCCCCTCTTTACCCTCCCCCCCTCCCGTGTACTTCCTCCTTGCCTGGAAGACGCGATAGTTAGCGCGTTGTCTCCGAGGTGGGTCTCGCGATCGATGCCCGCCCCTCCTGTGAGCGCCAGCAACTCCTCCAGCAAGACGTGCTCCGAATCCCCTTTGCCCGCCGCCCACATGAGGGCATCGCTGCCGTGGTCGGAACACGACGCGAGGCCTTCGCTCACGGCCTGCTTTCAACGTGTAGTTGATCGATCCATGATAAAAGCCCGAAGCAGGTGGTAGGTGCAGACGGGAGTTGAACTTCGCGCATGTCACAGGTAATCCTTTTTTGTTTGTTTGTTTTTTTTATATAGTTTTCCCCTTCTTTTGTCTGGGAGGGAACGTGTATGAGTGATTCACATTGAAGCTCATCATGCTGCACAATACCGGTTGGCATATCGTAACAATTGCATTCGGGGAACCTTTTGTTTCGAATGTGATCAACGCTGAAGGTCATGCTGCTTATTATCGGAGGGAAAACGCCATACCAGGTAATGCGTACGTAATGCTGGTCGTTTTTGGTTTGTACCCAGCGCGGAACAGGTCGCGATTCATCGTTGAGGGTATACCAGGTATTTGTCGGCCAGGGGGATAAAAACGTGTTTCTGGCCAAGTGCCTTGACTCAAGTACCTTAACGCAAACACCTTAACCCGAGTACCTTAACCCAGGTACCTTACCTCAAGTACCTTAACCCTTTTAGTACCGCAGTCCCGCTTTGGGGACAAACTGCTTGAAATTTGACTGGTTTGTCCCCAAAACGGGGCTGCAGTTCTATAAGGGTTGACCCAAATACCCTTAACCTCTATCTACTTCGATTGTTGTCTTTGCTCCTTCCTTCGTCCTTCCTTCTCGTGACACTACAGGTGACCACGACCTTCCCCCCCTCGCACAATGTGGGCGTTACACAATCCTTGCGGAGGCATTGAACAACGTAGAAAACCCCACGAGTTGTCGACAGACTCTCAATTCGGTAGGCCTAGTCATGTTATACATTGTCCAATGCCTCCACAGTTTTTTTTTTTAAGCCCCCCACTGTACAACGGGGAGGGGGGTCGTCCCGGCCAACCCTGATGCTCCTCCGACTTCTGCCAGTTACTGCAGCTGCACTCACTTGTCGAGCAGCCTGCCCCACGGAGGCGGTGTCCAGCCCAGGGGTCGTACTGCTTCGTCTCATCTTCGTGGAGGCCTCGGTCAGGCCTAACCAAGTCAGAAGCATCCGCTCGCAGCCGGCGCTGTCGGCGCCACAACTTTTGCGATGTATACAGGGTCGGTGGCGAAGAGAAAGAGGCACAGGATTGTGTAGAGGGTGCGTGATTTAGCAGGCGCGTGATATAAACGGTACAGGCGTTGCCCCTTTCGAGCACCGAAGGCTTCTTTTCAGCGGCAAGCCAACTCAGTAGCAATATGGACCCCCAATAGTTTTTTTTTTTTTTTTTTTATCGAAGGTTTCCTTTGGTTTTCTCCTTCCGGAGAATATCTACGAGTGATCGGCGTTGAAGCTACTGTAGTCCAATAGTCTATTATAGGCCAACAGCCTACTGTGTGCCAATATGTTTTTCTTCTTTTGGGCTATGAACGTTTTATGAGTGATCAACGTTGATGAAGCTCATTCATGCTGCATGTTGTCGGATGGAAAACGCAAGAACGATGCTAACATTGATAATAACAACCTCGAGGCTGCATAACAACCATGTCGTCTCGCCAGTTTAACCCTCAATCCCCAACACCTCCAACTCCGATAATTTTCGGTCCCTCACCGGATTCGACGTCGTCCGCAGGTCATGAGGTGAGCAGCCGCCTCGTCCGCTGCAACGTCCTCGGAGCATCCCGCGGGGCACCGGGCCGGGCGTTTCGGGCAGTCGAACGTGCGGTGTTGAAACTCCCACTGTCTGAGAATCAGGCGCCTGCATCCCAGAGGGCACTCGATCATTTTGCTCAGGGTGCGGAGAGTTTTGCGCTCGCAGTGCTGTTCCTGCGGGACGAAGTTGGCAGGAAAATAATTGGAGCAAGGGTCATGGATGTGCTGTCTGCCTGACGAGTTGGCGGATGGGTAGCCTGTAAGCTTACCACTACTGCGTACGAGACGAATAGATCTAGCCAGTAAAAACCTAAATAGTTTGTCCCCAAAACGGGACTGTAGCCTTAAAAGGGTTAACTACCCACTACCAGGTACCGGGTATCCCTTGAGACAGAATATGTAAGCACACCCCCCTAAGTTTCACAGCAGCAAGGCATATGTTAAATTTATAAATATATATATACTGTACCCTGCATGAGGTCACATAAAACCCGCATGCAAGTATTGTAGTACAGGCGATCGAGGTAGCACGCACAGCTTGCTGACATGTGAGATCTTCGATCACACGGTTTCCTCGATTTCCCCTTCCGACAACGTATGGCACATGCTTCCTTTTAGACTTGAATCAAATATCCTCTACTACCGCAGTAGTATTAACAGTGTATATATAGGCTTTATCTGACATGCATATATACTACTATATTCTGACGTACGTACACACATATGTATACATATATAATATATATATATATATACCTGGTACCAGGTATATATTACTGTAGTATCTCTTTTATTCTTGGCCCATATCTGACGGATATTAGAGTACATGCATATTTATTTCCGGTGGCTGGGTGACTTATCCGTTGACCTGTTCATGGTATAGAACCACTCAAGCGAGGAGGGGGAGGAGGGTCATAAAAATGTGCCTAGTACCAGGTACCAGGTAGATGCTGCTGTACATGCTACGTTGACCCCATCGTAGAACAGATCTATACATGTTTCGTATAGATATTACGTGCTGGTTACCGCTGTAGGTCCCTGCGAAGACTTTTGATGCATACAACTTGTACCGCTTTTGAGGCGATCTCTGCCAAAACAGGAAAGGTGGCACACTAGGGCGAAGGTTGGTGTGCCGGTCTGAGATCACGGCGGCAAGCGATGAATACGTAGTACCTAACCTCCGACACGTGAGATTTCGAATACCTCCTGACTCGACCCGACCCGACCCGACCCGACCCGACCCGAACCGAACCGAACCGAACCGAACCGACCCGAACCGAACCGACCCGAACCGACCCGACCCGACCCGACCCGACCCGACCCGATCCGACCCGACCCGAACCGAACCGAACCGAACCGAACCGACCCGAACCAACCCGACCCGACCCGACCCGACCCGACCCGACCCGACCCGACCCGACCCGACCCGACCCGACCCGACCCGACCCGACCCGACCCGACCCGACCCGACCCGACCCGACCCGACCCGACCCGACCCGACCCGACCCGACCCGACCCGACCCGACCCGACCCGACCCGACCCGACCCGACCCGACCCGACCCGACCCGACCCGACCCGACCCGACCCGACCCGACCCGACCCGACCCGACCCGACCCGACCCGACCCGACCCGACCCGACCCGACCCGACCAGACCCGACCCGACCCGACCCGACCCGACCCGACCCGACCCGACCCGACCCGACCCGACCCGACCCGACCCGACCCGACCCGACCCGACCCGACCCGACCCGACCCGACCCGACCCGACCCGACCCGACCCGACCCGACCCGACCCGACCCGACCCGACCCGACCCGACCCGACCCGACCCGACCCGACCCGACCCGACCCGACCCGACCCGACCCGACCCGACCCGACCCGACCCGTCCCGACCCGACCCAAACCCGACCCGACCCGTGAAATTTTGAAAAGACATCCTGACCTGACCCGCGGGTCGGATCTTGAGCCGTGAACAGCCTTGGCTGATCAATACCAGTAATACCTGATGCATATCCATGTCCATCTTGCGAACCTTCACCCCGCATCCCAGCGAACAGTAGCACATTACCGCACCGCAGTCCATGATTCTGATTTTTTTGTACGGGGTCACCGGGTATGGGGGGGGGAGGGAAGGAGGGAGCAAGGGGGGGAAGGAGGGAGAGAGGGGGGCGAAAACTCTAGAAAAGAGAGAGACAGAGATGGAGAGTAGCCGCGCGCGTGAGAATTCCACAAGTCGGTAGATGAAAATGTACCACGCGTGAAAGCAAGGACAACATATCGCCCGCCTCGCACATGATCGCATGAGTCGTACCGGACGCTAATACCAACGCGCATATCACCGCTCTGAAAATAAAAAAGACAGTACATCGTAATTGTTGATATCTTCCTCCCCGGAATGCTGCACGCATGATACCTATCACCCTCTCTCTTTCTCTCCTGCGACCGGAAAATAGAAGCGCCCAGTACCCCAGGTCGACTGCTGTAGCGCTTTTACTGTTCATACAATTATGCAAGCCGATGAGAGCGACAGGAGAGTAGATGGTAGGGGGGGGGATCATTCTAAGGCCCTTTTCTTTCAACCGCTCAGAGACGCTCGGACGAGTGATCATTATATCTTAATTATTTACAGTCCTATTTATGAGCTTTTTATGTTTTAGATTCCTTTTCGCCAAAGGGATCGCTTGCTTGAGCTGCGGCCATTCACACACCTTCCAGCCCAATTTTGAGTAAGGTACTATTGAGGCATACTGGTAGTTGTTTACACCCTTGGCAGGCGGTCGCACAGGCTGTCACGGACAGTAGCATGCTGCCTTGCTGGCGTTGGGCACATGAAGAACCACAGATGATCCACTCCCAGAAAGACTGATGGTATATGTAGAAAGGGCCGCTTATGAGGACAAATATAACTTAGAAAACAAGAACAAGTACAGAAGAGCCACTCGCCTGAGTGACCTAAACGCGGTGATGAAAACGGGGGTAGACCCTCCTATAGTAGCAGCAGTCGTTGATGAAAACACACAAAAAAACGGCTCATTTAGGGGGCTAGGGGTTGCAACTGTCCAACTATTGCAACTGGCGGAGATGTTCAACCATTGCACATTAACCATTATTTCACACACTCGGACGTATGCACTTTTCTGACCACAGCCACGCTGGACGATCGAAACCCCCACGATTGCTGGTGGAAAAAAAAAAACACTTACCGGTGATCTTCCGTCTTTGATATCGTGTGCTCCGCGCCGCACTCGCAGGTAATCACTCTCTCCGAGCACACCGTCTCCTCGTGCTGCTCGCGCGAGCACACCGCCACCTCCATCCCGCAGCCTTTTCGGCAGGGTTCCACGTGCAGGGGGCAACTATCCCGCACGTGAGACTCCACCTCTTCCGCCCAAAGCTCCGCCTCTGGACAGCCCAGCGGACACGGGACGACTCGCTTCGGGCACTCCGAGGAAAGATGGCGCGCGAGATTTTCCCCTCGTACATGCGACCCACATCCTAGATGGAAACAAAGAGACAAGAGCGTTTGTTTGGGGCCATACTAAATGCATATATATGTAAGGAGAACGAACTTTTTTTTACTGGCGTATGGGGTCGGTCGGTTTTCATGGATAGCAAGATTTTTTCCCTGAGATATTCTTCCACTCCCGAGTTCCTGGAGCCTGTCCTGTGATCACGGACTACGAGTTAATGTGAGAACAACAAGAACAGCCAACAAAAACCAGCCAACGTGGAGCCCTCGTCTTCAGCTTGTCGTTTCTCGTACCGTTCGTGCAGCGCCGAGCCACCCTAACGCAGCGTTCTGCCAGGTGCTCCGAGAGGTCCGGAAGCGGTATGGGCACTCCACACGCCTCGCAAGGTGTGCGCCGCAAAGGGCATTCCTCGTCCACGTGGACCCCGAGATTCTCATGCTGCACTTCTGCCCCGCAGCCTAACGAGCACACCACGAACCTGTGCACGGCCAGCGGAATGGGGGCAGAAAGGGGGGGGGGGGGGGTACTCATACCATGTCATGCATGGCCGTAATCGTATGGCCAAAGACCGTCCCACCCCTACACTGCCGGAAATGGACCATGTCTGGTTTTCACCGACCAGGGAGACATCGATTGCTTGCACCAAGCGCGAAGCGAAACGTGAGGTGTTGAGCGAGTCACGCGAAGGATGAGCTGCATCCCTCGAAGAACCGCTCGTGAGGAGGACTTCCTTGCATAAGGATGTCAGCGTTAAATTACTATGAATCGGCTTCTTTTCTGGTGTGACCACTTCCAGAGGGGGAAGGCGGGGGGCAAGTAAGGTGCAAGGAGTGTTGACATCCTTGATGTTATTTCTGTGGTCAGATTAAACCTCTTCGCACTTCGTTTCGCTGTCGTTATCCATGTTCAAAGGGCGAGTTTCGAAGGGTACTCAAGAATATTCTCTGGCGTACCCAGACACCCTGTCAGACAATACGTTATTGACAGATTCTTTACATGTGCTAAATAACCCGTACGTTCAGAGATTGCACCGCAGTTGGACCAGGTTGCACCGGAAATTTTGTATAACGTATTTTTTCAGATGCGATCTGGACGAGTATCCTTCCAATGTTCCATACCTCGGATAGATCATCTACAGATCTCTCGCACAGTCACGATCTAGACCTTGTAGGGCAGACGTATCCATGATCTGTATGATCTGTATGATCTGTATGATCTAGCTCATGTTGACGGGTGGGAGCCGTATAAGTTTGCATGATCTAGCACGTGTTTCTTGGGTTGGGTCTGTACTACTGCGCACAGCTCCTGCACAATCTCTCGCAACGCCAGGTTAGGAACCAGATGTTCCGCAGTAGATGTAATGTCTGCCTGAGGTACACGACGTTAAATGTTCCTGATAACTGATCTCGAATGGATAAGACGTGCAGCATATGTTGCCGTATGTAAACATCACAGCTTCGGACGGGTGGTCGGTCATCATACATCGGAGATTTCGTGTTTTTAGCCGTAGGGAACAGTGGATTACCGCTACCCTCCCATACACCTTTCCCACCCCTTGCCTTGCAGAAGAAGCGCACGCCTACTTACAAAAAACGTTATAATGGCGACGGGGTAGCACCGTTGTGTACCACGACAACCATGGTGTACTACAGAACTGCAGAGTCGAGTTGACACTGTACGGCTACAAACAACATATGTGCTAGAGTGATGGGCTGAGTCTCTCTTTGCACTCGTCAGCCGGAGGATTCTAAAACAAATTATCTTGATACCGTTGCAGGATGACGTGGACGCATAAGCCCCCCCTCCAGTACAGCCCCCCCCCCCGGACGGAAAGTATGCAGCTCACCCTTCATGCGACTCGCCGAACACCTCATGTTTCGCTCGGCGCTTGGTGCAAGCAACCAATGTCTGGTCGGTGGAAACCCGATGTGATCCGTCCCGGCAGGGTAGGGATGCGAGGGTCTACCGTCATGCGACTACGGCCACGCATGAGATGAGTGCATCCCCCTCGCCCCCTGACTTTACGCTACCCCCTCCCCCCGACAAGAAAACATTGTCACACCTCCTATTAATAGGCAAGAGCTCTTGACAGTGACAGCAAGAGCAACAGCGAGCTCAACGCACAACGCAACCGTCTCCCCCTCCCGCCCTCCCCGCACGGCTAGTGCAAAAAAAAAAACCCGTTGAAATCACGCACCTCTTCGGGCAGCGGTCTTGATAGTGACGCTCCGCATCCTTGACCACCAAGCTCTGCCCACACCCTTCCCGACACATAGTACTACGCCGAGGACAACACGCCTCGAGGTGGTGGGCCATGTCCGCCGCCGGAATCCAGCCGCACTCCCAACCATTCGAGCCGCCGCCGCCGCCACCGCTGTCATCGCCACCGGTGCCACCGATGCCATCGGTGGCACTGGTACCACTGGTACCCCCTTGATCGGCCCAGACAAAGTCCAGGTTTTCCAAGGCTTGTTCCCTTTGTTTTGTTGATTGAGTGGGGGCAGGTCGTGCATCAAGAGGGAGGTGCGCGGGCGCGTGATGTGGGGGTGTTTTGAGCACTGAACAAGCGGGCCATTGGGGGCGAGGAGAGGGGTGGGGGGCGAGGGTACCATCTCGATTTCGCTTCTACAGCATTTAGCCGTGGCAGTAGCGATACGTGGTTTCAGTTTTTGGCAAGAGAGTGAATACCGCCTTAGGTCTGGTGTCTGATTTCCGTGGGCGGGTGGGGAGGTGGGTGGGTGGGTGGAAGACTCAGAGCCGCATACCCATCCCGGACAAATGCATCCTCGCACAAATGTCATGGGTCGAGGAGCTGCAGGCGGAACAGGTCCTCTGGTCCCACTGCAAGGACACCGACTCGATTTCGCTTCTGCGGTAGTATTAGCAGTGGCAAACAGTGACACGTGGTTCCAGGTTTTTGAGATGACGTATGTTGCGCAAGGCGGTTTACGTACATGTCTCGCGAGCATTAACTTTTCGACTACAAGAAAACGAGAATCAGAATGATGGAGAATGGATGCGATGAGCACTGAAAAAACAAATCCTGTTCATTTTATTGTCAGATAGTACGCATTCAATTGTATCAGATTCTCTACATATACTGAGTGAAGCTCATAGGTAGGCCCAGGTTACTCCGCACTTGGCTCGACACCGCGCTTGGTTCAGGTTGCACCGGGCTTGGCTCAAGTTGCACACGTTGCACTTGGCTCAGATTTGCGCCGCGTATGTTTGTGCAACGTTACATATAATCTAAAGATCCACGATGACAGGATGCGGCCACTCCAACTAACGCACCGGTTGCCGTGGGGGTAGCGGATCCCGAACAGCCTGGTGGACGTGTTATAAAACCTCAGAATCCCGGGAATGACCTGCACGCCCCCGCTAGCTTCATCTTCCTGCTCGCTGTCGTCTACCGCCGCATCCGAGACCGCCGCGCCCTTCGCCACCAGTATTCTGCGTCCCAGACAGTCGAACCTGTTCGCCAAACCCAACATGGGGGCAGCCAAAATAAATGAATTCATGCTGTTACATATCGATAGAGTACTCGGAATCCTATAGCAGGGGAACACACTGTAGTATTAATAGTCAGGACTGGATACGTCGGGGGTTCTGATTTCTACGCTATATATCCCGGTTCTGAGCACTATGTTGTAAAACCTCAGAATTACTCCGTATCTCCCTCCATTTGCTTACCCTATCCGGTTCTGATTACGATATGTTATAAATATTACAGGGGAGCGTAGTGTCACGGCGGACCATAGTAAATAAGACCAAATATTGTCAGTAAAAAAAGGGAAATATGTGGGTTTTTGTGTGTAGGACCTATTACTATGGTCCCCCGTAATAGTCAGAACGGTATAGAGTGCGAGTCGACGAGGGGAGGAAGGACTGATTCCTTCTCACGATAAAAATGCCTTCCAAGGCAAGAAACGGAGTGGGGGGGGAGGTAGGAGAAGGGGCTGCTTTGTGACCCCGATCTGAGTTACGACTATTAATAGGAAGGAGAGAGAAAAGAAGCGCGAAGTTGATAAATGGGATGGGTCAAAATAAATAAAATAAAAAATGGTAAGAAAACATAGGGAAATACAATGGGTCTAATTACTACGGCCGATAGTATGATCACCATTTGGAATCTGATAGGAATAGTAAAGGGTCATTATATTCCAGGCCATACTGATTTATACATGATGCCAAAAAAAGTGATAATCGTTAGATTTAATGCACACGTTGGACATGTCATCTACAGATATATCATCTACAGCTATATCCTCTACAGATACATCATTGACATATACATCATCGACATATCATCTACTGACAGATCATCTACAGACAGATAATCTACAGATATATCATCTACAGACAAATCATTTACAGATCGATCATCTAGAGATCATCTAGATCATCACCTGCCGTTATAAGATGCTGTGCAGATTATACGGCTCCCACCCGGCAACACGAGCTATATCGTACAGATCAGGGATAGATGATCTGTCTGCCCCGACATATCTAGATCCCCACGTGGAAATGATCTGTAGATGATCTGTGTGTCTGAGGTATTAATGCTTGTGCGTGTTTAAGGAGACTATACATTGCAGCAAGTATAAGTAAAAAAGGAAATTATGAGGACCGACGAGTCGGGCTGCAAGCAAGCACCCGGCAGCAAGTACAAGCAGAAGGAAATTGTGAGGACCGACTAGTGGGGCAGCAAGCAAGCACCCGGCACTCGTTAAGTCGTCTGTCTAGCCGTCGCTTCTGTCTGACCGGCTAGGATACCAAGAACGAACTACTTGTTTGCTGAAACTAAACAGTACGATGACGACGCTAGCATGTACCGTTCTTGTGCCCGCACCTTGTGTACCCCCCACGCATTGGCTTCCGAACGCTACATACGTCTGCACTCGTCGATTTCCGACCGTTCGACGATCGCGGTTTCACGCGCTCCCGAAGAAGCATGCCTTCCTCTCCCGTGCTACCCCCACCTATATCCCCAGTTTGACCGCAACTTTCTGGCAAAACGACCGATAAAAGTGCGTCCGTTCATCAGATTCTGCGCTGCAACTATACCGCACTTGAGTCCGTCCACGCAAAGACGTAACACAAGTGTAATACGTAGAAAAAATGTGCGTGGAATATAGCGGATACTGTGCAAGAATCAACAGACTCGACGTCCCCCCTCTCCCCCCCCCCCCCCCCCTCTCCACCCCCTCCTCTTGCCGCCTCGGTGTGGCACCTGCATCGCTGAAGGCGTTCCGGACAAGTCCCTCCTTCCGCACGAACGTGTGCGGGGAGATCGGTGCTCGAGACTACCGCGCCACAGCCGTGAGGGCAAGGTACGGGCCTCAGCCGGCAGTGATGCAGAGCGTGAGCCTCCCTGAGCGCCGCCGTCAACCCCCTGCGGGTGACGTAGTCGGATGCAGGAGTTGGGTGAGGTAGTAGTTGGATACAAATACTGCAGTTGGATAAAGTAGTCGGAGGGAGCACGTAGTCGGAGAAAGTTGGTAGGCTGATAGCAGTCGGATAAAGGAGTTGGATAAAACGGATGAATAAAGTAGTCGGAGAAAGGGTTGGAGAAAGTAGTCGGAGAAAGTTATCAGATAAAGTAGTTGGAGAAAATAGCTGGATAAGGCGGTTGGATATAGTCGTTGGATAAAACGTCTTGGAGGAAGTACTAGGACAAAGTAGTTGGAGAAAGTTGTGGATAAAGTACAGTAGTGGATAAATAGTTGGAGAAAGTAGTTTTTGCTGAATGGGGGGAGGGGCCAAAGAGAATAGTGTGTTGACTCGGCACGGGTCGTAATATAGTCCTATTGATAGACGAACTACCGCAAGGACGTATTTTCATGCCTCCATGTTTTAGGGTGGGGGTTACGGGGTGTGTGGTTCGGGCGGCAGGCCTCGTGTGCTGTTGTCGTGTTTGCAGTCACTTGCTGTTGTATTGCCGTTGGGTTTGGCCCTGATTCATTGTTCGCTCTTCATTTTACCCCCCCCCCCCCCCCCCACGGTTTCTGTCCTATATATACTGTATATATATCGCGTGGAGTTTTGCCTGGTTTCGCCTTGACAAAAGTCAGGTCTGTTCGCCGGGCGATGTCGAAAGTAGACTACTTTTCAATTCGCATTGCTGGTGACTTTGTCTGGGAGACACCTCCGCATCTCTCCCCTTACCCGTGTTGATGCGGCATGCGTCCATTGGCTTGGGGGCTGATGGTGTCGGGCTGCTACTACCTCGTGAGTATGGACTGTCTAGACAGAAAGTGAAGTATAAGTTGCAAAGTGCAGAAGGCGATCAACAAAGCGAACTACATATATTTTTTTCTGCCGTGTACACAAGGCGCCGTACCGCTCGCTATCGTATGCGCGCGCGATATTTGCGCATGCCTGGCAAACAAGAAAAAAAGTACAGATACGACACCGTAGCTGGGCGAAATAATCAGCACAATAGTTACTTGCCCCGCCCAACATTACGTAGTATTTTGTTGTTTTGTTTGCTGTAAAATCTGTTGGGAATGGACGATACCACGGGCCACCCCACCTCACCACGGATGAGGCAGCGGTCACGGGAGCTGTCCTGCCTGGCACCAGCGGCATCTCTTTCCTTTTTTTTCGAAGTGAGCTACGATGGGGCATGCTTTATACCCTGGAATAAATTTCGGCCAAAACATTTCTAACTGACGGGGATCCTCCTTGAGGACACCGAGGAATAACCGAATAAGGCACATGCCTTATAAGGCATGCCTTGCCGCTGGGATCCCAATACCCTGGTAGTGTGTTTCACTGTTTGAGCTGTAATTAGACGCGAGTCGACGAGGGAAGGAAGGACTGAATTCTTCTCGCGAAAAAAGCGAACGCACGAATCGAGGCGGGGAGGGGGGAGGAGAGCTTGTCATACTGTGTGACCCCGGGTCTGAGTTACAACTGAGAGGGAGAGAGACAAGAAGGGCGAATATAGCAAATGGGAAGAAAAGAAGAGAGAAAGAAAATCCAGGACCATGGCTGTCGCGTTGTTCATAGGGTTGAACTTTCTTCTTGTTCTTAAAGTCAGTTGTATTGACTTACTTACTATTAATACGGAGCTTCTCAAGCGAGGAGGACCCTCTCAGGAAAAAGTAGGTTGCAGCCCCCCTGGCGCGTGTAGCGTGCACCAGTCCTTCTGCTGTCTGCCTTCTAGCCGTCCGTGGCTCCAACCAGACCACGGCAAAATCTATGAGACGACAACATGCCGCCTGAGACGCGTGCTTGCCTTGTAGGGGTCGTTTATTCGCTTGAGGAGGTCCATACTAACAGTAGGTCAAAAGAAAATCTGGCGGCTTAATAACATGATGATGAAAAACCCCCAGGGCCGAGGTTGTAAACGAATAATATTGTGCGTCACAAATGGGATAAGGCATGCCTTCTAAGGCATGTGCCTTATTGCCGCCGATACCTCTTTGGGACCCCGAGATGTAATAGCCACCATAACAATGGTAACGTTGGTGTTATCAGCCGTCTACGAGCAGCATGCGCGCCCACCAATCCGGGTATAGGATCACGTTGTGCCCATGCCGTGGTGCGACTCCTCGCGTTGGATGCTGGACACCAAAATTTCATTACCCCTCCCTATCACCGCAGTGGTCGTTTCTGCACTCGTCACCTTTCACTGCCAACTTTTCATTTCCCCCCCTCTGGAGTCCCATGAGGGCCAATAGTCGGCCAGAAATACCCCTAATCGCAACCCTTATCGTAGAACGCGTCCCCTAATTGCACTCCCTGTATTAACGTACCTCACGCCGCACCCGTGGGCGCACTCCACCGCGCGGTGCGGACACAGGTACCGTTCGTGCGTCTCCCGCCGAGTCACGGGACCCAGCCTCTCCCCGCACCCCTCCCAGCAGCAAGCCTGGGTGCAAACCTCCCGCTCGTGGTGTTCCAGTTTCCCTGCCTCCACTTCCGAACCGCAGCCAACTCTGCAGCGCACTTTCCGCTTGCTGCACGCCTGCCATTTTCGGGTGGTGATGAGGAAGAAGGGGGCGGGGTTGGTCGCACAAAGGTCCTTGCCATCGTTTCCCTGTCGCAGGCGGCGGATAACGGTACCCGCCGTGAGATACTACTCGTACGCTGAAGGTGGTGTGACGAATGGCGACAAGGGCTACAAGGAGTTTTCGCGAGAAAAGAGGTAGTAGACAGAGAGGTACGAAAGTAGGTACGATGGATAACGATGGTGATACTCAATAACGCCTTCAGGGGGCAGTCCCGTTTTGGGGAAAAACTACTTAGAACATGAGTGGTTGGTCACCAAAACAGGACTGCAGTTTGCCCTAAAAGGGTAAATATCGCTGATGCTGCCGCTGCCGCTGATGGTGATATCACAATATCTACATACCCGAAGTGGCCAGATACCATGTGCGAGGTACTGTGTACTAGGCATACCCACGTTATGCTAGGCTATATACAGGGGACCAGGGGGCGACAGTAGAGGGTGTAAGGTTTTCCTCCGATGTGCGCATGTTTGTTTCCTGGAGTACTGCCGCCGTCCAAGCCACGCATTCTCCGACATACACGCATGTGCCCAGATCGATCCCGTCTCTCCGCGCTGTCAACAGCTGTGGGCGGCCCAAGCACGGAGTTCAATTTAAGTGGAGCGTTCCACGCAGAGCACACCAGCGCTTCCAACCCAACTACCATGAATAAACCCACCCAACCAGCCATGAGACTAACCCACGCTTGGTGCGAGCAATGTCCGCGTCGTCGGTGAAATCACGACGTGCTCCGTTCAAGCTTTGCAGGGATGCGAGTGTCTATAGTCACACGACTACGGCCATTCATGACATGAGTACACCCCCCCCCTCTTCCCCCTGCTCCATGCGCCCGCATCCGTCGCCTTCTCCATCCCCGCCCTGTCAATATCCCCTTAACTTCTTGATGTGTGAGTCCATTTCAGCCTTCACGATTTCTTGCCCGCACCCGTAAACACAGGGGTGCTTGCTCAGCTTGCAGTGCTCCTGTTCGTGGGTTTCCAACTGGTGGGCGGCGAGGGACACCCCGCACCGGCGGCGGCAATCGACACGTCGAAACTTGCATCTGTGTTTGTCAAGGGAGGGAGGAAGCGGAAAATCCACGGGACAAGGGTTGTGGAGGAGTGGGTGGGTGATAGCGCGTGTGCCTGCCGTGTACTCACTTGAGAGGGTTAGTCTTTGATAGGTGGCGGCATAATTAGGTACGATTTTGAGCACTTGTGAGCGTTCGAGTGGTAGAAGGAAAGGGGCCTCCGAAACACAGGATTAGGATTCTCCTTACGGTTTTGACCAAGAAAACGAAAACGCTTCAACAGTCCCATCGTTTCGTTTGTAAGCAGCATATCGTCGCGGATCGTTTCTGAATTCTCTTCACAGCCCACGAAAATCAAGCTCTCGAAACCAAGTGTCTCACATATGTCTCCTATGCCAACGGCACAGGAAACACAAAGACAAAATACACCATGCCACACAAAAAAAACACTCCAGTTAACCCCTCCCCCTCGGAATTAATGTGCTTTCCCTCTACCCCTGCTTTCCCCGAACCCGTGCGTGCTCACTTGTGAGTGATGTGCGCCGTGACCTGGTCCTGCAGCATTATGTCATGGCACCCGCGCATTGCGTATGGGCATGCCACCCTCCGCTTGGCGCACTCCCTCTCTTCGTGCGCCTGGAGGTCTCCTGCTGGGAGCTTTATGCCGCAGGCCGGGCAGCCGGCGGGGCGGCGGGGGCACTCGGCGCACTCGTGACGTTCCATCCGGTCGCGGCGATCGCGGTGTGCGCAGCCGCCGTTACTGCACTCTATCCTGTAAAGCCGCATGGTAGGATATACCAAAGTTGAGCATTATGAGTGAGAGATAGAGAGAGCGAGTGAGAGAGAGAGAGAGCGAGCGCAAGAGAGAGAGAGAGAGAGAGAGAGAGAGAGAGAACCACTTCGTGACCAACTTCGTGGACCCCTTCGTGAACCAATTCGTTTTTTTCATGTCCCCCTGCATATTCTGCATGCAACCAGTATACCATATCACCTCTGCGCCGCGTATTCCTGAGCACGTTCGCCGGCCTCCCAATCCTCTATTCTGCCTTCAGCGTTTTCCATCAGAGCTGCCACTTCGTCGTGCCCCGCCTGGCACACATGCCGAGAAGGGACAGAGCATATTCGAGGCTATCACGCCGTGCGGGAGAACAAATAAATACCGCACTGCGCGACGAAGCTTTACCAACCAGAAAAACAACACATGCGTCTGCCACGGGGTTCGGGAATGGCGCAAGAGCAAGAACAATAATTTTGTCGAGTGCGCCTCACGATGACCGTGCGCTTTTTCAGAGCAAACGCCTTGTTCTTACCGGTAGAGCGAGAGAGAAGAACCCATTGCCTCGCAAAAGAATCTGCGATGTTCGCCGTCGCAGAATCTATACGAGTCGAGATACCTGGTACACTATACGTCACTACAGGAATACACAAGTCACCACGGTTGAGTCGTCGAAAGGTCATCTCGATTGCGTATGACAACAAGGAAACATGCAACGGCATCCTTAACGCCTGGTGTTTCCTCCGTTTGGGTACCGCATAGGATTTCACCGTCTACATGGTTCCTGCACATACGGCACCCCCGAGTTGTTGTTACAACCCTGTCCCAGAGCTTCCATCAGGTACCATGTATACCTCTACAGCGTACCTGTGTCACATGGCGACGACAACGAGGGACGATAAGCTGACAGAACACACGCAGAGAAACGCCAAACGTCTGGTGTGGCACCTTCAAAGCGAGGGCCAGGGCTGTGCAACCCTCGTGGTCTTTCCGTCGCACAAAGTCACGGAACGGGTGAAACCATCCAAGGGCAGGGCTGGTTGCGTCGTGGGACAGTTTCTGCTTGCAGAACCTGGTAAAAAGCCCACCCATAAAATAATATCGCGGGGTGGGAGAACGAAAAACGGGAAAGGGGCTTGAGGGCGGCGTCTGCCGTGTGTATGGCTTCGATATCCCTAGTACCAGACAAGTCGTCGACTGAGCGCATCTCCAAGCGACGAAATAAGGCAATGGCATCGTGATATGTGTGCATTCCAGGCAACGACCGCGTATCCGACGAGAAGGCGCAAAACGATCTCTCACAGAGGGACAGCTAGAGATAAACTAAGGAAGGCCAGTTCAGGGGATGGAATAAATTCCGCTGACCCTGAGCTTCAATCCCTTGCCGACTAATCGCCCTTCCTTGTGTTCCGAAAGAGCTATCTACGAGCAGTGTGTAAATAATATAGGTATACTTGAACATATTGAAGGCGTGCATCGTCGGGAAGCTCTATTTGAGCCGTCTACGTACCTCCAAAACCTGCAAGTCTGCCCTCTCCGTACCCTTAAAATTTCCACAGGAAAGCTGTCACCTGTCTCTAAGTCTCGACAGTAATAACCGCATCGACGCCCCCCCCCCCCTACGCCCCCCAGCCCACCTGTTCCTGAGTAGAAGGTCCCTGAGACGATCCAAAAACAGCACCACAATCGCTGAGTTCCCATTAAAGGCTGCGTGGTGCAATGCTGTTTTCCCCTCGAGAAGTGTAGCTCTTATGACATCGTTGATTGCGTCATCCAACGACGCGCGGTTGCCGAGGAGCTCGGCCGCGACTAAGTCGAAGCCGCAAACGGCCGCCCACGTAAGGGCCGTGTGGCCGGCCCGGGACTCAATGCCCGAACTGGCTCCCTGGTTTGCGCACATTTTGTACAGTGCAGTGTGAGTTGTCTACCTTTCTGACGCCAGGGCCGGCCGTTAAACGCTCCCACTCAAGCCTTAGGCATACTGGATAACGGATGATATCGCGGACAGTTACACCGCTAAATCGGCCGCAGCTCAGGATCGAGAGAGAGAGAAATACAGCAATACCCCCTACTGGTTTGATAACTCCAATATTTTCATGCGACAAGTGAGCGCCCTTCAAGAAGACGAGCACCATTGAGATTACACCGTGCTGCTTTTCGGCGTTACTGATATTCGGTGTCCACTGCGGTGGCAGTGCTGGGTACCTACCGTTACCCGTGATCGTTTAATCGACAAAGGAGCATCTGGTGTTCACCTCCTTCAGGAGACGCCGCACCGTGTCGGCGTCGTTTTCGATCGTGGCGAGGGCGAGTGCCGTCGTACCCCCCCGACCCTCGGCGTCGAGAAAGAAAATAGGAGGTCCCGCGCTGCCGTTATTAGCACCTTTCCCAGGCATTGGCGGCGTCGGTGGCACTGGTGGCACCGTTGGCACCGTTGGCACCGGTGGCACTGGTGCGGATGCACCAGACTCGCCACCTTCTCTTGCGGCTGCCGTTTCGTTCGCTGAAAGTCCCAGCCGATCGCAGGCGGAGGTAAACTCCGGCCGGGCTAGTTTGGCGTGGTCGATGATGCGGTTGACCTCTTTGAGGTCTCGAGCTTCGACCGCGGCGGTGACGTTGCGAGTTTGTAGGGCGTTCGCTTGGACTATGCTCCAAAGTTTTCGCTTTCCTCGAACCGCTTCTGATTCCCCTCTAGAGGAGCAAGATGGAGATCAGATCAACGACGATACGCAAGAGGTATTCTCGTAGATGTATGTGCTACGTGCGCATGTTTAGCTCGTTTGAAGATGAGTGCCAGGTACCTAATAATATAGCACTGACCGGTCGAAAACTATTTTCCACATAATGCCAGTGGAATCACTGCACTCGCAAGGATAACAACTAATTGTAAACCGCAGTGATTTACTCTACGAATGAGGGATAGCTGCTAATATTTTTATTTGTTGTATTTTGCTGCAAAATTTGACCGTATGAACCACAAACCCGACGCTTCTGCGTGCAGCAGTCCGTCTCTCATGTTTCAGCTTCTTTCGAAATGAACACGATCAGAGCACGTTAGCCATGGGCAGTGTGGCAACGCGAGCCACATTTCGCGTTCTGGATTGGACTTGGCGGATGGACAGCAGCGATAACCTTCACCTGCGGTAGCGAATCTCGTTCTCCATTGCCCTCTCCAGCGTTTCCGCCACCTTGTGACGGCGAGCTATCCGAGCCCAATCGAGAGCCGTTCGGCCACGTTGATCGGTGGCAAACATGTCCGCGCCCTCCACGACCAACGCGGCGACGGTGTCCGCATGGCCCCAGTTCGCCGCACGCATCAGCGCAGTGTAGCCGTTGACGGTCAAGTCTATTTCCGCTCCCAGTTCGATGGTCCGCACGAGGTCCGACGTGCGGCCGCTGGCAGCGGCAAGCGTCAAGTCCTTGCATGCCTGCACAAAATAGTAGTGGAATTGCCGTCCATCATCATTGATCCAACGTCCATTTCGTAGTGTGTGCAGACGATACTCGTACGTATAACTTGTACTTGTACATATTAATAGCACGATAGCGGGTAACACTTGAGGGACAAATAGTGCTAGACAAAGGTGCCCCAAACACGCTGGGCGGCACCACGATGCTTTCATCCGAGCGCGACTTCGACGAGAAGTGCAAACAGATCTTCCCCCGTGAGACATTGGGGCTATTGTACGATGGCAACATGTCTACCAAGTTCCTTTACCCAACTGAACGACTGCCTTCATATCGTACAGGGAAGTGAGATTTCCCTGCGTGGTTTACACAGCAGTGTTGTGGAATACCTGGCTCCCTGGTGTGATACAAAAACGTACAGTCAGTCCCCTCACTTATCGTCCACACGCCTCAAAATCACAATCGCTCCAGACCAGACTCCGCACCTGCTGCGCCACTACTTTCTCGAGCTCTTTCACTTGATCGGCGATGTTTGGGCCCGACAATAGCCCGGTGGCCCCCATGTTTTTTTCTGGTACCATGTTGACCAAGCGATGCTGTTAGCAATTTCGGCGGAGATTCGAATACAGCCAAGTACGGTTCATGTCACGTGGCCATTAGAACGACTGAGATCATACAGGCAAACGTCTGCCCGCGAGCTACATACTGCTAGGACGAGTGATATAACCAAAACGAACAACCTGTGGGCACATGACCATGCGCTCATAGAGCTCACGCGCGCACAGCTTACGTGCTGGTATCGAATGCCAAGCCTCAAACAAACAATCGAACACAACCGACAAAATGCGGCGCAATTAAGATATTCGACGGTTTCAAAGGCGATCTATGTCTTTGGGACCTCTCAATTCGCAGACCTCTGTAGCAGTAGTAAGTACACACAGCAGCACAGCAACACTGCCACATAACGAATAGTAGGCTGCATTACATCACGGGAGCTTTAAGATCTACTTGCCTCTGGATATGGCACTCGCATTTATTGGAGCGGATGCACAATATCCACGATCATCTGCCGTTTCAGTTTTTCTCTTGCCTCACCCGAACTGAAAACGCATTCTTCTGAGTGGAACACCCAAATCGTGCGGTGATCCCTAAAACACCTCATCAAATATATCAAGCAGGCAGCACGTAAGGGAGGGTTCGACTCGAAACCATGGCGAAGGCTAGCTGCGTGATGACGAGTGACGAGGAGGGCCTTACAGGGTCGCTGATGCTGTCCCAGGTAAGAGTGAATGAAGGTAGGCATTTCTTCGATTAGCGAAGAGAGATATAAATAAATACCTGGTACGTAGCTACTGGTACCCAGGTATAAATAGCAGGAGAGCACCCAACTAGCTGCTGTGCAATCTCGTCTCGCCAACGCATGGCTGGTGCCGAGCGGGGCACATGCTTGGTACAGTCGACACCATGTTCTGTCGAGCGTTGCGTCTGTGATGCATCGCTCCCGCACGCGTTTCCGAAGCGCACAAAAACATTATCCTGTGGGTGGTTCGTCGTAATACCGCAAAATGTTCGTACTGCTGTACCAAAAAAAGGTGGAAATCCGCCAACAATCTCGAAGCCACGAGCTCCATGGGTTTAAAATCTTTCTTTCTCGCTCCCGTCACACTATTAATACTGCTGCTGTGTGTACTGCTACGCTACGGACTGCAGTGTATCGTGTTAATAGCACACCGCAGCAGACAGCCGCGATGTACTACTGTAGGTAACACATTTGTGTTACCCAGGCTGCCACGCTGCCTTGCCAGGTCCCAGCTTGCACGTTATTTGCTGCTGTGCCAGGTAGTATCTGTTACGTACTCATAATATTCACACCAACATTAATTAGAGCATTATTATAACTCGGACGGAAATATAAGGGCCGGTGGGGGGTTAATATGAATAACCAAACGGTCCTTATATTTTCGTCCTGATTGGTTATAGAAGAGATTCCTACAGCAGTACAGCAGTACCCGTATACGACTGGTATCACGCCCCTCTGATAACATAACACACCCCCTCGGCGATTTTCCAAGCTGATTTTCTCTGAACAACGCGTCCCCGGTGGTTTGGTAGGTGGTCCGCGTGCCTATCAAGATCAATTCCGTGGGTTCAAGTCTCGCCGAGTGCATGCCCGTAGGGACTTTTTCTTGCATCAAAAACTGATTAGCGGAAAGCGCGAGAGCGTGAGTTAGCTACGAACATTCGATGAAAGTCGACGAGCAGTGGGAATGCTGAACCCTATGCCCGACAAAAAATAAAGGCACGTACCAGGGGGGAGAAGGAACGACACCTGTGACCACGGATTGTCCAGAAGATCGCCGAGGGTCAAACCTCCCACGAGTTAGGCTGGAAAGTAAAAGTGATGATTAAAATACAAACTAAGAAACAAAAAAAAAACGGAGAGAGTGCGAACATCGAGCGATCCGTCTGTTGAAACATCGCGACGAGATCTTTACCAAGCCGCCCACCCCCCCCCTCCGTGTTTTTGATAAACCACGCTCTGAATTTTTCCCCGCGGCCGGGGGGGGGGGGCGGGGGTGTACTAATTGTTATGCATGGCCGTAGTCGTATGACCATAGACCCTCGCATCCCTACGTTCAATGCCGGGACGGAGCACGTCGGATTTTCACCGACCAGGCAGACATTGCTTGCACCAAGCGCGAAGCGCCGTGAGGTGTCCGGCGAGTCGCATGAAGGGCGAGCTGCATCCTACTATTAATAAGAACCTCTCTAAAGGCGGATTTTCTTGCCCATGGATGACAGCATCAATCAAATGATTTAATTTCTGGTGTGGCTACTTCCAGAGACAGCAATGGGTTTACTATGTAACTGCCTCGTGGGTGCCTCACCGTGTGATGCAGTATTCTACTGCAAGCAGCAGGTGAACAATATCCGAATGCACTCGTACGCCGTACCCGGGACGACTGAATACCTCTCTATTAATAGTAATATCCACCAGAGGGAAGCCTGTTTTGTGACCTCAGGCAGGATTTCTCGGGGAAATGAGCTAATGTCAGAACGCCATCAAATATCATGGGACGGCGGTTGCGCTATACGCCACATGAGTAGTATCTCACTTTTGGTCGTTAAATCGTTAAACCCGATCTCCTCATCCAATCATTGATGACTTAGCACTAAACGTTGTGCGTTGTCCGGGAATACCACTCTTTCTCTTGTTGAAAACGCACAGGCCCAGGAGGAAGCGCCGACCTTGATCACGGGAGAGATCACGGGCATGCGGCCGGTGAGTCTCTACGTTACTTTTTTTTTTGTAAACTGTCTTGTGTGGTAATACTGATCTAATATTTTTTTCTTCGAAAACTAACTGATAATCTATTAATAGTATAATTCTTCGTGAAGACATTCGCGAAGTACGGGACACCTCGAAGCAAGAAACAGGAATGTTTGGTCCAGGCTGGATTTTCCTATTTTTGCTCATACGCTACGGCTGTAAGGTGAAGGCGAGTTTTTTTATGTTTGGTTTTCAATTGGTTTCAATATACCCCCCTGTCTGGGTCTCGAAAACGGGTAAGGGCGTGTCGTTTTTTTTTCGTGGACCCCTGACAACTCAAAAGATGCTTATGGAGGAGGTTGCCCCCCCAAGACTAACGCTTTCTTTCTTGGGCGTTTAGCTTCGCAGGGTTGCTCTTGGTCTACGTACGTATTACCTGGAATTACGTTGGTCATCTGACAATGTGTAGCGTGAGTGTCCATGACCAAAAACATGATGAAATAACAGAAACTCCAGAGCACCCAAAGCAAAGGCATGAAGCGTTGTTGCGATGTTGCCAAATACCGAAAACTACCATAATTAGATGCACCTCCCTGTACTCTTGAGCCCTACCCCCGCCCTCCGCAGGGGCCAAGCCCTCCTCCCCAGACACTCCACAAGAAGAATCAAGCGACAACCCGCTTTCCATATATAAATTGCTGGTTTGTAGCTGTTGCGCATAATTCCAATGCGCAGAAGGCTGTGCGGTATTGTCGTCTGATCCTGGTATCGGTTGTGTCGAAGAAAGAGTCACCGCTATCTCGCTCTATCTGTGGCTCTGCCCGATATATCCCGTCCCCCGAACCCCTACTGCTTCCAAGCCTAACCTCGCCACCTCCAACCGCAAGCGCAAAGCCCTCCTCCCCAAACACTCTCGATAAAACATCGAACGACAACCCGCCGCCCATATACACGGCTGGTTAATAACTGCTGCGCACATAAGTCAACGCGCGAAAGGCTGCGCGGTATTGCTGTCTGATACTGCTGTCGGTCGTGCCAAGGAAAGAGTCCCCGCCGTCTCGCCCTCTCTGGTATACGTACGTATCCTATGTACCGAGTTGACGCTGATGCCCTTCGCCCCCCACCCTGACGCGATGCGACCCTTCTTGTCTCCTGACCTCAAATGGCCTGAACTCAAATGGGACTGTGCTCCGGCGGGTTGCTTACACCAAACAGGGACGACACGGCATCCGCGTGCACGTATTCGGTGACTTGTCGGAGGGTTTGGTAAGTGCAGGAGGCATCTTCAACCCTTTCAGCAAGAACCACGGCGCTCCGGACGACGAGGATCGAATGGTCGGAGACTTGGGTGAGAGCTATTCTCTTTAAGCTGCACGACATAGGGGGGGGGGGGGGTTATTTGGAGAGACGTTGCTGCTACCTATGATTTGCAGAGGTTATTAAGTCAATGACGATGGGAACGAGATCGCAAATGTTTGAATTATTTGTTTTGTACCATTTCAGCGGTTGTACCTCGCGGGGAACGTAAAAGGACACTTTCTGCTATCACGACTGTTTTAACTATTTTCGCGGGAGCATCCCAATGCAGTTGGTACTCCGTACAGGGTCTGGGCTAGAAGGTTTTATGAGGGAGCAAGATTCGAACAAAATTCAAAGAAACGTCTGTCCGGTTTTGTACGGTATGCCGGAGTTAGGGGTTGCACTTTTTGTTTTAGCCCGATCATTTCTCACTGACGTGCGGAGGGGTCTCTGCTCAACCGTTGCAACAGAGGAGCCATGTTCGGGGCGCAACTATTTGTACACACGAGCCTGTGGGAGAAAACCACAGGTCGGACACTATTATACTACTCTTATTGTTGCTCCCGTTCTTGCTGTGGCCGTTCTGATGGAGATTTATTGATGGATAAAGTCGCGTGGGAGCAGGGTGCCTTGTTGGGCCATGCCGGCGGCTAATTTATGTTTCTGCACCACTATGTGGGAGCACGGTGCGAAGTGGGATCAGGGTCCGGGTCGGGATAGGGTGGCAATTTTGAGCAGGATTGAGAACAGCGTCGGCCTGTGAAAATCTCGGACAAGCTCGTGTCTGTGTACAAATGATTCCTGCCGTGCGACCGGGTGCATTCCTGAACAGAGGATCTATGGTACGTTGTTTGTATTTTTCGACAGTTGATTCGACAGTTGATATCTTCAGATGTGTACACAGTATGAGATGGAAGAGTGGAAAACGCCTCCACGGAGGCACGTGCTTCTTCTGCTCCGTCAGCCAAAGCAGCCCCCAGGGTGGGGTGACGTGTTGTGCATGTCACCTTAAGGAATGAAAAGTCTTGCTTTGGTTTGTCCGGCGCAGTTATGTTTGGATCCGATCAGGGGTATACGAACAAAAAGAGAGAACGGAGCGACTCTCGCCACCATGTCGGAATTGAATCGGGATTGAAAACAAAATGCGACACGAGGGGGTTGGGATTTTTGTCAAGAGATTAAATAGATCGTTTTTTTCCCGTCAGTTTTGCTTTACTTGATTGTAGTATGCTCCCTCCCCATGTCTGGGACTCAAACAATAGAAGGTGGGGTGTCGTTTTTTTTGTTTTCGTGTACCCTTGATCCGAGTTGTATTTTTGTACCTCAATAGACTATAAATAGTACCTGGTACACGGTCAATGGTTTGTTCCTCAGATACCTGTAGACCCAAATGAACCATTGGTTTGCGCTACGCGTTTACAACCAATTGGTCTTTTTTTGGCCCAAAATTTAAGGGACGTTTTCACATTAATATTGAGATGAAGCGTTCTGTATATTAAGGGACATAGTAGTATGTGGTAAGCTCCATGTACTGATACGAGTTACTCTTCAAAAATAAATGCATATGGTTTGCAGGGAACATCGACGCGGACGATGCCGGCGTGTGCAAGGTGCACTTGGAGGATAGGATGGTGAGGCTTATCGGGCCTCACTCGGTCATCGGGCGGTCTATCGTCATCACAGCCGGGGAGGATGATCTGGGCAGGGTGAGTGACCAAACTCCTGCTTATTTTGTGACTTCTGTACACGTCGGACAGATGATCGATTCCCGCACAGCATGATCTAGATCTCTCAGAGCGGATTATATTTCTGATATGTATGATCTATGATCTATAATCGTAACTCATGATGGGTGAGAGCCGTATAGTCTGCTATGATGTAGGACAAGTTGCCTGCTGGGTTGGACTCTGCACTAAACAAATCCTGCTCAGCATCTCGTAACAACAGGTCATGAAGGATCTAGATGATCCTGTAGATGGTTTTGATCGTTCTGGTCTGTCCGACGTGTGCACAATTTGACAGCACAGATAAGAAACAACCGTTTTTTTACCCTTCCAATTTCGTTTCGTTTGGCACACGCGCATTGCATGCATGCATCCGCGTGCTCACTACCGCCTCTGCCCGTGACCCATCCGTGTCCGCCGCCACACCACACCACACGGCACTACAGGGCGGCCACGAGTTATCTCTCACAACCGGCAACGCCGGAGCCAGGGTTTGCGGCGGCGTGGTGGGCATCGCTGCCTCCAAGTAACCCGAAGGCGCAAAGCCTTCAAACGCACACCACCTGTGTTCGCAGCGCACGCACCGCACCGCGCGGGGGGAAAAAAAGAAGGGGAGGGGAGGAGGGGGTGGGACGGGAGCGTGACACGGGGAGATTGGGATATTTTTTGTTCGCGTTTGTCCACCGGGAGGGCGCGAGGGCAGGAGGCGTTTTTCCTTTTTTTATGACGAGTTCGTTTTTTGCCTGCAGCATGGACGGACGCGGACGGACACAAAACATGTGCAGCGCAGCAGTGCCGTCCTTGCTCACCACCAATCAATCCCTTCGGTCGGCATCTCGTACGTAGGACAAGTAGTAGTCGAGTATGTCTACTTACGCCGCAAGCTTCTCTCTGATCGGGAAAAAATAAAAATAAATTGTTCTCGTTCGGGGCCCTTTTCAAATGGAAGTGAAGTTTTCGGTTGGCGTTTGGTAACCCTTTCACGCGGCGTCGGTGACAATCCGACGTTTTAGTGAGATTGAATGGGGCGGGGACAAGCCGCGCCGCGAAGCCGCGGCACGGCGGCTTCTATGTTTTGCGCTCCTTACGCCTACGGACGATGTAGATGCCGGTAGGCAGGGAGGGAGGGAGAGGGAGAGGACGTATCATAGCGTGCGGGTGAAACTGGAAAGGACGAGGTGCCACCCTCCCCTGCCTGAAGCCCTGGCTGTCCGACTAACTATTGAAGTCGGTGCTGAATTGTAACGGAACCGTCGGCCATAACAACAGCAGCCACCCCCTCTCCCCACCCTGCCACGTATAACTGCGACGCGCGAGCGCCGTGGTTGTTTTGTACCCGTGTGATGGATCAGTGTGCGCTCCTGCTGCGATGCCATGCAATGCCGTGCGGCGTGACTCTGTTTTTTTTTCTTGGCAGTTTTGATAAACTTTCACACCTCAATCTGATGACGATGTAGACCATCTGTACTGACTGGTAGATTTTAATCTGCCCTTATGATAAGTTGTGCAGGATCTGTGTGCGCAGTATGCTTATAAAGTCCAAAAATAACAGCTGTGAGATCGAAGATTTTCGGTCTCATCCTTGCAAGCTGTGTGTGACACTTCCAACGCACGTACTACGCGGGTTTTAAAAGGTCTCATCCAGTATTTAATACCTGGTACAGGAAATATGTGCTACAGCAGTAGGACATGCAAGTGAAACGTCTCCCACCCGTGAACATGAGCTACTGTACTACTGCTGGAGATGGACTGTAGATCAAACAGATCGGGAATCTATCCGCCCTGCCTTGAAAAAATTGGATCATGAAGTGGGAATCGATGATTGGTCCGAGGGACAGAAGACCTGAGGTAAAACTTAGGGAAAGTTCGTTCGATCTTACTTTCGTAAAGGTGGCAAGCAGCGTGTGACAATGACCACGGTGTGCGACAGCGTGCGCTGTTTGTAGCAACATCCCTCCTCTATTGACCGCACGCAGCCCGTTCATCATGGGGACGGATGGGACAGCCCCAACTGCTCACGCGCAAATTATGAACCTCGACGCTAACAGGGTCGAGGGTCGGTGCGAGCTTGTACATACCGACGAGAAAACACTACTCTTGAAAGCAGCCAGGGCTCCATTGTGGACATTGGTGTTATTTTAGGCGCAGGTTTCGAACAGCATGGAAAAGCACACACCCTCAGAAGAAATTCCGCCTGTATCGGCGTTGCCACAATGAAACGACTCGTTGTCGTTGTATATCGCCCTTTTACTATCAAACCGCAGTACCGAACACCTGACAATAAGGAACAGGAAAGCTGTTCCCGGCTGGATTCCTTAAACTGACAATGGGTGCGTCCCGCACTAATTTCTAATTTCAGTACAACTTTTGCCGAGTTTATTACGTTTCTGTAAATTGAATGTCAGCCCTGCCTTTCTCATTGCTCCTTTTCCTAGTAGGTGCCCTGTACTGCTGTATGTACAGTAGTGGTCCGTATAGTGCCGTTGCCCTGTATAGTGCCGGTGAAATCGCTTGGCACAGATGGGATTTGTGCCAATAGTGCCGGTTTAGTTGGCTGGCGCATAACGGCACTATACACGTAGAGGGATCACTACTGTACTGCAAAAACATCCCCCACTACTTCCAAGTAGTACGTTGCCCTAAAGCTTGCGTGCAGTTGTAAAAGGGTTAACAAGCCGGGGAGTTCCAAGCTCCGCGCTTCTTTTCCACGCCACACCGAAGCACACTGCCTCCACAGGTCCGTGCGAAGATGCGCAACCAGCTGACCTACCAGGTCCGTACGAATTTCGATGGGCAACCAGTTGACCTACCCCAAAACCTCGATGCCCCTACTCGTCCACGCCACCTCGAAGGATACTGCCACCACAGGTTCGTAAGGTTCGTACGAACTCTGGGGCGCAACCAGTTCTAACCTACCTCAAAAACCTCAATGCCCTCACTCATAATAACACAACCTCCTTTTTATTTCAAGCCCACTTTTTTTCCCGCGCTTCTTCTGCAGCTGTGAAGCAAAACGTCTTCTTCATCAGCGATCATCAAATATAATATAGACTGCTGTGCTGCACTATTCTTAAAATAGAAGAAGCAAACTATCAAGTTCTCTGCTGTGGCCAAATATTACCAGTAGTACCTACTGTAACACTACCATGGTATAAAAAAACGCCTGCCTGTTGTTGCCAAACCGGTCTTGGCACTACAAAGCCATCTGACACTATCGACACGTCTGATTTTGGCTCAAGCTATCTAGCACTACAAAGCAATCTGACACTATTCATCGACCCGAAAAATTGATCGTCGGTTGTTGGGAAACATCTGGAGCGACTCTCCGCCGGAACAACGCATCTCCAAATCGCTATCCTTCAAGGTACCCTGGTACTTAACATGTACCCTGGCATTTAAAAGGTACCCTGATACTTGAAAGGTACCCTGGAACTTAAAAGGAACCCGATACTTAAAAGGTACCCTGGAAACGCGTTTTTCTCGTTCCTCGCAATGGTGGTGGTGGTGGGCGCTCGCAAGATTTTATCTGCGAGATTCAGAACGAAAACAAAAAAAATCAAGACGACAAAATCTGAAGGAAAAAAAAACAATAGCTAGTGTTCGTACGTACACGGCTCCTGCTGCTGTTGATGATGGAGGTCGTCCACCCGAACTTTCGTTTGGAAAACAAGAACGCGAGCTGCTACTTGCTCCAGACAAAGCATTCTGCTGGTATAAGAGCGCTAGGTCTCCGCAGCCGGCCTCCCAAGCCGATTTCCCGATGTGGAGCTACGCCAAGTCACCTCTCGCCACTCACGGCACTGCTAAACAGCCACAGTATGAGCTACTACGGTCACAGTAGAAGCCACCCCTGCAGCTACGGACTGTGCTGTTCGTCAAAATCACACACGCATATGTGGATGGGCATCGTATACACAAAGGAAGCGAGGGTCGCAAGCTCAACTTCCAAGCACCCCTTTGGTAACAAACAAACAAACAAGCAAACAAACACTGAATCGATCGATCTAATCAGATCAGACGACCAATCAGATCAGCTGACCAAGCACATAAGCTGACTAATCAGGCCAGCTGATCGATCACATCATCTTACTAATCAGATCAGTTAACCAATCACATCAGCTGACCAATCAGGTTAGCTGATCAACCGGATCAGCTGACAAACCAGCCTACATCAGCTGCCTAATCTGATCAATCTCGGCGGTTCAATAACCGTCGAAACATGCTTCTTTTCTTCGGGGGCGTATCTCCGCCCGTCCCCCCCCGGCCGCCATCGTTCGCTCTGCTGTCGAAGCATGGGCGAGAGGGGGGTGCTTGCTGCTGCCCCCCCCCACTGATTTCATCTCCTAACCCTCCCTCCCCCCTTCCCCCCACGTTCGATCTGGCTTCTGCTGCAGCCGGGTACCCCCCCTCCACGGCAACGCCTCCCCCATCTGGAAGCTGGATATATTTTCCGACGCACGTACATAACACCGACAAAAGGGGGCGAAGACAAAAAGGGGGGGGGGCGTTTAAGAACACCAACATAAAAATTGTGAAACACAAACCAAACAAAAATACGAATACAAAATATGGCAGGGAAGGGTCGGGGTGCGGGAGGGGAGGGGGAGGGCGAGGGCCAGGGAAGGGGGGTACTTGATATCATGCATGGCCGTAGTCGCATGACCATGGACCCTCGCATCCCTACAATGCCGGGACGGAGCACGCCGGGTTTTCACCGACCAGGCGGACATTGCTCGCACCAAGCGCGAAGCACCGTGAGGTGTTCGGCGAGTCGCATGAAGGGTGAGCTGCGTCGTACTAGGAACCGCTTGTGAGGCGGGCTTGCAGGTGGGCGACAGCTTCGATGGCTTGATTTATTTTCCGGTGTGGCCGATTCCAGAGACAGCAATGGGGGTTACTACGTGACTGCCTCGTGGGTGCCTTACCATAAACACTACCAGGTACGTGATACGATCATTCCCCTTGCGCGGAGTAAAAATTCTCGACACCGCACATACGATCTGCCTGCCAAAAAAAACACACAAAAAACAACCGATACCCTGGTTGTATAGCTCAAGTAGTGAGCGGCATGTTTTACATTGTCGTTGCCAACCGACGCCAACCCAACTTATACAAAAAATATAGCAGGGGGGGGGGTACTCATGTCATGCATGGCCGTAGGGGGGAGGGGGGCATAACATCAAACGCTGACGTTACGCGTTCGGCAGGTAAACCGCTTTGGAACTGCACCACGTTTTTAGGAGACAAACTACATGGAATTAACGTAGGCTCGATCTTGCAGTGGCGTAAGAAGCCACCAGGTATATTGCATACCAGGTACGTATGAACTACACCTGGTAGAGATTTAGATCTGCCCACGGCGACAATACTTCGGACAGCAAAGTGAACGGGCTCCTCACCTCGAAGCCCGTCGCCAGAACGGTGACCGACACCTGCTTGCCACAGCGCTCATCCACCAGGGCTCCTACGATGATGTTGGCGTCGGCATGGACATTGGCCTGGATGATACCCGCAGCCGCGTTGACCTGCTCAGCCAACCGAGGGCAGACAAAACAGACGACGCCCCCACGAAACAACATGTCAGCCATACTGGCTATAGATAGAAAGCGGGGGGGGACCATAACCTGTTCCATCCTCACGAGAGCAACATTCGGGTATATGGATATTAATACCCAAGCGGTCCATACATGCATGTCCGCAAAAAGCAAAAATACCCACCATTCGGGTTGCACAATAATCTCCAAACATCGTCCAGCAAAGCAAGGCCGATACAAAAACCCATACGGCCCTCACATTTCTGTCCAGAAAAGCGAGGAACGTTTGGGTGTTTACATTAATACCCAAGTGAGCCTTACATTTCTGTCCGGAAAAAGTACGGACCGTTTGAGTACAGTGGTTGCGCCCATTTTAAGACCATCCGGTTCAACCCTGTTAGAACTGCAGTTCGGTTTTGGGGACAATCTACTCAAATTCTACGTAGTTTGTCCCCAAAACGGGACCGCAGTACTAAAAGGGTTAAGGCCACAGTAGAAAAAACCAGGTAAATCGGCTGGTCACGACAGAAAAAAAAATGAAATTAGCATGGTACCATTTTTCAGTAGTAAAAGATGAGACAAAAACGGAGATAAGACCACGTAAATTAGCTCAAGGTCACGGGGTGGTCTTGAAAAAGCGTACACCACTGCTGTATTGCCCAAACGTCGGCCAGAAATTAAGAGCTGTTTTGCGTAATCCACCTTAATACCCAAAGGGTTCTTACATTCCTGTCCGAAAAAGGAAGGGCCTTGGGCATTCGTATTATGAACACTCAAAGCGGTCCCTACGTACACGTCCGGCGAAGCAAGGACACACACATACCCGAAAACCGTCCTTACGTTTCCCGAAAAATGAACACCCAAAACGGTATATGCACTTGCTGAACAGAGCAAGACAGAGTGGTATACCAGGTGTGTACCAGGTACATGGCATGGTTCCACTCGCCTCGGTGAGCGACATGTCCAGGCCGCCAACGATGTTGAAGATCACGCCCGACGCCTGATTGATCGGGAAGTCCAAGAGCGGCGAGCATATCGCACCCACAGCAGCGTCTTCGGCACGTGTCTGCCAAAAACATCATAACGTGGGGCCGGGTGGGGTGGGATGGGGTGAGGTGGGATGGGGTTGGGTGGGGTGAGGTGAGGTGAGGAGGGGGGTATGGCAGAAACAAAGACGAAGCAATAAAAACGCGGTGCGATCGGCCGAACTGTCGGCAACGCGTAACAAATCTTGAAAGTATGAACGTCGTGGCTTGGCTGCAATACGTACCCAATCGCGGGTATGGAAACTGTTGGCATAGGCACGAGACCATGCTCCTCCCCGCCAACCCCGCCTGCTCTTTAGCAAGCGACTGATACGCGAAGATGTAAACCACCGATAGTCGCTAATATAGTTTTTTCCCAACACATATGTCGTTCCACGCGTCCGAAACAGAGGGGGGGGGGTATTCGATATCATCCGAGGTCGTAGTCGTATGACCATAGACCCTCGCATCCTCACAATGCCTGGGCGGAGCACGCCGGGTTTTTACCGACCCGGCAGGGGGGGGGGTGTACCTTTCCGGTTCCCGTTCCTATTCCGATGAGGGCTGTGCCCGAGTTCTTGACCACCTCACGCACGTCTGCGAAGTCCACGTTGATCAGGCCAGGTCGAACGATAATCTCAGACGTCCCAATGACCTGCCCAAACATCGCACCGGAGGCGCGCGCGACCAGTAAGCAGCCACGCCGAAACAAAAGTTAACTTAAGGCCTTCATTAAAACGATGGCAGACCAACCACCCGGGAACCCCCCCCGCAGAAACACAAAAATCAGCGAAAAAACGGATAAAAAACTACTGTAGGAATGCTACTTTCCTGTACCGTACGTAAAAAAGGGAAAAAGTAGAGGACGAAAAAAGGGCGCATGGTAAAAAAGACGAATCTGCACAAAACCCCTACCCGCACCCCTCAAAATCCCAAGCGGCTCGTTCCTCCGCTAACCGAAACCAAACCAAACCTCACTCACCCCCTGCCGCAGTACGTCATCCGCCACGAGAAAAGCGTCGGACATGGTCATTCTCCCCGGAACGATCTCCAGCAGCCGGTCGTTGTCGACCACCAGCACCGTGTCCGCGCACTTCCTTAGTTCCGCCACGCCAGCCGCGGCCTGCTTCGACCTCTGACGTCCCTCGAACTCGAACGGCTCGGTGACAACGGCTACGGTGAGGCATCCCATATCTCGCGCCGCGGCAGCGATCACCGGAGCCGCGCCGGTTCCCGTCCCTCCGCCCATACCTGAAATACGTGGGAAGGGGGCGAGATGGCTGTAAATATAGACGTACCTGGCTTGGCCCAGGTCTCCAACAAAACAAAAAAATGAAATAGACCCAGCTTCGAAAAACTGTTGGAATATGCTTGGAATTGAAACCCCAACCCTATACTGGTATGTAACCCTAACCCTGTAACCCTGACCGCCTTGTAAGCTTCTCCGGAAATATATACTGAGGAGTTGGAGTGGAGCTCACACAGCCATCTGGTCCAAGCTGAGCCAAGTCGGAAAACATCAATGGAAAGGGCTGGGGGTGGTGGTGGGGGGATGTACTCATGCCCTGCATGGCCGAAATCGTACGACCATAGACCCTCGCACCCCTACAATGCCGGGACGGAGCACGTCGGGTTTTCACCGACCAGGCAGACGTTGCTTGCACCAAGCGCGAAGCGAAACGTGAGATGTTCGGCGAGTCGCACGAAGGGTGAGCTGCATCCTACTAAGAACCGCTTGTGAGGCGGACTTTCTTGCATATGGATAACAAAAGCGTCGAATGGACTGATTGATTAGTTGAGGTAAACTATATCAGCAAAATCCGCTGACGGGCGGTGGCACGTATCAGTGGCATCTGAGTCGTTGTGTTTTCGAGTGGGGCGGTTGATTCTTCGTCAGTTTCGTTCACGAAGTATGGCGGTGTATTTCTCTACGTGATGCTCGGCGGCCTATAATAGCGTGTTCGCCGGGAAACGAGAAATTGTCACCGCAGCGTCGGGGGGGTCGTCCTTCGACATTAAATCCAACGATACAATTGAGAGTACTCCCAACGGTAAAACGGACGTTGAATGTCGGTTCCTTGAGATTCCTGACGCTGTTTTTCCAACCGAAACATTCGTTAAATCTGTAGACTCTCGTACGCACGTACAAGACTACCGCAGAGCTCAACACGAGTGTTGGGCGGTCGTCAGTACTGCTACTGTAGGTGTATCCGGCTCTCTCGATTGACACCGCTAAAAACCGAACTAAAAAGTACTTCGTGTTGCAATAAACATACCCTTCCAGCACACAAAAAGAGAAACACCGGACATGAAAAAACGGGTGCAATGTTCCCGACCAAAATCATGAACGGTGCTCTTACCGGCGGTGACGAAAACCATATCAGAACCAGCCAGAACGTTCTCGATATCGGGCAGAGATTCCTTGGCAGCGGCCTGCCCCACCTCCGGCTTCCCCCCTGCGCCAAGGCCGCGTGTGACGCCCGACCCGAGGGCAATCTTCACCTGAAACGTGTCAAAGGCGTCGAATCAACATGTGAACAGCGGCGCAGAGAGAGGGAGGAGGGAGACCAAGAAATGAGGGCAACACTCATCTGAAACGTGTCAAAGGCATCAATGCCAACCTCAACATCTCAACAACGGCGTTCGATAGACGGGGGAGAGATACGAAGAAGGCAGGTAGACGCGGCGTGACCGAGATAACGAAACAAAAACGGATGAGTCGTTTCCTTGGAGCCAAACATGCCAGGGGACGAGTCTAAAACGTAAATAACGCCTCTTTCAAAGATTTTCCCCGCGCCGCGCTGCGCCGCCCCGCCGCACCCCACCCCCCCCACCCCGCTCTGTATTCCCACCCCGCACCTCCGCGCGCGACTTGGTCAAGGCCTGCGTGTCCGTGTTCATCGCGATGAACTCAACCCCGGCCAGCTTGCGCGTCGCGGTGGTGATCATGCCGTCCACCGCGTTGCCACCGCCGCCGCCGACCCCGATGACCTTGATCAACACCGGGGACAGCAGGCTCTCTTCCCCGGCTATTGAAGAAAGCGATTCGATCGACGATGACCCCCCCCAGCTGCTGCCAAGCAAAAAGGCAATCGCGTGAGTGGTGGAGGTGGTGGTGGTTGCCAGACAAAGGGCGGCGGGGAACGGGCGGGGGAGAAAGGGGGGGTCAGTCAGCTTCTGTTATCCTGCCACAGCAGCAGTCAGTGGCGCAGTACCTGGTTAGTAGTAAGAGCTGTCCAATGCGTCGATACGATACATTTTACCTGGTACCTGGTATGTACTTACGTATTCGATCTCTGATATAAAAATCTTATATATATATAAATATATAATAATATATAATAATATATATATATCTATATATCGATATATATATAATAATATATACACTATATTTATATATATAATAATATAATATATACCTGGTACTCTATAATAATAATTAATAAATAATCATTGATTATTATTATATACCAGGTATATATTATGCAGTCAGGGTGTTCGAAGACGAGGTATCATCGAGAGGCGGGAGGCTGCCAACACTGACATGTCTACATAACGCTCTGACTGGTTCTGCTGGGGCTTTGCGCGGCGTGTTTTATGTACGTACAGCAGCGTAAAGAAGGCATCGCTTCATCATACTACATTCACGGCATACACGTCACTTGTACTCATACCTGGTACATTAATTACGACGTAGAGGTGTCACCCTTTGGCCAATTACCTGGATACTCGCGAATATTACCCGGCTTGCTAGTACCCGTGACGGGGTACGATTAGCACTTGATACTCGCCCAGTATTCCGGCCCCGGGTACCCGGGTAATCGGGTACCCGGTTTAAACGGGTACCCGGGTACCCGTTGGTTTACCTCGGGAGTCACGGGAATGGCAACTTATTACCCTAATTCACATCCCCTGGGTGGTATTTTGTACATATTCTCCTGGACACCCTTTTCAACTTGAAATTGCTGTTACATGCCTCATATATCACATCCTACTATTTTCATAGACGTGCTACCCTTTCGCCAAATACCCAGGTACTCGCAAGTACTACCCAGCTTGCTAATACCCGTCATGGAACGGGTAACACTTTATACTGGCCGAGTATCTGGGGCTCATGTACCCGGGTACCCGGATTTCAGACCGATACCCGGGTGTTAGACGAGTACCCCCGCTGTTAAACGGATACCCGAGTACCCGCCCAAAACGACCGTAAATACTCCCGAGTACCCGGGTATTCTTTTCCCCAAGATGGCGGGTACGGGTACCCGTCCGGTAACACCTCTAACCTACACACAATCACCTGGTCGAGGGGCACTCGTAACATGCGAAGCTTCTCGACCGTGACACGAACAAAGTAGAATGCATCCACACCTTTTAACTTCCCACCGCCGTAGCAAATGCAGCGCGCAGAGCGA
This sequence comes from Nereocystis luetkeana, assembly GCA_031213475.1. NCBI lineage: Eukaryota > Phaeophyceae > Laminariales > Laminariaceae > Nereocystis > Nereocystis luetkeana. The sequence continues at coordinate 5,442,802 of JARUPZ010000002.1, read as the reverse complement.
AAAGGAAGCGCGACCATTCGATCTATGAAAACCTTCAGTACGTAATGCATACCTGATAACCTGGTACGTATCATACAACCCATACGCACAAACACAGATAGAGTCGTCGTACGAGAGTAGCAGCATCGATCGCACCAGTGTACCATGATTATACGAGTTGCCAGGCTTCACTCACCTTGCTCGATCCCCCTCCCCTTGCGCCATGATCCCTGCACCCATCGCGGCCTTTAAGAACACTGAAGGAGCTGCTGGTCGACCTGGCCGACAGCACCGTTGTTGTTGCTGCTGTTGTTGCTGCTGGTATATTCGTTGCCACCTCGACGATGTGCCAAACGAATACGCCCCTCCTCTGGGTGCCGAGAGCACCGACTCATGACATCTGGATGAAGGAGAGGGAGATCGATGGTTCCATGCAGATAGGGGGCAGGACTGGAATGCGAAAGCATCGCCTGTGGTGACCATCGGGACGATAATCGTGACCATTAACGACTGCCACGGCCAAAGCCCTGTGGAAAGGAAACGCCTGGAGGGATAGCTGGGTTGTGCCTTCCTCATGATAGCAGCAATCGAACCTCACTCAACTGCTGTCCGCGTTTTGGAGTCCCATTCATTGTTTGGGAGCAAACTTCAAAATAAGGTTTCACAAGAGAAGTTGGCGGTACCTCTTCTGGGAGTTCGGCGACTCGCGTATAGGGGAGATGGGATCCATCTGCGGCGGGACCAGTTTACCCGTTAATCGGTGGCAAGTGGAGGGGGTCATAGCCCCTTTTCTCCCACACGCAAGCCATGGCAGCGATGCATATTGTCTGCGTTTGCCACCAGGACGGCCGGTCGAAGAACGCGGCTGTTCAAAAGGAGCGGTTATGTTTGCTGGAGGGGATCTCGGCTCCTGAAGTCTCCCAACTTTTAGGTGAGAAAAGGAGAAAATGGTTGGAGGTTGTCGAAGCGTTGTGCTTCTCAGAAAGCGGGCATTTGACGGTTAGCTCCCAGGCGGTGTAGATACGATGCTCGCCCAGAGATACAGGCAGACTCCCTCGCCGGCTAGCTGTCTCCCAGCCCCACAAAAAAGACGCAACGAGAAGGACGCATGGGGCCCGACCCTGCGGTCGAACGGCCTCATCCTCTTTTTTTCTGTGTTGCTTGCTGTGCGTAAAAACATCTCTTTCGATCCACTTTCTCCCGCCTTGACCCCTCTTCCCCAAGCTTTGGCTGGCTGCCCGCACCGAGCAGAGGCAGGGGGAGATTCACAAATCGAGATGCATCCGGCCTTTCTCAACAGACATATACTCTACTAAACCCTGCTGCGGCTTCTGCGGCAGCGCAGTGATGGAAGTGTCTCGGGTTGGGTTGCAACGCACCAGCCACGTGCGACAAAAAAAAAAGAAAAAACGTGATATCAAGAAGGCGAGCGTTCTTTTTTCGTCAAACATACTGCTACTATCATTTTGATATTAATAGTACTATTAATACAGTCAGTATGTTGATTGATTGACACGCGGCAGCAGCTCTTCTCCTTTTTGTTTTTGTTGTTGTTGCTGTGGCGAGCAGAACATTAATGTAGCTGCACCAGAACAATTGCCTCTGTCCTCTCTCTCGCTGCCCTCTCGCCTACAGAGAGCACTATTGATACTATTTACTTGATGACCCAGCGTGCGGCCCCGCCCCTTTCCCCCCTCTCTTATCCCTCCCGGGCCCTTTCATGCAAACAACATCGGAAAACGTGAAATGAATCGTGCACGTGGGTAAAAAGTACGTAGACTTCAAAGTCTTCGTACATACCAGGTACAGCAGTAGGAGTAGACAATGATATCATTATCATCATCGTTCGTCGTGCGAATCGAACTGGTCGTGGGGACGGACCCGAAGCAGCCCAACCAAAATCTCTTCCGCTTTTGGCGCGCGGACTTGCTTGCGCTCAAACTTGAGAGATCCAGTTTTTCAATTTTAAATGTCCCGTAGGTGGTGCGTGGACTGCTTTGTTTTTGTCATTCGTGTCGTTCGTTGTGTACTATTTGTAGGTCTGCGAGTCTGCGCATACTGCTGTATGTAGTGTAAATTCTCCCGCTGGTTGCAGGCCACGACGGGTACACAGCAGCAGTATACCTGGTACTATAACAGCAGACACAGAATACACTGCGGATATACCAAGTACCTGGTATACAGCAGTAAATCTCGCACACACAAGTGCATCGTATTCGCAAGGACTTTTTCTTGCATAAAAAATGATTAGCGGAAAGCGCTAGAGCGTGAGTTAGCAACATTCGATGAAAATCGACGAGCAGCGGGAATGCTGAGCACTATACGTATATTAATATTAATAGTGTACGCGATAAAAATGGAGGCACGTACGGGGGGGGGGGAGGGACGACACCTGTGACCACGGTTTGTCCCGAAGATCGCTGAGGGTAGAACCTCCTACTCGTACCTATGCTAAGCTGGAAAGTAAAGGGTAAAAGTGGTGATGAAATAAATAAATATATACCTGGTACCTGGTAAAGAGCTGCAGCAGTGAACAGCAGAGTATATACCAAGAGTATTTACTTTCAGCTTGTAGTTAGCCGCCGCCGACCTTGTTATTAATACGTACTAGTACCTATGTACTGGTATAAAAATACCAGGTATTTCATGTACCCAGGCAGTAGTGCTGAATACCAGTATATACCTGGTATGATACGTGCCAGACGCAACTACTCTTGTATGTTGTACTTGGAAGCTTTTTCGGTCGCTCGTTGATCATACTTCTTTCGTTTGAAACCACCAGATCCCGATTATGCAGGGGTACGTAGCATGCAACTCCCCGGGAAACAATCCGAGGTCAGCAGGAGAATGTACCCCAGGTATATAGCAGTAGTACACAGCACGAAGGTACCGATCTTGTGTACGAACGTGAAATAAAAAAGAAGGCATCATTTGTTTGTTTGAAGAAGACGGAGAAGAAAAGAAAAAAAGTCCCAGCAGAGCTGCCTGTTGTGATCAGGCAAGCTCGCTGTGGAACTCCTTTCTACGTATCCCTCGCCCTACGACTCATCGTCTGTACTATTAATACAGTACCTGGTGCTCCAAGTACGGTACAAGACACATGATATTAACATTAAGAAAACGGACAATAGGAAAGGCAGGCTGATACGTATCTACAGGAGAATAAGAAATGCGGCATTCATTATACTGAAGGTAGTGTAGAACGCACCGATTCCCCAATAAGAAATCCAGCCTGGACCACCTGTCCTGTTTCTTATTACCGGTATAGGTGTCTGATATTCTGTAGCTCGATTTGATGGTCCACCTCGCGTCATGGTCTTTCCGGGGTGAACTCGCGCCGACAACATTTGCATGAAATACGTTGTCGTTGTTGCATCGCCCTGCGTTATTTTTTAGGCGCGCCACAAGCTTTAGTTCTTCGGGAAAAAGCATAACAACAGCCGTCGACATCAAGTCAACCAACTGAGGGTTTATTTTCGGACCGCTTTATATTATACCAGTGCGAATGCGCTATTCATCAGTAATAATATAGAGTAGTTTTAAAAGGAAGTGCGACTTACTGGTGCTGTATGTTGTATTGAGGTCGTTAGACCATAGGGTTTACCACCGCTGTATGTACGGTACAAACAGTACAACTGGAGAATCTGCGTATCTGCACCATTCCCGTTTTTTTTTCAAAAATATCAGTTGAAAAAAATCAAAACATTCTTCATGATTCATACCTGGTGCAGGGGGTAGATATCATCGTATCATATGTACCCCCATTACACCTCGAACTCCTTTTTGTCTGGAATACATATTCGTACCCCCACTATCAATACGTACGGGTACGACAGCTCGAATTTCTTTTTGCCTGTTCCTGCAGTGTAACTGCTGTACGTACGCGTACCAGGTTTCAGGCATGCTGCTGCAGTGCTGTACCAGGTATAGTAGTATGCTGTATACCGCACCGCGCTCGTGGCCGCTTGTTCGCAATTGATAAATACTACCGGTACGTAGAGATCGGGTAGACACTACAAAATAGGCGGCCACTTTCGATTTTTTTATCGAAACCGGGTGAAAAATCGAAACTGGGCCAGTTGACCATCCAGTCTGGCGTCCCCGGTGGCTTGGTAGGTGGTCCGCGTGCCTATCGAGATCAATTTCGTGGGTTCAAGTCTCCGCGAGTGCATGCTCGTAGGGACTTTTTCTTGAATAAACAAAAATGATTAGCGGAAAGCGCGAGAGCGTGAGTTTGCTACATTCGATGAAAACCGACGAGCAGTGGGAATGCTGAACCCTATGCGCGACAAAAATAAAGACACGTACCGGGGGGAAGGGACGACACCTGTGACCACGGCTTGTCCAGAAGATCGCCGAGGGTAAAACCTCCTACGAGCTAGGCTGGAAAGTAAAAATGATGTTGCAAAAAAAAGGAAAAAAATGATATGTTGGGTAGGTTATAGCGGTACCCTGGGTATTTTTGGTGGGCGTACCGAAATTACGGAACTGTCGGGTATCGTACCGAATTTACCGAAGTGTGGGGTACCGGTGTTAAGTTTGTACCGAACCATACCGGAGTGTTCGATATGGTATCGAGACCGTATACCGAACAAATACCGGTACCCTCCGTCGTGTAGTCGAGGGTATACCGGTACCTGGGGTACCAGGATCGATTTAGTCTCCCCGAGTTCGGAAAAAAAATAATTACCTATATTTCCAGTACGATTTTATTTAATCACAGTGCTTCCATGGGTAGATTTTTATTGAGCAACTCAAGTACCTGGTATTTCTAGTTGTAATTTTTGTCAACACGCTGATAAAAATCAGCTCGTGCGACGATCGACGCTCGATCTCAACGTGGACTCGGCCCACGGCAAACCCGTGTCGGGTACCGGTATTGAGGTCGTACCGAACTTACCAAAATATCGGGTACCGGTATTGCGTTCGTACCGAACTACTGTATACCGGATTGTACGGTAGGGTATTGAGACCGTACCGAAAAAATACCGCCCCCTCCGGTACTTTGGTGGAAGGGATACCGGTACCCGAGGTATGCTTGAGTGGGCGTAGCGAACTTGCAAGAACACACGAGTAGCGGTGTGGATTTTGAAACGAAGCCGAATTGTTGGGTACGAGGCCGTACCGAACCTTGTCGAAGTGTCGGGACCGATATCGAGGCCATATGTACGGAATACATTTTGTACGTACGCAATGCACACACGCGGATCGCACTCGCGAACTTCGGTTATTTATAGCAACAGCAAACAGACGGGCGTGGCAACGGCAGAAACAGCAACGCCGCAGCCGCTATCCCAAGAAAGTAGCAAGCAACAACACGGTTAGCAGCAGCAGCAGCAGCAGCTATCAACAGGAACATCAACAACAACGATAGGACAGATGAGCAGAGAAGCAGCCGCAGAAATTTCGAATTTCGACATTTTGCTCTACTGCCGTACAGTGCATGCGTGCCACCGCCCGGAAGTGCTACGCTTGAATTCCGCTCTAAGCTCGGCATATAGACCTGGCTGCTACTGCTGTACCAGGTAGCTAGCTAGCACAGCAGCAATAGTGTTGGGATATAATCACAAAAGAGGTAGATGCGAGCTGTCGTGCTCATTTCGGTGATTCGGTATGTAGAAGGATGTTTGTTGCCCCCAAAGCCAAACAAGCCATGTGAGGATGTCATAATATGTCCGTACCGCGCCACTGAATACCCAATACGAGATCGTACCGAATAAATACCGGCACCCCCGGTATTGTGGGCGAGGGTGTATCGGTACCCGGGGTATATTTGGGTGGGCGTACCGAATTTACCGAAGTATCCGGTACCGGTATTGAGGTCGTTACCGGACTTCCCCGAAGTGTCCGGTACCGGCATTGAGTTTGCACCGAATTCACCGAAGTGTCAGGGTACCTATGTTGAGTTCGTACCCACTTTTACTGGAGTGTCCGGTTAGTTATTAAGGCCGCACCGAACAAATATCCGTACCCCCGGTACAGGTCGGAGAGTATACCGGTACCCGGGGTACTGGTATTGAGTTGATACCCGAACTTACCGAAGTTTCGGATATCGGTATCAAAGTCGTACCGAAACTCACCGGAGTGTTCGGTAAGGTATTATACCTCCTAGCTGGTATTTTGTTTTGTATTTTTGGAACCCCCCAGAACGCCCGTCATGCCCTGTCCAACCTCTCTGAAACTTGGACATCTGGACCCTGGACGATGGATCTGCGCCCTCTATCCCTGGACGATGGATCTGCACTAGTACTACTTACTCGTACGCGTAAAAGTACACCATTGATAACAATTAATCATGTACTGGTAGCATACGTATACGTAGCATACAGTAGCTGCCCTTGTAGTTTTTCAGGTAGATCTATACGTATTCTTATATACGGTACAAGTTCCCGTTCGGATTTGTAGTTGACTTGAAATCCCGGTGGTGTCACGAAGCGAGAACCAAGCAGGCGCTCGTTCCTCGTACCAACTATGATATAGAACCACTTACTTAGGTCTAAATCCTGAGCGTGCTCGGTTGGTACATCCCTGGCCTCTCAGAGCTCCCACTTCGAAATCGCCTCCTTTCATTACTTGCCGGACCTTTCCAGCAGTTCTTTGTTTTCTCCATTTCTCTTGGCACGTCCTTTCTCCCTTTTTTCTTCTTCGTGTGCGTGCGTGTACTCCGAGTACGGCACCGCGGGAGAGCCCGGCGCCGTCGCGGGTGTCAGCGGGTGCTGGCGGGTAGAGGGGGGGTTGCAAGGAGCGCGGTCACCGCTTTCGTGCCTAGGCGTCGTGTGTGCCTCGAGACACGAGGGGTGCATGAACGGGCTTTGTCTGGCCCTCCATTTATGACTTTTGATAGAGTATGTACGAGTTGTAAGGGCCGTTCGGGATCGCAAGATAATATTCAAGCCGTGCTTATTTTTGCGACCACGCTGAAGTTGAAAGAGGGAGGTGTGCAGTTTGAACACCAACGTTATCGAGCTGACGAACGGCGGCCACGGTGAGCACCGGGCTTCACGCGAGGCGGGCGACGGGGCTGATTGTGGCAGAGAGCGATAAAAGCTTTAACCGGACCGAATCGGTGGCGAGGTGGTCGCGAGAGGGGTGGGCGGCGTACGAGGCTGAGAGAGAAGCTCTTCTGTTCGATTTTTTTCTTTTCTTTTTGACCGGGTGCATGGTGTTCCACTCAGGCTGAAAAATATTACACGAGAGGGACGGGGATTTTTTTTTCTTTCCGAGTGTTCGGTTTTATTTTCTTTGTTTTTGCTGTGCTGCTGTGCTGCTGTGCCGTGCTGTGCTTTCGCTTCCTTCGTACATACGAGTACAGACATAGAGCATATCAAAATAAGAAAATAAGTAGTAACCTACCTGGGGTATGTACGTACGTACGACATCCGCGACGCGAAGCGTATGTGGCGTCCGAGCTGGCGTCGGAGCTGTTTTTTCCTGAAGCATGGCGGCGGGACTCTTGGCATTATCAAGTCGTCGGTTTGCAATTACGATCATTAAAAAAAATAAGTTTAATCGTGGACCTCTGTTCGATTCGCATAATTTGATGTATTTTTTTCTTTCCTGAGCGAAGCGCCTTGTATACTCGTACGCAGCCACTGGGCAGGAACGAAGAACGTACCTGGTACAGAATAGCTCTTAAAAGCTAAAGAAAAAAAGAAGCAGCCACCGGGCGAGTAACGCCGACCAGCCCAAACGAGTGTATAGTTGGTTCTATATACGAACTACATGCACTCGGAGTACATAGTTAATTGGTGAAGTTGGTACGACGGCAGTACCTGGTGAAATAAGGCACACCTCGGACGGACAGATCATGATCTATCTATCTATCCGCAGTAGATCATCTAGTTCCTCTCCTGTCGTTGTGAGAGGTTGTGCAGGATCTGCATAGCACAGACCCAACCCAGGAAACATGTAATGGACCGTGCGGATTATACGGTTCCCCCACGGCAACGTGAGCCAGATCATACAAGATCGTGAACAGATAGATGATCTATCTGCCTTGAATGATCTAGATCATCAAGTGGAAATCGATGATCTGTGTATCCGAGGTGTGAAATAACGTAGCCGGCCCTCAAAGTACAGCACGCAGCAGTCGGGAAGTTGAAAGCTCGAACAATCGTGGACCGCTGGTGGTGCCGCGATGCCACCGCTGTGCGCGGCACCCCGTAGAGAGAGCTCTCTCTCTCTCTGCGTTGTGTTTGAACTGCCACAGGCTGTAGGACGCATATCAACGAATCGGCGAGTAGTCACTGTACCCGCTATTTTGTACTGGATTTTTACCTTCGCCCAATGACATGGGTGTATGCTTTTGATATCGCCTGGAACGGTTCGTGAGATAAAACAGAATTACGCACCTCGCTGTGAAGCTTAAGCTTCCCCTTTTTCATATACTGCCACCTATAACAATTTTTTTTTTTTCATTCCTCAGGGATATCCCACCCCACCCCACACACTCACTGGGTGAAGAATAATAGAGCAGTACCTCCCCCCCCTTCCCCGATCTATCCAACCCTAAAGCTGTACCTACCATATCCGTATCTCTATCCGTGTCCGTATTCTCATCCTTTCCCTATCCTTATTCTTTTCGATTTTCGTGACATGGCAGGCGCTCTATTCCAGATTCCGAGCCACCAGCGAGTCGTTGGGCTCGCGACTCTGGTCGGGGTGAAGGACGTCGTGATCCCCCTCATGGCGGCGTGCAGGTGACGGCAGGAATTTCCCGGCGGTCGTCCCTTCGCTTTCTGTTGCGGTTCGTACGTAGTGTTCACGGCTTGGCCCAGGTTCGATGCAATGGTTGATAGTCGTTTCTAACTACGGAATTTTATCTTGTTCCGAGATTTTTCCGGCGTTTTTGTTTCCGAGAACCCCACGCGGTCGGGGTTAGGGTCAGGGTTTGGCTTGTAGAGTAGTGTGGGATGTCGAACGAGAATCGAGTTCGATACGATACCGATAAACCAACAAACTGATCGATACGATACCGACTAAAAAAAAAGTTATCGATACGATACCGATACACAAACACAGTTATCGATACGATACCGATAGTGGATAGATTGAAGCTTTCGTTCAAACATCTGCATCGTAACCACGGGGATGCCAGCGGGTGGGGGGCAAAACACGTTTCGATAGGATTTATCAAAAGTCCGATATTGCGAAATATCGAAACTTTGGATACAATATGCAACACTATTAATAGGATAGAGTACGAAGTCAAGCGTATTCCAACCATTTTGTCGAAGCTGGACCGAGGTCTATTATGCTCCACGTACACGGCCCTCTCCTTCTGCGCTTGTACTTATAAGCAACTGCTGTACTCGTATATACGAGCATCATTGCCATACGCCATTGCCGTCGCCTTTGCCCCTTGACGAGGCGTCCGCACTGCCGCTAAGCTTTGTGCATAAAGCTGCTGTCATATGAACGACTGCGTATCGTAATCGTACCGTTCCGCGGAGGGCTTCGTAAACCCAAATGGTTTGACTCGCGCACGTACTGATGTGTACTGGTACGCCTGAGGGACTCACGAAGGCGCAAGAGTTTCACTTCGCAAAGTACATTGAAAAACCTCGTATATATACCTGTTCCGCACGCGCACGAAATATGTTGCCCTGCTGAAATATACCACGACTTCATCGCGCCGCTCCGCGCCATGCTCCGTTCGCCCTTGCCTCCAGATACCCCGGCCTTCTTTTCCCGGAAAAAGAGGCATTACCCCGCGTTTTCCGAATAGTCACCAAAGACGCCGACCACGAGGACGAAATCCTCTTCCCGATCTCGGCGCTGATCCCGCCGCCCCCGCCGGGCTGCAGCCACATCTCAGCCACCTGGGCGCTGGCACTCCCCGAGCTGAGGGTAGCCGCGGCCGCCGCGGCGGCTGTTCCCGAGCTTGTGTCCACCGGCGCGCTGACGCCTCGACAGGGCGCGGGTGTCGCCGAGATGATCCGGGCGGAGGACCCCGTGATGTTCGCAGCTTGTCGTGTGGCCGGCGCTGCGGCGTCGGGTGGCCTCCCTTCTTCCACGGCAGCATCAGTTGCAGCAGCAGCAATAGGCGGCGCAGGCGGTAGCCGGGACACGAACGGTAGCAAGAAAGGGCGGGGTGGCGGCAGTGGCGGCGGTGGCGGCGATGGGAGCGGAGGCTGGGAGTGGAACCAGGACGCGCAGATTAGCTTTGCCTCGATGGTCAAGACCATGCTGGCCGATCGAGGGGAGAAGGGGGGGCTGGTCGGCGGGGGTGGTGTCTACTCGAATGCTGGCATGGGCGATGCGGCGATGATGGGCGTGTGGGAAAAAGAGGAAGGAACGACAGTGGCGGCGGCGGCGGGGGCGGTGGGTGGATGCGTAGGAGGCGCAGGTGGTGGCGGTGCCAGGGTCAGTAGTGAGAAAGAACCCACACGGGGGAGAAGGCCTCGGGACTTGCGGAGTGGGGATTTTCGTGGCGAGGCCGGCGGTGGCGACAAGAAGTTCGGGGCTGACGGACGGGGAACGGGGGATGATCGACCGAGTGACACGAGGGAGATACCGCCGTCGTTTCAAGCGGATGTTATCGCTCTTGCGGACATTGCTCTGGTGACAGGGAAGGTGAGCAGCCGGGACATCGGTTCCCAGCACTTGAGTATGGAGGGTGTTGGCTGACGGAGAGTTTGTGTTATCTAGGCAGGAACAGTCGTGCGTCTTGGGTGTGACCATGCCCATGTGGGTGTCTCTCATGGTTTCATGTGCAAAGAAAGGTGGTTTACGTCGACGGCGGCTTGCCTCGTGTCTTTGGTTGTTGTTCTTCTTCTTGCAAGCCCTGCCTGATTGTGTACAGCAGTATCTATACACGGTGGTCGTATTTTCCAACCTGACATATGGCCGCTTCGATTCACGCGCCTCAACCAAAACGCTGTAGCAGCCTCACCTCGGTCGAGCCACGGGATATTCTAGCCGTGTTATGTCACCCCTCTCACATTTCGTGAAACCATAAACCCACCACTAAAGCGCAACCACCACAATAACCATCACCACCACCACCCCTTTCATTATCGCCAGTGTTGCACACCATTTTTATCCCTCAACTTGTTCTCACGAACCCCGGCGTTGCAGATCAACAAGGAGGCCTACACCCGGGCGCTGTACAAAGCCGTCACGTTAGAAACAGGCTTGGTGTGCGCGTACCGCGACGACACCAACGACAACCACCACCACCATCACCACTACCAACGCCGACAAGGCGGAGCCTTCCCGCACGCCACGCTGAGAGCCTTTGGCGGCAAAAGCCTTGACCCATCTGCAGCTGGTGCCGTCGCTAGTGCCACATCGGGTGCGGGGCAGCGCCGCTTGTCGGCGGCCTCTTCGGCACAGCCCTACTCCCAGCCCTCGGCCTTTGAGAGGGTGGGGGCAGCGGCGAATGGTGGTAGTGGGGGCGGCGGTGGCGGTGGTGATGGTGGTGGGGGCGGTGGGCAAGGCACGGCTGCGAGCGAGAGTAACCTTGGTGACGGTCTCTGGGCGCGCGAGGCGGCGCTACGCGTTGAATTTCTGCTCCAGGTGATGCGACAAGCATTGGGGAAGGGAAACGGCGGAACGTTGGACTTGGCTTGTTGTAGTTTTATTTTTATTTGGTTTAGTCCGGTTGTTTTTGGCTGGTTGGGCGGTGGGTCTGCCTCAGCCTTGCGTGCCTATTGGGTCGATATGATTCAGACTCGGATCACTGCGCCTCTCGACGCCGACCGTGAATGATTCCGATATTTTGGCGGAGAAGCAGTCGTGCTTGCGGACGGCCAGCTTCTTTTCCGGCAGTTGGTCGCCCGGAGGCACTAATTTCTTCGGTCTACTTTTTTATTCCGGTGTCGTCACAAAGGATGCGTTCTCGAACAATCCCCCCCATTCATCTTTCCATCCTATTGAGGACACATCAGGTTCTACGTGCAGCCCGTCATCCCTCCTCCTGACGAAGGTGTACAATCGCATCCTGCCCTTCGCCCGTTTCCCATGCAGGCCCTGTCGCTTATCGAAGATGGAGGCAGCGGCCTCAGCGCGCGCCACAGAGCTGTCGTAGAGCACGCGATCACCGACGAGCACCCGTGGGTGGCTGCTATCTACGACGAGTGCAAAGAGACCGGCGACGTGCGAGGGCTGATGGTGGGTAGGGGTCGAGAGGAGAGAAAACGACGGGTTCACGGGTGTAGTTGTAGGCGTCAACCCCGGAGTGAGCGTTTTCTGCGGGATTATTGTTTCACGGCCAACGGGTGCGACGACCGCTTTGGTCCTCTGATGGAACTGTCCCGTTGTTTTTGTCCAGAACCTTGTCTCTCTCTCTCTAACGGACGTCGCTTGCGCCTTTGTCCGCCTCTCTCACCCCCCCCGACCGTTCTCAGCAAAACTTGCAATGCCTCCCCGGTCTCCTTGAGCGAGATCAGGCGGCCGCCCTTGCAGCCAACTTGTCGGAACCGCCCCCTCCCGGTGAGGCGGATTCTCCGTTCTGGCCGCGGCAGCAGCAGCAGCAGCAGCAGCAGCAGCAGCGACGGCAACACGACTCTCGCCAACGCCAACAGCCCCAACAACAGCACCAACGCCAACGCCAACAGCAACAGCAACAACAACAACAACAACGACACCAGCAGCAGCACCAACACCACCACCAAGCTTACCAGCACCAACACCTCCGGCAGCATATACAGCAACATCACCAACATCACCAACACCAACAGCGAGAACATTATCATCAGCAGCAACAGCAGCAGCAGCAAGTGGCGGCGAGCTACCGACCGGATAAGTTCACCCCCGCGCCGGCGGCGGCCTCAAACCTTCACGCGGCGACCTTTCCCGCGTCGAGGGCGGCGCGAGCAACGCCAGGGGCGGCACGTTCCGCTCGCGAAAACCAAGCGTACCACCTCAGCGGTGACAACCCCGGGAAAGGCGGCACCTACACCGTTAGCACCGCCGGTGGTGGCGGCGGTGGTGGCGGTGGCGATGGTGACAATGAGGGCGACGGCAGAGCGGAGACGGCGGCGTTCAATATCGTGATCGCGCAGCTCTGCCGGGTGATCGCGGGTTGCTCTCAGCTTCTGCGGCTGCGGGGTTCAATCGGGGAGCGCGAGGAGCGGGCGCTGTCCACCATGTCTGGGCGGGGAAGCCCCGTGCTGCTCGCGGCGGTGGAGGCGTACGGACTAAACCAGGATCTGGAGGTGATTTTTTAGGTTATTAGAGAGTTTGTTGTTTCGAGTGGACTGTTTTGTGGAGTGGTGTCGTGATTTCGATCGTTTGCAAGGCGTCTTCATCCGAATGAATGCCGGTTGGAGGTAAACGCCGGGCTGCACACGCTCAGCGTACCGTGAGAGGATCCTGGCCGTCCGGATTTCATGCATGATGCTAGAGTACCAGAAGTGGGTGTTTGCCAGGCGCCTTGCGTACCTGCACGAATGGGGGCCTCTTGCGTGTGTATTGCGTTTCGTGCTTGTTATAGATTAGCCCGGGTGGTAGCGCAGGAGCGGCCTTAATTGGACGGATTGCGTACGCCGTGTGTCAACATTGACCCGGGTGGGGAGTTTTTTTCATCTTCGAAAGGACAATATCCCTTGTGTAAATGTGTTTCTCATCGCACCATTTTCGCGCTTTGCCCCCCACCCCCATCCCCGACTCCGACCCCTGACCCGACTCTTTCCATGTTTGTTCACGTTGTTGGCACTCTTCCCAGGATCTTCTCGAGACGCTCCAGACGGCGGTCGATGTAGAGCTGTCTCTCACCGCCATCGCTGTTGGCGCCCCCGGCCACGAAAACGCCTCGCCACCGCTTCGAAAACTTCCTCACCAGCGATTCCAGCAGTCACCCTTCGCACGGCAGGCATTGAGCACTGGGGGCAGCGTCGGTGGGGGCAGTGGCCGCAGCGGTGGTGGAGGCGACGGCAGCTGTGGCGGTGGCGGTGGTGCGGGCGCCAACGTCGGTCAAATCGACACCGGAAGCCAGAGGAATGGCGCCGCCGCTGTATTAACGCCGGAGGCTGCGGCGGCGTCGGCTGTGCGGGTGGCGACAAGGAGAGAGGCGGAAAGGAAAGAAGGAGCGTCGCCGCCAACTGGGAATCGGAGCGAGTCGGCGGTGTTGACGTCAGCGTTGGCGGCTGTAGCGACGACGGCCGCTGCTGCCGGGAAGAGGCGACAGGATAGCGGTGGGAGCCCAGGAAAAAATGGAGCAAGAGCAGTCGGCTCGAGCCGAAGCGGAAGTGGAAGCGGCGGCGGCGCCGGTAGTATCAACGCGCCGTCGATCAGCGGGGAACCGAGTGACACCCCCACGAGACGCGGTCATCACCCGGGCAAGAGCCCGCCCGATCGCACCGAGAACGACACGGCTGCCACCGCTGCAGACGGTGCACGGGGTATGGTGAGGCCCGCCGTCTTCGGGGGGCCAGCGACGGCGTCGGTGCCAATGCCCACAGCGAGGATGGCAGCGGTTAGAGCACGAGCGGAGGAGCTTGCGGCGGCAAAGTTTGCCGGTATGAGGAGCGCTGCCAAGGCCAAGGACGACGTCCACGCGGCAGCGGGGGGGGCAGGAGCGGGACCGAGCGCACCCTCGTTCGACCAAGGTCAGTCGGTAGAGAGAGTGTGCGAAGCGAAAATCCTAGAGCATGGTGTGCTCTACCACCGTGAGGTCGCCGTGGTTGCGCGTTCGGGGGCGCAAAGACGTCGGACGGTCAAACCGTACTCTGGCGCAATCGAAATGCTCCCGTCCCATGTGCGGTGGGGTGTAGTGAGTTTTCGCGGCCATGTTGTGTTCGTGTGTTCCCTTCGTTTGGGGAGGGGTGCTTGGCCTTATGGATCATCCGCAAGGCATGTAGGGTTAATGTTTCCGAAGACACCCCCGCCCCCCGGCTTACTTCCTCCAAACTGACGCTTCGACTGATTCTGCTGCGCTTGTTCGTTTTCACCGGATGTATGCCATGCTACTACATACAACACGTGATACAGCGGCAGATTGACCTGCTCTGTGCTTCTCAACGACTCGGTGAATAGTGTACGCTACAAAAGTGCCGTTGGAAGTTTGATGCCTATTGAGTTTCGGCCGTGATTGCCGTGGCGACGCGATTTTCGCTCTAGACGCGAAAATACGCAAAGCAATACTTCGCGCCTGTCACAGCGTCCTCTGGCTTGAATGCTCGTGGTGCGCAGGCAGCTACGGCCCAGGCTTCAACTTTCTTGCCTCGGCCCAGCGCTCGCCCCCCCCGCTCCCTAGTCCTCTGCCATTACACCGTCGCTTCGCTTCAGATTACCCAGCTGTTTCGCGCTGGATTGCGCTGCCGTTTCACATTTCAGGCTGAGCCGCTTCTTTCGCTCGGATTTGTGCCGCTTTTCACTCTGGATTGGCCACGTTTGCACTTTGAATGACCCCACCGTTTCACTCTGGATTTCGCCGCCTCTGTTCACTCTGAATTGTGGGGCCTTTTCGCTCTAGATTGCGCCGCCGTTTCGCTCTGGATTGCGCCGTGTTTTCATCGGAATGGTCCCGCCGCTTCACTCTAGATTTCGCGGCCTTATCACTCTGAATTGTCCCGTCTTTTCATTCTGGATTGCACGTTTCACTCTGGATTGCGCCGCTTTAGCACCCCAAATGACCTTGCCGATTCACTCTGGATTTCGCCGCCGCCGAAACCGCCAATGCCGACGCTCTCGGGTCCCACCGTGCAGGCGCCCAGGACGGAGGCCTGAGCGGCGACAAGCGGCTGAGGCGCGACGTCTCCCAGCTGATTGGCGTGATGGCTAAGCAGGGGATGGTCACAGACAGGCAGCGGCTCTTCCTTCTCGCTCAGGTGAATGAAGGCTCGGCGCTCCTCCGACCGTGCGACGCCACGCACTTGGCGGGGGGCTGCGTATGAAACAGGCGTCTAAACCTGTTGCTCGACCGATGATGTTAGAGTGAGGGGGTAGGAGGGAGTGGGAGCTGGGGGGGTTGAGGCCGGATCGGGTAAGCTCGGCGCCTTTTTTCGGCTTTTGGAAGGCAATAGGGTAGACATATATCATACATAAGGTACAGACCATTACCTTTATACCAGGGTATACCTGATAGGTATTTGATGGCGCGCACGTGGTCGCCGGCACGGCATGATTTGATTTCCTCGTTCAACCCCCCCCTTCTCCCCCCCCCCCCCCCCTCTCCCCTCCCCTGGATTCTCTTCGCTCCCCTCCACCTCTCATACGCCACCCACTAAATATTTCGGCTTTCTTTGGCACCAACGACAAGGTGGGACGGCGCACGACAAAGAAGGTCCGCGAGAGGCACTCGCGGTACCTCGAGACCGGGAGTTCGAAGGAGTTGTACGCGGTGCTGATGGCGTTGGCCGCGCCTCCGCGGCGCTCGGGAGGGGGGGAAGGCGATGAAGAGGACGACGAGGAAGAGGAAGAAGAAGACGAGGAAGAGGGCGACGACGAGGAAGACAAAGAAGAAACAGACGACGATAGTGAGGAAGAGGTAGAGGAGGAGGGCGAGGAGGAGGAAGAGGAGGAGGAGGGGAAGGGTATAGAGGAGGGGGAGGAGGACAAGGGAGAGGAGGAGAAGGAGGAAGGACTGCAGTTATCGCTTGGTCAACTGGGCAAGGAAGCCACGGCAGTAGGGGTGGGCGGGAGGGCAGGGGCACACGGGGCGAGCGGCGGCGGCAGCGGTGGCAGCGGGCTGGACTGCGGAGGGGTGAAACGAGCCCTCGAGGAGGTGGAGAAAGAAGGGGGTGCAGGAGACACCGGCAATGCGTGCGATGCTCCAGAGTTGTAAGGTGACATGGGTGCGTGATCGTTAGGTCACGGTAGTGAGGAAGTACGCACTGAGCATCGATCGGTGGCTCGGAAGCGGGGGGGGGGGGGATGGGGGACAGGCTGCGACTCGGGGCATAACATATTATAGAGGTCGCTTTCAGGGGGCGGGAGAGAAGAAGGGAAGGAGAAACATCATGGAAGCGACGAATAGCACAGTCGGAGGGCCATGAAGAACATTCCACCTTCGAAGGGAGGGAGATCATTGGGGGGCAGAGCCAGTCGGTTATTCCCGGGCAGGACTCCTGGTTGTTAAAGCCAGGGGTGAGGAGAACATTTCCTACCACCGGAGCGCGTCGAAGCGGGCTAGTATAGACGGCCAGGCCATTTAGTGAAAAATGTATGTTGGTGTTTTGTTTTTGGTGAGAGTGGGAATAGCCGGTGAAAATGCGATAGCACCCAATGGTGTCAGTGCTGGGACCGAAGAGAAAGGGAGATGGTTGATGTATCATAGCTTTGCTTGCGGTCCGGGACTGACGCAGAAGTTGTAGGGTGGCGGACGTTTGCTAAGGTATGTGGGCGTGTTTTTTTTTTGTCTATTCTTGTCGCGTACATGTTCCCGTTCTGTTGGCCGTTTTCTCTAAAACGGTCTTGTGTGTGTGTGTTTTTTTCCTTGTGGAGCGTTCGGTTCGTTTCGTTTTTGTTCCTCCGCGTGGGGAGTTGTACGGTTGCGCGGACGGGCCTCAGCGCCGGGAGCAGACAGGAAGAGGGACCCGTCCTTCGTGCGCGAGTTCGACGGCGGTAGTACTCGAAGGGCTACTGTCTCAGTTCACCGCAGTAGGTATCACAGTAGTTGTAGCTTTATTTGACCTCTGTGAGGCAAGCTATGCATATCCCCCGTCCCTTAAGGTAGCGAGGCTGAGGATTCTGTTTTCCTCCATGTACTCGTATCATAATAAATGTGCTTTGTGTTTTCCACTGTGCTAACCAACCGTGCGGCGACCTTTCCCAAAGCGTTTCTAGGAGTTCTTGGAATTCTTGGAATTGTTAGAAAGCAACTACACGGCAGGCACAGTGCGGCAGTTGGCCCTAGTAGGCTGTGGCTGACTCGCCTCTCGCTGTGTCACGGACCGGGCCTCGCCATTCCCTTTGGTCGATTAATTCGATTCGTGCGATATAAAAGTTGCCTTTAGCCAGTCGCAATGCTCCCCGCAGTGTGGACCGATATGGTTGACTCGGCTTCTTCCGTTAGGCCGCGCTCGAATAGTTAGCCCGAAGCCCTGCCGGTACGGCAGTGGTCCCTCTGTAGCGCCAGTTCATTGGTGTCGGTTGTCCGCTATGGTGCCTGTGGAATCGCTTGGTAGCATATGGGATTAACGGGTGTGGTGGTGTGCGGAGTACTGCCGGTTGCCGCTGTAGTGACGTATTGTTGGCTGGCGCATACCGGCACCTAAAGAGGGGCCACTACTGTAGTTAGCATACACGTCAACGCATCCATCAGCCACCTATTTGGGCGTGTGCGTATACCATATGGGTGGAGGCGGAAGGTTGGAGGGGGAGGGGGCGGGAGGGAGGGGGGTGGGTGGGTGCGGGGGAGGCTCCACAAGATCACACTGAGGGCAAGGGGCGACAGTCTGAATATGTTGTTTTTTATTTACGTTTTTCGTGTCGATTTTGGGCCGAAATTGTGTTCGCTCTTGCTGGCACCCTCCCTCCTGTAATCCCAGGTAAATGCGAAGGGGCGCCTAGATTGTGCAACAGTTTTTTTCCGTCTGCGATAGTGCCCCCCCTCCCCCCGTGCCTTCCTTTTGTAATGCTACTGTCACTCTGCGTGGGTTCAAGGGACTTGTCAGGGCGCACGATTCGCGAACTACTTTATGCTTTGTCTTGGTAAGTAAAACGAGGGGGGGGGTGCATTCGATATAATGCATGGCTGTAGTTGTACTACACCTTAGACCCTCATATCCCTACAATGCCGGGACGGAGCAAGGGGGGGGGTCGGAGGAGACGCATGGAGGAGGGAGGGGGTTGGGGGGGGGGGGGGGAGAGGCGGAATCACTGAAGGACATGCTTGTATAGACAAAACTTCCTTTTATTTCATGTTTTTACCCGGGTTTTGTTCTTCTCGACCCGACGGACTGTGGTTGGCTAGACGGCGGCGTGGCGTGGCACTCAAGAGCATTGAGGTGGTGCGACGTACATCGGATTATTTCTGTCCTTTCTTTTTCGGGGGGGGCGGGATCGGACTTGTTCTCACTATGTATCAATAATTTTCGAGGTGTTTGTTGTCTGCTCTGTTTTAAATGGTCGGCATTAAAAAAAAATGGGATGGGTATTTACTTTTTTTACGGTTTGGGGTTTGTGTCGAGGGCTATTTAAGACGACGGGAGCGAGCCGAGAGTTGCCACGGCAGTGACGTCAGGACACAAACGCCGACGAAACAGTGAGCTATTAATTACTTCGTAGACTTATACGAGTAGGTTTAGACACTTGCGCTCTTTTTCCCGCCCTGACGTTTTTGTATTCGCGCCTGGAAAAACGCATGAGCCGCGACCGTGTTCTTTTTCTATTCCTGTTTTTCGTGTTATCCTATCCATGCGCGGGGTGGTGCGTGCGCTTCCGAGCGCGGCAGCTCAATAATAAACAGAAAATAAATGATGCGGCGGCACCGGCACCATATTTTCTCGTCCACGTACATCAGCAGCACTAATACCCGCACTTTTGCACGGCGTGAGGTGACGCGGGCTAGTCTGCTGCAACAGCTAGCTGTCGTCGCGTTCAATCTTTAATATCATTAATGTGGGCGCCTTGCCTTTCTTTGCTCCAATACGGTTGCGACAGGACAGGTCAGCGGGTAGTGACAGCAATACCAACGTTTTCACGGTGGGTTGTGGGCGAGAAACGTCTGTCCCGTAGCGAATAACAACGCCTTCCAGCTTTTGACGCTATGTTACCCCGAAGACACAGCGAGCGGCGTCTGCAGGGAAAGGCTGGGACTTCGAGGATCGTTTCGAGTGCCCTTCGCTTGTTTGTGCTGGTTCCCCATAAATAAGTTAATTAACTGATGATTGATGATGTGCCGACAGGAAGGGAAGATGTGTTGCACCGTCGCCACACAGGAATGCCAATGATGATGCCTGCCGTGCACCGCATGCCGCCTTTCACCCGTCCTACTGTGTGTTGTCGCTTTTTTTGCCGCGAAGCCTGACTGGGACCTTTCGGCGGTGCTCTCCTCTACTGTGCCGCTCCCTGCTGGCCTCTTTCTCGGCTGACTTCAATCACGTACGTACGTGCATTTCCACGGCCACAACATACATCATATATGATAAAACAGAAATAACGCAGCAGCAACAACAGCAGCAGCAAGTGCTACTACCATAATACTACTTTAGTCTGCAGTGCTTGCGCTCCTCGGCTTTCTTGCTCACTACTACAGCAGTAAAAAGGGTGGTACTGGGGAGCGTGACAGCACACGCGCAACGGAGCGTGTCGAATCAATCGGGCTTCGCGCCCACCGTAAACATTGACGGGCCGTGCTCAAGAGCGCAGTGACGGTCAAGGGGTGCAATAAAAGGGTTCGGCAGTCGATGTACGCCTTCGATCGACCAAGCAAGGCACAGTCGAGGAAAAATAAACTAAATCCTTGCCGCCCTTCCCGCAAGGCCCTTCCAGCAATAAAACGCGCAAACTCTTCACTTATTATTAGAGCTCCATAAAGCTTACGAACTGTTCAAAATCCCTCAGATACGCGTGTACATATATCCCCGTGAAAAAACACAGACAGGGAGGGATAAAAGGCTCGTCACCCCCTTCCTACCCCCGCCGGCATTGGAACAGGCGGTGGAAACCCCGTTCTTTCATGTCAGGGAAGGGACACGTTCGCCTCGTAATCGTGCTAAACCCAACCTCTTCGCTGATGCCGCTGCTACTATCTATCGTGCTCGTAGGTTGCGAACACATTTAAATTCCTTGCAGCCAACCCTCATGCCTCCTCTCTCTCACTTGCAACAAAAAACTTCGATATCAACAATATAGGCCAGTCAAGCTACGCCCTTGCTATGAGTACTGCTGCTGCCGGAACACTCCCCGGGGTTTCGACGAAATTTCGCCGGCTGACAACCGGCGGGTTGACACTTAGTGACGTCCCCGTTGCCGACTCAAGAACGGCGTGGAATGACTACCAATCTCAACCTCTCCCCCCCCCTCGCAAAGCAAAATCACTAGTACGAAAAAAAGACAGATATCGGCAGATTTAACAAAAAAACAAACGCACAAGCACCTTCTCCCCCACCCCTTCTCCCGCCCCCGCCCCGACTCCGCCGATAAAGTTGAAGGATTGAAGCCAGTTGCGGTCTGTACGGGCCGTCGAGATAAGCAGACACTACGGTATAGTAGAGCCTACCACCGTTTAGGGCAGTGGGTGGGGCCACTGTTCCCATGGTTGATCGTCACGACGTGGTTAGCGTTCGCTCATCGCGGAAAACAAACGGAGAAACACCGTCAAATAGAAAACATCCTGGAAATATCTCCCTCTGAGCCATCCATCGATCGATCCATCGATCCATCTATCCAATCACCCATCACCGCCATTCCCTACAGAAACGGCCACGCGCGTCAGAGAGATACCTCGTGCGCACTGGCGTCCGAAACGCAAGAGAGAAAAAAAAACAAGCAAAACTCAACCGCTATCGGGAGTGTAACGAGACCTCACCGATTAGTGGCGGGTGCCTACTACTTATAGCTGCTGTATCATATGTACAAGTATACGGGGCTGCTGTCGAACGATCGCCAGACAGACGCCCGGCCAGCCCACATCGCCCGACCACTCCATAAAGAGAGAATGGTCGATTCTAGCAGGTTACAAAACTAGGAGAAGAAAAAAGCGATAACTGGAACAATCGACGGTGCAACGGTGTACCGCTGAGGTGCGAGTAGCAGGGAAAACATATCCGAACGCCAGACACGCCAATAAGAAACCCGCGAGACGGGAAGACTCGACCTCATGTGTTATTATATTAACCCCCCCCCAAAATGCTTTTCCTTCTTTTTTTTGCCAAGTGGAGTCGGATGAAACGAGAAGGCGGGGACAGCGTCTCTGTGAGGTTGCAGCCGTCAAAATCCCGCCCGAGTTTCCTCCGACGATGTTGGCATGCGCCTGGATCAAAATCATAATTGCGTACTGCAAAGCAAGCACTCTGGTGCCATCCCGATGTGAGCATACAGCCACACCTTTACACTCCTTCGGCTCTCTCGCTCCTGTCTCCTCGTGCACGCTTCGCGCCCTCTTCCCCCCCCCCCCTCCCCCCGCAAAACTCCCGATACTACGTTTATCTTCCACAAACATCCTTCAGTTTTCCCAGAGCCCGGGTGCCTGCCGCCTTCCCCCCCCCCCGGTACTCGTTCTCGAAAAAAAAAACAGTGCAGCCGTGAAAGAAACACGTACAAACCAGGTGCGAAGTAAACATCGTTTCGTCGGTATACGTAGCCGCTTGGAACGAACAAGAACAAAAAATATGAAGGAAGGCGGCATTTGAAAGAGTTGGTTAACACAGTGTGCCCAACGCCGCATCCCTTGCCTTGACCACGCTCATCCGCTTCAGCTGCTCCTCGTGGAGACGAGAGAGGCGTTGCGCCCCAAACCCCATTTTTTAAAGGTCAAGTTCGTCCCTCTACACCCACACCTCCAACAAAGAGCGGATTTTGTTTTCGTAGCCAAAAGCTAACGAAAATATCCGATTGGTCTCTCGAGAAACGCCCAAAATCAGTCCGCGTTTCGCGCTCAGTCCCACTCGTCTGGTCCGAGCGCCTCCAGCGCCAGCCTCCTCTCTTCCCTCCGCTCCCTCCTCTCCTCGAAACCCCGGCGCGCACGTTTTCCGGAGACCTTCCGCCCCGCTCCTCTGGCGGCGGGCTCGTCGCCGCGGGCGGCGCCGGCACCACCAGCGGCACCATCATTCTCCGCGCCACTTCCTTCCTCATCCTCTCCTTGGTCTTGTTCGCGGTCACTTTCAAGTTCATCACCGTCGCTGTCATCAAGGCCCACGTCATCGGCATCGCCAGCGCCAACCGCGGCCGCGGCGGCGGCAGCTGCGGCGCGTTGCATACCTGGGTGGTCGACCCACACGAACTCATCCCGTTGGTCGTTGTCGTTAGGAACGGCCGGGGCGGCCGGGTTTTGGCGCATAATTTCGCGCTCGAACTGCTCCGCGTTGATGGTGCCCAGCAAGGCGCTACAGCCTGCGTTGAAGACGCTGCGGGAGGGGAGGCGGGGGAAGGGTCGGGGGACGGGGGGCGGCAGGGTTCGGGTGGGAGGGGAATACCTTTAGACATGGTTCCTGTGAGCAGAAGCATGCCCGCTGTGCCGAGCTTCGCCTAAGCGACGGCATTGTTGCTTAGTTAGCTTCTGCCTTCCGTCCCCATCGGCATTCTTGCATCGGATGCCCCCCCCCGCCCCCGCACAATGGTTACACCAGAAATCAAATCAACTCATTCGACGCTGTCGCCCATATGCAAGTCCGCCTCACAAGCGGTTCTTAGTAGCATGCAGCTCACCCTTCATGAGACTCGCTCAACACCTCACGCTGCTTCGGCGCTTGGTGCAAGCAAGCAATGTCTGCCTGGCTTGTGGAGTCCACGCGTGCCCCGTCCCGGCATTGTAGGGATTGAGGGTCTATGGTCACACGACTACCGCCATGCATGACATGAACACCCCTCCCCCGTCCCCCCGTTCCCGCTCACACACAATGCACTTCGCTACTCCCTGCACTAGGACATACACACCAGTACCTGAGTTCTTGAAGCAAACACGCAAGGTGAGACACCCCCTGGACCGAGTTTTTTGAGTGGAGTTTCTCCAAAGCATGCCTTAAGGCGGGCACACGCAACGAACTAGGCGGACCGTCGAAATTTTTCCACCCTGAGACCTTTCTATACAAGCATCGCTCGGCGTTTGCGCCTTGCCGCCATTCTTGAAGAAAGCCACCCAAGAAATTTGTTCGAGGGTGTGCGTTGTGTGTTGTCGCCCGTGTGATGCGGTAACCGACCGTCAAGGCGTGTTTCGTCACCTGTAGGCAGACCATTCGTCGTCTCCACGCTCGCCCAGGTTGGAGAAGATCACAGCCATCGCGCTCACGATAAAGTACACAGCTCCTGTATCCCAGCAAGAAAAAAAGCAGCGATCAAAGCAGCGGCGGCGGCGGAGAAGACACAGGAGGGGGGGGGGGGGGGGGGGGAAGAAGGGAAGCAGGGTTCCGCGGGCGGGTGAGAGGAGCGTAGCGAACCGAACTGAGCCCTTCAAAATGTGATATATATATATACAAGGCGCTTCGCTCCGCGGGCGGCCTACGCCGCCCGCTACGCTCGCTCAGGAAGGAAAAAAGTACATCAAATTATGCGAAGCGAACAGAGCGAGGTCCACGATTGAGTTTAGTTTTTTCAAGGGTCCTAATTGCAAACCGGCGACTTGAAAATGACAAGAGTCCCGCCGCCATGCTTCAGGAAAAAACAGCCCCGACGTCAGCTTGGATGCCACATATACGCTTCGCGTCGCGGATGTCGTACGTACATACATACCCCAGGTAGGGTACTGCTGTCTGTACTTATTTTCTTCTTTCGATATGCTCTATGTCTGTACTGTATGTACGAAGAAAGCGAAAGCACAGCACGGCACAGCAGCAAAAAAAATGAAAATGAAACCGAAAACTCGGAAAGGAAAAAAAAATCCCCGTCCCCTCTCGTGTAATATTTTTCTGTCTGATTGGAACACCTTACACCCGGTCGAAAAGAAGAATAGAAAGCATCGCACAGAAGAGCTTCTCTCTCAGCCTCGTACGCCGCCCGCCCCTCTCGCGACCACCTCGGTACCGATTCGGTCCGGGTAAAGCTTTTATCACTCTCTGCCACAATCAGCCCCGTCGCCAGCCTCGCGTGAAGCCCGGTGCTCACCGTGGCCGTCGTTCGCCAGCTCGATAACGTTGGTGTTCAAACTGCACACCTCCCTCTTTCAACTTCAGCGTGGTCGCAAAAATAAGCACCGCTTGAGTATTATCTTGCCCTCCCGAACGACCTTTATAAACTTGTACATACTCTATCAACAATCATAAATCGAAGCCGGACAAAGCCCGTTCATGCATCCCTCGTGTCTCGAGGCACACGCGACGCCTAGGCACGAAAGCGGCGACCGCGCTCCTTGCAACCCCCCCTCTACCCGCCAGCACCCGCTGACACCCGCGACGGTGCCGGGTCCTCCCGCGATGCCGTGCTCGGAGAACACGCACGCACACGAAACGAAAGAAGAAAAAAGGGAGAAAGGATCGAGAAAAAAAGAACTGCTGGAAAGGTCCGGCAAGTAATGAAAGGAGGCGGTTTGGAAGTGGAAGCCCTGAGAGGCCAGGGATGCACAAACCGCGCACGCTCAGGGGTTGTGAGTATGTAGTTCTATATATACCAGGTAATATGAAAACAACGTGGGGTCGCTGAGGTGGCATGATGGCGTGTCCCGACGCAGGGGAACCTCGCGGTCTCCTCGAGATGGCGTCGCGCTTGCGAACGTTTTTCTCGGCGCGCGGTATGGGTATGGAGGCGGTAACGTCCACGGCGGAGTCTCACCCGGCGAAAAACAACGGCAAGAGGCTGCTGCTGCTGTTGCTATTCGTGCTTCGGGTGCCTGCTCGGTAACATCACCAAACAAAAAGCTGCCATCGCCGCGTGTACTGCTTGCTGTAAGGGTCAGCGCGGTAGGCGGGAGAACATGCGGCATGACTGGGCAGACCGGCCTGTTTTCGCTCGCTTGACGTGGCCCATGTCGTTCGACCAGCGTGTAGGTACAGTAGGTAGAGAGGGGGTTTTCGTCGCACAACCCGGGCTTGTGTTTATCGTATTTGCGTTAGTAAAATCAAGCGAAGTTTCTTCCCCGATCTTTACCTCGACTGCCCATCGTCCGCTCATGCTTCAGCACTCCCATCATCCAGCTGCGTTCTACAGTACGTACGTACCCGGCATAGTAGATAAAATGCAGCAGTGCTCGGCCAAGGGTTTTGCTTCGTCACGGCTAAAACGGTCTTTGTAAAAAAAAAAAAAAAAAAGAGCTCCGAAAAGAACATCTTCCCGTTAAGAGTTTGCCATGGGTTTTTCAAGGCTGCGGTTGCGATCAACAACACATGTGCAATCAAATGGGGCCTAGACGATGCGGTCTTAGGAAAAGTGCTTTGTAAGGCAGTTTTGGGTCCTTGATCGTAGCTTATTTCTGACAAAATATGGTTTCCCAACAACCACAGCGGTTTGATATTTTCTGTTTGCCGAGGACCGCCGGTTTCAGCGCGCAGCGCTCCTCTCACGCACCACATAAGTGGTGGAGCTCGATTTCGCGTGGCATCCCGTCGGCGTTTTGTGGCCTGAGAGCACGTAACCTCAGGTCTCTTTCAAACAGGTCTCTTCAAACAGGTCTGATTTTCGGTTTCCCCTTTTCTCCGGTGCTCAATTTTCCGAAGCACCGACTCCTAGCCCCACTGCTCCGTCAGGTACCTTCACCGTCACGATTTCCCCACATCGTATCTCTCTCTCTATATATATATCTGCCACATGATCTACGACACCCCGTGAATCAATGAGCGCCAGAGCCTTCCCTTACGTAGGAATTTTGAAAAAAGCACCATCTGCTCGCGAACAAAACCCCCGTCTAAGGTTCATTCTTATCGGAGAGCGTTTTTTTCATAGTTTCCAAAGTTTGGAGATAATTGGAGATATGTATCAAAACACGGAGGCGTTCTATCACAACTCGTGAAATCCTCCAGAACCAAAAATATCAAGTTCGTAAACATTCCAATATTTGGAAAAAAAAACAGGAAAATATGGAAGATTGAAAAATTGCGCGAAAAAGATGTCGAAAATTTGGAAAAGAAGCTCTCCGATAAGATTGACCCTAATGAGACCTACCAGGGTAGTCTATGTACCAAAAAAAGGGTGGGGATAGGGGGGGGGGGGGGGCGTACTCTTTTCTTGCTTGCCCTGGTCATTGGACTATTGACCACGCATCCCTTTCGAGACGGAGCACCGTTCCTGTACTCCTAATAATAGAGACACCTCCAACAGCTGGGGCCTCATTCCGTTGTTTCCATATAATACAGAATTTTTGTGCTTACCTTTTATCCCCTTTTCCTGTTTCGCCGCCTGTGGCCACCACCTATAGTATCCTAGGGTAGCGATCGTTCTCTCGCCCTACATATCTCGTATACAAAAAACTCCTCCATGTCACATCCGTCTATTTTACTCATCTTCTCCTCTAACAATCAGCTGCCCATAAAACCTACCTGTGTAGGCTACACGCCAAGAGAGCGAGGAAGCGGAAAGCAAAAATAGATACCACTGCAATACAAACCAATACTAATTCCAAGTGGTCTGTTCCAAAAATCTGGGCGCAGGTAGATAGTTCTCAGGGGCTCAACGTTCCGAGGGACTCGAGCCGCCACTAGTGGGGAAACCAAGACGCGAAACAAAAAAAAAAAGCGGCATGGTGCGATGCCGACACCATTTGTTCTCCCGCTTCCCACCGCGTGAAATGCCTTACTGCTGGTGCTGACCCAGCCCAAAGAGATGTGGTAGTCGTCCACGAAAGCGCTGGACACCACAGGGTCACATATTACCGCGCGTTTTTTCGTGATCACGCTGCCGCATCATATTGCCACACGGCAGTACCCTCCATACAAGCGGGTTACATTGACACACGACAGAGATGTGGGAGTGTGGTGGACTTAATCTCTCCTTTTAACCCGTCCTCCCTACGATAATACGCGCAACAATCGAAAACAAAACACATTTATGGTTACGGGCGCAGCACGGTCTTTTTTTTCGTATTTCCACCGGCTGGAAAAAAAAACAAAACGAGGGCAACACAGACAATGACATGTGATGCAGATTCGCTGTTTCGCCTCCACGCACCCTCCCTTTTGTCGAGGTTGTTGCACCGCGCACAGATAGT
The DNA here is from genome assembly GCA_031213475.1 of Nereocystis luetkeana. Lineage (NCBI taxonomy): Eukaryota > Phaeophyceae > Laminariales > Laminariaceae > Nereocystis > Nereocystis luetkeana. Next base: position 5,415,144 of record JARUPZ010000002.1, on the reverse strand, counting down.
CGATTCCGACCTCATGAACTAGATACTTTAAGCCAGATCTATGCCCGATTTTGCATGATCTACTGTAGCCCACGTTACCGTGTGGGACCCGTATAATCTGGATGATCTAGCACGCGTTTCCTCGGTGTGATCTGCACTGCACAGACCCTGCACAACCTCTCACAAAATGGCAGATGATGAACTAGATGATATTTCTGTAGATAGATAGATAGATAGATCAGGATCTGTGTGTCCGAGGTGTGAAAAGATAGTGCTCTGCGTATCGTATAAATAGGGGTTCCGTGCGGGCCTACGAGTACTGCAAAAGCTCTCGGCGCTTCCCACCCGCCCGCCGCCGGAGCCAGGCACGGGTGACGCCATCCTAGAAACACGCACCAGTATCAGATTGCCGTCCTAGATACACGACCAGTCTCAGCTTGCCTTGCCAGACACCTCGAGGGACGTTAGTTGCCAGAGCCCACCACTTCGACTACCACTCTTCACTGCCCACCTGGTGGGTGAAAATCCGACGTGTCCCGTCCCGACATCGCAGCGATGCGAGGGTCTATGGTCATACTTTGGCTGCATACGGCCATGCATGACATGAGTAACCCCTCTCCCCCCCCCCCTCGAGAAAAAAAAAGGTTCGGTTACGAGGTGCTTGTTCCCTCCAGCCCTACGCTACGCCGCGCCCCGTCGAACATCATGGAGTTTTTTTTAACCTGGCGCACTGATACTGATACGAGTACCTTTTACTACAGCAGTACGTACGAGGTCTGGTGGTGTATTGCGAGCAATCGGCTGCCATACACATACCCCACTCTGGCTGGTAACACAAGAACCATCATCACGGGGGACCATAGTAAAGAGGACCAAATATTATATTATAGGTAAAAATAGGGAAATATATAGGTTTTTACCTGTACCGTAGGTCCTATTTAGGTCCTACTTACTATGGTTCCCCGCAATTCTAGCCTGATGCCAACACCAAGCGGGAATAATTTTCTCGATCAGAGCGTGATAGAACAGCCCTCGCTAGGCAAGCCAGCCACAAAAGTACAATGGCCGGTCGGTCCGACAACGACCCTGCTATTGTTGTCATACTCGCGCGCCTTTCGGGCCGCGAGAATTTTGCGCGGTCCACAAAGGAGTATGTAAACAAGGTAGACCGCAAAAAAAAAAACGGAGACCTTGCCACAGATTCGGCATCATGCTTGACAGCCCCTGCCCGGTACGGTGCCTATTGTTGTTGTTGTTGTTGTTGTTGTTGTTGTTGTTGTTGTTGTTGTTGATGGTGTTGCTGGTATTAGTGCGGTTGTCGCTGCTGTGTCACATGTTGGCTTGCCGCCATTATCAAGCATTCAGTATGGTCATGGAGTAGTGGAACGATGAGTCTATATACAAAAAAAAAAGTCGCTTTGAGCCCCAGAAAGATAGCTAATTGCCCGATCTGTAGTACAAAACACCGGGCAGTGTATTCCTGCACATTTTACGTTCTACACGCACGCTGTACTACTGTAGTTCGAGACATGATTGACGTCACTGCAATGAGTTGTGGCTGCACCCCGACTACAGCCGACAATTACATATCTGGTAATATTTTTGCATAAGCGTTGTGCTACGTACTACAGTAGTCTGAAAACGCTGTCAGTGTTTGCTGATGAACTATGAATCGCCAATTTGAACGCCATGGATGCCACGAGCGCTGCGTACAGCTACTCATACGCTGCCTGCAGATCCGTCTGTACCCACAGATTGATAGCTCAAGAATCGCACACCTGCTCAAGGCTTCCTACCGTAGGAAGCAAGATAACGTCAACCAACGCCAACCATGATCCACCGGTTACCGCTTACCGACCGGGTAACAATCCCAGCAACGACGCGATCACGGCATTCCGAATAAAAAACGAAAACAGAATCACAAAACTACCGAAAATCTCATCCAACCGATGTGATGTCATTAGGAACGAGTGCCGCGATTGCACGGGGGAACATCCCACGCTGGTGCTGCGCGCAAGAGTTGGTTGACGTTGTTTCAGATATCCTCTACCCCCCACCCAACACCCTCGCTACGTAGACTTGAGTATAATGTTGCTTTGGACGTCTTCTATCCTGCACCCTCGCTTGATTTGATTCGATTCGCGCCTCTAATCTGTCATCGCCACTTCCCAAGTGCCCCCCTCGCTTTTCCCTGCAGACCTGAAAAAAAAAAAACACCATCACGGCAGCAGTCCCCTCCCCCGTTCCGATTTTGAAAACAACAGACTTATCAAGCGCGAGGAGGGATTGACAACAACAACAATAATAAAACAAACCCATTCCCGCGCTGGTCGGCGATCGGTCTCCGCTCCACCCTTGTGGCGACGAGAATCGAATCTGACCTGTATAATCGAATCCGAATACAACAATGGTCCGTCTATAGTGCCGGTATGCTCCAGCCAACAATACCGGCACTATACATATAGCGGCAACTGGACACTACTCAGCACACCGCCACACTGGTTACATTCCATCTGTGCCATGTGATTCACAGGCACTATTATAGCGGGCAAGCGGCACTATTATGCTCAACCGGCACTATAGAGGGGCCACTACTAATACTGTAATCGAATCCGACGTGAAATCCTTGCAGAAACATCACACCTCACCATTTTTCAGCCAATTTGTCCCTAACAACGTGGGGTGCAACTCGAAAGGGGTTTTAATTGTGGACCAAGCACCGCCTTCACACTGGCACCATCTCGCCGCCTTTTTCGGAGACGACAACAGCAGTGTCGACAGTGTCGACCGATCTGCCTCGGCACACGCCACGCTATGTAGGCGAGGCCGTCGGTAACTCTCCCCCGTATATATCTACTTCCGAAGACCGCGACTTTTGGAGACCGCGATTTCCCGAGGTCGCGAGCTCGAAATAAATACGCAGTGTCTGAAGGGTACCGAAATCGGTCCAACCACACCCACCACAAGAAAAACAACCCAACTTGTTTATCTGCTGATGGGCGAAGGTCAAGAGACGGCATCGATCCAACCCAACAATCCAGCCTATCTCGTCTGCGTACGGGGTGTCTGATGAAGGGCGAGGTCAGTGAGAGGAAGACGCCGTTTGTTGGGGGATGAGTCCCGTCTATTTTTTAAGCTTCAAAACCGGAAGTCGTTTCTTTCGGTCCGTTTTTCCCGACCGAAACCGACATTTTGTTATTATCGGTTTATTCGCAAAAAACACCGACCGAAATCGACCGACTTGTCGATGAACAAATCGAAAAACCGGCCAAGGTATTTTTCGTTTTCGGTCTAAAACACTGCTCACACCCGCCAGAAAGACCCTCCGCTCGCTCGCCGAGCGCAAGCTCGAGGACGAGGCAGATACCATTGCTATTGTTGCTGCTTGCTCGAGCTGTAGCACCAGGTACTGTGAATACCATAATATCGTCATTCCAGCGAATCTCATAACCGAAGGATTATGTAGGTGTCAATCTCAGCATACCGGCCAGACAAGGTGGCAAACATTTAACGTCACGGGACAGCTCACGCGGAATTTAATTGCGCGCCGCGCAATGTATATAAAACCCCTGTTCTGGCAGGCACTGGAATCATTTCCATTGACATCAGCCAACTTTTATGAGAGTCCTCGGCAGACATCGATCGACAACACCAACGACACCGTCATGAAATCTGAACGTATTGCGCTGGTTAAGGTCTCCGACTCACCCTAGTGTCACAGTGCTCACACCTCGGTCGGTGATATGTGGCGTGGGCTGACCAGGGGTCAGATAAAAAAAAAAGTGTGGCGCTGGTCTGTATAAGACAGACGACAAAAAATCTCGACCCCTCTCCGATGGCAAGAAATCGACCATTTTTCAGGTTCGACAACGATCGACAAACCCAACGATTACGCCACGAACTCTGAATGAAGCAGGCCGCAAAGCGCCGCAACGTTGCAACGCTGACGTTTCTTCAATCCAAACATTTCACACCTCGCCAGCTCATCTATTCCCACACTTAATGATCTACTACTGTAGATCATTCAAGGCTGATAGATCATCTGTTCCCGATATTGTATGATCTGGCTCACGTTGCCGGGTGGGACCCGAACAATCTGCATGATCTACTTTAACCCTTTCAGTACTGCAGTCCCGTGTTCGGGCCAAAACACTTGGGATTAGAGTGGTTTGTCCCCAAAACCGGACTGCAGTTTGCCCAAACAGGGTCAAGCACCCGTTAGCCTGAGTTGGATCTGTACTACGCAGATCTTACACGGCCTCTCACAAGGGCACGCGAAGAGCTGGAGTACATGATCTAGATCATGCGAAGAACTAAATGGATTATCTACTATAGATCACGATCTGTCCCAGGTGTGAAATATCCCATGCAGTTTAACCCCCAGGACTGCACTCAGCACTCCCATTGTGACGACAAAACAATTGAAATTATAGTCAGATTTACAGCTGTAGGTCAATGTAAAAACTGTGCAAAACAACAGCAGTGCACTACTCGTACGACGTACGATAACTGAAAGGGTTGGACTGTCAAAGGAGGAAATCGAGAGGGGAATGCTGCTTGTACAACAGTCGTAGCGGTATGTATCTGAAAGAGAGCCCCGGGAAGAGATTCAACATCCAATGAATGACCTTCGCGCGGACGACCCCAAGAACCACTGCCTGCTGCCCGTGAGATTTGAAGTCGGTTGTCAATTCCTTTGAAAATACGTAAATACCAGGTACGTGCGAAGTCTTACTCGTACTGCTGTACTGCCATGAAATACCCCTACTGCTGTACCTGGTACCAGGTATTTAATAATAACGTCGATTCTACAGCGGTACCTTAGAGTATATTCGCAAGCTACGTGTGACACTTTTTACACCAAGATCTAAGCGCGATACGGGGTGTATGACCTCGTAGAGGAGTGACCCCCCTGGGTGATACGTGATACCACGGTCAACAGCAGTCAACCGGACGACTTTACGAAGCCACTGACGGGTAGCCCGTGTTACTCTCAAGAGCGAGCATCAGGCTTGTTTTGCTTCGGCGCAATACTGAATACCAGGTACCTGGTATCGTAATAAACGTAATAAAACTGCATCGCATCAACAACGATGAACGGTATCCTATTCTGTAGACGAGTCAATACATACGAGGGGTATTAATCCCGGTGTGTATGAGCGGCAGCAGCATCGTGGTTTTGCGATTTTGATTATTCGTCATTTGGTCGTCAAACGCAACCGCGACGTCCGCGCATCCCCGTACACTTGGGGACACGCACAGGGAAACGCAGCGGGCTGTGCACTCCTGGATTGCAGATGTTCTGATTTTCCAGGCGGGCAATCAATTTTCCAACTCCTCTCGCCGAAGCGGACGATCGCACCGCCTAGACTTGTAAACTTGAACAATCTCGGTTGACTTTTGAGGGTTTATTCAATGTCGATCACTGCTCTTGTTCAATGACGTGCTTTTCCCGTAAGAAGGACCACCCCCCCCAACCGACCGACCCTCACACTCACCGAACTCGAGCCAGATGAACAACGCCCACCCGCTCAGCCAGAGGAAAAGCTGGAAAACTTTCAGCGGATTCGAGTTCTTGGCTATCTCAACAACCTTCGGGGCAAGCCTCTGGGCCTCGGCCCATAGCTGATCAGCGTTAGTCCTGGTCGCCTTTGCGGCGTTTTTAAGGTCGTCTTTGGAGGGCAAGGTGAACGGGCGGAGCTCGTATGCCACCGCTTTGGCAACGACCCACCACCTCTCCCTACACATCGTCTGCGCGTCAGCCATTCCTTTACGATGCTTTCAAGCGGTGGTACGTGCTAAAGGTGGCTGGTGGGACCGGGACCAAGTTGTGTAAGCTTTGGCTCTTGTTGTCCCCTTTATAAAAACGCCTCACAATTTTAGTGCGAAGGTTTTATATAATACGATCAATGATGGCGTGTTTATTTGTTCCGCCAGTGTCCCCGGTGCACTTCTCTGTTATTCGGGCGTGTGTGCGCAAGGACTGCGCGGCGCGCTTTATCGCTATCTCGGAGCTCGGAACCATGGTCAAGCGTTGCTATGGAGAGGGGTTGGGATATGCCATAACGTTTTGCCTTGCAACCTGCTTGCCTCGAAATGCGCAGGCGTTTGTGTTTTCTTCGGCCGTAGTAGCCTCACGAGGTTCTATTTCCTTGGCCGAGTCGCGGGGTGGTGGAGCGATTGTTCGAGCGCAAGCAGAGCGCACTCGAACCATTAAGGGGCTAGGGGTGGCTGCAGGAGGGAGTGCCGTGGAGAGCGCAAGCACGATGTCGACTGACGATGGGGAGGGGATGCGCGTGGCTCAAATTCAAGGGTTCACAGACAAGGTGAGGGAAACGTTATATATGCTGAAAATACGAATTGAAGCATCAAATACCAGGTAGGTACGAGTATAAAATACCGGAACGTGTAATAAGCGTGGCGACGTTGCCGACACTTCTGTCGGAGAAATTGCTTGGTTTGTTGCTTGGTATGCTATGTGTTTCGGTTTATGTTGTTGGTGCTTGTTGTTGTGGTTGTTGTTGTTGAGTTGCTGTTGCTCTTTTCGTGCTATCGTTGGCGTAATGTTCATGTTGGTGTTGTTGTCGAAAGGAGGACACTTGGCACTTGGTGATTGGCACTTGGTGATACCAGGTACTTGATACCTTGTGCGTATCATGGGTGGTGCCCATTTTCAAACGATACTCGCTGACGACGCTCTCACTCGGATGGAGAAATGATGGCGTGACGCTGTTGGTGCCCCTACATGGCGATGCTATCGGTTCGCCTGGCGTGAGGCAGCCTTCAAGCATCGAGGCGGGCGTGCGGCATGGTTTCCCCGTCGCCCAGAATGTCCGTGTCTCCATGCGGCAGTCTTCACGAGTATGCACCGCCAAATCGTGGGAGGGTAATGCGCACCTCAACTCTGCTGTATACCAGCAGCTGCAAAGCAGCAGAGCAACCGAAATACCAACAGGCACCACCTACGTATACCTGGTATTAATAGTATAATATTAATAGTACAATACTCGTAGTCGTATCACGAAGAAGTACATGCGTACGAGTACTACTGCTGTTGTAGTGCCTCACAACCCCCAGCGAGTCCCTGGGATCTGCTTTGTGGGTTCCCCCGATTGATCGATACTCAATTTTTGCAAACTGCGTGATACATCGGCCGCGCGTTTCCTCGTTCCTCGTGAAGGAGTACCGGCCGGATGACTATGACTTGTACCCACGATTACCAGATGATTTTGGCACGAACCTGGTTACGAATACTGTTCTGTGAACCACCTCGTGCAGGTATGTACCAGGTAAATCAGATACAGCATCATGCACCAGGGGGGACGAAAAACAAGAAACCACTCGGAAAGTTAAAGTTTGCTTGATACACCCTTCAAGTTTCCCAGGTTATACGTACGAGTGCATCATAGTCCTCGATATTTTAGACCCCCTGTATACCCGGTATGTTGCAGGCCAACAGAGGCCCAGCTTAGGCTAATGCTCGGGTTAAGCACGAGTACTCGTGCGTAGGTAGTCTTGACCTGGTACGCGTTTCGTCTTCTGCTCTTGATGTGCCTGGTATGAAAACCACATCGTTCGTAGCACATGTAGAATTGCAGAAGGTGAAACAGCTGTTGTTTTCGTGCTTTCTGCGATCGGGCTACATATCATGTACGCGTACTTAGCGAGCGGTGCTCAGCAGCAAGTATGATTCTACAGCTCTTTGCTCCATCTCGGATGCTCTACCCGGGAATACGATCACTAATGGAAACAGGAACTCAAACTGAAAAACACAGCGCTGCACCCTGCACCCGCTGACTTCTTGAACTAATCCCTATTCTGGAACCTCTGCTCTTGAAACTACTCCTAAGTCCGATTCTTGATTGAAGTACAAGTATATCTTGACAAGTCCAGCCATTCGGCAGGGTACGCAACTTCTTAAGAGATGGGATATACGTACGGTAGGCGATATGTGTTGAGAATTTGTAAGATAAGAATTTCAGGCTGTTTTTTTTTTTTATTAGGAATTTACCGCTTTGTACGCTCAACATTTGTGCAAAGCGAGGAGCGCTATTCTAAATCCGATATAATAGCCTATCCTCAACGTTGATATCACAGCAGTAAGCCGCGAGCCTTCGCCAAAATAGGAAATTCTTACCTGTTGAAGCGTACTACTGCTGTACCAGTATCTCTCCTTGCTGCGTTTGCGATGCAAAATCCCTGCCAAGCAGTTTGTGAAGACAGAGCTTGTATGCGGGGAGTAAGCACGCACACTGGATTTATGTGCTGGATGCTGATGTCTGGGTAGAAAGAGCGGGTTTATCTGAAGTACACAAACACGAGATATTTTGATTGCAACCCCACGCCTATATCGTACTCGTAGAGCTGTGGAGTAGCAGTCCTACTACTGTAGGGTCTTGGGCAATACCAGGTACCTGGTATACGTTCAGGTGCCTTGAATTGGAAACGTCGCGTTTTATGAAGTAAACCTATTAACTACCCCAGTGGCTCGATCCTCCTCAGATTCGAGTGCTTACGACAAACAAAGAAAAGCACTTGGCTGATGAAAAACCTTGAGCTAACTCTAGATCGGTGGCTTGGCTGTCGTTAGGTTTCTTTCATAAAAATAGATTGTCAATCATCAATTTTGTTGCAGTACAGCGGCAGTAGTTCTTCTGTACGGCATGTATTTGCACTGGCGGTATTTATGATTTGGAAGTACAACTGAGCGCAACAATCGTTCGAAAAATACGCACGAGGCATGAGCCGCGTCTCGCATCGTGTCGTGCGGTCGTGCATGCTTGGTATTGCATAGATCACCTGACTTGAACACCCAAGCAAGAATACTGTGTCAGCTATTGGAGGCGCTTCATCGCGCAGCACGAGTACAAGCAACAAACCTGAGGAGGACAGCGGCACCGACGCAACTATTCATAACATGGGGACTCGCGAGGGGGGATATTGGCGAATAAAGTCACGATTACAGCATCGGCTCACATCATAGACACGAAACAGGCCATGCTGGGGGTACTTGGGAATCCGTGTCTATCAGGGGAAGCGCTACGGAAAGAGTCGCGTGATACACGCGATGTCAGCATGGTGATACTTGAACTGATGCGGCACGCTGTTCCCATCAACCCCGTTGGGGCTGCAGAGGGGAGGGGAAATTCACGGGGGAGAAAAGTGGCGATTTACAGCAACGGGTAGTGCCTGACTGGGGGATGACACAAAACTAAGTGGCGTCCGAGGTACAATGCAAGGAATCCCAAGGCGCGGGCGCGGCGTCATCCTACCTGTATGCTGCTGGGCGCTCATGCTGCTCCTAGCTTGTATACATACGTACTGTTGATAGCATCAAATGTAGAGACCCAAGATGCCAGGAGACACAACTTTCACCCCTTCACAAGACAGCAATTTTGCCTTGACATGTCTTGACCTCAGCACTTTCACCCCTTGACGGGCAGCAACTCTGCCTTGACATGCCTTGACCGACGCGGAACTACTACCAGGTAGGTCTTACCAGGAAGTTTGTAACAACCAGCCCTAAACCCTTGACAGCGCACGGTTTGCCTTGCTTGACATGTCTCCTGACATATTTGGTACAGACAGCAGCATTGCTGTGGTCGCTATTTCGGGGTCTCCAAAGGATTAATAGGAGATTTGAAGGTATTAATAGTGTGAGCGCATTTACTTGCCGCTTGTTAGGTGGCTAATCGAAAGGGTTAAATTGATAGCACGTTCGCCCTTCAGATGCCAGTGGACCAGAGGGTATCCCTTCGAGACTCGAGACCGACGTTGCGATAAAACAAAACGAGAAGTTCGGTCTCATCAACTGTCTACGAGTGCTTGTTGATGTGAGAAATGCGGGTGCTACTGCACGATACCGCCGTATACCGAGTAGGCCATCATACGTACGATACACCATGTTACTCGACAGATGATGAATAGTTCATGCTGCACGTGTGTCGTACGGTTGGTTCGTTGCAAAGGCAAGCAAACTCCTTGCTTTCGAGTTCGGGTGGTTCGAAGCCCCGGCCCTTCTTCGATCACTCCCTGACCCGCAGCTACACACAGCACACAGCCCACGGCTGCCTTTCATCCGGCCGATGCTGTGATCGCCATTTTCGTCTGCTGGTGTATTTTTCACTCAGGAGTCTGAAGTCGCAGAGAGCACGCAGCACCGACGCACCGACGTGTCGTACCAGGCAGTACCAGGCAGCTACTGTAGTACCACAGGTATCTGGATGACTTAACTACTGGATTCTGGCTTCTACATACAGCAGTTTACCCAGCCTGTGTGAACAACTGAAACTGAACTTGCTGTTTTTTCTTGTTTTTCCCCCTATTGTTATGTTGTTCGGCGCCCTTTGGCATATTGTTGTTGTGTTGTTGTCTTAACATTTGTCTTCACATTTAACCGTTCTTTCTACCCAACGCCATCATCAGTGTGCCCAGTGTCCGTCCTGATCCTTCAACCTATCACGGAGAGACACAACTACTACTGCTATAGGTGTGTTCATAGACTGCTGTAGGAAAGAGAAATCCGAAATACTCGCAACCGAGTCAAAGTGCCGGTATGTAAGCTAGTTAAATGCCACCGTACCGGGTACGAGATCATATGTACTGCGTTAATACTAATTCTCAGTTTGTAGAACTGAGTCTCTGTTTTGGTAATTGCAAACTTGTCTGTCTGTCTGTCTGACTGTCCGCAGTCACAAGGAAACTCCGACCACCCTCGCAAAATCTGAGCCCAAACTGCTCCCGACGTTGACGTGTATACCGCGCGAATCCATAGCGGACACACATACAAGCAGCCTGGGCCGACTTTCGGGTTCAACGGAGCCCTGCGCCTTGAGCTACGCGACCCAGCCTCACCGGGGGGAGAATCGCTTGTAGACAATCGCTTGTGCCAGAGTCGGTACGAGCAGCGCAATGTTTCGCCAATTGGCTACAGCGCATCGATCGTAACTAAAGTGGAATCACCTTACAGAAGCGTGGCTCGCTCAGCGCGGTTGGCTAAAGGCATTAATGAGGTCGTTGCCCGCCGCTCGCAAACGACCGTGCAAGGTCGCTCCTGGTAGTACAAGGTCTCGGCCCCATGGGGTTTGCAATATATTCGGTGGTGTTTTTCGGCAGGATCGCTTCCTGCTCAACAGTAAATCGGAGTAGTTCAGTGCTGCACGTAGGGTGCGGTTCCAGGATGGGTAAAAAGGGACACAAATCACAGAACAAGGCAGCACTAGCCCAGATACGGGCAACAGCACCCAAGGATAGCAGCATACCAGTACACCCATAGCGTATGACCATATCGATCTGGGAGCCCAAGCAGTAGCCAGTTGTGTGCCCTTTTGCCCACAAACGAGCTGCTGGCAACACAGTGATACTCCATGAAAAAGTACTAACACGTACAGAGACGAGCGGTGTAACCTCCGCCAACACAGCCCAACTTCAACACGACGCTTTTACGCGCGCGGTAAAGAACCGATTTCCGCGAAACTCTCCACAGAAGCAGATGAGCTTTTGGCAGCAGCGATGCCACCAAAAGTAGCTTGTGAACGCAAGAAACAATTGAGCAATGTACGGCAACGCGAGAAAAGATACCCAAACGAATGTGGCACAAGCTTAAAATTGAAAGCGCTAACTGTCATGGTACGTAGCGCATGAGATTGCCTGTATACCTGCAGTAGCGTGTCACCTCGACTTATTGAAGCATGTACCCTGCACGTGGTTGTATCGTCGTGAACAGTGTTGGTACGTTCGTACATGTGGTACCGCCCATTTTTACTGCTGTATGATCGTTTGCGCCGCCTCTGCTGTACTGACACTCAAGGCTCTCAACTGACACGATCTTCCCTCGTCGACTCGTATCGAATTGTTGCATGTGCAATTAGTTGTGTTAATTTCCCCGCCGGCTTTTAGTAGGTGGTCCGCGTGACTATTCGTACTAAGATCAATTTCGTGGGTTCACGTCTCACCGAGTGCATATATACTCGTAAGGACTTTTTGTTGCATAAAAATTGGTTGTAGCGAAAAGCGCGAAAGCGTGAGTTATTATCAGCTATATTCGATGAAAATCGACGAGCAGTGGGAATGCTAAACCCTATGCGCGACAAAAAATGAAGGCACGTACCTGGGGGGAGAAGGGACGACACTTGTGTTTCCACGGCTTGTCCAGGAGAAGACCGCTGAGGGTAAACCTCCTGCTGGAAAGCTGAGGTGATGATAAAAAATACCAGGTATATATATCACGCGGTCCATATATAAAAAAAAGAGCCACGACGAATATCCTATATCCCCGCCCAGTACGATCACGAGTAGTACTGATAGCCAGCACGCAGACCCTAAGTATGAGCCAAACACGAGGAAAAAACAGACGTTCAGTCTGAGCCAAATCCCGCCTGCTGGGGGGCCGTCTGTGCCGGTGCCGACTGACCTATCCCCACACTCGCACCAACTCCAACTGCGACTTCCAAAAAGAAAAGACAAGCAAACTGAGAACAGCGCTCGAATGCATTTCATCGAGGGCAATAACAATAAATACGTTCATCTTGATCTACCTGGTATATACGTAAACTGGCACGAGTATACCAGTATGCAACGCGCCGTACAACGACAACGCCACCACTATTCCGCTATCTCGTTGAGGTTGAAGCAGAACTTGGATCTTGGTACGAGTACACGTCCCCAGTTATGCAGCCTACCGCTGCACGTGTTACAATAGCTACTGCTGTAGTGTCACAGGTCACACGACAACGAGTCGCTTTCTCTTTAATATTACAGTTATTACGAGGGGTATATACCTGGTGAGCAGGCAGGCATCTGATGACCAACCCACCAGGCCGTTGTCTATGTATTTCTGCACTGCCAGTCTGGGTCTGTGCTTGTACTGTATACACAGCAGTAGTACGAGTACGGGAAAAGAAACGAACGAACCACAGGTTGACCAGTAAGAACACAGACGTACCTACTTGCTCTAGGGGACCCATGGGTGTGCTGGATACGACAATAGTGGTCCCTCTCTATTACGGGGGACCATATTAAATAGGACCTACGGTACATACAAAAGCCTATATATTTCGCTATTTTTACTCAACAATATTTGGTCCTATTTACTATGGCCCACCGTAATAGTGCCGGCTGAGTATGTAGTGTTGGCTGCCCCGCTGTAATACCCTACGTAGTGCCTGTGAAATCGCTTGGCACAGCAGATGGGACTAAACAGTGTGCCAGTGTGCCGAGTAGTGCCGATTGCCGCTATTACGGGGGACCGTAGTTAACAGGACCTACGGTATACATAAACACCTATATATTTAACCATTTTTACTGACAATATTTAGTCCTGTTAACTATGCCCCCGGGACCGTAGTTAACAGGACCTACGGTATACATAAACACCTATATATTTAACCATTTTTACTGACAATATTTGGTCCTGTTAACTATGCCCCCCCGTAATACGAGTATAGTGCTGGTGTTGTTGGCTGGCGCACACCGGCACTATGCAGAGCACACCGGCACTATGCAGAGGGACCATTCACGTGGCATCTGTGCCGTTCATACATACCGCTGTGGACAAAAGTATAAGGGTCGTTGAGTCATAAATGTGAAGTCTGAACTGGCCTTACATTTCCGTCCAGAGGGGTAAACAACTTGAGATTATAAAGACACCTCTCGGTTGTGTGATCAAGGATTTCGTCGAAACTCGTCTTTGCAAGCCGCGTGTGACACTTCCATCGCGAGTGCTACGGGGGCTAAATGTTTCGCGGAGGCTCGCGGTTCGTGGGAGTGAAGCAGAGTATTTTCGAGAGAAAATGCTGCTGGAAGTTGGTGTACTTGCAGTATTTCGAGTTTATATTTGGAATGCGGATACTGCGAGTACTCTCAGTAATTCGAGGTTTGATACTGCGGATATTTGTTTCGTACTGTGGATATCCCCTGCACTCTGAAGCATTTTAGGGTTCCGTACTGAAGTACTCGCATGTAGCGCTAGTACTTGCAGTACTCGCAGTGTTTCGTTCGTTGGTACTGCGAGTACTCGCAGTACCAAAATACTCTCAATATATGCAGTATACTCGGTAGTTGGAAGTATACTTTCGACCATTTCTGCACCGATTCGATATTTCGTCCCGATTTAATTGCAGAAAATATTCGCAGATGGTTCCACGAGTGGGAGTTGGACCAAATTACATTAGGGGGGGGGAGGGGTAGTGCTAGTGCTGGCAGTACCGTGAGTATACTGTGAGAGTACTCGCAGTATTTATGGGTTCAACACTCTTCATACTCTTGAGTACTCCCAAGTATGTCGGATGTTTGTACTGCGGGTACTGCTTGTGCTCGGAGCTCTGTACCGCTCATATTCCCGGCACTCGTAGTATTTGCTCGTACTCCCAGTGCTCGCAGTATTTAGGCCGCCAGTACTCCAATACTCTCTGTTCCGGAGTGCCCTCGATACTCAGAGTATGAAGTATACTGGGAGCATCTGCTAAATATCCACAAAAGTTAAAAATAAACTCCTACGCTGGTACGCTGGTACTGCGATACTCTCAGTACTCGGAGTACGAAATGTACTCGATACTCGGAGAATGGAGTATACTGCGAGCATCTGTGAAATATTCACGAAAGTAAAAAATAAACACCTAATACTACGTGAGCTGTGAGATCGAATTTTCGGCGTTCATAAAATATACGAAGTCATTTAGGATATTGGCCGATATTGGCCGGTGCCCCCCTTAGCCCTTTTAGAACCGCAGTCCCGATTTGGGGACAAATTACTTGAATTTGAGTGGATTGTCCCCAAAATGAGACTGCGGTTCTAAAAGGGTTAGGTAGTACCAGAGAGTCACCAGGACGATTTTACTGGGACGGTTGGCCTATAAGGACCCGTCTTATCGAGGATTTTCAGTTTTTTCAGTTTGATTTTGTTTATTTTTTCTAATTTAATTTGCATCTGATTGGCCGAAGAGTAAATCGCCAAGCAGGCATTCTCAAGGCAAATGAAAAAAACCATTTTGAGTGTGAAGTCTTTCGTGACTTTTTCGTGTGATTTATTCAATTTCAGTTTGGAATTTGGGAGTTGATCAGCCTTGATGTATTTAGCATGTTCATGGTGTGTCAACAACCCCGGTGGAGTCTGGGGCGATGCTTGGCCGCTTCGGTGACCACGATCGAGACGATAAAACGCGAACCTCAACGAGAGCCGACCGGAGCAATAGCCGCGCCCACGTCCACAGACCATAGCACATCGTACCCCGGCGGTGGCGCCTAGAAAAAACCATGGCGGCCGCAAGCCCAATTTTTCGGCCTGCTCGATCAGCCAACCATCACGAAAACCGAGCAAATGAGCAAAAAAAACGAGGATACGCTCGAGACCTCGACAGCTGCATCACCGTTGCTGTTCCGCACGTGGCGCTTGAGGGCTCCCTCCGCCCACCCAAGATACCCTGAGAGTGATAGCTTCCTATCCCGCGCCATCAAAAAGAAAAAGAGGCTGGCGGCGGCGCGCACGCGACAACGCAAACCTTCGCTCTCGTCTACGGTCGTCGCTGTTTGTCGGCTGGGCATTGTGTGACGCGGTTCGTTATTCCAGGTTATTCCGAATTCTTTTGTGTTCGACAATCAATGCGCCGTTTCCCGATAGGACACAAACGAAGTTTTATATTCGAAATCAAAATAAAATTCATTGAACTTAAAATAATTCCGAATAACGAAATTTAGCGCTCCCCGTTAAGATAGGCCCTAATCGTTCTGTGCACGAGCAAGGGGCGCCCCTGAAAAGTAAAATAAGGACAGGCCACACCTGCGAGGGTCAGAATGAAAATCCACCCGGAGAATCGTGATCACAGGACTGGTATACCGCCTGTACATGAGGCAATTTTTGTTGGGATCCGCAGAGCCCAAGCGATCAGTGGTCGAAGCGGGCTCCTCCATCGCGCTCACGGTCTCCTTCCTTCTTTCCCTCTATCGCTGTACTAAGTGCCCTCTATGCTCTTCCACCCTACGTTTCGATGGGTTTCCGCTACGTTATTAGGCGGTATCAGGTAAACAGTCAAAGTACTTGCAATGCTGGCACCTCCCTCAGCCAGTACAGTAATACTGCTGTACTGGCAGTACATACTGGACCGGGGCCCAGCCTTACAATTATGTGACATTTGAGTTGATGTTGCATGCGGCTTTCGTGGCTGACGAAATTTGGGGCAATATGCTTGAACCAGCTCTTGTCGAGTCATTTTTGATGCCAAGAGTTGACCCTGCACTGAAGTTAAGCAAATTACGAGGCAACGCTTTATCTTTTGCATTTTTACCGCGCAAAAGTCCAATGTGCGCGCCGTTTTTTGGAGATTAATCTTGATTGTTTGCTCGCGTGTTCTTTGAGCCACTGACGAGCCGTTATTGAACGATTTTTCTTCTTTTTGTTTTCGCCGGAATTTTTGGATATCCGAAAGAGACCCGAATACCCAAAAAAGAGTAGGTTTAGCAATCTGGGAGAAGGGATCTTTAGGGGTGTTTTTGACTTGAAAAATGCGTAGCGTGGTCTGCACTTCGGAATCGTCGTCCGCAACTGAGAAATTTCCTGGTTCGATGCAAACGCGGCGCAGCCGCGTTTATGGCGAGTTTTGGCCCGTTTTGGCTGCGGTTTGGGGTCAGGGTTAGGGTTAGGGTTAGAGTCAGGGGTTGGGTTGGGTCTTCGCCCGTACCTTGATCCCAACAGGAACCAAAACACCTGAACAGACTACCAACCTAAAGATCCCTTCTCCCAATTTGTTAAAGGTCCTCCCAAAAAATGCGAAACTACGAGAAAAAACCTGGCGGAACACACGAACACACCTTCGGTAGCGGGTTGGCAGGGGTTCATGCAAAGCGTGTGCCAATTTTCAGGGTATTTATCCTAAAAACGGCGTGGACATTGGATGCGGCGCAAGTTCAGGCCCCGACCGGGCTCCGTGACGCGTGCTGTGGGCGTCGATAGTCTCGCGAGCTGTTTTTTTTTTCAAGGGGTTGCGTACGCCAAGCCGCGCAGGAGCATGGAAATCCCGCAGTTATAGCCTTTTCACTCGGCTGCTGCTATCACTCTGTCCCTCCCGCTCTCGCGCTCTCTGCTTTTGTGGCAGCCACGGTACGAGAGCAGTCGCACTTCAAGCTCTTCCCTTTGTGGCGGCCGTGGACGGTGCGCATGTTTGCGTGTGTTGGCCGTGTTCCCTGTTGTCCTAGGAAATAGCATCGAATGCATGATGTCAAGAGCTAGCTGTTTAAGTGAATGTTTAACTGAGTGCGCAGCGTGGCAGGACTAGGGTTGGAAATAACAAAACTACGGACTTGGTTTGATGTTTGATTGTTTATTACTTTATTGCGGATAAGTCATTATTAATAGTTGATTACTTGGTAGCTCGTATGGCGTTTTTGTATAGTACTTTAATACCCAAATGCATTTTGTTCATGGTATTTTAGAACGGTTTACTGAATTGAAACCCATACAATATACCTGCACACTAAAATGCATACACTTTCAGTTTGTATAGGTTTTGTAACGGGCATTACAAAACACGTGCACGTTATTTGCATGTATACTCGTACCATGCTGAAATCCTACAGCTAAAACATTGAAAAAAAAACAAGGCCAGTTGATTTGATTTTTTATTTGGAAAATCACGATTAAACAGACGTCGTGATTTATGTTTATTTCTACCCTAGGCAGGACGATGTAAACCCTAGCTTTCTCGGATTTTCAAGGGCGACCGCGCGGGCATAGTTTACACTACAATAACAGCGGTACAGCAGCATCGCGCTTGAGGCTCCGATCTTTGTGAATGCGATGATAGCGATTTTGAAAAAAAAAACGTAAGTAAAAAATCGTGATCAGTCCATGTTTTTTGTGTGTTTGTATTCAACCCTAGGCAACACGAGATAAACCTACTGTACGCTCTCTCGTACTTTCGATCGCAGCCGCGCAGCCACGGTGTGTACACTACAACAGCAGCAACGGTACAACAGCATGAGGCTCCCGTCTTTGTGACAGCCACGGTGCTTGAGTGTTTGTGTGTGCAGATGATGACATGTTCACCTGCAATGTACTTGTCAACCACACACGCTTGAACCTTGTCCTGGCATGAGATACTTCCGAAGTACCTGGTATACTTGTATAACTAGGAACGCCTGATGATACTGATGATGCCTCCGCTTTTCAACTCGCGACACCCGCGGGATTTTGAGTCAACCACGCCCCAAAGGGAAGAAGACCTTGTATTTTTAACAAAAAAATGCCCAACGCTTGCGCGAGATGCTGGGTACAGCAGTATACGGCACCTGGTAAGGCCACTTCTTACGCCGTCGGATTTGCAGTCAGTTGGAAATGGTGCTATCGGCACGTTCACACGAGCTTTTGCCCCGAAAATGTGCGAAGTTGCTGTTTCTCGCCTCAGAATGACTTGGACTTTTCTCCAAGACCTATCTAGAGCTGTTTCTCGCTTCTCGAGGTGTCCAGTTGCACGAAATCACCTCCGGTACTCTTCCGATCCAACTGGGTCAAATACGATTAAAAACCCCGATTGGATCGGAAAAAACGTTTTTTCCGATCCGATCCCTGATCGTAATGGTATTTGACCCAGTTGGATCGGAAAAGTACCGAAGGTGGTTTTGTGCAACTGGGCACCTGGAGAAGCGGGAAACAGCTCTAGATAGGTCTTGGAGAATGGCCCAAGTCATTCTGAGGCGAGAAACAGCAGTTTCGCACATTTTCGGGGCAAAAGCTCGTGCGAACGTGCTGATAGCACCATTTCCAACTGACTGCAAATCCGACTGCATCAGAAGTGGCCCAAGGGAATGCCTTCTCCTGCTTGTGAAGACAGCCGTATAGCAGGTATTACTATTTACGGGGGACCTATGGTAAATAGGACCTACCGTACAAACAAAAACCTGTACGTTTACCTATTTTTACGAACAAAAAATTGGTCCTATTTACTATGGTCCCCTGTAATATTAATAGTACGCGACCGTAGATATCCCTCACCTTTTTTCTCCGGTTGACCCTGCAGTACCGTATGATACGTATTAGACGCAGAAACCAAGATAACACGCACCCTGGAACGAAATTCGAAGACGATTTTATCCGAAACGAGAAGGGCACACATGAACGAAAACGGAGGCTTATGAAAATATCTCGTCGAGATATTTCCATAGACGCATCGCTCCGCAGTTGTACTCTGCCCCTTGTGGAGAAAAATCAGCCCGGAACCTTGTCCCAGGGGGCTGGTGTCTTAAATTCCGTGTTTCACGGTACTCGTACATCCCAGGAAGAAGTTGATTTGGCTCGTGCGACGATATCCTGATGTCTGGTGGTGTGTTTGTTTTTCTGCCGGGAGGGGCTGAAAATTGAAGATTGAAACCTGAAAACTGAAACACAGTTTTGTTCATTAATACCAGCTGATGCAGGTACGTAGATGCGTCCTTTCCGTCGGTGACCGATATTAATTTTCTTCAAGAAGGTCGTATCATGAGCCACTGATTACTTGATTATTTCATATTTATTACGGGGACCCATAGTTAATAGGACCTACGGTACACTCAAAAACCCATGTGTTTACCTATGTTTACCGACAATATTTGGTCCTATTTACTGCAAGGTCCTCCGTTGATGTACTTCTGTCGGCTTATGCAATTGGCCGCCAACTATACAACAGGTTCGTACGTGCATGCATGTACATTCTGGTTGTTGTCGTTCTCCCATTAACTCTCAGATAAAAAAAAATGAAGGCACGTACCGTAGCGGGAAGGGGGGAGAAGAGCCTGCTATGTGACCCCGGATCTGAGTTACGAGTTGGAAGGAGAGAGAGAAGAAGATGTGCGAAGATAATGAATGGGATGAAAAAATATATATATATATATATATATATATATATATATCGAGGAGTCCGTGGTCACGTGGCTAGGTGCTGGAGCCCTACGAAGATCCGAAGAACCATGGAAAATCAAAATTCGGCTGGGAAGCACTACTCTTTCCGCCTAAAAATACACGAAACGAGGAAGGCGCACACTGACATGAAATCAATGTATAATTGGCGGGCGTGTGCACTCAACTACAGCCTAAGAGTTCCCCACGTTCCAACAGCTATCCAACTCGTGGCTGCTGACTACAGCGGTTGCTGTCTGGAGTACTGCCTGCACCGTACGGAAACGCACGGTAGTCGTGAACACAGACAAATATCAACGAGCGCCGCGTCTTCCCGGACTGTCTGACTACGTGCAGCAGAGCTATTATATATGATATCAGGCCATAATTACCGTAGGGGTCATTCTTAGCCTGCGTCCCCGGTGGCGTGGTAGGTGGTCCGTGTGCCTGCCTTGATCAATTTCGTGGGTTCAAGTCTCACCGAGTGCATACGCACGTATTCGCAAGGACTTTTTCCTTTGTCTGGCGTAAAAATTGATTTGCGGAAAGCGCGAGAGCGTGAGTTATTAATGTTAATAGCAACATTCGATGGAAATCGACGAGCAGTAGGAATACTGAACCCTTTGCGCGGTAAAAATCAAGGCACAAACCGGGGGGCAGAAGGGACGACACCTGTGATCACGAGTTGCCCAGAAGATCGCTGAAGGTAAAACCTCCTACGAGTTAGACCTATGCCCATGGAAACGCAAAGTTTCCGTTAAATGTTTGAATTCCAAAGATACCCTTCAGAATTTGTCAGGTACAGCTTGCTATGAACACGTTTCTTAAAACGGAACGAAAACCCCCGAAAAAAACATTTCTTGGGCCGATGTTGGGCCAAGATCCGCTTAAAAAAACTCGGGCGGATGTTTGGTTCGATGCGGCGACATTCCGAGTCCTCGACAGATATCGATCGGCAAAACCAACGACTGCGTCATGAATTCTGAACGGAGTGCGCTCGTTAGGGGCTCCGACCCACCCTATGTAGGGTCACCGTGTTCACACAGTGGCCGGTGAAATGTGGCGGGCGCCAGGAGTATTATAAAAAACAATTGGCCGCTGATGTGCACAAAGCAGATGACAAAAATTCTCGACCCGTCTCGAATGGCAAAAAATAGTTTTTATTTCAGGTTTGGGAGGATACCGTAGGACGCCGCCGGCAAGCTCTCGCCTCCTAGACCATGGATCCACCTGAAATCTTCGAGGCCGTCATCTATTCTCGTTGGTGGCCTTGCCCGTCACCAAGCGGGTTGGCCGTGGGCTGAGTCAATGTCGAAATCGAGCGTCTATCGTCGCACGATTTTATCAACTTTTGACAATTTGCAACAAGAAAAAACAAATTTGCGCCGCCTGCAGCCGTTAGAAAAAAAAGAAGAAAAACTGGAACATTTTGTCCTTTTTTTCCCACAGCGGCGGTACGAGGATATTTTGGGCTGTTCTTTGAAAGCAACATTTTTGAAAGAAAACTTTGTGACTTCGCGTTTCCATTGGCATAGGTCTTGAGCTGGGAAGTGAAAGTGACGATTGAAAACGTAACAAGAAAAAAAAATCCCCATGAAGGGTATACAACTCTACTACAAAGACGAGTGGCGTAAATAAAAGGTACTACTTGCGCTGCCTCGTAAGAAATTCCAGGAAAAAACCCGATGATTGCTGCTCTCGTGATGGTGTGCGCGCCGGTGCTCTCGGCGCCACTCCTTTCCAGTCGGTTTCCCCTTCTCCCCGTCCCAAAAACCAAAATGCTCCTCGCAACGTGCGGTTCTGGCTGTACGAGTGAAAAGGTTAAAAAAAAAGACACGTGCAGCAGTATAATACGCCAGCTGTGAGACATTCATACAGTTTCCTCGAAATTCCCATTTGCGAGCTGAGTGTGTTTACTATTTATACCAGATGTTGATATTTATTTTTCATACGTACTCTGCTGTAGTGCCGACCACAACCCACGATCGGCACTATGGGCTAGGCTAGCGCGTTTTCGTACGTGTACCTCAACCCTTTGAGAACTGCAGTCTCGTTTTGGGGACAAACCACTCAAATTTCCAAGTAGTATGTCCCCAATTGACCCCAAAACGGGACTGCGTTTCTAAAAGGGTTTTTAACCCTTTCGGGACGGCAGTCCCGTTTTGGGGGCAAACTGCTTAGAATTTGACTGGTGTGTCCGTAGAAAGGGTTCAAGTACTACAGACGCAGTGAGCTGCTGATTTTCGCGTGGTGAGTGACTGCTTCCGCAATTGGGCACAATCTACGTTATTATTACATCTACATCAGCATTTACCACGCACAATGGGCAGGTAATGATAACTTGGGACTTCGGAGGGAAGAAGGAAGACCTGACGATACACATTGACGATACATGAACGGTCACCGCGTGATGCGGAGATTGATGCAATCTATCTTGTTCCCGAGTCACAGGGCAAGTGATCCTATTATACTGCTGTAAGATACGGGCGCAATACCATGCTCTGACTGGGCGCTCACGCGGCTCGTAGACGATTGAAAAATAGTAACACCCTTGTAGGTATCATCATTTTGGTACCTGCCCCGAGGGCCCACCAGCTACTCCTGTAGTAACAGCAGCAGTGCCGTACGTCGTGTACCAGGTACTGGTATGTATTAATATTATATACCTGGTATATATTATTGTTACTATTATATCAATATTATGGATTTTTTGTTTTTATGATCACTCTTTTTGTAATTACTTGTTGTTGTTGTTGTTGTTGTTGTTGTTGTTGTTGTTGTTGTTGTTGTTGTTGTTGTTGTTGTTGTTGTTGTTGTTGTTGTTGTTGTTGTTGTTGTTGTTGTTGTTGTTGTTGTGTTGTTGTTGTTGTTGTTGTTGTTGTTGTGTTGTTGTTGTTTATATACAACTCTGAAAAGAAGCAAAAACTGGAGCGTTTTCTCGGTTTTCTGCTGTGCGGATCTGCTTACTGCTTACATCACCGCGCAATTTCCGACGCATGTTAATCGGTGCGGATAAGTTGACGTGAAGTTCCCGTGCATGTAAAAATACTTACCAGGTACGATACGATACCAGATACCTGGTACCACGAACCGGTATACACACATGACGTGGATGGCAAGCATAATAATGATACTGTAACAACAACGACGACGACAACAACAACAACAACAACACAGATATATACGAAAACTTCACAAACGTACGTTTACGCGCACCTCTTCTAGGATTGATGAATCGGCACGGACACTGGTTGTGCTGTATGTCGTCGGGTAGAAAGAACGGTTTGATGTGAAGAACACACACACATATGGCTCATCTACAGATTATTTTTTGAATGTTCAAATGTTCAAATACTCGTCAGTCAGCTGTCAGAGATTAAGTCTTCCCCTCGAAACTCATCTTTGCAGCTGCGTGCGAACTTTGATCCTACTTATATACGGTATGAGAGACAAGGAAAATCCTGCGTGGGCAGCATTCGAACTCACGACTTTGGCACGAGGTTTCACCACTAATATTAGACCATCCGAGGCGGGGCGCTTGTGTATACTGTTGTACCGTTATAGTTACATACGCGGTACAGCAGTAACGATCCCTCTACCCTCAACACATAGCGCCGGTACATACCGGCGCTAAATGTAGCGGCAACCGGCGCTACTGGGCGCAGAGCCGGTACAGGCACTATTGAGGCGTTCCCTCAATAACGCTGATGCCGGCATTATTATATGAAAATAATGATGCAAGGTTACGTTGCTGTACCTACGGGCTAACAGGCTACTCGGCCAAATGCTGAGTGATACGTCGAAAGGGGCAATGTAATGCAGTGCATGGCGGTTGGGAGGGACCTCGGAATTACATAGGGACCGAAACGTACGTGGACTCCGCCATGGAGGAGCAGTGGGGGTGCGCATGATGAGCGGTATATGCAGCATTGCAGCACAGTAGTGATTCCTTTGTAGCGGCGATATGTGCCAGCTGGGAATACGGTACTACACCGGCGCTATTAGGCGCAGAGAGTGCCGGCACAGGCATTATTGATGTTTTGGGATTCCCTCAACAGTGCCAATACCGGCACTATGGGAGGATAACTGAACCCTCCAGTGCTGCACTAACTAACGCCTCAAGACACTTGAACCGCTTGTTTGGGGCATGCTACCTCGAATTAGTGGGGGACACTTTATTTTCAGTTGTAGTGGTGACACTAGGCCAGCCGGAGTGATTCGTCGAAAGGGGGAATGCAATGCGTGACGGGCGGGGAGGGACCTCGTTGAGATATAGGGGCAGAAATGTGTGCTTCGCCATGGCCGGCCGCTCTTGTCCGTCTCTTCCTCGTGACGGGGCGTGAGGAGGATGTTCTCACATGAATTTATTTGCCTGATGAGAGCGCAGCGGGGGTGCGCGCACGATGAACGGCCCAGCAATGCAGCTGCTGTACGCGGACACTTAACAAACCGTCAGCGTTTGCTGCGCTGAAGGCGTGGGTGTAATGTGCTCGCGCAGCATTTCAAGTGTCTTGATGACTACAGTAGCCCTAATTTGGCTGATACGAGCATGCCAATACACTTGCACACCTCCACGCTTCTCCCGCTTGGCAGCCTGATGCCACCCCGACCTGGTCCCACCCGGACCTCAGCCCTTCAAACTGAGCACAATTATCGCCCGCAGGGCCGCCCACCTGGCACCCCGATACCACCCCCAACCCAATCCACCGATATCTAGGGCTTTGAGCGGGCTGGCTGTGAGTCGCCACGACCCATTGTTGGGCCGGTTATTACAGCCAGTCGCGTGCGGTAAAAACCTGCCGTAATTTGCGGAGCTCCGCGTCTTGTCTCTGTGTCCGACTGGCGTGTTTGTGGCTCGGATTGCGCTTTCTTGTCGTCGTATTGCGTACGAGGGAAAGACGAGAAAATGGAGTAATCTATTTGGCTCACTTCGCCACACCCAACTATCTAATTTTAACTAGCCGTGAAAGTGACGTGAAGCCCACGCGATGCACAGCCCTGTATACTCACCAATATCAGGTTTCCACCAAACGACAACAGCATGAGGAAAACACACACGAAAACCAGCGTACCATGGCGCTTTTATGCATCAACATGGAGATCCAACGGTCCTTACATTTCCGGCCAGAGTGGCATACTATGGGGTGTGCAAAGTTTAATTTGCACACCCGGTGTGCATTTGGGGTTCCCCCCCGCCTCGATCATTCTTACGTAGAGAGTTGCGAGGCGTGCTATCTCGTGCTTGAAAACGGTCATTTTTTCATACGGGCCGACTATCATGGGATCGGAAAACAGAAAACAAGAAAAGGTTTTCCCCTTCTTCGTGCAGAGGCCCGCGAGCGGTGCCGTCGGTAGTGATGGATCATTGCTGTAGGCTGCCCACGGAGGAAACAACACTTTTTTCGCACGCAGCACCAACCGCCGCCGCGGATGTTGACCGCACAGGACAGGGATCATGCTGAGACTTCCACGGTTATGCATGCTCTGCTCCTCGGAGAATCTTCGCTGCCAAGTTTGAGGACCGAACGTATGTGGCCTGTGTATGAAGATCTCGCTTGGGACGTGATAGCATGACCCATTTCTCTATGTATCAACTTTTTGTTTCTATTCGGGAGTGACCTCGTGTTCTACTCAGCAAAAAGATGAGACAGGATAAGGCTTCACGCGCCAAGCGAGACCTTCAGACACGGACCATCTACCGCCCTAAAACTTGCCACCGACGACTCTCTGCTCAGTGGGCCGTACACCCTCTTAGTGCTGCAGCGATCCGTGCTCTGTGATGCGAGCATTCGGTGGCGGCGTTTAGTGGTTTGTGTCTAGAAACACGTATGTTTTGCTGCCTTGGACAGGTTTTGGGTCAGAATAAAGAAGTCAAGAGCCCTTGTGTGAGTTTCACCACAAAGAAAAAACTGTTTTGGTTTCTGTTTTCCGGTCCCATATTATTACGGGGGACCATAGTTAATAGGGCCAAATATTGTTGGTAAAAATGTTCAAATATATAGGTTTTTATGTGTACCATAGGTCCTATTAACTATGGTCCCCCGTAATAGTCGACATTAGGAAAAAAAGTTCCCTCATTAAAAAAAAAAAGAAATCCCGTGTTGTACCAGTACGGTACAGAACAGCAGTAGCTGCAGTACAGCAGAAGCAGATGCGTAAAAATCCAAGGATGTGTCCTGTAGGGTTTGTGGATTCCGGGTAAGGGTATGGGAGTCTTCCAGGACTCACAGAATTTCCGGGGACGGGTATGGAAGTTTTTCAGAAATCACCAAAAGTTACGGGTAGGTACGTACACGAATGCATTACCCGGGTACCCGGACCCACAACCCGGGTATTCTCAAGATGGTACACCCGTATTATTCCTCAAGTATTGGCCCATGGGCGTATATAACTTACATATGTTTCCGGTACGAGTGTGAATGTCCGTACGGGTACGGGTAGTACCCGGGAAAATATCCCGGGTATGCTCCCTACAGAAAGGCAACCCCGCTCTTACAGAAGTTCCGCGTACGGGTATGGAAGTCTTTCAGAAGTCACGGAGGTTCCGGGTACGGTATGGAAGTCTTGGAGAACCCGCGGAAGTTCCGGGTAGGTTGCGCGAACGCTGTACCCGTTCCCTTGCCCGCACCCGATTTTTTTTCGAAGGACGCACCCGTACGCCGGGTATTGTGCCACGGGCGTACAGAAGTCACATAAGTTCCCGGTACGAGTATGAACGTCGCACGGGACTGTGCTTGACCA
The DNA here is from genome assembly GCA_031213475.1 of Nereocystis luetkeana. Classification (NCBI taxonomy): domain Eukaryota; class Phaeophyceae; order Laminariales; family Laminariaceae; genus Nereocystis; species Nereocystis luetkeana. The sequence continues at coordinate 5,388,563 of JARUPZ010000002.1, read as the reverse complement.
GGCGAGGAAGCGAAAATGAAGAAAGAAAAAAAAAACAGGATTTTTGACGCAAATCAGGGTATTTTTTTTGTATTTTTATTGATCACACGACCAATAGTGCTTGACTCATGATATTACGGCACCAGCACGCTTAGAAATGGTCTCGGTTGACATTCGATGTGGCTCATGAAGAATATTTGTTTTCAAGCGGCAAACTAGGTCTCTACGTTAGGCCTTTTCTCGGTCAATTTTGGGCCTTTTTTTAATGAATATGAAAATGGTCCTCTTCCTACAGTTTTTATTATTATTTTTTGACGCAATTTTTTTTTTTTGCGCTATGGTTTATGAGATTTTGGAAACAACGTTTGGAACTCTGTTCTTGATGGAATATTAAATGTGTGTGGGCTGTCCTTTTTGGCTTTCCATGTTGCCATGAAGACCCGACCATGCCAATTTTTGTTGCCCTACTCTAAAAACCCTTGGCACAGAAGTCGTGAATAGTGTTGGTAAACAACTCAGTAACCATGCGTACTGCAGCTTAGACCTACCAGGTATGCCAATGGAAACGCGAAGTCCAAAAGTTTCTGCTTTCATAGAACAGCCGAAAATTTCCTCGTACCGCCGCTGTGGGAAAAAAGAGAAAACATGTTTGTTGTTTTTTTTCCCCCCCCAACGGCTGCAGGCGGCGCAATTTGTTTTTCTTGGTTGCAAATTGTCAACACGCTGATAGAAACCAGCTCGTGCGATGATCAACGCTCGATCCCGACATAGACTCAGCCCACGGCCATCCCGCTCGGTGTCCGGCAAGGCCAACGAATACAGATGACGGCCTCGAAGATATCAGGTGGATCCATGGTCTAGGGGGCGAGAGCTTGTCGGCGGCGTTCTACGGTATCCTCCCAAACCTGAAAAAAGGCCTATTTTTTTGCCATTCAAGACGGATGGAGAAGTTTTGTCTTCTGTTTTGTGCACACCAGCGGCCAATTTGTTTTTTTTTATCATACGCTTGGTCAGCTCCCGCCACATGACACCGGCCATGGTGTGGAGACGGTGACCCTACTGTGGGTCGGAGCCCCTAACGAGCGCACTCTGTTCAGAATTCATGACGCAGTCGTTGGTTTGTCGATCGATGTCTGTCAAGGACTCGGAATTTCGCCCCTTCGAACCAAAGATCGGCGTTAGTTTTTCTCAAGCCGAAGTTGGCCAGATTTGCTTTTTTCGGCCTTTTCCAAAAGTTTGCAACTTTTTTTTCCATAAACGTGCCGATAGGAAGCGTGTTGTATTTCTTTTTTGAGGGTATCTTTGAAATTCAAACCTTTTGTTATCACTTAACTTTCCCATTGGCTTCAAGCGTCTTTTTTTTTCATAAGCATCATCAATCCAACAAGGCCGCGCTTACTTCCTTTTTTCATAATAAGCATGCGTAACACCCAAGTTTGTTGATTATTTCGTGCTTCTTTGCTTTTTGTGTACTATTTTTTTTGGCACTTTAGCGCCTCGGCCCGCGGCACTGCTGTATACCCCCGTTATCATGATAGGAACAGCGGAAGCCGCGAGGCCTCGCTGCTCGTCGTCGTCAATAGTATGGATGGGGAGAGGTGGTGCACACGGACGAAGCAGTTCCAGGGAACGCCCTTGTAAGTCTGTGTGACTCTGTGCGAAGGTTACCTCGGGCATTTTTTTTCGTGTTGGACAACACCCCCCCCCCTACTGCCGATGGTGGTTGCTAGCGAAGCACCACCCACCGTCAGTAACGTGTTGGCTCATGGAACGTGCGTGCCACACACGGACCCAAGTGCTGAGCGTCAAGTGGGGATTTGCTGCAAGCCGCTGCACTATGCCACCCCCGGTGCCATTCATGACGAAGAAACCCGAATGCCGAAGCCACCGTACTGCGTGCGTGGTCCAGCTGCTATGGTCTGTGCTGTGTGCTGCGTGGTTTGGCTACTGCGTGGCAATATGTCACGAGACTATTAATAGTCAAGCTGTCTGTCTTGCCTGTCTAGGCTGCCTGTCTCGGCATATCCATCTGTCTAGATATGCATATGCCCCCCAGCCCCCTGGTATAGAACGCCTGATAATATGTGCGGACACCCTTACAGTTTTTTCTTGTGCTGCGGCAGCTGTACGTAGCTTACTGAGGCCGACTACTAGGGAGACGAAACCAGCACGGGATGGTTCAACACATTTGCAGGTTTTTCTCTCGGGGATGCTCAAGAATGTCTCCTGATATCTGAACGAGATATTGATTATTTTTCGAAAGGATTCTATAGTGATACTGGCCGATTTTGCAGGCTCGAAATGCCATCGGATGGCCAACTCAGGCCAACTGGTCCAGTTTCGTTTTTTTTTATAGAGATGGGATGGACAATAGGAAACAGGTGGCCACTTTCGTTTTTTTTTTTGAAACCGGGTGAAAAATCGAAACTGGGCCAGTTGACCATCCGGTCCGTATATGAGGAAGACGAAATCTGACGCTGCAGAATTCCTGGAGTGTGTGTCTATACTTGTAGCGGGCAACCGGCACTGTAAGAGGGGCCACTATTGATACGTCATGTACTGCTGTAGTGGGTACTATATACCAGGTACCTGGTGCTGGTATACCTGGTATAACATACGTGGTGTATATTATGCGCACGTATCATATGTAAAAAAATGTCCACTTTTTCATGCACAGGAACTTATGTCAAATTACCCCCAGTGATCATATGTCGGAAATTTCGCGGTGATGTAAGCAGTCAGCAGACCTACAGCCAGTGCAGAATACCGAGAAAACGCCCTTCAGTTTTTCGTTTTTTCGCATGTTTAGTCGACACTGCTTACCAACATATGATATACACCTGCCGGCTGGAAGTATCATGTGCACCGTATCTGGTATACAGACTTCGTAGATGCCGTAATTTGGGTCGGTGGCGGATGTTGTCGTTTTTGTTCAGGTATGAATATAATGAAACACCCGATTTGAACAGTTTTCGACGCACTTCATAACGTATACCCTTGGTATACCTGGTATAAATCGTACATACAGTACATATTTTTGTCGGCTTCTGCAATTGGCCGCCATCTCCCAGGGTATTCCTTTTTTCGCCCCCTACGAACGAATCCCATGTTCGATGCGAGTCGACGAGGGAAGAAAAGGCTGAAATCTTCTCGCGATAAAAATGAAGGCACGTACCGTAGCGGGAAGGGGAGAGAAGAGCCTGCCATGTGACCCCGGATCTGAGTTACGAGTTGGAAGGAGAGAGATAAGAAGATGTGCGAAGATAATGAATGGGATGAGAAAAAAAAAAAAAAAAAAAATGTACTTGTCTTCGTCGGCATTTTCTCTCTCCATCTTACTCCTGTTGTAGTACATCGTAACCCAAATCCGAGGTCACCTATTACGGGGAACCATAGTTAATAGGGCCTATGGTATAGATAAAAACCTATATATTTGACCATTTTTACTAACAATATTTGGTCCTATTAACTATGGCCCCCCGTAATAGCAGGCTCTTATCCCCCCTCCCCATTACGTACGGTTCGCGCCCTGCATTTTTATCGCGAAAAAGACTACAGCCCTTTCTTCCCTTGTTGACTCGCGTCGAATTGCGCCGATGATACCCACGCTTCGAAGGCGCTGTCAATCGGTTCATTTTCATTTACGCAAATGGGACCACGGTGGGATCCGAACTCTGGTACCAATCCTATTGCGATTACCGGCGACCATAGTAAATAGGACCAAATATTGTTATTAATAGTATAAGTAGGTAAATACCAGGTATATAGGTTTTCGTGTGTACCTTGGGCCCTATTTAATGCCGGTCGCCCCGGCAGTTCAAGTGGTTAACCTCGAATTCCACTTGTGTTTGAGTCCTGGGTTCGAGCCCCAGGTGGGTCGGACATTTGACTTTATTTGCAAAAATCAAAATCCAAAGGATTCAATTGTTGAGAGCGCCTTGCAGCGGCGTGGGTAGGCACAATTCGATGCGAGTCGACGAGGGAAGAAAAGGCTGAAATCTTCTCGCAATAAAAATGAAGGCACGTACCGTAGCGGGAAGGGGGTAGAAAAGCCTGCTATGTGACCCCTGATCTGAGGTACGAGTTGGAAGGAGAGAGAGAAGAAGATGTGCGAAGATACTAAATGGGATGAGCAAAAAAAAAAACTGGTATTAATAGAAAGAATGGTTAAATGTGAAGAACACACACACTATGGTCCTCCGTAATACTAATAGCAGCATTCGAGGGTAACCACTACTGTAGACCACAGAGGCGACCGGTTGTGCATATTAATGTAATTATGTAATTATGTACTATTAATAGCGTACTGCTGTATAATGCCACCCACAACGGACAGGTACCCCCGCCTACCGTTCTTATGATATTAACACCAGCGGAAGTATTAATAGTGTATTCCTCGCGTACAGCAGTAGTACCGTCGGGTATAAAGGTATAAATGTGGTTTCTGGTACATGACATATGCGTAGAACATTACCTGTCGTATGTCGTATGCTATCATACGTCTATGATATACCTGGTACGTACGTACTTTGTATAGATGGAATAATAAGTACTTTTACATACCTGGTACAACCTAACGGCCGGCGTCCCCGGTGGCTTGGTGGGTGGTCCGCGTGCCTATCAAGATCAATTTCGTGGGTTCAAGTCTCGCCGAGTGCATGCTCGTAGGGACTTTTTCTTGCATGAAGAAATTGATTCGCGGAAAGCGCGAGAGTGTGTGAGGTATAGCTACATTCGATGAAAATCGACGAGCAGTGAGAATGCTGAACCCTATGCGCGACAAAAGATAAATGCACGTACCGGGGGGGAAAAGAGACGACACCTGTGACCACGGCTTGTCCAGAAGAAGGCCGCTGAGGGTGAAACCTCCCACAAGTTAGGCTGGAAAGTAAAAAGTGATGTAACTTGGTTGCCGTGTTCCAAATTACCCCCACTAATCAGCATGAGTCGGACGTTACGCGCTTATGTAAGCAGTCAACAGACCCACAGAGCAGGAAGCCGAGCTTTTTGTGGGTTCATATTTTAGAGTTCACACCAAGACCAAGCTACGTAGGGACTTTCCGTCGGTAACCGGTGTTGTTGTGATTATTCTTCAAGAGTATACCATGAGTACCTATCACACTTGTACTTGTAGTAACTCATGATACGACTTACCATCTTCCCATGGTATCAGGTACCAGGTACGTAGGTACCAGGTACCTGGTATATATTTCGGATGCACTATTATTAATAATAACTTAGTTGATACGATGAGATACCTGGTACGAATTACATACCTGGTACTAATACTACAACATGTGATGCGTACATACACAAGAGTCGTTGTTTTCATACTAACCTGCAGGTGTCGGCTTATGCAATTGGCCGCCATCTTTGTTTCTTAGTACTCTATGTACAATACGATACTTTTGACATCCACAGCAGCAGTATACCAGCACATACCAGCGTATCACCCACAACCCCCTATTAATATTAATAATGGCGCTATGCGTGACGATTACTATTACGGGGGACCATAGTTAATAGGACCAAATGTTGTTAGTGAAATGGTTAAATATATAGTTTTTAATGTGTACCATAGGTCCTATTAACTATGGTCCCCCGTAATATATACGACGGTGAAAAACAGAATGTACCATACGACGCTTGCAGCTGTCTGCTTCTGCAGTTGACACCATGTACAGCAGTACTACATTTACCAGGCACAACAGCAGTAGATGTCGTAGAGGTACTTTTACACGCAGAGGGCACCTACCTGCTGCCGTAGAATAGTCAAACCGCCTTCACCGGTCAACATGCGTCGGAACTGTCGCGGTGATGTATGCAGTCGGCAGTGAGCCAAAGCTACACCCGCAGCAGCAGCAGCAGCAGCAGGGTTTGTACACGTTTGTACTGATACGTCCGGTACGCAGGTTGTGTTTTGTGCATCGTCCATCTTGCTGCTGTTGATACATACGCGTACTGCTCTAAGGTACATATGCTATCGCTTCGTCTGAAAGTACGCGTGTTGACGTTAGCTGAGACCCTGCTGTACGAATGTGTACACTTAGACTCTCGGTGGGCAGCACTTCGCCAGGCTCCGGTCGCTGCACTAAGTCCTTCTGCGGGTCACCAGCGCCGACGACGTGCCGACTACACGACCCTCTCCTACGTGAAAGCCCCAAGAAGACATGATGCGAGAGCACTGAAACGACCATCCGTAAACGACGGCTCTTCTTCGCGGGGGCCTGGGCGCGACAAAGCCACGTGTAATTATCACCCGGTGGGGTGATGTTCGCGGCGATGACCGGTGGGGACGGTCGGAAACGGGGCTGACAGACAAAGACTCGGCATAGATGCCTCCCAAGTATTTGAAAACCTCAAGGTGTTTCGAGCCACCGAGGGAGTCACGGAACACTCCCCGTTAGTGTGTGGGGTTGAGACCGCGGTGTGGACCGTGTTGCAGCAAAGAAGGCGGGCAAGTGGTACGGGAGGGTCCTCGAAGCGGCGGAACGGTTCATGGTTAAGTGGCACAAGGATGAGGCGGATCTGAGTAGACAGCGCCAAGCATCCGTTGTGGTTGGGGCCCAAGGGAATGGTAGGGAGGGGGGGCGACAACTCTCGTATGGAAACCGCGGTTGATGATGGCAGGAAAGAGGCAGCCGACAAGGTAGCAAGGTACCAGGTCGACTATTAAACAGTACGTTGAACCTGTCGTGGCCACTCTTCCCACGAGCCTCTGCGGCTGCTTCGAATGTGACGCTGTAGTGTTCTGGGTTTTCCCTTCCCTTTTCTTTTTCCCTTTCGATCTTATCCTTACGCTAGGAGAGAGAGTCCTGCCGGGCTTGATGGGTGGCGAGCCTGTTTTCTCGGTGTTTATCTTGGTAGCTGTTTCTGTTTTAGTGTAGTTCGGTTCCCTTTGCTGTCGTCGCGGCTTCCTCCTGGGAGACACGACAGCGATACTACTGTACATACAGCCGCTCGTATTGATTTGTTTTGTCGTTGTGGTCGCTTCTTGCCTTGCTTCCTGTCTTTCCGTATATTCTTGAGTTTTCTTTGTTTGGTTTTAGTTACGTGCTTGTAGCTTTAAGTCACGTACTGGTTGGTACCTCTTGTTTTCGTTTATTTCGGAATTGTTTCTTTTCTTTCCGTGTGTCGTTCGTCTTTGGCACGTGAAGGAGGCGAAGCTGAGTAGGGGGCGACACATCCGATATATCGGTGGCGTTCAAGGGGATGGGGAGGTAGGTAGGGGGCAACTATCTTAGGGAAACTGCGGTTGACGAAAGCAGGAAGGAGACGGCAGACGGGGTAACAAGGTACCAGACCGGCTGCAGTACGGTGGTAGGTATAACCTCTCTATATGCTATCGTACCATACACTGCTGCGGCTGCCTGGAGGGCGCTTCGGTTTGCCTGTCTTTTCCTCTCTTTTTTTTAGCACCGCAGTCCCGTTTGGGGGACAAACTACTTGAAATTTGACTGGTTTGTCCCCAAAACGGGACTGCGGTTCTAAAAGGGTTAAGTCTTCTATATGATACGGTCTTGTTTCTTTTGTTGGTTTTGGGTTGTGTCTGCCACATCTCCTTCGGGGGGCACGACGCTTTTTTTCTACTTTTCCTCTCTACCTGGCTACTACCTGGTATTCGATTTGTCGCCCTTTGTTTCTTTCGATGATTCTCTCCTTCAATGAATGCTAAAACGCGTATGTCGTGCCTGTCGTATCCAATAAGATGACTATGGCATTGCAGTGTCTACTCTGTTTGCTGCATACCAGGTACCTGGTACCTGGTATCACCGTCGAGGATTGAACTCAGCACGAACACTGGGTGTGTGTTCTTCACATGAAACCGTTCTTTCTACCCGCCGACATCCAGCACAACCAGTGTCCGTGCCGATTCTTCTATCCTATTAATAGAAGAGATACAAGTTATGTGGTCACAAAGCTACGCCACAGAGATACTACGTTGTCACGTACCTGGTATGCAGTAAGCACAGCGGTGGGCAATGAAATGTCATGTCATCATGCTAGATACGACAGGCACGACATACACATTCCATGAAATGGAGAAACGGAAGGAAACAATCAAAGAGAAAACAAAAACAAAGAAGAAGAATCAAAAGAGAAAAACAAAAAAATGAAAGAAAAAAGAAAAAAGAAAACTAGAAGAAACAAACTGTCGTACCCCCCCGCTGGATGTTGACGGGTAGAAATAACTGTAGCGTAGTTTGTGACCACGGTGCTTGTACCTCTCCCGGATTGAAGAATCGGCACAGCCACTGGTTTTGCTGGATATCGACGGGTAGAAAAAATGAAGAACACACACCATACCAAGTACAACAATCACACCGCTATGAATACCGCAGCAAAGGACACAACAGCAGACAACAGGCTATCTGGATCGCGTCCCTGTCGTATCCAGTGTGTGTGTTCTTCACAGTAAACCACTATTTCTACCCGTCGACATCCAGCACAACCAGTGTCCGTGCCGATTCTTCAATGCTTTGTAGAGAGATACAAGCTCTGTCGTCAATAAAGTACGACACAGACTACTTTGTTATGCAGTAAGCAGAGTAAACAATGCAATATCATGCCATCGTACTGAATACGACAGGCACGACATCCACATTATATCAAAGAGATGAAATAAAAGTCAGGGCCCATCTTAACGAGAAACTTTTTTTAGGTTACTCTCCAAAAAAAAAAAAATCATCTGATTGGTGAAAAAGTGAATCACCAAGCAGACTTTTTGACACTTGAATCGAAAAAAACGAAAAAAGACGAATTCAGCAAGAAGTCTTTTGGGGCTTCTTTTGCTCTTCGTGCTATTAATATTCGATTTGGGGAGTTTGTCGAACTCGACGTGGCATATTCCTAAAACCGGAGCAATCCGCGCAAACTTGAGCCGTGTTGTCGGCTGCTTCACAGGTGAGATCCGCCATTCTCGAGAGACAGGGCCACGGGAGTAGTCGCAGCGCGAGGTCCGACGGCCCCTATTAATAGCACAGAGTAGACCATCCGCGGCGCCTCAGAAATTTACAAGGCCGTCGCAAACCAGTTTTTCATCCCTCTTTGGCTCGCAAACCACACGAGCACCGACCAGGTCACGACTTCGCTCAGAAGTTCGATCGCTGTATCCCCGTCGCTGCTGCCTGCGTGGGACTTCGGGGCTGCGCCAGCCACCCAAGATGTGCCAAGGGCGATAGCCTTTTCGGCGGTGCCGGCAGAAACAATCGGCCGCTGACCGCGGCGCCCTGGGGAGGACGCGGGCCGTCGCTCGCCTCGTCGGTTGCCCTCTGGTGTTCGTTGACCCTTGTGTGTTTTTCGATTTTTTTAAAAAATACGCTATTCCTCGATAGGACCCAAAGGCACATTTTTTTACGAAATTATATTCAAACCAAATCAAATTATTTTTTTCCTATTCGATTATCATGAAAAAATGTTTCTCGTAAAGACGGGCTCTCACCCAATAACAAATCGAAATGAAGTAAGAAGAAGAGAAAACGAACAGGTAGTAAGACCACCACTCCATGTTAGGGTTGTAAGACTATTGTATGAACGAAAGGGAATATCGTACTCGTAGCAGGCAAACCGAAGGACATCCAGTAAGTAAGATGGCATGGCATCGCGCCAAGTTGTCTACTCTGCTCACTGCATTACAACCTACAGCAGTAGGAACTCTGTCATGGTTTTGTGACCACAGAGCGTGTACAAGTATCTCTCTATTAATAGGATCGAGGATCGGCACGGACACTGGTTGTGCTGGATGCCGACGGGTGTAAAGAACGGTGAAGGGTAAATAACACACTTTGCCGAGAGAACATACTTCAGGTACCTCGTGTACACGCTGTATTTTGGCTTTTTACTGCGGGACGCTGCGAGTACTCGCCAGATTTTCGACATTATGTACTGCGGGTACTGCCATACTCGCAGTATACCGGGCTTAAAAAATACTGTGGAACAGCAAGGCACTTCAAGTGTTTCAGGGCTATTTACTGGGATGCTGCCAAGTACTGGCAGAACTTCGTCCATTGGTAGTGCGAGTACTCGCAGTACCAAAATACTCAGCGTTTGATATGTATACTCGGAGTATGATACGAAGTACGAGTATGCCGGGACCATCTGTGCAACGTCGCGTATCATGGTTCTGTATTCTGATGCGCGTGCTTTGCTTGCTCCACGTGCGAAGCCTTTCTTTTATCGTGATCCATTTTGTTTTTCCCTTGTTCTTTTTTGTTTTTTTTTCTTTCTGCATATATATATATATATATATATATATATATATATTCCGTTGTCCTCTTCGTTATCCGGTTAGAGCACTATGCACCTCTGTACGTCCTGATGTTTCGCTTGTGTGCGAACATATCACGCCTGACTCGACATAAAGTAGTTTGGAATGCGTTTGGGTGTCTCTGTGCCATGCTCGTAGTATGTGACCACAGAGCCTCATAGTGTGTTGTTTGTTGTTGTTCTCACATTAACTCTCTGACGAAGGAGTCCGTGGTCACACAAAGGTGCTGGAGCCCTAGGAAGATCCGAAAAACAAAAAAAAACGAAAATTCGGCTGCCTCAAAATACACGAGACGGAAAAAGCGCACACAAGATAAAACCAATGTGCAAAACTGAACTAACATGGCCGCGGGTATATCCTCTCAACTATAACATAGATAGAAGAGTACCCCCGTTCCCACCACTAACCAACTCGTGGCTGCTGACTACAGCGGATGCTGTCTGAAGTGCTGCCTGCACCGTACGAAACGCACGGTAGTCGTGAAAACGAAAGAGGAACACACCTGCCTGCTATCTGGAGTGCTGTCAGAGTGAAGTACCAGGTACCAGGTATGTAACTGGTACACACCTGTTGCTACAAACATAGTGCCCAGTGTGTCAGTGTGCTGAGTAGTGCCGGTATTAGTTGGCTTGGACCACTATTTTGTACCAGGTACCTTGTATGCACGTACCACAGGTATATAATAATCTGTAGCACACTGCTCAAAGTAGTTGTGCAAAGCGATTTCAGAGGCACTATACGAAAGGGACCACTACTGCTCTGTACCGATACCAGGTAACTCTTGGGGTAAAAATAAATAGAAAATGATTGTCCACCGCTGATGCTATGTTTTTTCCGCAAGCTTTTCAGTGGTTTTGTACGTGTTCGAAGGTAACATACCTCGTATTTTTTTTGTTGGACTTTGTATCAGGGCAGTCTGCATACCGGCGTATATTATGCAGCAGCATATTGCCCGGTATGTAGTCTGTAAGTAGACTGACTTGTACTTCCTGCTGCTGATGTATATATACCAATATATACCAGCGTACCAGGCAGAGTATGAAGAGGAACTGTCTAACACGAATGGTTGATTGCACCTCGCAAGGCGGTCTTATTGTCCACATGCTGCTGCAGCTGCTGCTGCTGCTGCTGCTGTTGCCGCCTTGATTGATCACCTACCAGGTATGATGTTTGACGACCCCTACTATTTTTGTGATATACCCGTCCATGTGTATGTACCAGGTATATGTTCATGTGCCAAGTACTGGTACCAGTATGTGACAAGAGGTACTCGTGTATATAAAGATAAACTGCGTAGCATGATTCCTGCCGCGCTTTGACCCAGGCTGTAGCTCTGTGTGCAGCGGCGAAACCTCTGATTTCGACAAGCTTGGTTTATGCGTGAGATGATAACGTTTCGTTTTGCTTTTTACCGTTCGAGTATATATTGTACAGTATCCCACGCAGAGCTTAGGCAAATGTGAGATAAGTTTCGACAAATTCCTCGGTCTCACAGCTGTCGGTTTTTTTAAAATTGTATATACCGCAGTATTGTCGCATGTATGTACGTACATACCAGGTTATTGTAGCTAAAACTATCATCTAAAATACTACACGACATAATGTATGTTTTTACGAGTGAACTTATACCGACGTACACACCGACGGATATCAGAGATTAATGGGGCGCAGGAGGCGGGATACGGGGGTAATCGCGGTATCCGGACGAACCGCCCGATTTTGCCGTACGTCCCAGAAGAAATTTCCGACAAGCGACGTTTGGTCGTGATTGATTTTTCAAAGAAGACTTGGGTGGGATCCTCACGTTTCACTTCCGATTTTACCTGGAGAGGCCACTGCCAACCACCGTAGAAGAAACCTCCCAGGAAAGATACGTACTTCGTCTCCTCCCGAGCTACAAATGAAAGATAGCTCTCTGACCGTTACTTGGTTGGCGTGCCCCCCCCTCAATCCACTAGCATTATCACCTCTTTCTCACAACAGCTGGACGCCAACGACCCGCGGTTGATCTGAATTAGAGCAGTACTCGTGGTTGAGCGAGCCTCGGTGTAGCTTCGGTCTTCAGTCTTCAGTCTTCCTCCGGGCACCATCAACCACAGTCGAACGCTATCACCACCTTCCCCCATTTATCTGCTGCAACGACAGCACTACTGCAGTACTACAGTACCAGGTACGTATTACTATAATACGAGTGCTACTAATAGTACACTACTATTTGTACTACCTCTACTACTGCCAGTGTGGTCATACAATACGTGAGTGAGGTGGGGTACGTGAAGTGTGCGACTGCCACCTGGTACGACAATACCGCAGGAGCAGCAGCAGCAGCAGTAGACTTACTGTCTGCAGTTTCGCAACCCTCTTCTGTGGCAGCGGAACCTGATACGACAAGCGAGCGACGGAGGCGGGCGGCAGAGGTCACCCTTTCGAGGCCCACCTGACTCAAGAACCTCACGCTACACGAGTGCCCAGCGTGCCCTTCGCTGCGTTCACCCAGCGCATCTCGCCACAGCAGCACAGCACAACAGGTTGTCGATCTGCCTTCCTGCCTTTCGTCGTTCTCCGGTCGTCTCTATAACCTACGAGCTGCGTTGAAGGTCGCACAGAACCTGGTGCAACCGACGGTCGACGACAACAAGAATTTCAAAGAGCTCGTACGCAGAGACAAAAAATATATACACCTCTTGGGTGGCATCTGCTGTTTCCTTTTTTTTTTCGTCTCGGGGTGGTTTTTGAGGCCACTGCTGTTCAGGCGCTGAAGAAAAAGGGCAAGCAAGCACAAGCCGAGTGGAAGAAAGTCGAAGACTACTCGAGCAAAGCGAAGCGAAGCAAGTAAACAGACCCAACAACGCCAAGAAGAGCGAAACGCAGCGGCAAGCAGTAAATACAACGGACGCGCTCTCGTTTCTATTTCGTTCCAGCGGCTGAAAACATGTTCCACGACAACATGTCTCTCGCGGAGCTTACCGAGGTGGCCCCCCTCGCCCGGGGAGGTTTCTGCGTAATCTGCTCTTGCCTATACCGCGGGCGGCGAGCGGTGTTGAAGTGCACCGGGCCGGGTGGCTCGGATGAGGCTATCGAGGACCTGATGATGGAGATCTCTATCTACAAGAAGATAGCCGAACGAGGAGGGCACCCCAACATGGCCCTCGCTTACGGCTGCGGCTTCCAGACACAGGGAGGGAAGCGGACGCCATTCCTCGTGCTGGAGCGACTCGACGGTGGTACTTTGGAGAAGGCGTTCCAGCAGAGCATGCCGCTCAGCGACGCATGGAGTGACCCGGTGGGCCGGCTTCCCGTGGCGATCGAGCTGGCGGATGCCATCGCCTTTCTTCACCACCAAGCCATCCCTGGCCGAGTTATCTTGCACCGGTGAGACTTGTTTGTTTTATCTGTGCTTGGGCGTAGGTAGCGTGGTTTTCGGTTGTTTGCTTGCTCGCTGGCTACGTAGCTACGTATACTATTTCGGGAGGCCATAGTTAATAGGACCTATGGTGTACATAAAAACCTGTATATTTGACCATTTTTACTATTAATACCGGTAACAATATTTGGTCCTATTAACTATGGTCCCCCGTAATATCAATACTTTGTATTACTATTAGTTTAAGTTCGTTGGTTCAGGTTGAGTTTGGTGGTTCGTTCGTTCGTTCGTGTTTTTTTTTTAATTCTTCCCTTCCTTTACCCTTATTACACCACTATTAATCAAAACAATATATCGTGCACTTATCCCAAGTATAGTATGTGCCCCCCCCCCAAAACAAATACCAGGTAGTTATCAATAGCAGTTTATAAGAGGGTTATAATGTAGGACGTCACGTTGGTTGATGCACCGCGTATACAAGGGAACTTCCGTACGAAGTGTGGTTGTTGGAGCTTCATTTCATACGTTCATTTCGTGGCGAGAGAGTGAATACGTACCAGGTACCATGTTTTTCATGATGCGAGTTGCGCGCTCCGAGCTGGAAGCCCTTCCTTGGGTCACACGTGCCTGCTTCTTTTCCATTTGTCCGTGCTCGTTGGCACAGCAGCAGCATCATTGATTATTAAATATATTTCACAGAAGTTGCGGTTAGCGGATATAGCGTTGGTGCCCAGGTCGACCACACGCGCTCACGGCAGACCTGCTTTAGGTACGTCGTATTGTTGTACCCTGCTGCCAATGCCCAGCCGTTTTTTTCGAACGGGCTATATTCACTGGGTGATTTGCTTGTATAAACTAATACTCGCACAGGCCCCGTTGGCACGAGGTTTTGTATGTTAACCCTTTTAGAACCGCAGTCCCGTTTTGGGGAAAAACCATCCTAATTTCGAGTAGTTTGTACCCAAAACGGGACTGCGGTTCTAAACGGGTTAACGGTCGTTGACGAACACTTGCCAAGGAAAAGTTATGCCGTGCAAAAACCCTTGTTGTTGATAGGGTATTTGTTGTGCCCGCCTCTTGGGGCAAACTTGTGGTCCTTCTAAGACATACGTAGCGCCCACTGCTGTTGGGTAAATACTTCGAGTAAATATTTCTGGCTTTTTTTTTTCTGGTTTACGCCATGCCGATGTGCGTCTGCCACGTATGATATGGATATATGGATATGCCCAGCGCTGTTTCTTTCTTGCGTCGCGGCGCTCCTCATGTTTTCGCTGGACCAGCGCTTGATACGCGAAAGCTCGACGATTAAGATTCTGCTGCTGCTGCTGCTGCTGCTGCTGCTTATCTCCAAAGAACTTCGTTAACTCAGCAGTTCCGTACGCCGTCGGTCTGCGCCCCTTGTTTCTTTTTCGTCCCTCAGCGACCTGAAACCGTCGAACATTGGTCTCTGCGGGCAGGGTCACGTGAAGGTGTTCGATCTGGGGCTGTCTGTGGTCAAGGATGCCGTCGAATCAAGCACAGAGGCTTACGAGGTGATTATTTCCTAGAAAATTATGCAATATTGTATACCTGGTACCTGGTATCTACTAATATCTCGGTTATGCAGGCCCCGACTGATGACAGCGGAGGGAGGTGTCGGAGCCAGATAATGGAGCGATATATTCCGCTGATAAAGACACATATTGAAATATGGCGGAGCGAGATGGCAAGAGCAAAACGATTGTTGTGCGGCCCGAGTGTAGAAATGTAGTCTCTACTGGCATGCAGCTTGTGGCGGCTCCGCCCGGGACGTCTTTGCCCATGCGCGGGAGTGGTACCTACGCTTGCTGGGGAATAATAGGGGCCATCGATTTGACTCGTCGGGACTTTGTTCCATCGAACGGGAAAACGTTTTTCCGTCCGCCCTCGGCTATTAGCATTCGATGCACCCACATATTGTACCAGGTACCAGGTATATATTAACATGCAATTGGCCCTTAGGTCTCAGATATGGTGGCACAAAATGGCGGCCTTAATGGACCAGTTCAAGCAGTACGTAACAAAGAGCGTCGCAAGTCGGGTGCGAGTGGTTCCGGACAACCGACACCGCTGCGAGCGAGCGCCCGTAGCGGTGGCGTTGGCTGTTCGTCGTACCGTGGGCGCGGTGGCGTTGGCTGTTCGTCGTACCGTGGTTCCCCCTTTGCCTTTCGCTCGAGCGACGCCAGCACCGCCAGGCCCGACGTCCTTGGCGACCTACACTCTTTCTCTGGTCTATTCCGGTCGACTCTCTAGTCCTCTCGGCGATGCGCACGGAGTGAAGGGGTCGGAGTGTATCTACGTACAGCAGTATGTTTTTTTGTGCTATTCTCACAGCTATCTATTTACGAACGGTATAGGCTCTACCTCGCAGCTGAGTTTTTTATGCTGATTACACGTGTACATTATTAATAAGTATTCAAGGGTATATCTGGTATGCTGTTCCTACAACGGCCGGCAGGCCTCGTCTGTTGTTATATTCTTATTATGTACCAGGCAGTAAATTATGAAGGAGTATTTCATATCAGGTACCTTTTCTTACTGTCGTTCTGTCGTGGTGGGTATTATCTTCAGTCGAATCATCCCCCTGGGGGCTCTTCCCCGCCCGTTTGAAGAGACGTAGCTTCATTGGTTGCATTTGTCTATGTACTACAAGTAGTATACTGGTATATGTACGATACATACGGTCTCTCGTTGATGTTGCTGCTGGTGTTGCTGCTGGCTGGCTTTTGGGCTGCTCTGTGCACCCTTCCTGTCAATTTTTTGTTGTCGCGAAAAGCGTGCTCGCTTGAGAAACGCCTGGTTGCAGTCGGTGTTTTTTCCTCCTCCCAACCTGTCTCGCTACGATGAAACATGAAATACCTCTCTTGCTAAATGTTGTATACTCCGGAGTAAACGTGTGTAGGTACACGGCATCTCTACCTTCCTGTTCAACACCGTCTGCCTTCCCCCCCCCCCTTCTTTGGTTGTTTGTTCTTTTTTTTTGTGGCCGTCATCGTTTTTTTGTGCGTCCTGCCCCGTCCCTCCTCCATCCGCACCACCAAAACTTGGTGCTACAGATGTCGGGCATGGCTGGGAGCAAGCGGTTCATGGCGCCGGAGGTCTGCAGCAACAGCCTTTCGTATAACGAGAAGGTGGACGTGTACTCGTTCGGCCTCGTGCTCTGGCAAATCTGCACGCTGCGGAAGCCTTTCTCCGGCATGAGCGAGGTGGACCACTACCAACAGGTGGTCCTCGGCGGCCTGAGACCGCCCCTGGACCCCAGGTGGCCGGCGGGCCTCATTCAGCTCTTGCAGGCGTGCTGGCACCCCCATCCGGACTGCCGCCCTGCCATGCCCCAGGCGCGGCAAATGCTTAGCCACATCCTCGCCGCGGGGACCGGACGGCCATGGTAACCACTCCACGCCACGCCACGCCGGTAATAGCTCTTGGGCGGGGCGTTTTCTTTCGTGTGCGTGTATTGACGGCGTTCTGTGTTGCAGTTCGAGTAGACGCGGTGCATGACGGTAGATTGCTGTGGGTGTGCGGCTGCTGGTCGGCCCCTCCCCGATAGCCGGGGGGTGGGGGGTAGGCTCTCTTGTGCCGGACTCTCCCTGGCCGGACTGGGGGGAGCGAGGCGGCGCGGGAGGGGGTGGCATGTCACGCTCGTAAATAAAAGAAAGCGGAGGCCCTTACGGGCAGATAGATGCCAAAGGACTAAGGTCGCATTGCCTCGCGCGTGGCTCCAGCTATCTGGGCTTCCAAATTTCGGTTGGTGGGAGCCGCACGGTTCTTACTCGGTGCAAGGGGGCGGCACTTCTTGGTGGCGGGCTGCATCCATTTTCTGCAACCGAGACGGGCTGGCCCCGTCGTCCCCATTCGGAGCGGCGTGTTTTCTACCACTCTGCCCCTGTAGATATCAGGACCGTTTCCAATGAGTATTGATGTGCATACGGTCCGTTCTTCTGGGGATAAGTGAGTGGTAGTGTTTTTTTTTTTTTTTTTTTTTTTTTCGGTTTTTGGTCATGCGACCCGTGGATGCTACTGCGCTTTCCGTCGGGTTGGTTGTGTTTTTTGTGCATGTTGCTCCCTTGCGTCCGCGGAACGACCCTGTGCTCGAGTGCGTGACATTCGCTGTGTAGAGGGAGTGCCATTCGCAAGATCGGCGAGCGGGGTTGGGGTTTCGTGTAGTCTTAGATCGTGGCTCGCTCGCTTGCTGCCTGCTGTTGCGTCGAAGAGAATTGCTGATGTGATATCATAGCTTAGACCAGTGTAGGACAAAAGACTTTGGAGCCGGTTGAGCTGCTCTGTCGGGTCCTCGATAAGTAACCGTTTTGAAGCTTTTGGCGTATCATACATTAATAGTTACATGATTTCACCCCGCTATTAATAGATAGTTGTCGTAATTCAGATGTCGTGTCGTGTGAAAGGTTAGCCCTGCCGCCGTGATATTTTGTGTTCGGCTCTTGCTGTCCTCGGCGGCCGCGACGAAAACCTGTGCGAATGTGCCGTGCGCGGGTTCTGGCGATGTTTTTTTTTTTTTTTTTTTTTTTTTATCCTCCGGCGGATTGGTAAAAATAAAGCTTAAGCTCACCACACTTCCACGTTCGTGTCGTGTGTCAATTTAGCCCAGTTGGGCACGTTGACCCGACCTGACCCCCGAGAGGAGCAGGTGCGGTGGAGATGTTAGGGGCGCGCGCACGTCTCACTTTGTGAAAACCCGCAGGAATTTGCTTGCTTCGAGGTGGGACTTCGAGAAGGGCTTTTTTTGTTTTGTAGTCGCACTTTTTAGTCAGAGCTAATAGTTTTAGTATGTCAAGTGATAGTCGGGTATGTACATGTACAACCCAGGGCCTGTTCGGCAGTGCCCCTGCCGGATTCGGCTAGTTGCCGTCGGCCTCGGTTGGTCTTACCTGCGCGGAGTTGCGTTGTGTGTCTTGTATGTCTGTCTGGTGGATTAGCTGGTGGTAAACGGTAGCGCATTTCGCTTGTGCTGTAATAGCGAGTTGGGTGGGTTTGTGGTACTCTAGAAACGGCTTGGGCGCTGTGTGTTACACTTAATACTGTATCGAGTACCCTGGTATTTATTTATTAGTGGGTTGGACGGGCGCTGTGTGTTATGCTCAATACTGTATCGGGTATTTATTTCTTTAGTGGGTTGGACGAGCGTCCCTCGTCCTCTGGACGAGCGTCCCTCGTCCTCTGGTCTAACTACCGTGAGGCCCTGAAATTTTTGTTGGTCTACGTAGGCCGTTATGTTTTGTGGTGGGGCTATTGGGCCGGGAGGGGGATTTTTGGCGCGACTAGGCCTTGCCCCCTGAAATAAAAAGAGAATAGATGAAACCGCCGGAGTGAGGCTGTTGGGCTGGTTGCAATTGTGGTGGGGAGTGTTCTCCGAGGGTGCTGCCGTGGTTGCTGTGAACGCTTCCTCCGGTTGCTGTGGACGCTTCCTCCGGTTGCTGTGGACGCTTCCTCCGGTTGCTGTCGACACTTCCTCCGGTCGATGCGGACGCTTCCTCCGGCCGTTGTTTTTCTTGCGTTCTTCGCAGATGCGCCGTTGATGTACGTGGTGTTGGTGTGCTCTGTGTTCCATTTGCGGCTCTGTGTGTCCGCTTGTGTGTGCGTGCGTGCGTGTGTGCGTCATGTTTCCGGTGGTCAACCGTGCCGAGCAAACCTCGGCGTACGTTTCGGGGGAACCGTTTTTTTTTTTTGTATCCGTGCCGAGCAAACCTCGGCGTACGTTTCGGGGGAACCGTTTTTTTTTTTGTGTACGTGTGTTCAGTCGAGGGGGAAAGAGAAATAAAAAAACGGTCTCGGTTATCGCGATAAAGTTCGACCGGCTTGTGGTACGCACGCCGTACGCGTGGGCCGTGGGCCGTGCAGAGTCGAACTTCTTAAGTCAAAAGTTACCGGCGACAATAATATCATCCGCAATTTTGTTATGTTTTTTTTTATGTCTATGAATAGATATATAGTTTTGTTCTCAATACACCGACCGATCGATTACTCGGGCCGGTCCCGTAACAATACTCCTTTTACACGCCACCTCCGGCTAGAGGTCGCCGGGCTCGGTATGCACCACCACCCTCGCGGCACTTCTCTTTCCCTGGTCGGGGTCATCGATATGTTTTCCAACCTTGCGCGAGGCCCTCCCGTCCCATTCCTCTACGTACGTGCGCGCACAGCAGCAGCGGAACTTGTATCGATGCGTGACGACGCGATATTTGCAGCTCGGAAATAATCTTCTTCCGTGAGAGAAAGAGTAACGCCCGCGCATGATTGGTGTGTTTGATCGACCCTCGATCGATGGCGTCCAATGCTGTGGCACCTCGGAGAGTTCTCCCGCGCGTAGGAGATGAGCGGGGATGAAAAGAAGACGACCCGATCTCGGTCGTCACGATAAGTTTAGTCGGAGGGGGGGGGGGGGGGGGGGGGGTCCGCACGCCGTGCACGGGGTTCGTGAACCGTCAAACGCCTTGAGACAAGGACGACAATAACATCATGCACTCTTCTTTTTTTCTTGTATAGGTATAGGTATATATTTTCTCTCTTACAACACGCACCGATCGATCACTCTGCCTGGTCGGTGAAAAACACGACGTGGTGCTCCGTCCCGGCTTTGTAGGGATGCGAGGGTCTCTGGTCATACGACTACGGCCATGCATAATATCGAGTTCACCCCCCCGCCCCCCCCCCTCCCTGAGGCCGCCTCACAAGCGGTTCTTAGTAGGATGCAGCTCACTCTTCATGCGACTCGCCGAACACCTCACGGCGCTTCGCGCTTGGCGCAGGCAATGTCTGCATGGTCCGTGAAAATCCGACGTGCTCCGTCCCGGCATTGCAGGGATGCGAGGGTCTATGATCATACGACTACACGGCCATGCATGGTATCGAGTACACTCCCTCCCCGGCCCTTTGAGAACGCCTGCCGAACTTTTCTGTCCCGCGCTTTCTAATTGGGCGCGCCGGCCGAAAATGAATTGCGGCACCCACCACGGGATCCGGTGCAGGAAGCAGATCTCTCGGATCGCGCGTTGCAGCACACATTTTGCCGGGGGAGGGCGTAATCACCATCCTCCATGACCGTAGTCGTGTGACCCCGGGGGGTGTACTCGATAGGAGATATGTACTCGATCTCATGCATGGCCGTAGTCGTATGACCCGGGGGGGGGGGGGGGGGGGGGGGGGGGGCGTTGTTCTCAATATCATGCATGGCGGTATTTGTATGACCATAGACCCTCGCATCCCTACCTACAATGCGAGGACGGAGCCTGTCGGGTTTTCATCGACCAGGCAAACATTGATTGCTTGCACCAAGCGCGAAGCGAAACGTAAGGTGTTCGGCGAGTCGCAGGGAAGGGGTGAGCTGCATCCTCATAAAGAACCGCTTGTGAGGCGGGCTTGCACAGGGATGACAGCTTCGATGAGTCAATCTATTTTCCGATGTGGCCACATCCGGAGGCAGCAATGGGGGAACTACAGTATGTAACTGCATCGTTGGTGCCTTACCATAAATAAACACTACGTGAAGCGACCATTCGCCGGGGGGGGAGGGAATTATCGCTTTCTTCGTCACTACCCAGGAAAAAACGGTATGCACCTGTTGGCCCGCGCTCTCCGATTCTCGAAGCGCAAAATCATAAGCTACTCTGAAGCGAGCAATTGTTTTTGCCATCGACGCCCCTTCTCTCGAGAGCATCCTCCTTCACCGTCTGCCTCTACGTACACGATTAACTTTAGCTAGTGCTGCTGCGATGACGCCGGCGGCCGAGTGCGCTTCTATTGACCTTCAGACTCCACCCGTGTGCGGTGTGTGTTGCGGAAGGACTCGGAAGAGGGGCTGCGACGTGCTGAAATGCCATCGCTCTGAACGCGGTCGGCGCGCGCTGTGTGTTGCAACAAATGTTTTGCGGAGCGGGGGACTGAGTGCCATTCCGCAGACTGTGAAAGAACAAAAAAAATGAAAAAATCGTTCCGCGCGCGCGCTCGCGGGATACATGCGAAGCGGGGATTTTGCCGTGGCCACCCTCACCTTTCTTTTTCACTTGTATAAATACAAGCGTTATACTCCTGATTCCTTGTACATATTTTCCCCCGCATGATTCCCGCCACTCTTCCTGCGCGGGAAGATACGTGAAGGGATTGTTGTCACCCTTCCTATTTGATTGCCTAACACGTAACGGGTACCTGGTATCTGTATTCGTTGCGGCTTTGTGTTGTGTCCCGAAATTCAAGCAGCGTTTGCGCATTCATACTGAATCGAAGCGTTTTTTAGACTTTTATAGACACAGACGTATACGTACATGGTATACATACAGCAGTATAGGATGCGGCTTTTGCGTTGTGTCCCGATATTTAAGCAGCGTTTGTACATTCAGACTGAATCAAAGCGTTCTTTTTTGTTTTAAAATACACGGTCGTATACACAGTATACGATGCGGCTTTGCGTTGTGTCCCAAAACGTTAGCAGCGTTGGCACATCAACATTGAATAAAAGCGGTCTGGATGTTTTGGGACAGAATGCAAGTATATACCGGTATATATGTGTACGTATGCGTTGCGGCTTTGCATTGTCTGCTCGCTATCGTCAGCTGCCAATCGTACCCCGCGGCAGGCGGCACGGCACGACTCTTATTGCTTGGTGGCGTGGAGTCACCCACTCAGGACAGGACAGAACAGGAACAGTGCTGTATGTAGTTTATGCCGGCTGACCCTCGCGGCATCTCAAACGCTCCTTTCAGCCCTTGGCGAGACCCAGTCCCGGGCAAAATGCCTAGTCTTCTCTGCCGCTCGGGTTGTGGTAGTTTTCGGAATGACTCTGACGGTCCACGCTATTTTACGAGGTAGTAGGGTTGGATAGTTTTCTTGATATGTTGACGATGGCGAAGCCCGCCACAGCTATACTCGTAGCCGTAAGGAGCAGGAATAGTTTTTTACTTCAAAAAGCCATGCTGGGCTAGCAAGCTATTACGGGGGACCATAGTTAATAGGACCCACGGTACAGACAAAAACCTCTATGTTTCGACATTTTTGCCAACAAGATTTGGTCCTATTTACTATGGCCCCCCGTAATAGCTAGCTAGCTAGCTACACGCCCCTTAGGGCACGCGCGACCGTAGTGTCACACGCAACTTGGAAAAATGTGTTTGGAGGCAATTTTCTACCTCACAGCCTACGTACGTGACGTACCCGTAGTCGCCTTTTTTTTTGTAAACACCGGGTGCGCACGTAGTGCTACAGCAGCCAGTAGCGCTATTTCGGGGGACCATATTAAATAGGACCTACGGTACACACACAAACCTATATATTTCGCTATTTTTTCCCAACAATGTTTGGTCCTATTTACTATGGCCCCCCGTAATAGGTGCGTATATATAGACACGCTCCGATGGTTTTCTTCTGTCTTGTACCCGTACCTGGCAGCTGACTTTGACGAACAATGGTACGCAGTCTAGAGTTGTCCTCTAGTGATAGTTCGACGCTCGTTCTGTCCGTACTCGGTACATCTTGGCGCTTAGCTACTTATGGTAGATATATTTACGTCTCTGTCCGACTCCCACTCTTCTTGTGACGGTTTTCGTTAGGTGATGGAAGGCATGGCAGCCGATGGGATGGATCCTTCATTTATGGCAATTTTCGGGGAGTTCCTAGAGGGATACTCCAAGTGCGCAAAGATGGCGGGGACGACGCCGGAGCAGTTCCAGTTCAGCCTCGGCACTCTCATCAAGGCAAGACGCGAGGGGTTTCCATTATATTCGCATGCACCCACGTTTTTGTGGACAAAGTACTTGGAATTTGTATTGGATGATTTCGTCAGTATATAGACGTAGTCAAACAGGGTTGAGGGAGGGTGGGAGGCATATTTGGAATTAGTGTAGGATGTTCTGTCATTGTTTATATATACGTAGCCCAAACAGGGTTGTGTTATGGTACTGCCTGCGGGAGGGGGGGGGGGGGTCTACTCTGTGTGCATTCTTCAGCCGTAAGGCTTGTTGTTCTGGATGCTGGTGTGTGTTCTTCACATTATCCCGTTCCTCCTATTAATACCTAGCAAAACCAGTGTACGTGCCGATTTTCTATCCTAGAGAGCAAAGATGTCAGGACACAGCATTTTCACCCCTTGACAGACAGCAACTTTTGCCTTGACATGCCTTAACTGACACCACACTACTAGGTTTTAGTGTGGAACACTCGGCCGTACACCCTTGACAGACAGCAACTTTTGCCTTGCTTGACATGTCTCCTGACATCTATGCTTGAGAGTGTCACAAGCTCTGTTGTCACAAAAACCACGACACAGCAGAGGATCTACTATTACTGGGGACCATAGTTAATAGGACCAAAGGTACACGTAAAAACCTATATATTTAACCATTTTTACTAACAATATTTGGTCCTGTTAACTATGGACCCCCGTAATACATTGTTACGCAGTGACCAGAATAGCCATGCTTGCTCATCGTACTGGGTACGACAGGCACGACATACACATTCTATGGCATGCCGTTGAACGGGAGAAAAAACGAAAGAAACGAGGCGACTATTCTGACCGTTTAGACAGGACCCGACCTCATCTCAAGTGAGTCGATTGAATTGCCCCGAATGAACGGAGAAACATCGAGTGGGACTCTGCAGCAGTGTACGTATCTAGAACTGGATGGGAAGGGGAATATTTGCAAGTCATGGTGTAGCATCATAAATAAACACCTTGGTGTCATTCTTCGTACCAGGTATATACTCTATTAGGATAGAGGTGTGCCATTTGTTTTCAAAACACCCCAGGCAATGCTATCATACTGCTGTTCGCGTTTCTGTCGTGGATGGAAATGGGAAGATGCAAATGTTCGCATGCACACGTGGCATGTTATTGTTCTCGTTTTTTGGACTGCTGTACATTGCTTTCGATTATTGTGAGGATTTTCTGAAGTTGTTTTTTTTGCAAATGATTTTCTGGAAATGGGAATTTGCCCTCGCGTCCCTACACAATATGTACAAACAATAATACCCCTCTGATGTTCGCGTTTTTTGTGCGGAGGTTCGACATGTTTCCGCGTGCAGGCAGCACAGGCCGTGTCGCTTTTTTGTTTGCTTACTATCGATGATGCTGGAGTGAAGTACTTCTTGATCTACGTTTTTTTCGTCAGGGGAAATCCACCGTCTCCATACATACGGTCATAAAGAAGGGACACTTCCTCGGGAACGATGTCTGGTTGCGAACCGCCTCGTGGTCGTGGTTGTTGCATCATGGTTGTGTCAAGAAAAAAATGAACAGAACCATGGTTGACGTCAGATCTCTCCCTCCCACTCTTATGTCGTCGGTCATAAAGAGAGTTCCCCGCTCTCTGCCGTCGGTAACTAACAGGAAAATTCGTCGCGGAACGAATGTGCATAGGGTGCGCTTCTTGCTGCTTGCCTCATTGGTGTGTCACAAAACTAAACAATAACGCAACATCTGGGCTATTATAGAGGGCGATCACAACACGCAGGTCCGTCGTCACGAGGAAGAAGGTATTTTTCTTCTCCCGGTGGTGGCAAGGCGCTTATTGTTACGTGTATATATACATTACCACGCGCCAGGTATTTTGTGTAGCATCTTCGATCAGTAAGACAAGACGCGAGACACATGAGACGGAACTGTCCACACCTCCGTCATCGAAATGAACGCAGGGACTTGCTATATACTTGGGGGGTCATTTGTTGCTGCCACACATGATGACGAAGTATAATGTATACCTGGTATATATATATATCGTACAATACACCTGGTATTGAGCACAAAGAAAGTCCCCTTCCTTCTGTTTTGACGAAAGAGACGGAGAGTGTCCTCACGTGCCTCATGCTTATATATATATATATTACGGGGGACCATAGTTAATAGGACCTATGGTATACATAAATACCTATATATTTCACCATTTTTACTAACAATATTTGGTCCTATTAACTATGGTCCCCCGTAATAGTATATATATTATATGTACATTTGTTCTTGTTGTGATGTGTCGCAGCAAACAAACGTTCAAGCAAACAAACGCAGCGGTGTCAATGTTGGGTAGATCGGGTTGGTCTTTGCGTCGTTCGCGCTGACCTTATGCTTGCTGTTGATTACCGTACAACACTTGACCCTTTGAGGACTGCGGCCCTGTTTTGGTCACAAACCACTCAATTTGTAAGTAGTTGGTCTCCCAAACGAGACTGCGGTACTGAAAGGGTTCATATAACACACCCTGGGACAAAATTTCGGAGGCGTTTTTTTTTCCACGATACGAGACAGGCACACAAAACGTAAACGGTGGCTATGGGAAGACTTATCGTCGAAATATTTCCATAGACGCATCCATCGCTCGGCAGTTGCACTCTATGTACCAGTTGTTGAGAAAATTAACCACAGTCTCAGTGACATTTGTCCGAAGGGGGGGGTGCGGAGGCGTACTCATTTGTTACCTGCCTTGGTCATTTGTTTGACCATTGACCACGCATCCCTTTCGAGACGGAGCACCGCTCCTACTCCTAATAGAGACACCTCCAACATTTGGGCGCTCGTTGCGTCGTTTCCATATATTACATAAGAAACTTTTTGCTAATCGTATCCCCTTCCTGGTTCGCCGCCTGTGGCCACCATCTATCTCCTTGGATAGCGATCGTTTTCTCGCTGCTGTCTAATGTATCAGACTCCTCCGTGTCACGTTCGTCTATGTTTCTCACCTCTTCTGACACATCCCCGTTCCTCCTTGTACGTTTCACATTCTTCAACTATGTGAGTTCTACTCTCTATCGCTTTGCCACACGGGCACGTCTGTGCATCTACTTCCTCCTCCTCCCGGCTACTGGTATACCTCTTTCTTCTTTCTGCCAGCTCCAGGTCCCCCGCACGAAATCGCAGTTTCGTTGTTTTCGGGAAGTCCATCGGGCCGTGCAAATACGTTTCCGTTCCTATCCCTTAGCTTAGCCCCCCCGCACATCTCCTAAGTGTTTCTCCGATTTCACCTTGTTTCTTAGCGCTAGCCTTTCCCTTCTTTCTGTCTGTCCTCCCTTCTACTTCTGTCTTGTATCTCCCAAACTTCTCTGCGGACATCACCTCTTCTTGGTTTCCTCCTACATCCCTCCACACTTTCTCAACGACGCTACTCGTATCCCACCTTATTCCAGCTCGCCCGTTAGTTTCTCTCCTGTACAGCTCTATCAACTATGGCTGGCAGCCTCTATTGTCATGTTCCTCACTTTATATTGTTCCTTACTTTATGTTGCCATTTCAACTTTTTATCAAGTGGGTGCATGCGCAGTTCTCCTCTTAGTACTGTATTAGTCGTCGTGCTTGATTGAGCATATTGGTATTTTTATTGGTATTTTTTAGCTGCCGTCATCTGTGCTGTTCCCAACGGTTTTACGAACTTCGCGTTCCCTTCCCATGGTTCTCCTGCTTATTCTAACTTTGGTGCTATCACCTTCATCGTGATACATATCTTAATCCTAGTGTCAAGGTGCGAGTCCGTTGGGATCGCATCCATCTTGCCGACGTGTGCTTAACATTTCCTATTACTTTTGCTATATGTGTATATCCCATGAGCAGTCTTATTTTATCTCTACGCCAAGGTAGGTATACTGATCTACGATCGGCATTTCATCTTTTCCCCACTTCCAACTGAAATTTACCGGTTTCACCTCTTCGTTGCATACAACTACTGCGCACTTCTTTTCGTTCGCCGCCACCCTCCATTCCCTAGTGTGTTCAAGCGCCTTTTCGATTTGTTTCTGCAATCCTCTGGGTGTTTCTGATATCCCCACGAAGTCATCCGCAAACGTCAACCCCGACACCGTATCTTTCCCCACCGTGACTCCCTGCTTTACTACTTCGACTGCTACTATTAAGTCGTTAATATATACCTTGAACATATTAGATGATAACGTACATCCCTGTGCAACTCCTTGTAAAATATCAACATACTTCGATATTTCCCCGTCCAGCATCACGGCTATTCTCGCACATTCCCGTCGAAATTTTCATCATTCTCCACATCCTTCCTCTGATCCCTCATTCCCACAGCTTTTTCCACCATTCATTTCTCCGGACTGTGTGGTAGGCCTTCTGTACATCTATAGACAGAAAATGCGCCGTTAGTCCCGCGTCTTTCCTATCTTGGATGATCTCACCTAAGATATACACATGATCTACGCAGAACCGGTTTGACCTAAACCCTGCCCACCCTTCGCTAATTCTGTTTTCCTTCTCCATCATTGTTACCATTCTATCGTTCAATATATTATTAAACGTTTTGCCTACTGTACTTAACAGCATTGTCCCTCTATAGTTCCCCGGGTCAACCTTATCTCCTCCTATCATCCACCGCCTAGCTGCGTACCTGGTACTCGTTTTTCCGTGTCCAGCTATACAACGTAACCATCATAGGAAGCGTTCTCCCCCGTACTTCATAATTGCTTTCATTATCTGGTCTGCCCTTGCTGCCTCTCTATTTTCAAGTTTAGCTACACACTTCTTTACGTCTTCCCTCTTGAGCTTTCTCTGTACCGTTCTGAACCACCGTCTTCCCCTTCTGATGAATGTACGGTCGCCCCTGCCCACGGGTTGACTTCTTTCTTGAATCCTGCGTCGAGCACCCCGTTGACTGTGGGCGTTCCTAGCGTACGGTAATGCTCTAGTAGTACCTTCGTTTTCCCGTTCGAACTCCTACTAATAACCATTTTGCCGTTGTGTGCTCTTCAAGTAGCTATTCCTTGGACCTGCCTCTCCTGCTTGTTTGCCCGGTATCCCTTTTATCCCTACCCACATCTGCTTCATCCCGCCCTCAAAAGTAATCGTTTTTTTTTATTTACTACGTCTTTTCATATCCCTTTCTTTAGTCGCTACCGTCTCTTTTACTTTCTTTCTAGCTATAGCTATAGCATGTTCCTCCCACCCTGTTGTAGTTTTACTCGATGTATATATTGCGTGTGCCTTTCTCCTTTCCGCTACTAGCCTCCTTCATCCTTTATCGAGGGAAGCCTTTCTCCTTTCCGCTGTTGCATACTATGAACTGCTTCCCTATTTCTTATACTTGCTGTGGTCTTGACCAAATGCTCCCATCGTTCTGTTGTCCTATCTCCTTCATCATCCCTCTCCACATCGTTATACGTCGTATCTATTCTTTCCAACAACTCGGAGAATTTCCCTTGCATTTTTGGCCATCTCTCCTTGGAACTCTTCCCGTTTTTTCTTCTACTTTCGGTGTATCTATTCTCCATCTGTAGTATTTTCTACCTCGCCTACATTTGATAGCTTTCGTCTGCTGACTGCCCATATTTGGCAGTGATCCATAGCTCCTGTGTCCGCTGCGCATACGTGTACTTCCGTTTCCTCGCTACCATTTTCTACCGCTTTAAAGTCAAGGGCAGAGCTTTCTCCCTTCTGTATGCCGCGTCTAGTCCATTCCTGTTCTGCCTTTTATTACTCTGTCGTCCAACATCTTCATCTCGTTGTGCTTAAGGAACTTCGTCATCTCTTCCCGATTGTTATTCTTGGTTACTTCTCTGTAGTGTCCAATGTTCTATTTGGGTTGCGTGCCTTCCCAAGTCTTGAATCAAAATCTCCTACTACTACCTCTTCTTGTCTTTTATACTTCTGTACATCTACTGCTACTCGTCCGAACTTCCTCCGTATATCTTTTACCGTACTCTTCGACTCTGGGGGCATATAGATGTTATCTAAGAAGTTATATTTTTCTCCCCTTCCCCCTGGTATCTTTATCCTTACCAGGTATGTTTTTTCGTCGAAATTAGTGCCTCTAATCACCTCTATTATGTCCCACCGATTTTCTTTTACTAGGAACCCCACGCCCCCCACCCCCGTATTCTTGCTGTTCTGTCCCTTCCTTTTTTTCCCTATCCATGCGTACTCTCCAACTTTGCATCTTGTCTCCCCCCCCCCCCCTTTCTCCCACGACTCTTGAATTCCCACTATGCCTAGGTCGCGCTTACTTGTTCGGCAATTTGTATCCTTTTTGCGCTATTCCGCGGCGAATCCACATATGCCATTCTCATTTCCTTTCGTTTCACTGTCCACCCTATTCCTGTGTGTCGTTTCTTCTCCGTTGTCGCTACCAATATTTTGATTATTTTATCTTTGAGCTTTCTTTCCGTATCCGTTTCTGTTTTTTTTTATCTGCTTGCTCTGCGCCCCTATGTTTCTCCCCCATTCCCTTTTAGCCACTTACTCTTCCCTGCCTCCCTTTACCTTCGTTCACCCAAGGACCACGTCTCAGCTTCGCCATTCCGTCAGCTAATGCATACTCTTTATCCTTGTCTTCTAATTTCATGCCGACACTTTTTCTGCTTCTGTCCTCTGCCACACCGTGCTCGCTTTCGGCTTTAGCGTGACTTGAAAGTGTTCTCCCTCCCGTTCTACTTTTCCTACGCACTGCAAAACAGTATAGTCCTACTTCGTCGCACTTCCCCTTGAAGTCAATCCTAGTCATGTCGCTAGGAGCTCCAAATGTCAGCACTACTAGTGCTTTACCCTGCCAATATTTCTTTCTCGACCCACCCTGCCCCACTGTCTCTCTGCCAATCTCTTCCGAGAATATCTCCAGCTTGTTTGTGTTCATATTTTTTACTGGACAGCGTTCAAGGTACTGGGACTTCCCAATCCTAGTACTCGTTGAGGGTCTGATGTCTTTCAGTCCTTTTGCCGGCGCACCACACTAGACAGTGTTTCCAACACGGGCTCGTAGCCTGGGGCCATGTTCAACACCCTCGACACAAGTGCCCCACGTTTGTTTGTGTCAGGCTATGGGCACGGTGTTCATTTTGGCGTCCCACGATTGTATCTTCTATCTCCTTGCCCCGCTGCTATACTGGTTGGTCTCCTCCTGGGGGGTCATTTCCTTTCACCGTGCAAAGTTCAGGGACGGCTTGCGTAACACAAAGTCTTAACTCACATATCGGGATGCCTCGTACGTCGCTTTCTCCGTCGTGCGTACGTTTCAACATGGGTAGCTACCAGACTAATGCTCCCGAGTAGGCCTTCGCGGTCGAAAGCTTGGCCGACGATCCCTCCACATTTTGTACTGGTTTCTATTCTTCGAGACATCAAGATACCTGCGTACCGCTTGGCGCTCCTACCTTTTGGTCGTGCGGTCGGTCAACTGCTTGGTGTTTGTTTCATGAGTAACTACACCCCCCCCCCTATTTTATGTAGGTTGGGTTGGCGTCGGTTGGCAACGACACTGTAAAACATGCCGCTCACTACGTGAGCTAGACAACTAGGGTACCGTTTTTTTTTTGTTTTTTTTTTTGGCGGTCGCCCACATGTGGTCGTCGAGTTAAATCATTTGTGCGAGGTAGAGAACCTTTACTCCGTACAATTGGGAATGATCGTATCACGTAGTGTTCAAGGTAAGGCACCCAAGAGGCAGTTTCATAGTACTCCCATTGCTGTCTCTGGAAAAACCTACACCGGAAATTAATACAACTCATTGAAGCTGTCGTCCATATGCAAGTCCGCCACAAAAGCGGTTCTTAGTAGGATGCAGCTCACCCTTCATGCGACTCGCCAGACACCTCACGGCGCTTCGCGCTTGGTGCAAGCAATGTCTGCCTGGTCGGTGAAAACTCGACATGCTCCGTCCCGGCATTGTAGGGATGCGAGGGTCTATGGTCATACGACTACGGCCATGCGTGAGATCGAGTACATCTCTCCTATCGAGTACACCCCCCCCCCCCCCCCCTTACTTGGCGCATGGTATGTGCGCCTAATGCATTTGTTCGAGGGGGGGGGGGGTTATTTTAATATCACCCGTGTGATATGGTAGCACGAGGAACGTCGACAGCCTCAGCGACAGTTTCAATCGGCCATACACCCTGCCTGGTATATAGATTGAGGGCGGTTCACGACGCCCCAGGAAGAGGGTATTCGTTTTTACAAAGTGACACCGAAGCATACATGCTTACGCATAGGGACATCTAGGTAATCGATCCCTTACTTGAAGCAATGGACAGATCTGCCAAGGCAGATGTGTGACCTACATCTCATGTCGCAGCGCGGGTGGAAGCAGCATAAGGGGCATATTCTAACGACACATATTTTGGCAAATTATTTGCCAAAATAGCAAGTTTGTGGAAATGTGGACTTGCCAAAATAGCAAAAAGAAATGCCAAAGTTTTTTTTTTCAGATATTTCCGTTCTGCTTCGTTGGCAAGTTTATGTAAATTGATAATTTCTATTTATTTGCTATTTTAGCCCAATAACGCGCACACAAGGTTGTACAAACCAGACCACCCCACGACGCCCCACGCTAGACTCGCTCTAACTTGTGGAATAGAGAGAGATACGAAGGATACCCGGTGGCATTGATCACAGCGATGATAGGGCTGGCGGCACTGCCCGTGAGCCGTGGGTGGATGGGACATGGGTATCATTTTGTGCGGGGGCTAAAACAGAATAACAAACAGCAGCCGTCCCAGCTTTTCCCACCCGTCCCAGCTTTTCCCAGGGGATTTTGGCCGGGTTGGAAGAACTGCCAACCTCTGAGGTACGTTGGCTGCGCCTGGAGTCCTTTCTGCGGCAGCATTTACTCCATAGCGTGCCGTCGTCGGCTACCTGCTGAACTACCTGCTGCTGCAGCTGTAAGGGGTTTGACGAAAAATCTGAGGGCGTTAAGTTGTGAATATGTGCCAAATATTGCCACATATGCAGTGTTTCACGATAGAAAGTTTTGGCAACTTTATGGAAAGTATGTCTTGCCAAAATAGCAAGTTTTTTGCTATTTCATTCAGTCGTTAGAAACGGCCCTAATCCGTATGGATCTACTTCATAGAATAGCGCATGTTCCCTGGGTTGCATCTGTACTATCTATACGGATCCAGCACAAAAAATCGTAAAGGCAAGTCAAGATCCAGATGATCTGCAGATGATCTATCTACCTGTAGATGATCTGTCCTGCCGGTGGAAAGTTGTGGGATCGGGCGTACCACTGGCCGGTTTTCTTTTTGGTGAAGGTTTTTGTCTGAGAGGACGTGTGGATATCTCCGTCCAAGCACGCGTCATCGGCGAGACGCCATCGTGAGATACTGCGCAATCAGTAGCTGTAAAGACAGCTCAAAGCTGAGAATCGCTCCCAAGCAGGGTTACACATTAGGGGTTGGTTGAGTTGTTCCGCCGATGCACGTGTTAAGGGAAGAATTGCACGCAGTGCCCACGTTCCGCTGGAGCCAGATGCTGATCGCCGAAACGTCCGTTTTTTTTAGCTCCCCACCTTATTTCGCCGCAAAGAAAAAAACATATATACGTGCGGGTACTATTGACAGTAAGTAGCATGTTTGTCGGGGTCTGTTGGCCTGCTATCGAATATTTTTTTCTGCAGTAGGGTGTTAGCGAAAGAACCGATTATGGTTTGGTCGCGAACCACAGGCTACTCACCAAACCAAAACATAATCGGGTTTGAAACTGCTTGCGAGAACCCAAAACGACCATTTCGGTTTTGAACTGGAAATACAATTCTAGGAATTTAGAATACAGCAACAAATGACAAAAAAACGAACTAAAAGTACGAAAAATGGAACACCAACGGCTTCGCACGAGATAGTGCTCCCTGCTGCTGCTGCGTGGCTCGCTGCGTTTGTGTCTGCTCTGTGTGTTCCATGGCAGTCATACGAAGAGTGTTAATCGATGCGACCGGGGCCTGTTGTGCAGTGCGTGCGTAGGCGTGCTGTGGGTGAGCCTGTGGTGCGGTAACACGCCCCAGAGCCCAGAGTACCGCTGCTTTGTTGCCGCAGCAACAACAAGCAGCACAGCAAAGCAACAACTTCAGCAGCAGTCCACAACGCACACGGCGCCGTCAACGATGTTGAAGCTGCACCCTGCCAGCCGTCCGCCGCATATGGCCGTATGCCTTTGCCGGCCATAACGAGGGCTTGGTGGTGGGCCGTGCGCTTGGTTAGATAGCTTGGTGGTGAGAGGCAACCCATGTATCATGCCTCACTCCTTCTGGCTGCTGCTGTACGCTGTGCCATGAGAACCTGACGTAGATGAATATGATGACTTGCCAAATACGATGTTTGCATTCGTCCGGGGCGATCCGGGTTGTCCTGGCCAATAACTTGACGATCCTAATCGAAACCCAAAAAGCCAAACCCAACCCGAAAATTTTGTGAAGATATGGGCCATATGAGCCCATTTTGGGTCCTGATTTTGGGAAGTTGATTATTTTTTGGGATCGGGGAAATAGAAATTGGCCAAACCAAACCATGATCGGAACTTCGCCAACACCATAGTCAATAGAGACGCTAATTTTTGAAGATATTTTACGCGTGCCTCCTGTGTGTCTTGTCTGTCCGTCCACCTGTCCGCCCTTGCGTTCGGGATAACAGATGGTGCCTGAAAACATGAAGAAGCCGTACGAGTTCGAGCTGTTCCACGCGTCTACCAGGGAGCCTGTGGACCTCTACGCCTGGGGTAACGACTTCTTCCGCCC
This sequence comes from Nereocystis luetkeana, assembly GCA_031213475.1. Classification (NCBI taxonomy): domain Eukaryota; class Phaeophyceae; order Laminariales; family Laminariaceae; genus Nereocystis; species Nereocystis luetkeana. The sequence continues at coordinate 5,354,494 of JARUPZ010000002.1, read as the reverse complement.
CTTGGTGGAGCTGGACAAGTCCATGTGAGGACGGGGTGGCAAAAACAACGAGAGTCTTCGCTCTCTTGTTTTGAACCAGGAAACTAAACAAAGTCGAGGGGAGTCCCCTCTCTACTACCGTGGTACATAGTGCTGCGCTCAAACGAAATGTTTTGGAGAGTTGGTGGCCTTCGTTATTTACTACCAGGTATATATATATATATATGTGTGTGTTACTTCAAGAAGTTATCCTACCCTAATTTCGAGAAGTTTGCCCCCGAAAAGGGGGGCGCGGTTGTGGAGGGAGCTTGAGCGGGTGCACGAAAGTGCTCAACCTCTTCCCTTCTCGTCTTTCACACGCAAGGAATTCCTAACAGTGGCTTGCCTCCGCCCCCCCCCCCCCCCCCCCCCCCCCCCCCCCCCCCCCCCCCCCCCCCCGTCTTTTTACTGTCACCCCCTCGAGCTTAACTTGAGTGGAAATTAGTTACATACCGTTGTTTGTATATATTTAGCCACCAAAACGTCACTAAATTACCTGCAGTCCTTGTGGCGTTCCAAGAAACGTCTTTGGTTGACCCGCAGTTTTTTCTCGCGGCGTCCCACGACGTCTCTGGTTGACCTGCGGTTCTCACGGCGTTCCCAGACGTCACTGGAGTAGTCCGACCTGCAGTCCTTCTTGGCTTTCACAAAGAAAGGGCAGAGGAGTGGTGCCGTCAAAAACAATGTCTTGTTTTTTATATCGGCCATGTCGAGTGGCGATATGTTTTTCTTTCGTCAGGGACAGCCTAGCCTGGCCTGCGCGCCGCAGTGGCGGGACTGTTTGTCCTGTTCCGACGCGTGCTGCAGCTAGGTAGGTCCCATTGTGCCATTTTTTTTCAACATAAAATTGACGGAACTGCGTTAATTTTGCATTCGTCGTCTTGCCCCCCCATTTTTTTTTTTGCTATACTGGGTATGCTGAAAACAAAAAGCCCGATCATGAAACCTCTCTCGCAAACTCCGAACCGACGCCGGGAGGCAGTGGGCTTTACTCTTGCTTTTTGGGGCGACGAATTGAGACGCATGCCTCGGCTGCGCTTGACTTGACGGGCTACGGCGCTGGGCCGAAAAACTTAAGTAAGTCTTTCAGCGTTACTATGAAGACTGAACGGTCCTTTCATTTCCGTTCATGGTGCTAGCTACTAGGTGCGTGTCGATTTGAGCCAAGTAACCGGCTGACCACTCTCGGCGCAATGTAAGGACCGTTTAGACACTATTAATAATATAAAGACCAAGCGGTCCTTATGTTCCCTCCCGGAGTGGTCTAAAACTTCCCACACGTCGGACAGATCATCTACAGATCATCTACAGAACACTCCCAGTTGATGATTGATTATCTAGATATGTCAGGGCAGATATATCTGTTCCTGGTCTTGCATGATCTACAGTAGCTCATGTTGCCGCGTGGGAGCCGGATAGTCTGCATGATATAGCTCGTTTTTCCTGGGTTGCAACGTCTCGTGATGGAAGCTTAGGGTCTAGATGGTCTATCTATGGATGATCTATCTGTGGATAATCTCATCTACCCGACGATGTGCAAAAACTTCATCTATAAGCAACACACGTTGAGCCAAAAACGTGCTAGACACTAAAGACGCAGAAACTCCGGAAGTTTCCTCACGACATTTCGCTGTAATACCTACAACAGCAAGCCAAGTACAGTACGCAATGACTTGTCGGCGCCTTCTAGTCGGCCAACTCAGTCAGCGACTTAATAGTCGACCAATTCAGTCGGCCAACTCAGCTGGCGAATTGTAGCCGGGCCATCTCACAGCTCTATTTTATTTTGATTTCCGTTCCCACTTACTGCCTTCACCCTTATCCTGGCCCTCCCTCCTGTTAATAGTCGTAACTCACATCCGGGGTCACATGGCAAGCTCTCCTCCCCCCCCCCACTACGGTTAGCCTATTTCGGATTGGTGGCTTATCGCCCCTTGTTCGTTCACCCGCTGGAGTTTTCGCGTGCCCCCCCCGTCTGTCGGCTTATAGCCGGGCCAAGTCGAAGCTTTCTTAGCTCATTGCGGATTGGTCGATTGTCGCCTATTAGTCGTTCGCCCAGTGGATTCACGCTCGCCCCTACGCCTTTCGTTCTTCGCCCTCCCCCCCCCCCCCCCCCCCCCCCCTCCCCTGTGGCGAAACGCAGGCTTGCCGGCAAGGAAAACCTAGCTAAAATTGCCGAGTATCTCGCCAAGGGCGAGAACGTGTTCTTGCTGTCCAACCACCAGGTGGGGGGGGGGGGGGGGTGCTGTCCGTAGAGCAGCGCCTACCTGATAGTAGCCATGGGGCTGTGGTTTGCATCTGTGTTTGTCGGCTCGTGCTGCTGACCTGTTGTGAAATAGTTGTCGGGTCGTGCTGTTGAGAAGTTAGTATGAAATAACTCTGAAGTTCATGCTGCTACTGAGGACTTACCGTGATAGAAGCTTAACGACAGCCGACGTAGTGTGTGACTCGGCCCGGAGACAGCGTTAAGAGTCGCATGCGGCAAGATCAGTCGCGCAGATGTGGCAGTTGCATGACCGGGCGAGGAAAACGAGCGTGAATGTGTGCGATGGGGTGCTCAAGACCGTGCCGAGAACCGGTCCGTTCCGATCGAGGAAAAAAAAACACATTTGACGCGATCGTAGAGTGGTGTTTTTCTCTCCCCAAGAGGTTGTCGCACGGCGTCTTGCGCTTCTTCACCACTTGAGGACTACTGCCTTCTCCGTTCTGGGGACAATTTACTGGGAATTAGAGACACATCTATAATTAGAGACACATCTATGTTTCTGTGCATTGCAGTACCAACTATTTGTGCTTTGTTTTTTCGCTGCTTTGCTGGGTTGTTGAATGGTTTTGTTGATATTCGTTGTTGTCGAGTGGTTGTGCTTATCGCAGTGTTGGATATCGAACGAGAGTCGAGTACGATATGATACCGACTATCACACCGATAGACACAAAATCCAGTCGGTACGATTTCAACACTTGGTAGCCTCGTACATCGAGGCTTTCGTTTACTATCTTCATAAACATGGGAATATGCCACGGGGGATGGAGGGCAAAACGTGTCCGCTACGATATATCGCAAGTTCGATATTTTTTATGGCTTTATCGAAACTTTTGAGACGATATCCTAACACTCAGCGTGCTGATGTTCGTTGTCGCCGAATGGTTCTGCTGCGTTTGTTTTTCTCGGGTGGTTTTCTTCGCAGACGGAGGCCGACCCCCAGGTGATCAGCCTCTTGATGGAACGCGAGGGGTACGGGGATATGGCTTCGCAACTCATAAACGTGGCAGGCCACCGCGTGACGACGGATCCTCTGGCGATCCCTTTCAGCATGGGCAGGAACCTTTTCTGGTGAACGCACTGCCTGTGATTCTCGGTTCAAACGGGGGGGAAAAGTGGCTGAACAACAATGTAAATATGTGCACGGCCCTGTGGTTCTCGGTTCAAACGGAAAATGTGGCCGAGCAAAGGACTGGAACGGGGAAGGAGGTGGCACAGCGGTACCGTAACACACTGGGTGACAAGATAACTCACCCCCTGGGACGAATTTCAGACCCGGTTTCCTCCAAAACATTGGGGGGGGGGCACACACAACAAAATTGGTGGCTTCGGAAAAATTCCGTCGAGAAGGTTGCATAGACGCATCGCTCGGCGTATCCAGTACGCCCTCCCCGGCTTGGAAAATCGCACGAGGGGGTGTTTTGTCCTGCGTGTTATACGGCAGTTGTTGCTGTGCAGCCCAATTCGTTGTTGGGAACTATTTACTTTTCACTGGCTCTTTTTTTCGACCCATAAAAGGGCCCTGATCGTGTTCTGAATTGTTGTTTATCTTGATACAATTTTCTGAAATTTAGAAGAAGTGAAAGTTGTTTGCAAAGGCCTTTACTCTATTTCCCAAGTTTAGTATTCTGGTGATATGCGACAGCTTGCATGGTATTGATAGTACTTCACAGGCTCTTGGTGTATATATTTGTTCGTTTATTTGTTTTTGTTGACGACGGCGTGAGGGTATGGGTTGGGGTGTTGAGCCGTGCCGACGCTGCGGTACGTACACGCCCACTCGTGGAACTCCGTCTGCGCTGGTGGAGTTTTGACGCGAGGGGGTCACACTTACCGACTGCAGGGAGGGGTGGTGTGGTGGGCATTTTCCCTTTTCGACTGAGCTCGTTTCAGGACTGCCATCCCGGGTCATTGTTGTCTCTCGTACGCAGCTACTACTGCTGTAGTACCTTCTACCTCCTACCTGGTATTCGTTACGATTACGAGTAGAATATAGTCTAGAGTTTACCCCTAGGAGCACTCTCGTTCGGTTCCATGATTTTTGTGTTCGATAGTGCACTTGGCGTTTGGCGGCTGACTTTTTCCTCAACCTGTAATAGGTCATGATCGGCTGATGCAAGAAACGCTTGCTTAGAGTTTTTGCTGTTTTGTTCTGCTACGCAGTCCTCTTCTCCTTCCCAGATCTACTGCTGTGCGTGCATCTGGTGCCATGGATGTGTTCTACAGCAGTGTTGTATACCTGGTACCTGGTAGATTGCAAGTGGTGCAGGATGGTATACCACCGCCCGCAGTACCGCCCCCTTACTACTGCGATACATACCCATTTTTTTTAATAATTGTGCTAGTTTGTTTGTTTTTTCCAAACGAGACACGCTTAGCCTTAGCCCGTTTTTGTGAGCACGGGGTAGACTTCATGGAAATGAACTTGTATATGAATGTTACCATCGTCGCCATCATTGTACCAAAACGAGAGAAAGTCTCCCCCCCCCCCTCCCGGGATGCGACGGTCTATGGTAATAAGACTACGACCATGGATGACATGAGTACCCCCCCGCCCATGCGCCCGCACCACTCTGCCCTTCCCTGTTGCCGACCTCGCGGTGTGATGGTCCCGGCAGTATCTTCTCGAAGAAGTACATGGAAACCCCGCCGGAGCTGAAGGGAGACAAGCAGAAGCACAACGTGCGAACCTTGAAGAAGATGGCGGAGATGATGGTGAGACCTCCATCCCGCGCGTGCTCCTCCATGCCGAAAAAAACAGGATGCTCTCGAGTTTCTGTATAATAGAAAAAAAACTCGAGGGCGATAGGGACCGCGACCTGATTCCCTCAAGAGCCGTAGTTTGTTGCTTGTTTTTTTGTGCGGGAGAGGTCGAGGGGGGAGGGGGGGGGAGTACTACAGTTTGTGCGGGTACGTGTACAGTAGTGTCACAGATACCGAGTAGTGTCACAGATACCGCGGGTCAGTGGGATACCGTGAAATGCCATGAACCATCGGCAGCAGTACAACTCTCGTGTTGTATAGCTTATCGCGGAACACCTTGGGACGAAGTTCGGAGCTGATTTTTCCAAATCCAGGGGGGGAGCTTAGGGCGCGCACCCATCGAGAATGGCAGCGATTTTGAGCAGATCTCGTCGGGATATGTTTTTCCATGAACAAACGGGTCGGTCGGCATGTGCTCTCTCCCCGTTGTTCAGAGAAAATCAGCTTTGAAATTCGCCCGAGGGGGTGTGGTATTTTGTCGCCCGTGTTCTATATACTGGTGTATCTGGTATGTTTTATGTTTACGGTAGCCTCTCTGCGGCTTCAAAGGGAGCAGGGACTGAAAAAAAGGGACGGTTTCAGCATCGTCCACACGTAGCGGCATAATACCAAGGAGGCATATGCTGCTGGGGTGGTAGGGGATAGGGGATGTGTCCGAAGTGAAACGGAAGGAGGCACCTGATACGACACACGCGCAGGCGGCATGGCGATAACTCGTACTGTTGCTGCTCCTTCTGCTTGCACGCGCCTCCGTTTTTTTTTATTTTTAGACGAATGTTGACAGGATTGTACTTATCGCATATTTTAGGCCGCTTCGTGTACAGCAGCAGTGGCCCCTTTATAGTGCCGGTTGGGTAGTACCGGCTGCCCGTTTTAGTGCCTGTGAAATCGCTTGGCACAGCAGATGGGATTAAATACTGTGGCAGTGTGCCGAGTAGTGCCGGTTGCCGCTACATGTAGTGCCGATGTCTTTGACGCATACTGGCACTATGCAGAGGGATCGTTACGTACTTGAGTCAAGTTCCAGCAGGGTTGTCACATGTAGCGCTTTTAGCGACCGGCAACGTTATGATGGAAGGTGCCCCCTGTTCTTTGTGCGTGCACACTGTACGTAACTCCGATGCAAGCTGCCACTGCGACCAATGACGAGGTCTCCCCACGGCCGCTTTTCCCCATATACACGCCCTGCCTGGTGCGTCCTCCGTCGCTTTCAGGGCGTGGGGGGACAATTCATCTGGGTGGCACCCAGCGGGGGGCGGGACAGGCCGGACCCTGAGACTGGAAAGTTCGTGGTTTCTCCGTACGACCCGAAGTCGGTGGAGGTGTTCCGTCTGATGGCGGCCAAGGCCAAGGGGAGGGAAGGAACCGGACCGACGACTCATTTCTTCCCGTTCGCGATGTGGACAAACAAGCTAGTGCCTCCTCCGGATCAGGTCAGCCGGACGAGCGTTGAAAAAAGAAAAAGGGAGGTTATTTTTTTGGCACTGCAAAAACGATCCCACTCTTTTTTCCTGAAGCGCTTTACCCGCCCCCCCCCCCCCCCCCAAAAAAAAAAAGAAGGGTTTCTTGAGGTTTTTTAGTACATACCAGTATAACACTGACCGGTATTTCAATGACCGTTTGGACTCTGATGTGAACACTAAACGGGACTTACGTTCCCGGTCAGAGTGCTACCGCGAAAAGGACCCCATTCTGTTTCCAAGCAAACGTGGAACTCTTTTGACTTTGATACCGCAAAAACGATCCCCTTGTTGTGTTTCCAAGCATTTTGTCCCGAAAAACGTGGAACGTTTTTTTTCTTTTTCCCTACTGCCAAAACGATCCCCTTGTTGTGTTTCCAAGTGTTTTGTCCCAAAAAACGTCAACCCTTTTTATTGTTGGTACCTCAAAAACAACCCCCTTGAATTTCCAAGTGTTTTGTCTAAAAAAACGTGGAACCCTCCATATTTTCTATTTTTGGTATTACGGGGGACCATAGTTAATAGGACCAAATATTGTGGGTAAAAATGGTTAAATATATACCTGGTATTAATAGGTATTCATGTATACCATAGGTCCTACCTGGTATTCACTATGGTCCTCCGTAATACTGCAAAAATGATATTTATTTTTGGTGCTGCGAGAATGACCCCCACTCTATTTCCGAGCATTTTGTCCCAAATAACGTGGAACCCCTTTTGTTTTTGGAAACTGCAAAAATGACATTTTACTTTTGGTACTGCCAAAATGATCCCACTCTAGTTCCGAGCGTTCTGGCCCTAAATACGTGGAACCCTTTTTATTTTTGGTGCTGCAAAAATGATCGCCTGTGTGTCCAAGTGTTTTTGTCCCTAAAAACGTGGAACCCTTTTTTTTTTGGGACTGCAAAAAAAACTTTTGTTGTTTTTGGTACTGCAACAATGACCCCCCTCTGTTTCTAAGTATTTTGGTCCCCAAAACATGGCCGCAGCAGCTTCAGAAGTCATCGTACTGCAAAAATGATCCCATTCTGTTTCTCGAGGTGTCTTGTCCCAAAAACGGGGGGCAGGCAAGCTGTAAAAGGGTTGAATAGGAAACGCCCTCCCTCTTCGTCGGTGTGGTTGTCGCTGCTTGGAATGTCACGCGCTTCCCAATCGGCTTGCGTTGCGCTAACGCAACGCCTGTGGTGAAAGAAGGAAACAGCAAGTAGCCCCCAACAGCTGCCGCAGCCGCGCACATGGAATCGTTCATTGTGGGCCTCTTCCTGTCTGCGATCGCTTGTTCTACTGGCTTGGCACTATTGTGAACATGGAGATTTAAACCCCTTTGGCATTAACCCCGACATAACGACCAAAACAATGATAGCGTTTTGTGTTGTCAGCCGTTCTACGAGCAGTGTGAGGGCCCAGAATCACGGATAGGATCGTAGTGCATCTGTGCTGCACGAATCCTTGCATTGTAGCTCGGACCCCATCGTGCATACCGCCTCCCAATCAACCGGTGGCCACAATGGTTGCAGTAACCGTCACTTTTTTGTTGCCAATTTTCCCCTCCGAAGTCCCAAGAGGGTTGGGGTTGAGGCCGCAAAAAAGTGTGTGCACCATTTTTATGTTTCACATGGTCACGCACCCCTTTGCTGCGTGCCGCCGCCTGCTCCAGGTGAACAAGGAGCTCGGCGAGCGGCGACAGGCCGACAGAGGTCCGGCGAGCATCGCTTTCGGCGAGGAGGTGTTGCCGCCTCCTGGCCAGAAAAAAATGCCCAAGGACGAGTTCGTCGCACTGATAGAGGAGAGGGTCAAGCAGGAATACGAGCAGCTCGACAACTACCACTCCTCCCAATAATGCTGAGGCTTTTGAGAGTTGGGTTTTGTTTTTCGTGTGTTTCTGGTCAGTTTGGGCTGATGCCCTGTCGTACCCGGTACTACCGTTTGGGTGCTTGGGAATGTTTTGTGGCTAGGGGGAGAGGGAGTTATAGGTGGTTTTACCTGCCGCTCTGCAGTATTTAGTTTTGAGGAGTTTCTGACAGGCGTGGCATCCCCTTGAGAGGGGGCGAAGGAGGGGTCTCGCATTCTTACCGCTTCAGGCGTGAATTTTTTTTTGTGCGCGAAGGGTCTGCTCCGAAGGACGCTGCCCTTTGGTTTACTCTGCTGTGGTTGCAGCGCGCAACGGGGGCGTCCAGACGGCGACCAAACAGTCCCTCACAGGGATATTAACAGAATGAACGGTTGGTTGCTGGCAGGACCGTCAACTCTATTTAACGCTTTGATAAGTTGGCGGTGAAACAAACATAAAAAGGTCGGCGTATGCTGGCGGACGTTTGTACCCCGCGAAAATGTGACGTGTCTATGAATGCGAGAGTCGTCGCTCTCGGGCGTCAAGCCAACACAAGGTAGGGAGATTTTGCAGCACAGCCGAATTTTATCGCGACAAATTGGGACCGATGCACTCGGCTTCTAAGTGCCCCCCCTCTCTCCCCTCCCGTCCCATCCCCTCCCCTCCCCTTGTTCTTGTCAAACCAATGGTTCCCTTTCTTGACGGCAACAAATTTTGACCCGGCCGCGTACGCTCCATCTCGCTGTGAGGTCGACCCCTAGGTTGTAGTTGTTCGATCCCAGGCGCCGATATGATAGTTTGGTCCCGGGCACCAACTTTTTCGTATATTTCTTTGAGCATCACCTTTACTTTCCAGCTTAACTCGTGGGAGTCTCTTACCCTCAGCCATCAGGTATCTTCTGGACATTGAGCCGTGGCCACAGGTGCCCCCCCCCCCCCCCCCCCCCCCCGCCCCCCCCTTCCGGCTCGTCTCTCCATTTTTGTCGCACATAGGGTTCATTCAGCATTCCCGCTTCTGTCCTTTTATCGAATGTTGCTAACTCGCGGTTTCCGCCAATCAATTTTTATGCAAGATAAAGTCCCGACTCGTACGTATGTAATCGATTCATGGCCTTTGGCGCACTGTTTTGCCTCTACAACAGCAGTAGTGATGAACAACCGGAGAGGTTATTACGTTATTACTTCCTTCTATTGAATGGCAGCAACGACGAAACCAACTGCAACAACCTCCAACGAATGCGTAGGGTGTTGTGAAATCGGAGTCGGTTGCCGGCCGCGCATGGTTGTGCAACGATAGCACAGAATGCGCAGGTGCCAAACAAGGTATCCGTTCGAAGTAACATCTGCTCCCGCTCGGAAGGAACTGGGTCTGCGAGCGGGGAGATCACACGATGAGTGTCCCAGCCAGCACACAACATTCCAGACTCCAACTCGATGGTGATCGACACGGGAGTATTTGTGACGAAAACCTTTGTCAAACATTACTATCCAGTTTGTTTTTGCGAAGTATCTCATGCATGTTTATATGTTCGGTGACGCACACAAAATTTTAAAGCATCTTCGATATACGTATGCACATTTTTTAAAATGATGAAATACGTCAGCTGTGAGTTCGACTGATTACATACCTGGTAGTTGATACTCAACTTTGCAAGCTGCGTAATATGTCTCGTCTATTGTATTTTCTTTGCTGCTGCTGCCGTCAACAAGAAGAACGCAGAGGGGGCGAAGGAGTAAGGCGACTGCAGCAGCCGTAATAGTGGCCCTTCGGAGTAATAGGTATAGTTGTTGCGGTGGTGTACCAAGGATCCGAGGGGTTTCCAGTAGAGTTCATGGCGTGGAGTCAAAAGGGGACAATGTGAATTAGTCCCCTGACCCCGAAGGCGTATGCCTTCCTATGAGGGTCGGAGAGGTTTGGGCGCTCCTGCGTCCAGAACCTCCGGCGCCGCTAGCTCCATCTAGATTGCTCCATATCCTCGGTGTTCCCCTGCTAAGAAGAAGTACCGGCCGAGACAGCTAAGAGATGGCTCAGCCGTACGCACAGCAGGATGGGTGGAACAACGGGATTGCAGGTGTCAGTCTTGCCTATGAACTCGAACGAAGCTTGAGTGTGTTGCGAAAGCAGGGCCATGGGGTTGGAGGGACCCGGCCTGCGAAGGGAAACGATAAATACACTGTGTTGTAGAGTATGCGTGATCACTGTGATACAAATGAGTGGAGGCCAGAGGCCAGAAGAGGCAATGGCCTCGATCATGAATGATATACATGTGGCCTGGCGAGGCCGGTGATGATACTCTAGCACGCAGGGCACGCGCACCGCTCGTTCGTCTGTAACATGGTGTCCGGTCCGATAGCAAGCCTGAACCTGTAGGCGACCAGGGGCTGGCGGAGGCACCGTCGGCCGCTCGGTTGGCAGTAAGAAAAACAACTGAGAAAATACAAAAAGCACAAATCGGCAGAATAGCGAAGAGCAAAATATAGGTACTCGTACAAACATCACGTAAGCCAGGTAGCCAAGATGGTACCCAGCTCAGCCTGGCCGCCGGCCGGTCAGGCGGGACAGGGCTCAGTCAGCGGTCACCTCGCAGGCCTGCTGCCAGGCCTGGTCTCGGTTCCAGGGTGAGGCATTGCTGCTACGAGGCACCCAGGCAGGGGCGAGGCAACCAAGCTTTGGCGCCGAGTTTTGGGTTGGAGGCGAACGGCTTTAGCGTGAGCTTATTTTCCGGGTTTCTTTTGTCTTGTTTTTGGTGTGCACACGTAGACTCGTGGACTGCTGTTTTTTTTTGTTTTTTTGTTTCGGCTCTTTTGTTTCTCTGATTGTGTGTCTGTTTTGCTGCAACCTCATCCTCGTACACCACACTACACAGCACAGCACAGTTTCTCTTGGTAGGTAGGGCTACAGGGCCGACACCACTTATGAACGAGGCATGGTAGAGCGGGACATAGGCCGCAGTTGCCTCGGGCGCGCGGGGGGGTTGCTACCCTTCGCGCGCCCGTAGTGCTGCGGTCCCCGGAGTTCTCAGAAGATGTGTCAGCATACCCTCACGGAGGGTGGTCGTCGGTTTTCGTAGAGACGAAGCGACGGCCAGCCCCGAATCCGTAAGCTATGCTGTGAGAGAGGTAGCGCGAGTGAACGGTTACTGAGTCCGCCCCCGAGAAGGTTTTGCGGTAGGTACCGTTCAGCAGAGTCCGAGCTCGACGGAGATTCGGTATGCACGACTAGGATAGTCGCTCGCACCTCTCTCATGCAGCACGCGGGAGTCTGCTTTCAGGCCCGGTGCTGCACCACACTTCTGGCCCATGCTCAGACGGCCGACCTCCCTTTGATGGCTCACTGGGGGGGAGGTCTCTCTGTGTTCCACTTATTGCAGTCTAGACTAAAAAACATATAGATCTGCGATCACTACGCCATAGACTAGGTAGTGAAACATAGATTTTCTGAAAGATTGCAACAGTATGTACAGCGAGGAGGTCATCACTGAGTCCGTCGTTCGAGAGAACCTTCGGTAGGTGATGATTGGTCTGCTCCTCGGTCCCCACGTGGGACCGAGGGCAGACACCAAGGGGTCCTGGTGCTGTACACTGTGGGTGGTTTAGTGTGGGTGAGTGAGGGGGAGTCCGCCACCCCGATAGGGGTTGCGCGGTACGCCTCACTCAGCAGAACAGCGGTCCCGAGGCTCAGGATCTGTCGGAGTGCCACCCCGATCCCACTCAACAGATCCTGGACTCGGGGGGTTCATAATGCGCGAGAAGTGGTAGCCCCACACACTCCACTCATGTGTTCAACGCCGGTCTTTTGGAAGGATGGACGTATCCTGGGGCCGGCCGCGACACATAATATCTTTCTAGTGCGCAGCGCCTACCCCTCGCCGTCTGAGCCTTGCAAGTCCAGACGAGGGGTGGTGTCTAGTCGTGTTTCACCGCTAGACGTACACAGGCTTGTCGCACCCATACGTGCAATAATAAATCATAAACACAACAATACACACACAGACAGGACCAAACGCGAAACAGTGCATTATGTTTTACGCAAGCAACATATGACCAACCGTACAGCAGTACAAATAATGTTGGAGGACGAGTAAAATATAGCAACATAGAGACACCATACATAATACACCAACCATCAACAGAGGCGAGACAGCACTCGCGCACACAACAGGGAGTCAGGGAGGTGAGAGAGTTGGATATTGATGAAGGAAAGAGGGGAGATAACATGGTGCTGATGACGCAACCGACACAACCCCACGAGCTTTCATATGTTCGCATAGGCCGCTGTACTATCAGTGGCATGCTTACTAGGACTAGCGCAGGACACATGTAGGTGAGAAGCCGCTCGCACGTGTACCGTGTTCGACTGTCAACTTCGCTCACTTATGTGTCATATCAATAGGGGTCAGGCGTGACTCTCGAAAAAAATGCAACATTCACGTACATTACGATACGATACCAGTAGATGGATGCAATTTTGGGTCGGGCCGATCGTCAATACAACGCTTCCGCTCCTTGCGTGTTCGCTCACTCATGTGTCGTATTGATAGGGGTCGGGCGTGACTCTCGACAAAAATGCAGCATTCACGTATATCAGGATGCTAAACCGGTAGACAAAGGCAATTTGGAGTCGTGTACGTGTTCGGCTGTCAACTTCGCTCACTTACGTGTCGTATCAATAGGGGTCAGGCGTGACTCTCGGAAAAAAATGCAACGTTCACCGCCCCCTGACCCCGTCCCGGAGCCCCCTGACGACCCCCCGTCTGTCCCCGACGCGGGCTGCACCGAGACCCCGACGCGAGGGGTGGAGTTGTCCGACGCCAACATCGGGCAACTCAGCGTGGCTCAGGAGAATCAGCTGATGAATACCCTGAGGCCCCAGAATGTGGCAGGATTATTCCCGGAGGACACGAAGAGAGTCCGGGCGTGCACGGTAAGAGAGTTGCGAATTCCCCTGATTGACGAAGAGTGCGCGCCGATCGCAGCGAAGCAACAGCGCTTCTCGCCGGAGCAGGCAGACGCTATCCAGAGAGAGGTGAAGAAACTAGCCGAAGCAGGAATTATCCGTAAATCCACATCCGCCTGGGCCGCTCGATGCGTAACGGTTCGTAAGAAAGACGGTACGTTGCGCTTGTGCCAGGACTACCGTGGCCTCAACGGTTGCATGTTGAATCACAGCGGTGGGGTGGGGAATATTCAGACAATTTTCCAGAGGTTGGCCGGTAGCGCATGGTTCACGTCGATTGATTTGGCGTCGGGGTTTTTCCAGCTTCCTATCGCAGAGCCGGATCGCCACAAAACGGCGTTCCGGGACGCCTTCGGGCAGCTGTGGGAGTATGAGCGGTGTGGCTTCGGCTTGAAGATATTACCGCCGGCGTTCGCGAGCATGGTAACGGACTTGCTGGGAGACTTGAAAGCGAACGGGGTAGAGAACTATCTTGACGACATTTTGATCTACAGCGCGGACTTTGAGGGGCACCTGACCCTCGTGGAAAAGGTACTCCATAGTTTGCAAGCGGGAGGGCTTTCGGTGAACTTTGCAAAGTCTAGATGGTGTTGTGCGAGCTTGGAGTTTGTCGGCATGGTCGTTGACCGGCAGGGCGTGCGACCGGCAGAGTCCAAAATAGCGGCGGTAGCGGAACTCTCCCCACCGGGAACGGTTGAGGAGTTGCGCGCGTTTCTTGGCATGACGGGATACCTGAGGCAGTTCGTCGAGCGATACAGCATACTAGCCGCGCCGCTTACTGACATTTTGCGGGACAAAGCCTTTGCCTCTAAGCGCTCCCGGCGCACCCTGATTCCGTGGACCGAACATCAACAGCACGCCTTCCTGTCCCTTAAGGCGGCCCTGACGTCGTTCCCCATTCTCGCGTTCCCCGTTTGGGACAAGCCGTTCGCTCTTCACACAGATGCAAGCGCCGCGGGGGCTGGCGCCGCCCTGACGCAAGAAATCGACGGCAAGGAGAGAGTCCTCGCCTACGCGAGCCACCGTTGGTCGGCAACCGATGCACGCAGGGGGGCGACGGAAAGGGAGTGTATGGCGGTACTGTGGGCAGTGGTGCACTTTCGGCCGTATTTAGCTGGTAGTCTGTTCACGCTGTTTACTGACTGCTCCGCGCTCACCTGGCTGTTTCGTAGCCGCGACCTAGACCCCAAGCTGTACCGCTGGTCGCTGCGTCTTGCCGAGTTCGACATAATCATGCGATGGCGGGCGGGCTTGTCTCACCAGGTACCGGACGCGTTGTCGCGCTTGCTCCGGCCGGGCCCCCCCGCAGACTCCATCGATGACTCTTTTCCCGACGACGCGACCTCCGGCAAGCCGAGCGATTACGTAGGGCCGCGAGGGCCGGTTCTGGATGGTGTCCTGTTGAGAGAGCTGGAGCCCGCTAGGGAAGGGGTGGTAGACCCGGGGGGGGTGCGCGAGAAGAAGGTAGTAATCACGACGCGCTCGCCAAGGATGTTGAAATCACAGTCGCTGAACCCACGCCCTTCCGCTGCGCCCTCGTTGCTCGGAGCCATTGTTGACAGCATCCCGCAGACTGACCCCAGCAGCGCCGGACTCCGAGAGTCGGGGGAGGAAGCCCCGAGAGACAAGCAGCTGCTCACCCTCGCATTTCACGACAGGCTGGCAGCGGTGGGGGCCGGTGCGTCACCGGCGCTGCGGCGGTCGGCTCGCTCGCACAAGCCGTCGGTTCGGCTGCGTCCACTCCCCGATCACACGGCTAGGGCGGTACACGTGCCTCGGGAGACTGCACTGCCGGTTCCCCCAGCCGCGTCAGGCTCGCCGTCGACAACTACGACACAGCGGGGCGGTGGTAGGGGCGGCGGCGACGGACAGCAGTCCCCATCGGGAGGGCCGGGTACACGCCACGCGGGCGCGGCGCCAGTACCAGGCGGCCTGGGCGGGCCCTCCACGAGCGGGGGGGGGGTGCCGCGCAGCGAACGGGCGCCGGAGCGATCGGTGATAGAACGAGCCATCGAGGCGCTGCGCGACGTGCCAGGGCTGGTGAGGCGGCAGATGGACGACCCCCTACTCGGTAGGATTAGGGAGGCCCTGGGGGGTGAGGGAGGAACGGTGGGGGGCGAGCGCGCGCGAGATAGAGAGGTAGCACGGTATCTCCTTGATGATCAGAACTTGGTGTGGTACGACCTAGAGCAGCGCGGAATGCTGGAGAGGCGCACGTCGGTCCTGGCCGTCCCGCGCGTGATGGTAGCCGACTTGCTTGCCTTGGTGCACTGCCAGCATGGGCACCCCGGCGTCGGCAGGACGCTTGCGCTACTGCGCGACCGCTTCCACTGGCCAGGTATGTGCAGGGATGCGAGGGAGTATGTCTTGTCGTGCGGGTGCCGGCGTAGGAAACGCTCGCGAAGCCAACGCATAGCTATGCTCCCTGCAAGGTACCTGGAGCCGTGGGAAGTTTTGGAAATAGACTTGCTACGGATCCCCAACACATCCGAAGCAGGTAACGAGTACTTGCTACTGGTAGTGGACAAAGCATCTCGGTTTCTCTTTGCATACCCCCTCCCCTCGAAGGAGGCTCATGCGGTTGCGCGCTTGCTACTCGACCTGTGTCTGACGTTTGGAGTGCCCTCGTTTATCCGCGCGGACGGGGGAGGAGAGTTCACAGCCACTGTAATGGAACACCTGTGTCGGTGGCTCAAGGTACCGATAGACTTCGGGCCGGCCGACCACCCGAGAGGCCAAGGCAGTGTAGAGCGAGTAGGAGCGTGGATGCTGGATGTGCTTTCCGAGTTATGTAAGGCGTGGCCAACCCGATGGGACGAGTACGTAGCGCTGGCATGTTGGATTAAACGCACCATGCCAGACCCAGCCCTGCCTTCCGCTATGACGCCCTTCCAGCTCTTGTTCGGCCGCAGCCCTCGCACGGCCCTTGACATGTTAGTGCCGCAGATGGATGACACGGAGTCAACGGGAGGCTTCGAGAACTTTATTGAGGGCCGACGGCACAATTTAAGGGAGGTTCGGGAGGCACTAGAGAGGATGCACGAGCGCAGGGAGAGGGCGCGCCAGCGCCACAACGCGGCGATTCAGAGGCCGTCGGCGGGCACCCGCGTGGCAAAGGGCGACCTCGTTCTCGCCCGGGAGAGCGACAGCTCGCTCCACCGGCAGGGGATGGGGCCGAAACTGGTCCACGAGAGGTGGACCGGTCCGTGGAAGGTGGTGGAGGTGGTGATCGAGGGCCTGAGCGTCGTCATTGAGATGGAGGGCCGGACACCACGCTCCAGGACGGTTTCCACCACGTCGCTGAAGCCGTTCTACGTGAGGCCGGCAGACTTGCGTCACCCGATGGAGGACGAGTTCGCACAGATGGCATGGGGGGCGGACTTGGGACTCGCGGGGGACTCGACCACGGCGGCGCCGAGGTACACGCTGCTGGACAGAAGGCGGGTGATCAGCGCGTCCGGGGTCGCGCGGTGGGAATACCGCGGCAGGTACTTGGACGGGGTCGCATCAGATTGGGTCTCCGAAGCAGAGTCTTTGGATAGCTTTACCCCGTTGCAGCTGGACACGTTTCACGCGCTATGGAACTTACACGCTCCGAGAAGCGAGGCGACCCGTCGCCGGCCCAAGACATGGGGGGGAAGGGACGGCCGACGCTGACTAGACAGCAAGCGTTGGCAAGGTTCCCGATCGGCACGAAGATATCCAGGTCGTACGAGGACGGCAACGGGAAGGCAAGCCGGTTGGGGCAGGTCTACGACTTCTACTCGCCGTACTGGCGAGTCCGGTTCTCCGACAACGACTGGGAGGAGCTAACGGCCTCGGAGATGAAGAAATCCGCCATCGAAGGAAGAAGCGGGCACCAGGGGGGGAGTCCGTGAGGCGCTTTTGTTTCTGGGCCTTTTGGTCGTTGTTTTTGTTTGGGCACCAGGGGGGGAGTCCGTGATGCGCTTTTGGTTCTGGGCCTTTTGGTCGTTGTTTTTGTTTGGGGTTTTTGTGTCTCGAATCCGGGTTGGGGTTGTGGTTTTTATTTTTATTTTTTTTTTGGTTTTGTTTTGATTTTTAGTTGTTTTTTGGGGGGGGGGGGTTTGTTGTTCTTGTTTCTTTTTGTTTTGTTTTGTTGGTTTTGTGTTGTTTTTTTTCGTTTTGTTTTTGTTTTGTTTTGGTTGGGGTTTGTTTTTTTTTGTTTTGTTTTTTTGTTTTGTTTTTTTTGTTTTGTTTTTTTGTTTTTGTTTTGCTTTGTTTTGGTTTATTTTTGTTTGGTTTTGTTGTTCGTTTTTGTGCTTTGTCTTCCGTTTTTTTTCCGTTGGGGGTGAACCCAGGCGCGTGTCGCTTGTGATGTAACATGGGCGGCCTATTGTGCCGACGGTACGGTGCAGCACCATACCTTAGGGCACGGTCAAGGAGGTTTGTTGGGTTTCATGGGTTTTTTTTTTTTTTTTTTTAGGGTTTTTTTTTAGGGGTTTCTGGGTTGTGTTTTTTTTTAGGGGTTTCTGGGTTGTGTTGTGTTTTTTTTTGTTTTTTTTTAGGGTTTTTTGTGTCGTGGGGTTTTGGTGTATTTTTTTTTCTTGAGGGGGGTCGTTGTTTTCGTTTTGTTGCGCGGTTTTATTGTTTTTTTTTGTTTGTGGTTTTTTTTTTTATGTTTTCATTTGTTTTCGTTTTGTTTCGTTTTTTTTTTTTTGTTTTTAAGAGGGATGGGGGGAACCCAGGTTCGTGCCAGTTGTAATTTAACAAGGGCAGCCTATGAGGCCGACTGTACTGTGCAGCACCATATATGGTGCTACGGTCAGGAAGCGTCGAAGCTGTCTCACAGCGATGCGCGCCAGAGTGGGTTCCAGGGTTCGGCTTTTAAAGGGTGTTTCTGGCCACCCGGCCAGCCTGCAGTGCAGCACCGTAGGTCGGTGCTTCGGGGTTGAGGGGTTCGGGGTGTTTGTGTGGTAGCATAGCGGTGTTCTATAGAAAGCGGGTTCCGCGGTTCTCCGCTCTGGCCATGCAGCCAGGCGGAAACACCCGAGAGGTGGGGTTCGGGGTTGATTTGTTTTTGTCTTGTCCTTGTGTCCGGCCGTAGGGGGTCGATTGCCTCCGGCGTGCCGCTGCTACTGCACCAGGCTCGAGGCCCTTCGCGTACAATCGTAAAGCGACGTCGGGATTCCGAAGTCAGGCGAACGTGCCGGATACTTATGGGCGTAGGAGTGTCGCGGGGTGAGCGTGAAGGAATGTTCCACGTAGTGGGAGTATTCTGTTCGCCGCGTTTGTGAGTAAGGCGGCGCATGTAGTGTGCGTGCTGGGGAGGGCTTTTCCTTACGGAAAAATACGGCCGGGTTTTCTCTCCTCAGTCTTTCTTGGCATAGATAACCTTGGATCCACCGTCCGGTATATCGCGTGGCTTTGCCTTGCCCGGCTTAAACCAGCTGGGGAGGATGTTGCGGTGGTGTACCAAGGATCCGAGGGGTTTCCAGTAGAGTTCATGGCGTGGAGTCAAAAGGGGACAATGTGAATTAGTCCCCTGACCCCGAAGGCGTATGCCTTCCTATGAGGGTCGGAGAGGTTTGGGCGCTCCTGCGTCCAGAACCTCCGGCGCCGCTAGCTCCATCTAGATTGCTCCATATCCTCGGTGTTCCCCTGCTAAGAAGAAGTACCGGCCGAGACAGCTAAGAGATGGCTCAGCCGTACGCACAGCAGGATGGGTGGAACAACGGGATTGCAGGTGTCAGTCTTGCCTATGAACTCGAACGAAGCTTGAGTGTGTTGCGAAAGCAGGGCCATGGGGTTGGAGGGACCCGGCCTGCGAAGGGAAACGATAAATACACTGTGTTGTAGAGTATGCGTGATCACTGTGATACAAATGAGTGGAGGCCAGAGGCCAGAAGAGGCAATGGCCTCGATCATGAATGATATACATGTGGCCTGGCGAGGCCGGTGATGATACTCTAGCACGCAGGGCACGCGCACCGCTCGTTCGTCTGTAACATAGTGGTGGCTTACAGGCAGAAGGCGGTGCTTGCTTGTGGTTGCCTCGGCCATCAGCGAAGACGGGAAGAGGGCGAGATTTTGAAAACGTGAAATTACAGTACCAGGGAGCACGTATTATGTTGATACGTACACCAGGCAACATCCCAGCTCAGCAGCCGACGTGAGGTCAACTTCAACAACAACAGCGTACGAACGTACCAGGTAGCTGCTTTGAGGGATTTTCTGTTTTTGATGGTACGTCGGGCTGCTGCTGTGCATGACTTTTGGAAGCTGCTGCTGCTTGCCGCTGTTTTGCATCCCTTGTTCTCACAACGCGTCAAAATCGGCTGCTACATTCTGCAACTACGTATAGCTGTATATACGAGTAGGCAGGGAATGTTGCCAAGAAAGGCATACTCGTACCTGGTATACGTGTGTGTTCCTCCGTTCTTTCTACCCGTTGACATCCAGCACAACCAACCAGTGTCCGTGCCGATCGGGATTCTTCAATCCTAGAGAGACACAAGCTCTGCTGTGGTCACAAAACTACCCCACATGAGAACTACCTGGTACTCTGTACCATTGTTATGCAGTAAGCAGAGAATGTAGAGACCAGGTACAGCAATAAATATCTCAATTACCTGGTAGGTGCAGGATGCAGGATATCCCAGCAGGATGCAGGATATCCCAGAGGGGTACATTATAATGACCAGCGAAGGGTAGAGCTCCGCACGCACAGGCATCAGGCAGTAGCAGCACCGTGCCAAGATCAGGGCAATCGTGAAGAGAGCTTTCGAAAAACAGCGGCAGCAGCACAGCAAGCAGCAATCAGCAGTATAATAATAGCGGTATAATAAGAGTGTACAGCAGCAACAACAACGACAGGAGTGCCGCATATTGTGCCGTATATTTCACAGACAGGTGGGATGATAAACTACCAGGTAATGAAGTAACACTATTAATAATTAATGATTGTCACACCCCACCCTCCGACGAGTTTCAAAAGCTGATTGATGATCTACTCGACAACGAGCAGGGAAAGTGAAACCGTCGACCGACATTTTTTTTTCTTCTCAATCATCACTATTAATACTACTTCTTTCACTTTCCAGCTCGTAGGAGGTTTTTACCCTCATCAGCGGTCTTCTTCTGGACAAGCAGTGGTCACAGGTGTCGTCCTTTCTCCTCCCCGGAACGTGCCTTCACTTTTTGTGGCGCATAGGGTTCAGCATTCCCACATGTCTACGTATGGAAAACTACTGTTATTCTCAGTTTGTAGAAGTGAGTCTCTGTTCTCAGTTTGTAGAACTGAGTCTCTGTTTTGGTAAATGCAAATCTGTCTGTCTGTCTGTCTGGCTGTCTGTCTGTCCGCAAGATTTATATTTTCGAACACTTTCCAATGGCCGATACATAAGCTCGTTACGGATGATATTCGTACGACGTATTCGACCCTTAAGCCATACCGGGTATAATACATCCACTACATCGTACCATGGTGCCATACCGCAAATGTACCATACCATATACTGTGTGTCTTTCCCGTACCATACCGTCAACACATATCATACCACATACGGTGGTTTTCCCATATTACTATATACCATACCACCAACATATATATCCCATGTCCCTTACCGTGTAAGGCAGTCAGAGTTGAGGAGACGTCTAAACACCAGGCCAGGTGCTTGCTACTGCTATAGTGCCGTGGTGTTGTGCAAGGGTGGCGATTAATACAGAGTGTGTAGGTCGAGCACTGCTGTTCGCCAGACCAACGAAAGGCAGTCAGAGTTGGCTTAGACGTTAGGGTCCTATATACGCTCAGTGCAGCGCATTGGCCGCTGGTGTGCACAAAATAGATGACAAACATTATCTACGAGTACTACTACTACTACTACTACTACTACTACTGCTGTATCCCTCGAATGATGGCAAAATATGTTTTTTTTTTTCAGGTTTGGGAGGATACCGTAGGACGCCGCCGGCAAGCTCTTGCCCCCTAGAGCATGCATCCACCTCATTTCTTCGAGCCCATCATCTATACTAGTTGACCTTGCCCGCCACCGAGCGGGATGGCCGTGGGCTGAGTCTCTGTCGAGATCGAGCGTCTATCGTCTATCGTCTTTCGTGTCCATTCGCATACCATAGCAGGTCTTTTACAGTACAACAACAGGAGGAGTGGATTACTTTTTGTGCGACAGCAAAATTATAAATTATCTACGAGTACTACAGTAGTACTGCTATTTTTTATTGTTATTTGCTTTCTGACAATGTGCAGGGCGTTATTCATTCGAAAAGCTGACATAATTCGTCGATTACCACTAACTTCATCCAACCAATTCTCCTCCTCTACGTATACTCACACTTGAATACGCACCACCACCATTTACCGAAATATTTTACCTACTACCAGGTATGTATCTATACGCCATGTGTCCTATACTCCGCATCTACATTCCACCCCCACGCCATGGGAAGTAGTCCTCCCTCCTCATCCCTTCTCCCCCTGGCGGCCTGGCGGTGTCGCAGGGCGAGCTTATATCGGTGCACTCTGCGCGAGATCACGACCTGGGTGGTCACCGATATGACCTGGAAAAGATGCTCCTTGCAAACCCCTTTTCTTGCTAAAGATCCCCCGTCCGTTCCTCCAACATGCAGTATCCGTCTCGAATGGCAAAAAATGGGCTTTTCTTCAGGTTTGGGAGGATACCGTAGGACGCAAAAAATGGGGAGTTTTTCAGGTTGGGGAGGATACCGTAGGACGCCGCCGGCAAGCTCTTGCCCCCTAGAGCATGCATCCACCTTATTTCTTCGAGCCCGTCATCTATACTAGTTGATCTTGCCCGCCACCGAGCGGGTTGCCATGAGCTGAATCTCTGTCGAGATCGAACGTCTATCGTCTATCGTCGCACAAGATGAAATAAAACTTTTGTGTACTTCGCGTTTCCATTCGCAAACTATAGCAGGTCTTTTACAGTACCACAACAGGAGTGGATTACTTCTTGTGCGAACTCTAGCAGGTATTTTACAGTACAACAGCAGGAGTGGATTATTTCTTGTGCGACAGCAAAATTATCTACGAGTACTGCTGTATCCGTCTCGAATGGCAAAAAATGGGCTTTTCTTCAGGTTTGGGAGGATACCGTAGGACGCAAAAAATGGGGATTTTTTCAGGTTGAGGAGGATACCGTAGGACGCCGCCGGCAAGCTCTTGAGCGTCTATCGTCTATCGTCGCACGAGCTGAAATAAAACTTTTGTGTACTTCGCGTTTCCATTCGCATACTATAGCTGCTAAGCAGGGGTATTTTACAGTACTACAACAGGAGTGGATTACTTTTTGTGACACAGCAAAATGATCTATGAGTACTACAGTAACTGCTGCATCCGTCTCGAATGGCAAAAAAAAAAAAAACGTACTATAGGTCTTTTACAACAGCAGTGGATTACTTTATACTTTTCGCCTTTATTTGTATTTTGCGATCTTATTATTCGTATGTTCCGGTACTCGCAAATAATAACCCGGCAGTTGAAATACATGTCAATCTGTCGAATGTGTAACAACCCACAACATGTTTTTCATTGGCCAACAAAGCGTCCTCAGCTCTTGGACCGCTCTTGTTGGGGATCTCAAATATTTTGTCTCTATTATGTATAATAACCCCGCTGTTTTTTTACTGCGCTTTCATGTTGCGATGCTCGTGTCATTTTCTGGTACTCTCTCTTGTCAATCTGTTGTAATTAAAACAACCGACGTGTTTTTCATTAGGCCAACAACAACTGAGAGCGTCGTGACAGCTCTCTGACTATTTCGCGGCCCGTCATCTACTCTAGTTGATCTTGCCCGCCACCGAGCGGGTTGGCCGTGGGCTGTGTCTCTGTCGAAAGAAAACTTTTGTGTAAGTATGTCAATTAATTTTGTGTAGACTCGATTGCTGTTTTTTTCTCTAGTAATCATTACCCAAATAAAGTACATATTCTATTCGTATGATAGTACGACCACGAGTATAGTGTTGACTACTTTGTAACCGTCGTGGGTACAAGCGCAATACCTGGTTGGTGCATGTCAAGAAACCCCGCGGTAGACCACTGCTTGCTGTGTGCCACAGTAGATCTATCACTTTCGTCATTCCCACACTCTTCAAGTATAATATTACGGGGGACCATACATAGTAAATAGGACCTACCTACGGTACACACAAAAAACTACATATTTACCTATTTTTAATAACAAAATTTGGTCCTATTTACTATGGTCCCCCGTAATAGTAGGCTGGGAAAGAGTCTGGAGCATCATCACTACTTACTACCTGGTACTACTAATAGCAGCACGAAAAAGTCTAATTCGCATCAACTTCAAGAAGAAAAGTAATTCGCTTTTACTTTCCAATCCTATGTGTGGTACAGACATGTATGTTCTGTCTCTAATCGCCAGTCGATCACTTTGCTACCGTCGTCGTGTGTTTTGTCTCCCGATGTCAGAAAATAAACAACTAACTGCTCAATACTCAATAAAGTATTTCTCGCAAGCTGTACCTACTAATCCACCACCGCCTGGACTCTACATGCCGTTATAATAGCATGCTTCGTAAAAGGAGGGTGTCTTTCCTTCCGTAAGGGCGGGCAGGCTTCCGGCTTCCATTGTCGCTCTGAACCGGAGCCGTGAGCCGTGGACTTTTCTTAGAGGCGAAGGGAGACATTCAGCGATATACAGATATCGGCAGACGAGTTTTCCCGTAAACACTATACCACCGCCGTATGGGCCAGGCAAACCACAACCTATTGATGGTTTTTGGGGGGTGGGGCGTCCCGCTCCCGCCGTGCTATCGTACTGCTGTTCAGGCATACCACTCTGTTCCGTAATATAGTAATCGTATTTAACAATGAGGCGCGCGAGCGCGAAGCGCGTGCCTTTTGTTCTTGGTTTTCCAAGGAAAAAAAACAAACGTTCAGTTTGAGCCAAACCTCGCCTGCTGGGGTGCCGTCTGTGCTGGTGCCGACTGGTCTCTCTCCACACTCGCACCAACTCCAGCTGCGACTTCACAAAAAAGGAGACAAGCAAGCTGAGAACAGCGCTCGAATGCATTTCATCGTGGGCAATAACAATACGAGTATACGTATACAGTAAAAAAGAAACATCTCGACGAGATCTTCCCAAAATCGCCAGATCTTCGTCCGGTGCGCCCCAATTGTTTTGGAAAAATGAAAAAATCGGCTCTCAACTTCATCCCCGAGGGGGTGTTGTGAAGGTGTCGTTTAGAGGGGGGGAGAGTGTTATAAGGATCACCTACTACTGAGCTATTGGGGTAAAAGACCGATCAATTACCCAGCCCAAGGTAATCCTTATAACACTCTCCCCCCCTCTAAACGGCGGGATCTTTGGGGCGTCGGAACCGTATACGTCCGTACGCTGACCTACCCGCTTCGTTTCATTACCTGGGGAACCAGGGAGATGTGTTTTTAAGGTGTGCACTCGCAAGCGTTTCTGTAAAAGAAACGTTCGAAGTGAGGTTCGCACCCGTGACCTGGACGACGTCAAATGTGAAGGTGTTACACATACTGAGCTATAGGGGTAAAATACCGATCAATTACCCAGCCCAAGGTAATCCTTATAACAACAGTGTGTTATCTTGTGAGTGTTATAATATCATACCTACCTGGTACGTACGGTGGTATCATATTGGGCGCTTCGAATAAATCGATGGGACCTTTGCGCGAAGGCAGGAATACGCCTATATGATACCAGGTACGGTGCCAGGTACCGGTGTACTGAGACATTGAGACCTGCGAACTGCTGTAGTATGTAGAACACACAAAACACGCAATACCTACCTGGTACATACACCAAAGTATTTTATAAAATGATGAAATACGTCAGCTGTGAGTTCGACTGATTACTTACATAGTTGATGCTCAACTTTGCAAGCTGCGTAATATGTAAAGTATTTATAGCTGTAGCACACGACTGGAGAGGCAATCGGGTGGTGTCGAAAACGGCGGTCTGCGATTGACAGGTGATCATCATCTGCTGGACTTGGCCACGACGACGTGACGATCGATCAATAAATATACCAGAGGTATACGTTTGTTTGAGCTATAGACTCACTCTAGACCTCACCCTAGACTCTAGGCTCTAGACACGACAGCTGATGATGGTTGATCGACAGTTGATAGTGATTCATGAATGACCTGCCAGCAGGTGATTGGTGACGGACTGTCCGTTTAGATCAATCAAAACGGTGAGAGGTATATATTTCGAAGCAAGCGGCGAGATACAGAGACGAGGGGCGAGGACAAGCGATGCTGTCTTCGGCGTAGCCTCGGCCGCCTCGATAGCAGCACGCGACGACAAACACCACAGCCAGTCATATATATTGAGGTATGGAGGTACGTGCATGCCGGTAGGTGCGTACATAGCGCTCGGGAACAACACTCATTTTCTCCCCGCAAAAAAATGAAATTTGAAGTTAGGGATGGACTCTGCGCATGAAATACGTCGTAGAGAGAAGTACCTGTAGTAACTGGTATTGCCTGAGCCTGTGTGCGCAGGGCGCGGGCACAGAGAGTTCATCCATGAGGATGATTGATGGTCCGGGAAAAGGTGGCAGGCTACTATTGATTGATACTATAAATAACATATATGATACTGACACGTAGACACTCAGGTCATCATTTTGCGAGAACAAAAAACATCTGTACTACAGCAGTAGTAGTGTTAATATGAATAGTACAAAATCTTCCACACGTCACCGCAGGTGAGCGATCTGCGGAAGCATCATTGTAATTGCCGAAGGAAGGCGAAACAAGTTCGTTCCCTGATGAACGTAGGATATATATGTATACGAGCAGGTTCAAACGTACCGTCCCGAATTTCGTACGCATCCAATGCCCACGCCGTTTTTTTTAGATAGACCACCGATAGATCCTGAATTTTGGGATTTGTTCCATTAATTATTAAACCTTGCCAACCCGACTTGCCATGGGCATGCCCATTGCCCCCACCTGTATTCTTCCACCCTCTCCGAACTCTCGCCCCCCAACCGCTTCCGTCTGCTTCCCGCAACGTTTCCATCTCCGTAGTATTCCGCCCCTTCCTCTTAGGCCTGTTTATTCTTCTCAAGCTCCCCGAGAGAATGCCCCGAGAGAATGTGTGCTCACTGAATCGTGCTATGGTATCCCCTCTCCACTGCTGCGGAGTTTTGACTTGTAGCAAGTGTCCTCTCGTTCGGATGACGAATCTCTCGCCCCTTTGGCTCAGAAAGCATCGGGTGGTTCTCGCGGTAAAGGAACAGCGCTCGGGCCGAGTGGGCAAGGGCGTACACAGGCACTCCTCGTCTGACAAAGGCGGCAACGACACGGACGTTGAACAGCTGAAGAATCCAAGGCGAGGGTTTTCATCCCGACATTCCTGTCCGTATTTGTCGTCTTTGTCACACGGAAAGTGCCTGTATGGGCCATTGCGTAAGCGTTGCCCCTACACCGCGAGAACCAGGTATGCGTACCGGTACGTTCGTGCGCTTTTTGCCGTCTTGAAACGCTTTCGTAGGTTGATGCATTGATAGTGTGATACCGGCGTGATCGCGGGGTGGGCAAAATCTTGTTACGGTGACGATTTATTCCGGTCCCTTACGGCTAGGCCTTCACTTCTCCATTTTTTTCTGGCGTACCATGCCGTTCAGAGGTGTGGGAGTGGGTTTTGAGGAGCCGCATCTTCGGCTCATGCCATGTTCTAGTTCGTGGAATCGGGGTTTTCATGAATTTCCCAAAATTCTTGTACGGCTCACCAGAGTGGGCTAATGTTATGGTACTGCTTCGAATGAGGTCGAAAGGCGGGTAATTACCTGGGGTCAGGTATTGGGATCGTATTCGTAGTACTTTGGAGGCGTATCTTGGATGGAAAACGAAGGGTTTTCCCAGCGAGGCACGAGCCTTGCTCTCAGCCTCTCATCGTGCACGAAAGATATCAGGCTGCTCTTCTTCTATCTCTAAGCATTCAACACACGTGAATACCAACGAGTACCTGCTCACATCAACAGGCAAACCTAAGAAGGGATACGAAGTGTCCCGACGTTGAATTCCAGGGTGTGGTTACTCTGCGTTAACTCAACATACGGACGAGTGTACTTGGGTTCGCGCAGAGAAGAAGTGTACCAGGTATTGTCCATTGCCGCATTGCCATTGCTCTTCCCCCGCATCATGTGCTAATACGAAAGAGAAAGTGCCCGTCCTATTCTTGGGGGGTTAGTCAGAAAACGGTATAACGGGGTTGTTCAACGCCACTTGGCGGCGCAGTATAGGACAAATATCCTCTAAAAGCACATTACTGCAGCGCCCATTGACCAAAGCACACTGTACTGTTATGTGGCTATATCCTCCAGGCTGCATCGGCTCCGAACTACTCAGGTTGGTTTTCACCGTTTTGTGGCCCAAGGTTCACCGTTTTACAGCGGATAGAACGCCGACCGATACGCCCATCAGACCAAGGCAACGCCAACCCCGCAAGCTTTAGAACTACAGTAAACAAGACAACAGCATATCCAGGTACCAGATACGTCCCACGGAGCAACAACACACCACCAACAGAGCAATGCCGAATATGGGTCAGAGCACACAATGTGGTTGGGCCATCTGGTTTCACGTACGGCCCACAACCCAAAGCAGCAGTCCATCGAACAAGTCGACCCAACACGGCGTCGATTGATCTCTTGAGCAATGCGAAAGCATTCAAAGCTGCGAGTCGGCCGGCCAATGACCCTAACCAAGCAGCGCCGATCAGGCTACCACGAGTATGACTACTGTAGTAGCAAAGTTGAACCACCAAACCCCAATTACACTATTAATAGGCAGAAACGACCGGCCGCAAGCTCTGCACTAACCTGGGAGACGAGTAATTAAGTTCCAGATCGGATGGAAGAAAATGAGAGTGAGTATCACCAGCGCAGGGCTCAAAACAAAGCAGAAGATGCAGCACAACCGAGGTTCCAGCGGCTGCGATAGTACCAAATTGAGGTTTCACCCTAATTGGAGGCTTCCAGTGGGAGGGGGCAGGCAGGAAGAGCCGTTGGGCTCCACCCTACCAGTGTCTACAGGCTGCACTTGAGCCTTTTCCATTGGGAAGATTTTGATGTCAACCTGTCCGGTGGGCTCTTCTTCCAAACGAGGCTCAGCGGGCGGCTCAGCAGGCGAGGCAAGGGGGAAAGAGGGAAGGGTGTCAGTCGAAACACGTGGGCGTCCGTTCGACATCACAACCCCGTCCGGACGCGTGAGGGAAGCACACATGGAGGTATCTCACTCCGTGATGAACGCAAAAAGCCAATTCTGTTCTAGCATACGGTACTCTATTAATAGTTTGTGGCGAGACCAAACAGGTTCGATGGTTGTTCTTACCCTTCCCACATTCCCACGGCGTCAGCCTCTCTCGCGCTGTACCAAACGCCGGAGATTGAGGAGTCAAGGATGCCTAGACCAGGTATGCCGGACCGTTAGCAACTCCAGGGGCTTATTCTAAGATATCAAGGTGGCTCGTCCTGTAGCGTCGGCCGCGGCCTGGGCGCCGGTCACTCCAACCGAAACTTAATGGTGAATCGTCCCTAAGACAGACGGATTGTTTTTGCTCCCATCGGTTTTTGGCACGTTCCGGTTTTCTGACAGCTGCTATCCTTAGCGTTAGAAGAAGCAATGGCACGTTCAGGTTCGACTTCGCCATGTTCCAGATCACCGTTGTTGGTTTTCTGGCGCTGATGGACGCGACGTGCGGCCGCAGACACCACTCCCACATTGCCAAAACCAAGGCGTCAAGGTAGTCGCCGGCGTCCACAATTGGTATCACGCTTCGAAGATTGGCCATTTGCCTATCTACCGCGTACGTACGAACACAGCGGCGAAGCTCGCTATAGCTTCGAAAGTGCACCAGGAGCACACTCGTTGTGTGACCGCTACCATCAACCACCACACTAGTACGCAAAACGTTCTAGCCGGTAGCTCACAGGATAGCTCATATGGACGAGCCCAACATTAAGGCAGTGCCCATACTTCCATATTGTGCCATGCAAAGCAAGAAAGCAACTGCCCAGCTCAACCCTCGCTCCATTAAGCGCGTTTTTGCTCAATGGTTATGGTGCTTATCTGACAAAATCACCATCCGAGATCGGCTAGCTGTTAAGCACTGGACCCCTGATATAAGCCAAGGGTGCAACTCCTTTAACTAACGCTGCCGTGTTACGATGGAATCCGGCTCGTGCCAATGGCGGAGGTTCGTGTACACAACATTATGGACCATCTTCATTATTTTAGAATGTTTACGTCATACCATGGCTTTCAGATATGCACTTCCTTTGAGAAAAGGCCAAGAGAAACGACGGGTGGATTCGAACCCCTGATTGTGCTTTTGTTAGATAAGCACCATAACCACTGAGCAAAAGCTCAGCCCTGACTTCTAGCTGAGTGGTTAGGGCAGTTATCTCTACACATTCTGGTCACGCGCCTTTTTTTTGTCTAGGTCGCCAGTCTTCTACAACGCGCGGATGTCTTGATGCCATGACCTCGCTGCCGTTTCACGCCGACACGAAGCAAACGGCGGCGTTGTGACTTTCGCACCTTCTTCCCCTTGTTTCGGCCGCGATCTTCTTCGTCTTTCCCTACTCCGAGCCGGAGGGGGGGGGGTGTCAATCCTCAACTCCACGGGAACTTGTATTGCTGAAGTATCTCCTTGATCTCCTCGTCTCATTCCTGTCAGAGTTGATTCACGAAAATAGACGCCAGGCTAGCAATGAGTTATGGCGCCAGCGCTGCTGGCGAGAGGGCTCCTACAGTAACTGCTAACTATAGCGCTATGTCAGTACTGATGATTTACGGATGGGTGTGGGCCATTACATGCGTTTCCGGTCGTTTCGGACAGTGGTACCGACCGCGGCGGCATACGATGCGCCTCGCCTGAGCAAACGTTGTCCATCTTCAGCTCTATCTGCCAAGTGGCCCTCCCTCTCTTCACATCGTCATTTGAACCAGTGACCTCGGCCTCAACCCTACGTGTCAACCGACTGGCACCCTGCTTGAATGCGAGTTATTTGTCTCGCATCAGTCCCCTCTTTGTCACCCCCCTCCCGAAGGATTGCAGAAGCAAATAGAGAAGGCGCTAGAATACACTAGCAAATGGAGGGTGACGGCGAACGTCAAGAAATGCGCAGTAGTTGTTTGTAACGAAGATGAGGTGAACCCGATAAATTTCAGTTGGAAGTGGGGAGAAGATGAATTGCCGATCGTAGACCAGTATACGTACTTTGGCGTAGAGATCTCAAAAGACTGCTCTTGGGATACACATATAGCAAAAGTAATAGGAAAGGGTAAAGCACACATAGGCAAGATGGATGCGATCCTAACAGACTCGCACCTTGACACCAGGATTAAGAGATGTATCCTGATGAATGTGATAGTACCAAAGCTAGAATATGCAGGAGAAGTATGGGAAGGGAATGCGAAACTCGTGAAACAGTACAGATGACAGCAGCTGAAAAAGTCCGAAGATGCTCAAGTACGACGAGTAATACAGCAGTATTGAGAGCAGAACTGGGAAAGACAAACAGGGATATGAGAAAGTTGAAATGGCAATATGAAGTAAGGAACATGCCAAAACAGAGGTTGCCGGCCATAGTTGATAGAGCAGTATGGGAGAAAGTAACAAAAGGGCGAGCTGGAATAAGGTGGGATAGCGTAGTTGAGAAAGTATGGAAGGATATAGGGGGAAACCAAGAAGAGGTGATGTTCGCCGGGAAGTTTGGGAAGTACAAGGCAGAAGTAGAAGAAAGGATAGAAAGAAGGGAAAGGCTAGCGCTACGAAACAAGGTGGAATCGGAAAAACACCTAGAGATATACGGGAGATTGAGGGAAGGAATAGGAATGGAAACGTATCTGCACGGCCCAATGGACTTCACGAAAACGCTGAAGCTGCGTTTTCGTATAGGTGACCTGGACCCGCCAGAAAGAAGAAAGAGGTATACCAGTAGCCGGGAGGAGGAGGAAATAGATGCACAGATGTGCCCGTGTGGCAAAGCGATAGAGTAGAACTCACATAGTAGGAGAATGTGAAATATACAAGGAGGAACGGGATGTGTTAAAAGAGGAGATGAGGGAAATAGACGAATGTGACATGGAGGAGTTTGATACACTAGATAGCAGCGAGAAAACGATCGCTATCCTAGGAGATAGATGGTGGCCACAGGCGGCCAAACAGGAAGGGGATAAGATTAGCGAAACGTTTCTATGTAATATGTGGAAACAACGTAATGAGCGCCCAATTGTAGGAGGTGTCTCTATTAAGAGTAGGAACGGTGCCCCGTCTCGAAAGGGATGCGTGGTCAATGGTCAAATGACTAAGGCAAGCAATAACTGAGTACGCCCCCCCCCCCCCCCCCTCCCGCCTTTCTCTACATAAAATCACACCTCCCCGCGAGTTCTTCCACCCCCCCTCTCTCAAAGAGACCACAACCTCAACAAAGTAGCGACAAACACAAGCGCCACATGACAAAATTCAGGAGTGACGCACCCCCCCCTCCCTCCCACTCCCGCGCCCTCTTCTCCTACCCCCCACCGCTGCCTCCATCCTCCTGCATCCTTCCGCTTCTTCTTGGCTCCCTTCTGCGCGAGGGCCTCTTCCTCCCCGAACAAAGGTACCTCCATCGTCCGGCGCCGGTGGTCCTCCTACCACAGCTACGGCGCACTCATCGGCGTCTTGCCAGAACAGTAGCATCGGTCGCTGTCCTTCGACCCGGCGTCCCCCGCCGGCCTGCCGCCGGACCTGCCCGCACTAAGCCCCACTTCGGCATCGGCAAAGTGGGAGGGCGCGGGATAATAGGAAACATTTGGGTTTTTCAACACCGGGGTCGCGCAGGAGAGAATTGACGATCTGGGTCTCAAGCTTCTACTTGAGAGCTTTGACCTGGCGTTTTGGCGTGTGCGGGGAGTAGAGGACGCGGGCAGGGAGGGGGGGGGGGGAGGGGTCTTAACATTGTCGGCGACATCGCCAAACGCGGTTTCGCGAAAATAAAAAAGTTCGGCGATTGGTCAGTGCCCATTCATGTAGTAGGTTTCGCTTTCGGCTCTGTCGCAAGAGACCACGTACTCAACAAGGTAGCAATCGAACCCACGCGTAAATTTTAGCAGAAGAAACCGCACAAACTTACCAAAACAGTTGCTAGAAAACGACGAAAAGTACGCACGATAAACCCAACCCAAACGAGACGTAGACAGCAGTTGGCGAGATGCAACGCGGAACGTCAACCATGCACAACGTCGCACTATGGTGGCGGGCGGTGGGAACAATGGCAGAATATCCGCGGGTAAATCGTACGTAGGTGTTAGACGAGCCCACATCCTAGTATCGGTTGACAATGACGTGTTTGTCCCGGTCGTCTGCGAGCAGCTGAGTGCCAGCGTGAGGGGCAAATATTGATTTACCTGGTACCTCGTATGCGTATACTGGTATGAATAGTGTTTGTTCGTGTGTTGGTGTTGGCAGCACTTGATGACTGACAGTCTCGACACCACCTACCTGCGCACGACTGGTCGTACTTTTGTGGACATGAGCCATATATTGATGTTTGTATAGGTCGTACAGCATAATCGAAGACACAACAAGATGAAAATCACCTAGACCAGGCAGAGAGAGGCATACCTGCCTGGATCCTGGGTCTTTCCAGCCAACAATAGGTACGATGGAGCGTTGGCCGAACCAAGAGCGAGCCTTGGAGCCTTTTCCCGAGTGCTATGTCGGCTGTACCTCTAAATGGATACTCATGATGTAATATATACCGTTTTTTGGCCCGTGTCTCCTGTTCTTTTTTTATTCATGTTTGGGACTGTCAGTTTTGACCAATCAAATTGATGGCGAATGCGCGCACCTCCGGCATCGGGCATCGGCATCGCGCATCGCGCACCGCCGACGCCCATCGCACCGCGCACAACACTGCACGGAACACGAATGCGACAATGTGAGCGCAACGTATTGTAGAAGTAAGCTTTAGTGTGTTGTGTGCTTGTGCTTTGGAGGTAGAGGTAGGAGCCACAGAGACAGACTTCATGGTTGACGGTCCTGGTCCGGCGCAAAAAACGCGGTTGGTTATCGTGATACTCAACCATTGTCGGACAGCGGAGGCAAGAGGAATAATACCATACGCAGCAGTAGTACGAGTACCGACCCACCGAAGGTTACGGCCCTCCGTGTCAAGCTGTTCCACCGTTTCCCTGGCGAGCGTTTTCGGGCTACGTACATATGGTGGGGTTGGTTGGTTCCAAGTGCGAGTACTACTCTTCGAGTCCAGAAACGGTGGGACTGCTCGACGACTCGCAGCGGTACGGCACGCATTGGAACGAGAGGTTCAAAGGAATGCAGAACGTCGCAGACATATGCGAGTATTTCAGTATTTCCTTGTGTATTTTTAAAGCAACCATATTGAAGGGATGCAGAACGCTGCAGATAGGAGATAGATGATGAGATGTCTTTGCTCTCAAGCAACGATAGGTAACAGCTATACGACAGCAACAGGGCATAATCTCAATATACAAAATACGAACGAACGAGGTTGCGCTTTATGCTATCGTAGGGCTACTCACTGGCACAGCAGTATTTGCTGCCGGAGTACCAAACGCTTACGTAGTAGCTGTTCACTGCTTGATTGGGTGTATGTTGCCAGAGTACTGCAGGCTTGATCTATGGGCTATGCATCACAGTAAAAAACCAGACCTACGGGTCAGTCATCGCCCATATAGCACCAGACGTACGTACACGCCATAATATGTGACGGAAACCCCAAAAAGTGAGTTGAAAGGAGGGCAGGGCGAACACAACAACGAAAAAGGAACTTTGTCTTATCTTTGCCACAAGCTCCATACATCGTGCTCTTTTCTATTTGGATGCCCGCAACCTACCCCGGCCTACGAGTATACGGCAGCAGTATCGAGCCCCGGTCGTGATGGGAAATTATGAAATTATGAGAAACATGCCTATTAATAGCGTATCCGTTTTTTCCCGTCTGCAGCGGCGCTTTTAGCGGGGGTCGGGGGGACCTCACCAGCCGAGGGGGGGGGGCGATTGGCTCGGAGTTACTCGCTTCGGTCGAACCCAGTATTATACTGATACAACCCGGTATACTGACTGAGGCTGCCAATGGGGGGCTCTGGCTTTTATTTTTTAGCTCTGTATAACGTTGTTGCTGCTGCTGCTGGACAACAAGTTGTTGCTCGGTGCTGACAGAGCTGTACCAGGTACCACGTACGGTGCGCAGACCAGTACTACTACTGCTGTACGAGCACTACACTATTAATGTCAAGTGATTAGCCTAGAGCTGTTGTACGTGCAATAATCAGGTGTTTAACTCTCGCTCGTGCTGGACACCGGTGCATGCCCTTCTGCTGATCTGCCTTTATGTTACCTTCGTGTGTATACTTATAGGTGGCACGAACTACAAAGCTACGGTTCATACTACTGTACCTACTACACCTCCAGCTACAGCTAGCTGGCTGCAGCTATATGCATCAGCAGTGTATTATGCACCAGTGGGGTACCCGATTCAGGAGCCTCTCGGAACAGGCCGGTGTTATTTGCCGCTCTTTTCTCCGAACCGGTTGTATCTGTGAATAACGCAAAAACTCTCTCGGGATATGTGTCTGCTTGAAGAGCGCACAAGCTCGTATTACAGTAGTAATACTGCTGTAGACCAAAGCGTGAAGGCGAAACCTGGTTATTCGGCTTATGTGCCAACCTTAATGAACGTACCGATATGAAGCCCGTTTTCGCACATTGTGGGCGCTCTTAGATCTTAAATCGGGTACCCCACTGCTGAACAGGAAAACACGGAAAACACTTCGTAAACCACCTTACAGCACACTACAATACAGCTCATGAATCATGAGCCATTACATTGTCTACTAAAACTGTTTTTTACTGCATACGTAACATAGTATCTCTGCTGTGGCGTAGCTTATTAATAGTGGCCACATAACTTGTATCTCTCTACTCGTAGGATAGAAGAATCGGCACGGACACTGGTTGTGCTGGATGTCGACGGGTAGAAAGAACGGTTTCATGTGAAGAACACACTCATGAGCGTCCTTCTTTTTTGGAGCATCATGTAGCTGCTACTACTGCTGTGGCATACGGCACTTGGAAAGACATCGTGCAGCTGTGCGTACTAATATTACTCCCAGGTATATATTAATAGTAGTATCACAGCAGCAGTACCACACAATCACTGCTGTTTGCCGTTCACCTGGTGGTCTTTGCGATTGTTGTCACAGCTTTCCTGTGCCACCACACCACCGTGCCTTCCTCCGATCGCAGCGTGATTGCCTCCTTCTGATCTCCGTTCCCTTGCCGAACCTCGGCATGTATGTACTGCTTCAATCTGTACGTATGAAGTTGCAATTGCCTCTTCTCGTCTCTCGAGGCGCTGAAAAGGTCTGGAGATGCACAACAAAAATGAAGATGCTGGCTTTTAGCACGGTCAACAGGCAGACGGAAGCCCTGCAGTCATCGGTAACTGCGCGCCTCTCTACATCATGGACTGTCTCCCCTCCATCCATAGCGGTCACGGGGCCCCCTTCTAGCTCGGAGCAACTGCGATGTGCTCGAGAGGCCAATCTCCACTCTCCTGGTGCGGTGATTGGGTGGGTGGTGTGGGGTACGAGTACAGAGAGAAGTGATTCGCATCCCCGGAATCCCTCCCTAAAAACGCCACGTGGTAGTTCCAGGATGACACCCGGCAGATACCAGGCACCAGGTGGTAGTTAAGAAAAAAAGTTGGGACGGCATCGCTATCAGTTTGCTGTTGTCCACTGGAACATCGACTCCGGAACGATCGCTGCGAGGTTCGGCCTGACCACAGCGCCCTTGGCGTTGTTTTTTGGAGACACGGCCAGCTTGGATCAGGTACGAGCGGGAATCGGTAATTTTGTACCATTTCAGATAATTGCACCTTGCGCGATCACTTTTGGTGTGGGTGCTCGAGGATCTGGTTTGCTTGTTGACGACCGACTCTAATTCTTGCTCGGCTGCTTGGCGAAGAGACAAGGCTGGCAGCCCTAAGGTGGCACGTTCTGCGGGTAGCGCGGATCTTATTTTTTCTCGCTACTCTTTCGTTGATCGGCGAATCTTGGAGCAACAACCAGGCATGATATGACTCGAACATGAGATACCAGGTACATAGTATGGGAGGTCGACTTCCTACCTTGTACCAAAGGCCGGTCTGTGGGTACACTTGTTCGCTCGTCTGCGACAGATCGCCTCCTTCGGCATCCTGTCAGGGTACTGTACAGTATGGTAGTCGACTACCGGGTATCTGGGTGCAGCTGGATCCTGACTCCAAGCCCGTGTGCCTATCCTCGACCTCGCAGCTGATGGCGATTAGATATATTTTTTGTAAAAAAATATGGCTCAATCAGAGTGCGCCTATGGGATCGGATTGTCCGTTATACATGTTGTTTGGGGCTCTAAAACCAAGTGTTCGGTGTTGCCTGTACGCATATGGTACAGCAGCAGTATACACGTGTAGACCCAATACGTAACCAAGTTCGAGCGCTCCTTCAGTAGACACCAGCACAAATCTTTATGCATATGTGCATGGTAGACATCTATCGGCTTTGGCAAAGGTACATGTTGTGTGCACACACATTGAAGCAATGCATGAGTTCCAATTCACTATTGTGATATGATGCCTGGTATGTTGTTCAGCAGTCCAGCACCGCATGCACGCGTTTCGCTGGCGAAGACAAACCTGGTTGATAGCGCTCGGGGTGAGAACGTGAGCAGCTACCTCGATACGAGCGTACTTCAGTTTTCTTTCTGAAGCAAACCTAGCTATCCACTCCTGCGAAATTAATAGCAACAACACCGCTCGAAAATGCGTGGGAAGTCAATGCGTTATTTTGACTGTTCTGTAAGTGGTGTACCAGGTATTGGCATTTTTATTTTTATTTTCTCATCCCATTTATTATCTTCGCACATCTTCTTCTCTCTCTCCTTCCAACTCGTAACTCAGATCCGGGGTCACATAGCAGGCTCTTCTCCCCCCTTCCCGCTACGGTACGTGCCTTCATTTTTATCGCGAGAAGATTTCAGCATTTTCTTCCCTCGTCGACTCGCATCGAATTGTGCCTACCAACGCTGCAAGGCGCTCTCAACAATTGAATCCTTTTTTATTTTTGCAAATAAAGTCAAAGTCCGACCCACCTGGGGCTCGAACCCAGGACTCACACAAGTAGAATTCGAGGTTAACCACTTGAACCATCGGGGCGACCGGCTAACCGATTTGTGTCGTTGCAGCTTTGTGCCAGGTATATACGAGTACCCGTACGACGTTTTATTTACCGGCCATATTCTATCGCCGCTTGGGAGCCGCCACCCCTCATGTCGCCGTATATACCCTTATTTCGAACGGGCTAGGTGTTGAGAGCGCGGTGCAGGATCTACTCCTCGAACAGTATGGAGAACGAGCCCGAGACGAGGAGAAAGGGGAGAGGCTTCCCGAACGCCGCGCGTGATGCCCCTTCTGCTTCAGTGGAAGACACTACCATGCGGAAAAAGGGACGCGGCTTTCCGGATGCCCCGCGTATTCAGATGGGAAAAACTGGTGCTGCTTCAGTTCCGGCTGAAAACCCCTCGACGAGGAGAAAGGGGAGGGGAGCTCCCAACGCCACGAGGAGCCAGGTTGGACAGCGTGGGGCTGCTTCTGCTTCCAAGGAAGGAGACATGCCTGTGCCGGGGAGGGAAGGGGGTGGGTCTTCGCACGCCAAACTTGGCGCGGGGGGGAAAAGTGGTACCACTTCAGACTCTACAGAAGACCCCACGATGAGGAGGAAGGGCAGAGGCTTCCCGACTGTCACGAAAACCCAGGTCGAGCAACGTGGTGGTGGTGCTGCCTCCATGGAAACGCACACCGCTGTCCGGAGGGGGAAAGCACGTGGTTCATCCAACGCCGCGCTTCGCCCGGCTAAAAAAAGTGGTGGTGCTGCTGCTTCCATGGAAGAAGACGGAGGGCGCGGGGAGAAAGGACGAGGGCTCGAAGATGCCGCTCATACCAAAGTCGGGAAACGGGGTGCCGCTTGTGCGACGGTGAAAGGCAACACGGCACGACGGGGGCAAGCGCACAGGGCTCCGGACGCTGTGCGGCGCTTGACTGGGAAAAGCGGCAACCCTTCTGAATCTGTGGAAGACTCCTCGACGAGAAGGAAGGGCAGAGGCTTCGAGGATGCCACCCCAACCAAGGTCGAAGCATGTGTTGCTGCTGCTGCTTCCATGGAAGAAGCTTCAGTGAAGGGGAGGATAGGACGGGGGCTCGAGGATGCTGCTCGCACCAAGGTTGGAAAACGGGGTGCCGGTTGTGCTCCAGTGAAAGGCAACACGGCACCAGGGGGGCAGGCGCACGGGGCTCCGAAAGCTGCGCAGCGCTTGGCTGGGAAAAGCGGCATCCCTTTTGCTTCTGTGGAAGACTCCTCGACGACAAGGAAGGGCAGAGGCTTCAAGGATGCCACCCCAACCAAGGTCAAAACATGTGGTGCCGGTGCTGTTTTCTCGGAAGAAGCTTCAGTGAGCGGGGGGGGAGGGCGGGGGCCCGAGGATGCCGCTCGCATCAAGGTTGGAAAACGGGGTGCCGCTTGTGCGACGGTGAAAGGCGATACCGCACGAGGGGGGCAAGCGCACGGAGCTCCGAAAGCTGCGCAGTGCTTGGCTGGGAAAAGCGGCAACCCTTTTGAATCTGTGGAAGACTCCTCGACGAGAAGGAAGGGCAGAGGCTTCAAGGATGCCACCCCAACCAAGGTCGAAGCATGTGTTGCTGCTGCTGCTTCCATGGAAGAAGCTTCAGTGAAGGGGAGGATAGGACGGGGGCTCGAGGATGCTGCTCGCACCAAGGTTGGAAAACGGGGTGCCGGTTGTGCTCCAGTGAAAGGCAACACGGCACCAGGGGGGCAGGCGCACGGGGCTCCGAAAGCTGCGCAGCGCTTGGCTGGGAAAAGCGGCATCCCTTTTGCTTCTGTGGAAGACTCCTCGACGACAAGGAAGGGCAGAGGCTTCAAGGATGCCACCCCAACCAAGGTCAAAACATGTGGTGCCGGTGCTGTTTCCACGGAAGAAGCTTCAGTGAGCGGGGGGGGAAGGCAGGAGGGTTCGAGCGCTGCGCGAAGTCACGCTGGCCGAAATGGTGGCGCTACCAATTCGGTGGACAGTGACGCAGTTTGCGCTACCAAAGGGCGTGGTGTTGTCCCTGTATCGATTCCTAGCGGCCGCAGGGGCAACATCAGTGGCGACAGCGATAGCGTTGTTAAATCAAACTCTCCGAAGAGGTACAGTAGTCTGTGACGGTATCATGTGGCAGCTTATAACCTCGTATATAGCACGTGTGACGATTACTGTTTTTCGTACTTCAATCACAAACTCAAAATTGGCGATGCCCGTTCGACTGTACGGGGTATGGAACTTGACGGTACCCGTTGTCTGTTCCTATCGTTGCTATTGACCAACGCGTGGTCCCATGTGTACTTGCCGTGATGAACCGGAACGAAGGTAGCTCTCGGCTTGGTTAACGACCGGGCATTCATGCGTGTGCAGTAGTAGTTTCGACCTTTGGAACCCTGGTACTAATAGCGCAACGCGGGCATTGCTTTGTTCCAAGCTGTTTTATGTTCACCCGACTACCGCCAACCGCCTACCAGTGTTGGGCCACCATGGCTGGAGGTCGCGTTCACCCACCCATGCTCGCTTTCGGTTGTGCCTGCCTCACTGACGCCGCTCTAGGAGTCGCATCAACACCATGGGCGCTCATATCACCCTTGCCGCGGACAGGCATCCCATCGGTAACGGTAGTAATGCTACCAAGAGCTCGAAGGGATCAGATGGCAGCGCTTCGGCCAAGTGAGTTGTATTAAGTTTCTTGTGCGCCTCAATCCAGCCATCATGGCATGAATTGATCTTGAACTTCGAGTTTGAATTGCGCAACGCGTCGATAAGATAACCCGTTGCTTGCTTTAAGAATCAGAACGCAACAGTATCGACACATCGGGGAGCGACCGCGCGGGACGGGAGGGGGAGTGGGCGCAAGGGCTGTGTGGACATGTAAAACCTCGTCTGCAAGGCGGAAGCAGTGCGTTGTACCTGGCAAGCGTTTTCGCCCGTCCGGACGAGGAATTGTTCGCCCTTTCGGTCAGAAGACACCCAGGCGCGGCGAGTAACTAGCCAGGAAGTAAACGAAACATCTAAGCAATGTTCGTAGAGTCCAAACCTGGATGCCCTGACCACCACGTGGTCTGATGAGATTCTTTATAGTCATTATATTAGAGGACAGAGGAGGGGAGAGAGAGCGGAGCCTAGCTCGTAGCTCGTAGCGGAGAACGGAGAGCAGATAACGGAGTGCTCGAACTCTCCTCATGAACACACGGCAAAATTCACAATAACGCCTGCGAAGATATACGCAACCCTCTACAACTTGTAACCGTCGCTGCTGGAACGATCCAAACGAACACCCTCCCTGGCTCTTCACAGCAGTGACGAGACCGAAGAGACATTCAAGACTTGCTAGGACCTAAGAACAGCCAACGACAGTCCCGCAGGAGGAAACCCGGCCACCGGGTAAAAACCCCCTGTATAACACATATACTCCAAACCATTTCAATTGAACAACGGCCGCATTCCAAACGATGACCATGGCCAGAAAATAAAATGCCAAGCTGTGCCCTACTCCCCCATGCCCCTCAAAGTAGCGCAGGGTTGGCGACCTGACAAATTATTCCTCGCATCACTCAAACATGGTACTCATCGAACAATGCTCATACCCCCTTATTCGCCGTCCAAAGGCAGATTCAACGAGAACCTACGATGAGACTTAAAAGGGGTCGCAGTAAGGGCTTTCGTCAAAATATCTGCGTGCTGCTCTTCCGAAGCTACGAACTGAATGTCGATCTTCTTAGCACGAAGTAGCTCTCTGACAAAATGAAAACGCACGTCAATACGCTTACTCCGCGCAGAACTAAGAGGGTTCTCAGCCAACGCTATGGCCCCCTGGTTATCCTCGAAAACCCAAACACATGATCCGCTTAGCTCTGGACAAATAAACGACAACACCGCGCCCGTAAACAAAGCTTCCTTCACCCCTTCACCCAGGGCGACATACTCTGCTTCTGCTGTCGACAACGTAACTCACCTCTGCGTGCTACTTGCCCAACTGACGGCCGCACCCCCTAGGGTAATTACCGTCCCCGATATCGAGCGCCTATCGTTCGACTTACCGGCATAATCAGCATCACTATACGCTGTCAAATCCAATCCCGAACCCCGCACAAAAGTCAATCCCATAAACCTGGTCCCATGGAGGTAAGCCATAATCTTCAAAACTGCCTTCCAGTGCCTCTCCGTTGGGTTGTGGGAGTGGCGCGCCACAGCACGCACAGCGTTCGAGATGTCCGGCCTCGTCATGGTCGATAGCCACATCAAGCTGCCCACAGCCTCCCTGTACGGCCAGTCTCCTCCAATTTCGCCCTCCTCTCTTGGACCTAGTTCCACACCGGGGGTCGCGGGGATGTCAGAGGATGAGTTAACACCAAAACGATTCAGCATGCTCTCTATAAACTCCTTCTGCGTAATCTCCAATGTTCCCAACTCCCAGTCGCGTTTGAAAGCACG
This sequence comes from Nereocystis luetkeana, assembly GCA_031213475.1. Lineage (NCBI taxonomy): Eukaryota > Phaeophyceae > Laminariales > Laminariaceae > Nereocystis > Nereocystis luetkeana. The sequence continues at coordinate 5,312,595 of JARUPZ010000002.1, read as the reverse complement.
ACCAGTATACCAAGTCAGTTCGCCGAGGTTATTTTTTGGGGAATTTCGTAACTAGCGCGGCATGGAAATCTCTGCATGTCTCGTCCGATCCTGCAATCACGATGTCATCTACATGGACGGCCATGATCAGTTCTACCTTGCCGTCCACAACCATGCGAAAAACACACGGGTCAGACCTACACTGCTCCATACCGTACTCTACCACGGTTTCTACCAATAATCCGGCCCACTGCCGTCCGCTCTGCTTTAGACCATACAGTGATCTGTTCAAGCGGACGATCCTTCCTGACATGTCACCACACCCACCGGGTAGTTTCATGTATATCTCGGCGTCGAGTTTCGCGCGAACAAAAGCTTGCGCGACGTCTAGATGAAAAATCTTCAGACCATATTCGTTGGCAACAGTCGCCAGAATTTTAACTGACGCTGACGAAGGAGTTGGTGCAAACGTTTGAAAGTAATCTACGTCCTGCACCTGGCTAAAACCCTTAGCCACAAGTCTGGCCTTTGTCTTTACTATCATACCATCCTTATCCGTCTTGTAGGTGAACACCCACTTCGCGCCTAGAGGTTGCCGCCCTCGTGGCGGTGTCGCGGCTTCATATGTACCGGTCGTTTTGTGACCGTCCAACTCAATTTGCATGGCCTTGTGCCACGCCGCTTTATATCGGGAACGCTCTACATCTGCTACGGACTGCGGGGGCGGTTCTACGTCTTCCGGGAAACCACTCGGCATGCACACGCTCAACTCCCCTTTATTCTCCACAGCAGGTCCTCCGGCCATCAAGGCCACTGCGTCCTCAGTCGTCCATGACGTACGATTCAGGATACTCCCAGGCGTCGTCGACCACTCGTACGCTGCCGCAAGCAGCGCGTCTGCGGCTCCTCTGTCCATCCTTAGCTGGTTCACAGCAGGTTCACCCTCCAGGCGTTGGCTCTGACCCCGGATCCGGCCCCGTACTGTTGGAGGGAGCCGTCCCCAGCTGCTGAGCTCGGGGGCTGGCCTGCCCGACAGGATCACGGGAGGGCCCTCACCGTTCCCTTGGCCGGTGTCGGAGGCTGATGCTGCACCCGGGTCGCTTTCGGCCCTCCCTGACGGAACCGAGGAGGCGTCCACGGCGCCCCCTTGAGACGAACCCATCGTCTCGGGTGTTTCGGCCCTCCCCCTCGGGGCCGAGGAGGCGTCCATGACGCCCCCTTGAGACGAACCCATCGTCTCCGGTGTTTCGTCGCCGGCCTCGCCGGCGACAGGTACCTGATGTATGCGCTCCTGCACAAACGCGTCCAGGTCAAAACCCCACGTCACGTCGAGGTCGTTCAAGTCAGCCAGATCGTCGTCCAGCTCATTCACCACCCCCTCACCACCTCGATCCGACGTGCTCACGTCGTCCGCCTCGGACCCCCCCTTTTCCGTAGACTGGGAGTCATTCGCCTTGCAGTAGCCAGGCTTGAGGAAAGGTAGTAGTGCTATCGGGGGGGGGGTACCATGCCACATCTCATTCGGCGACTTGCTCTCAGGGTTAGCTGTCGTTGCTGTGCGGTTCAAGGCGTCACACGCCCTCTCGAACCCCGGACTTCGTATTTCCGCTTTTTCTGCCGTGGGTAAAAAAAGGCAAATCAGGTGGAGATAACCACGATAAAAGAACACTCGACCAGAGAGTCGGAAGTGGAGTAAACCACTTGAGTAAAAGAACTCACGACTAGGGAGGGGGACAATATGAAGGAAAAACCAGGCGCTGATTAGGGGCTTGATCAACCCCGGAGGATGATATCGGCGGGAGGCCGTATCGAGCCCAGAGGTACTTCTTTTGTTCGATTATAAAGGATAGACCACTGAGCTAGTCAGCGCTGACTTGGGTAGCTCAGTGGTCTATCATTTATAATCGAACAAGCAACGCGTCACGGGGGGGGTACCAGGTCTATGTGGGTGGGGGCATTGTTGTTTCGAGCTTTGGCTGCCGCGTGTTGGGGTATAGTGATCTCCAGGTACTACAAACGCTGGTGCGCGATGCTTCAAACATTGTTGATTTAACTTGTATGGCCGAGCTAACACGAGGGACCATAGTAAACATAACCTATGGTACACACAAAAACCTATATGTATACCTATTTTTACTGACAATATTTGGTCTTATTTACTGTGATTCCCCGCAATAATTTTATCTGTTGTCGTTTAGCTAGCATCACAATAAAATGGCATACACAGCTCAGTCACTGCATCAAATTCTTTCACAAGAAGAGTTGGGTGGTGCTCAGGCATGTTTTTTCCTCTGTCCGCTTAAAGATATATCTTTCGAATTGCGTTGTTTATTATCGTTTTCTGTGGCTTGGAAGGGAGAGCAGCTGGCTGACATGTCTACCGCATTATCCAACCCGGTGTCATGCCCACTTGTCTTTGCTCATAAACGCTTCTCCCTCCTTTCGCTGTCTGGGTTATACTCTACGAATTCTCGGACGAATGAGACTCCCAATGGTCCAACACCACTGTACTCCCCCAGCAACCGAGGTTCTTCCGAGACTTCTACAGCCTACCCCATACAGTATCATGATCTCGCTGTCTTTGCGAACCCTTGCCAGTTACTATTTTGCGAGACACATGCCCGCAATAACCCAGGTGTACATGTTATATTCGACGGATTTCCTTTCCGGCAGTTCACCTCTCTCCGCAAGCGTCGACGTAATTCCTATCCTCACGTGAGTGGAGGGCGTACTCTTTGGGTTATGCCCGTTTTTACTACATATCTCAGCGCTCTCAACGCCTGACCATATCCTCACGCTCTTCCTTGCCCCCGTCAGCGGTATGAGGCAAGCGGCGCGTGTTCAGGTAGCGTTGCGAGGTAGAACAGTAGTGCTACCGTAAGAGCAACGGCTCCGCCAACCTCCCCCAGCTCGGAACACGGGCCCCGAACCTCGCTCCGTGTACGTACAACGCTGCTACCAACATGTATCTGGCTTTTTTATTGCCACAAAATCGCAGCTCAAAAATGGTCGGCACCACGCCATTAAAGCCGCCTTGACTGACTGTTGTCAGAAATAATACAACATCACTTCACGTCAGACAATGTGCTGGGTGCAACACACCTGAGCCATTAGCGTACCTCACCTGACTTATCGATATATATATATATTATAATATACCTGGTATATATATTCTATATATCCCATGCTCCAAACATAGCCAAAGCACTCTACCCCCAAACCCCAGGAAAGGTATGAGCTCACCATAACCCACGAAATAGATAGCCAAACCCGTGGGCGTGTTCCCGCCAGCTCAAGCGGTCGCGAGATACCTTGCAATACGCTCTTGATCAGCAGCGACCTGGATAGACAGCCCGATACCAGCGTCGACCAGATGAAAACCTGAATCGACAACAGAGCCTCCCCGCTGTGACACCCAACCGAATCACGACAGCTGAGCGGAGCCTTCGTCCCTGCGCGGACGTTTAACAGAGCGCCCTCCTTTTTCGCGACGTGCGACGGGTCTTGGTGAATATCGACGTGCGCCAGCCTACCGGCGTCAATGCATAGGCGCCAACCTTCGCCCAGGTGGGAAGAACCGCTTCTAGCAAATCGTCGATCCCCGGCGGCTCAGTTGAATCTAACGGAGATAGCTGCGTCATGAACCTCTGTCGACCAATCCTGTATGCTTGCCTTGTGGACCAGCATTCGAATGGCTAGGTGGTTAGCTTCGCCGTGTGACGTTATCACAGTGTATTCAGCTTGACGTACAGAACGTTGGCCTGCGTTGCTACTCTGACCACTCGACCTACTGCTCGTATCACCCCACTTGCCGCTCGTCGTGGTCGTCTCGGGCCGCACCGTGTCCTTGAGTCGAAATTAAACCTATTTCGAGAAAAACTTGACTTCCGCGAACGTGATGCGAAACCAGAATTCATAGTGAGTGCACATTGTACATGGCGGTCACAACTTGGCGGAAGCCATAACTTCGCATGTGGGACCAATGGGTGCATCCCCAGCGCCGTATACGCGGACGTTGAACGCACTCTCGGTTAATTCTGCTAAATCAGCCAACATGGGCACACTCGCATATCAGTCATGTGTACTTCTTTGCTTCGCCGTCGAATTGATCGATTGTTAACCCTGCTTTGTTCACGAGCTGGTGTTTCAGTAAGAAAGTCACGTGGTTTCAAATATGTATATATATATTATTTTTCTTTACTTATTTATTTATTTATATATGTATATTTTTATTATTATTTTTTGCTCCCATTACAACCACGCAAGGGATATCCGCAAAATTGCTTTCACCCTATTCACAGAACTGCTGACGCAGCTCAACCATTTCGTGAAACCGCAGTAGTACTGCTGTATCCCATCGTCGTCTTACCGTAACGTCGAGATCACATGTACGTATGCATGTATGTACCTGTCCGGTGATATACAGGCTGAGTTTCACTATTATATGCCTGATCACATTTTCTGGATTTATCGTGCTATTTCGTTAGGAAGCAATGTGCACGTATTAATAATCTGCGCCCCATCACGACCGCGTGAGAGGTACCACCAAACGCTGTTTTTCTCTAACATTTTTGCACTCCATCGCGACCGCACGAGAGGTAACCAGCCAGAGTACACGGTGCATTATAGCCAGCCACATGTTTGCGCTATATATATTCCAATTTTTTATAACATTTTTGCCTGCCACAACCTGGTGATTATGCCGCTCGCTTTCACCCGACAAGAGGCAATTAATTTCTGCCCTTGCGGTCGACAATCTACAGGTATCTGTACTCAAGACCTCTAGAGCGTTCGGCTGTGAAGATTATCTCTCACCCAGCAATGCGCACGGGGAGTCATTCATTCATTGTGCCCTATTACATACTTGTATTTGCGCTAAACACCATTATTATAGTCCATCGTTTTGGCTGTGAAGATTATCATCACCCAGCAGTCCGCGTGAGGAATCACTCGTTCATTATGCCACGTTCTTATATCGGCCATGTACCCGTCAATATGAAGTTAATCTGCGCCCCACCGCAAAACGCGATGTGTCCCCTCCTGTCAATCATTTGACTGGGAATGCTATCTCTCACCCAGCAGTTTGCGTGGGGAATCACTCGTTCACTATGCTACATTGTTATATCGTGCATGTCCATGTCAATACCAGGTGGGAATTTTCAATCTGCGCTCCACCGCGAAGCGCGATATGTCCCCTCGCGTCGATCATTCGGCTGTGAAGACTATCTCTAACCCAGCAACCCGCTTGGATATCTAACCCAGCAATCCGCTTGGGGAATCACTCGTTCACTGTGCCATATTGATGTATCGTGCATGTATGTCCACATCAACAATAGTTATTAATCTGCGCCCCACCGAGAATTGCGATAAGTACCGGCAGGACTCAATTGTTTTACATGGGCGGCATCTTACCCGTGGGTGTTTGTTTTGCGTTACCATGCCGCAACGTATAAACCCTTTAGCAGCAATAATAGGTAATAATATTACCACCCACCTTAGCAATGTGAAACGACTTTTGTGATCAACTACAGAATATGTTAATAGTCTGCGCCCCATCGTAGACGCGACGGGTATATCTATCACAGCAATAATATTCAGTTGACACACCAACCCCCTCCTGCTGTGATTGCTTTTTCTCGCCCTGTCGCAACGTGCCATCGAACTGCGATAATGTCACTCACGGTTCACCAACGGCGACCCAACTCGGTTTTATGTCGTTGCAAGTCCTTGTGGACAGTACATACCAGCAGGACGTTGACTAGTATACTTCCCCCGGAAAACCTGATGAACTGCTCCAGGTAATACAGAGATCATCATACATTGTTCCATAAATTCTCGAAACATCATGGTGTATCCACGCCCAGACTGCTGAGAGTATCACACTACGCGATCACTCTCTCGATTTCGAGTATCGTCGTATTTCTGCTACCGCTCGAAGGAAAATCCGGTGATATATCGTTGCTGCGATTTGTGATTTTCATGTGCTTGATCACGACGTTCACGTTGGTGTTCGCCCGCTTTTTTGTTTTCGCGCATGCTATACAAGTCGATCACCAAACCATTTCCAAACGCACACGCCCTCGTAAAGTGGCAATCATCTGCGCCCCATCACGATCGCATAAGAGGTACCAGCAAGACTATCCAGTCACATTGCACGGCCTCTGTTTCCACACGCGGACGTCCTCGTAAACTGGCAATCATCTGCGCCCCATCACGATCGCATGAGAGGTATCAGCAAGACTATCCAGTTACATTGCACAGCCTCTTTTTAATGGCCATAATAGAATACCGTGGTATATATTTCTACGTGCTGCTGTTCAGCAGACAAATAATGCGATCGTAAATACTCAGCGCCCCATCGCGTACACACGAGAGGTGGCCAGCAAGAGTATAAAGTTGTGGCGTTTTGATGCTTTGATTTATCGTCGCCCTGCCGCAACGTGTTAGTGAAATATCAAATCGTGCCACTCACTTTGATCGAGCAAGACTCAACATCTGCCCTTGCGGCGACTGTATACGAATACCCGCGCCCAACCCTCGGGCGTTTGGCTGTGAAGATTATCCCTCACTTAATACTTCGTCTGGGGAGTCACTCATTTATTGCGCCATTTTACGTGCTTGTATTCGCGCTCAGTATCTGCCTTGCGGCGACTATATAATAACGTATCCGCGCCCAAGACGTCTCTGGCGTTTCGGCTGTGAATAGTATCTCACACCCCATAGTTCGTCTGGGGAGTCACTCATTCAATGCACCATTGTACATACTTGTATTCGCGCCCAACCTCTTCCTTGCGGCTACTATCTACAAGCGGATCCGCGCTCAATACATCTCAGAAGTTTGGCTGTGAAGATTATCTCTCACCCAATACTTCGTCTGGGGAGTCACTCATTCATTGCGCCATTTTTTACATATTTGTATCCGCGCCCAATATCTGCCTTGCGGCGACTATATATAAACGTATCCGCGCCCAAGACATCTCAGGCGTGTCGGCTGTGAACAATATCTCTCACCCAATAATTTATTCGGGGAGTCACTCATTCAGTTTGCCATTATACATACGTGTATTCGCGCCCATTATCTACCTTGGGGCGACTATCTACACCGGAACCGCGCTCAATACATCTCAGATGTTTTGGCTTTGAAGATTATCTCTCACCCAATACTTCGTCTGGGGAGTCACTCATTCATTGCGCCATTTTACATACTTGTATTCGCGCTCAATATTTGCCTTGCGGCGACTATATACACGTATCCGTGCTCAAGACATCTCGGGCGTTTTGGCTGTGAAGATTATCTCTCACCCAATAGTTCGTCTGGGGAGTCACTCCTTCAGTGCACCATTTTGCATACTTGTACGTAGTCGCGCCCAATATCTCTGGAGCGTCAATATGATATTCTGCAACTTCGACTATCTACAAGCATCCGCGCCCAAGACCTCTCGTATCTACAAGTATTCGCGCTCAAGACCGCTCGAGCATTTGGCTGTGAAGAATATCTCTCATCCAGCATTCCGCGTGGGGAGTCACTCATTCAATGTGCCCTGTTACATACTTGTATTTACGATGGAACCAGTCGATCGTTTGGCCGTGAAGATTATCTCTCACCCAGCAGTCCGCGCGGGGAATCACTCATCCAATGTGCCATATTACGTACCTGGTACGTGTATTGATGCTGAACTGAGTCGATCGTTTGGCTGTGAATAATATCTCTCACCCAGCAGTCCGCGTGGGTTATTCAAGGTGCCCTACTACATACCTGTATTTACGCTGAACCGCGTCGATCGTTTGGCTGGGAAGTTATCTCTCACCCAGCAGTCCGTGTGGGGAATTACTCATTCGTTATGCCACATCGTCACATCATGCATGTCCACGTCAATCTGAATTTACTCTGTGCCCCACCGCCAAGCGCAATTGGTACCGGCAAGAACAATTGTTCTGCATGAGCGATATCTTACGCGTGGAAGTTTAGCGTCGCCCTGCCGCAACGTTTCGAACCCAACTGCGATGGGTATGATATCTTAATTCACCTTCTTACACCTGCAAGTTTTAGCGTCGCCTTGCCGCAAAGTATGAACCCAATTGCGGCGTATGTATGGTATCACTATTCACCTTCCGGCAGCAATGTGAAGCGATTTTTGTTAATAGTGGCCAATTACAGAATATATCAGTAAGTGTGCGCCTCATCGTGTACGCGATGGGTATGTTTACCACATCAAGAATATTCAGTTGACACACTAACCGCCTGCAGCTGTGATTAATGTTTCTCCCTGCCGTAACGTGCGATGGAATGGCGATAGTGTCGCTCACGGTTCACCAATAGCGAATCAACTCATTTTTCTGTCCGCGCAGGTCCTGGTGGTCGATACGTACCAGGCACGATACCAACAAGTATCTTTTCACACCGAAAACTTGTTGAACTGCACACGGTGATACAAATAGCATCATTTGCTGTGCTATAAACGCTCGAAATATCGTGGTGTATCCACGCCCAGGGCACCCCAGAGTTTCCTCGTACGCGATCTCTCGCTCTCGATTACGAGTATCATAATATCTCGGCCTTCGAGTATCGTAGTATATCTGCCTTCGAGTATCATATTAATATTAATAGTACATCTGCCTTCGCTCAAGGTGGTCCGATGATATCTCGTTGCCACGTTTTTTTTTTTCTCTTATTTCGTTTGTATGTGGTCGATCAGGAGGTTCAATCGTTGCTATTCCCCCGCTTTTTGTTTTTGCATTATACATGCAATACAACTCGATCACCAAGCCAAACGCACACACGCCCTCGGCCCGTAAGCGTCGGTTAAGCATACAGATAACAACCCGTCTCTGCACATAATACCGGTCGATGCGATGTACTGTGCCCACGCTTCCGCGCTCGCTCGCTGCCTGTGCCACGCATGAAGCGCTCCGCCTCCGCTCCACATCCGATGTTGAATCAGAATTCACGAAATACCTGATCAAGAAATCACGAATACCTGGCCCAGCGAGCGAATGCTGTCCAGGTGCAAGCCACGGGCCCTGTCTGTTCGCGTGTTCTACAAGTCTGTCAGCACCGTTCCGTGAGGTATCCACTTGGTAGTCCCACAAGCGCGATCAACCAAACAGTGCCCGCTGCTGCTGTCGAAGTAAGCCACGTACTACTGATACCAAAGAATGTGAACCACAACGCCTAATTCTCTCTACAACAACAAACTGCAGATTTAATTTGTATAATATCGGTTCCCGATCTATAATAATCTTTTCCTTTGTTTTCATTGATTCTGATTTCTATCGACGACGGTGTCGTTCAGGTCGCCGCCATTCTCACGTTTACCCCCGCATAAATAAATGTTACAATGATATAGGCGCGCCTCATTGCCACGTCACGCGGTTTAGGTAGCAGGTGTTAGTGTAGCTATTGCGGTTACCATCTCTGCCGATGCGGTGGTACGCCCTTCCCGTCTCCTGGATACGACCAAGCAATCGTTACAGTATGGTCAGCCGGTCACTAACGCAGCCGTATTTCCTCCCACTACTTGAACCCAGCATCATGCTAGACGCGATAGCGCCCATCCGTGAAGTTGCGTACTGCATGAAATGTAGGCAAGACGCGCATCCCACGACGTCGCTCGTGCACGGAAGGCTACAGTAAACCCGTTGAATTTGTGGATGGTGCGCCCTAACAATTACTCTCAGGCGATTTTTCGTCAACGATACTTGAGAACCATCGAGTGAATTTCCCAAACATGGGGACAATGGACTGCCGCCCTTCAAAGTCTCATTATTTTTCTGCGCGCACGGGCCATCTACGAAAGCAATCACAAGCGCAAATCCTGCCTTTTGTTTTGTTGACTGCCACACGCCCCCCTGGCACCTTCCCAGCGCCTGCTGTCCCCAGGCCGTCGCTCGTCACAACCGAAAGTGCTTGACTCGAAATTGGCGTACTCGCGCTTAGTCATGCTCACCGAATGTTCTTTGCCGTTATTCCGTTTCGCAGACAAGCGTCCCCAAGTAGACCACGGAACAATGAAGACAAAACTATGGTTGGAACCTTAAAGAAGAAGAAGGACGAAGCTTACTCCTGGGAAAAGGGGCACCACACCGCTGTACTCAAAGCAGCGGCTGCTGCTTCAACTGACAACTCCGCCACTGACGGGGACGAACAAGTAGACAGCGGTACGATGATCGACGGGAAAGCGGTTGAAGCGGCTTCGGCGGTGCTGGTGGCGGCGGTAAAGGCTACTGTGCTAGCAGGTGTGGTGACAAAAGCAGGCAGCAAGCGGGAGTGCGAGGTGGCCGAATCAGCTTCGATGGCTGTGGCAGTGATGACGCCAGAAGGAGACAGTGCCGAGGAGGACGCCGGGGAGGCGGTTGCGGCGGGTACGCCGTATCATGCAGTCCTGACCGAAGAAGCAGACATCGGCGGGGAAGTGGTTGAGGTGGCGACTTCGGCGGTAGGTGCGGAGACAGTAACAGGTACCCTTGACGTACCAGCCGGCTTGAGCGGAGAGGGAGACCGCGGTGGGGGGGGCACCGAGGAGGCGGCTGTGGCAGGTTTGGCGGGTCTGGAAGTGATGGCCCAAGATACAGACCGCTGCGAGGAGGGCGGCGGGGAGGCGGCTGACGTGGCGGTTTTGGAGGTGATGGCGACACGCATGGCTGTTGTGCCAGCCGATGTCGAATCAGACATAGTCAGCGGTCGGGAGGGCAGCGGGGAGATGGTCGCTTCGGCCTCGGCGACTGTGACAGTAATGGCGCCACATGGAGACAGTGCCGAGGAGGACGCTGGGGAGGCGGTTGCGGCGGGTTCGCCGGATCATGCAGTCCTGACCGAAGAAGCAGACATCGGCGGGGAAGTGGTTGCGGTGGCGACTTCGGCGGTAGGTGCGGTGATAGTGGCAGGTACCCTTGACGTGCCAACCGACTTGAGCGGAGAGGAATACTGCGGTGGGGGGGGCAGCGAGGAGGCGGCTGTGGCGGGTCTGGCGGGTCTGGAAGTGATGGCCCAAGAGTCTGACAGCTGCGGGGAGGGCGGTGCAGAGGTGGCTGCGGTGGCGGCTTTCGAGGTGATGGCGGCACGCATGGCTGTTGTGCCAGCCGATGTCGAATCAGACATAGTCAGCGGTCGGGAGGACAGCGGGGAGATGGTCGCTTCGGCCTCGGCGACTGTGGCGGTAATGGCGCCAAATAGAGACAGTGCCGAGGAGGACGCTGGGGAGGCGGTTGCGGCGGGTTCGCCGGATCATGCAGTCCTGACCGAAGAAGCAGACATCGGCGGGGAAGTGGTTGCGGTGGCGACTTCGGCGGTAGGTGCGGTGATAGTGGCAGGTAACCCTGACGTGCCAACCGACTTGAGCGGAGAGGAATACTGCGGTGGGGGGGGCAGCGAGGAGGCGGCTGTGGCGGGTCTGGCGGGTCTGGAAGTGATGGCCCTAGACGCAGACCGCTGCGGGGAGGGCGGCGGGGAGACGGCTGCGGTGGCGGGTTGGGAGGTGATGGCGGCACGCATGGCTGTTGTGCCAGCCGATGTCGAATCAGACATAGTCAGCGGTCGGGAGGACAGCGGGGAGATGGTCGCTTCGGCCTTGGCGACTGTGGCGGTAATGGCGCCAAATAGAGACAGTGCCGAGGAGGATGCCGGGGAGGCGGTTGCGGCGGGTACGCCGGATCATGCGGTCCTGACTGAAGAAGCAGGCAGCGGCGGGGAAGCGGTTGCGGTGGCGACTTTGGTGGTAGGTGTAGTGATAGGGCCCGGTGACAGCTGCGTGGTTACGGCTGCCGGCGGGACGGCTGCGGTGGCGGCGTCGGCGATGATGCCGACACGCATGGCTGTTGTGCCAACCGAATTCGAATTCGAGATAGTCATCGGTCGGGACGACAGCGGGGAGATGGTCGCTTCGTCTTCGGCGACTGTGGTGGTAATGGCGCCACATGGGGACAGTGCCGAGGAGGACGCCGGGGAGGCGGTTCCGGCGGGTTCGCCGGATCGTGCAGTCCTGACCGAAGAAGCAGGCAGCGGCGGGGAACCGGTTGCGGTGGCGACTTTGACGGCAGTTGCAGTGATAGTGCCAGATACCCTTGACGTGTCAGCCGACTTGAGTGGAGAGGAAGACTGCGGTAGGGGCGGCGGAGAGGACGCGGCTGTGTCGAGTTTGGCCGGTCTGGAAGTGATGGCCCCAGATACAGACCGCTGCGGGGATACGGCTGCCGGGGAGACGGCTGCGGTGGCGGCTTTGGAGGTGATGGCGGCACGCATGGCTGCTGTGCCAGCCGATGTCGAATCAGACATAGTCAGCGATCGGGAGGACAGCGGGGAGATGGTCGCTTCGGTTTCGTCGACTGTGGCGGTAATGGCGCCACATGGAGACATTGCCGAGGAGGACGCCGAGGAGGCGGTTCCGGCGGGTTCGCCAGATCATGCAGTCCTGACCGAAGAAGCAGACAGCGGCGGGGAGGCGATTGCGGTGGCGACTTCGGCGGTAGGTGCGGTGATAGGGACAGGTACCCTTGACGTGCCTGCCGACGTGAGCGGAGAGGAAGACTGCGGTAGGGGGGGCAGCGAGGAGGCGGCTGTGGCGGGTTTGGCGGGTCTGGAAGTGGTGGCCCCAGATGCAGACCGCTGCCGGGAGGGCGGCGGGGGGACGGCTGCGGTGGCGGGTTGGGAGGTGATGGCGGCACGCATGGCTGTTGTGCCAGCCGATATCGAATCAGACATAGTCAGCGGTCGGGAGGGCAGCGGAGAGATGACCGCTTCGGCTTCGCCGACTGTGGCGGTAATGGCGCCACATGGAGACAGTGCCGAGGAGGACGCCGAGGAGGACGCCGAGGAGGACGCCGAGGAGGCGGTTGCGGCGGGTTCGCCGGATCATGCAGTCCTGACCGAAGAAGCAGACATCGGCGGGGAAGCAGTCGCGGTGGCGACTTCGGCCTTAGGTGCGGTGATAGTGGCAGGTACCCTTGACGTGCCTGCCGACTTGAGCGGAGATGAAGACTGCGGTAGGGGCGGCAGTGAGGAGGCGGCTGTGGCGGGTTTGGCGGGTCTTGAAGTGATGGCCCAAGATGCAGACCGCTGCGGGGATACGGCTGCCGGGGAGACGGCTGCGTTGGTGACTTTGGAGGTGATGGCGGCACGCATGGCTGCTGTGCCAGCCGGCATCGAATCAGACATAGTCAGCGATCGGGAGGACAGCGGGGAGATGGCCGCTTCGTCTTCGGCGACTGTGGCGTTAATGGCGCCAGAAGGAGAAATTGCCGAGGAGGACGCCGGGGAGGCGGTTGCGGCGGGTACGCCGGATCATGCAGTCCTGACCGAAGAAACAGACAGCGGCGGGGAAGCGGTTGCGATGGCGACTTCGGCGGTAGGTGCGGTGATAGTGGCAGGTAATGTTGACGTGCCAACCGACTCGAGCGGCGAGGAAGACTGCGGTGGGGGGGGCAGCGAGGAGGCGGCTGTGGAGGGTTTGGCGGGGCTGGCCCAAAACACAGAGGGTGGTGCTGAGGACGGCAGCAAGGTGGCTGCAGCGGATTCGACGGTGGTGGTGGCGGGAACGACTACTGTGCGAGCAGGTATGGGCCCAGAGGCAGGCAACAAGAGGCAGAGCGATGGAGAGGCGGCCGAATCGGCTTCGGTGCCTGAGGTGGCGATGGCGCCAGATGGAAACATAGCCGAGGAAATCATCGGGGAGGCGGTTGCAGCGGGTTCGCTGGATCAGGGAGTTCTGACGGAAGACTCAAAGGGCGGCGGGGAGGCGGTTGCGGGGGCGGCTTTGACGGCCCAGGCGGTGATAGTGGCAGGGCAGGTTTCTGTGCCAGCCGACTCGAATGGAGAGACCGACAGTGGAGGGGGGGGCAGCGAAGAGGAGGCTGTGATGGCATTGGCGAGTCAGGCCGTGATGACCGAAGGGGTAGACAGCTGCGGGCAGGGCGGCGGGGAGGCGTTTGCGGAGGCGGCTTCGGTGGTGGTGGCGGCACAAATGGTTGCTGTGCCAGCCGACGTTGATCCAGAGACAGTCAGTGGCCGGGAGGACGGCGGGGAGGTAGCCGCATCGGCGTCGGCGGCTCGGGCCGTGATAGTACCAGACATTGTGGATGGTCCAGCCTACGTGGACAAACGAGTGGTCAACACCAGTGGTGAGGAGGATGACGGGGAGGCGACGGCAGCGGCTTCGGTGGCCCAGGCTATCATGGTGGCAGGGCGGGTTTTGGTGTCAGCTGGCTTGAACAGAGAGGCCGACAGCGGTGGGGGGGGCAGCGAGGAGGCGGCTGTGGTGGCTTCGGTGGGCCAGGCAGTCATGGCCCAAGAGGAAAAGAGTGACGTTGAGGATAGCGGCAGGGTGGCTGCAGCGCCTTCGGCGGTGGGACCTGGAAGACGCACTCGCAGCGGGGGGCGATGGAAGCGACTGGTAGCCAGTGCCGGGGGTTTGGTGCTGACGATCATGCTCGGTGTGGTCGGGGCTTCTCTGTTTCAAAGGTAAGCACAACAAAATGGCTATACATAGCCTGGCTGCTTCCTCTTGAAATTGCGTTCTTATATTGCGACCGACGTTCGATGCAGGCCTCGCTACCCTTATACCAGGTATTAGGTAATCGGTTTGATGAAGATCCGGCCCACCGTCGTGAGTCCATCGTGTCTGAGTTGTGGTCGTATTTTTTCCTTCAATGTGCCCCTCCAAACGCCCTGTCCGAACAACGTACAGATTCGAGAAGCCTCCTACCTGTCGGCGCAAGACTGTCCTGTTTGAGGATGGACCCCTTAAACCAGGAGAGTGCATGGAGTCGGACGGGGGCTCACGCTGGTTCGGGTGGGTGACGGGGATTGCGTGGAAGTCGCGGGTTTCTGTCTCGGAGGATGGTGGGACTTACCTGGGGCCGGATGGCAGCAAGGTAACACTTTGTACAGTTTGACGGAATATCCCTCCAAATTGCCTCCACGTTCCTCCAGGACTCGGGTACTTAGTCAAACCCTAAGATGCAAGAGTATTTAGCGGTTGCATCGCACTCTCTCTTTATCCATTACTTCGCAAATTTACCGCGCTCTGGACTATCGGTTGTTAGGTTGCGTTGCCTGGCAGATGCTGGAGAGTCAGATGAGGTCCCTCCTATCGCCCCGCTGATGATCCTAAAATCATTATTTTCGTTCAGGTGGCCTTGCGAAATGTCGTCTGGGAGACGGATATTGGCGGGGGGATTCTGTGTTCCGCTGAGCGCTTGGTTCGAAAGGCCGCGCGCCTCGATAACTCCAGATACGGTGCGAGTCCCCGCGACGCCGACCCTCTACACGGAGCCGGCCTCTTCTGCCATGTCAAAGAGCCCCCCTCCTCCCCTAGCGTGCTGAGCTTGCCGCGTCGGGGCACTGCACGCTTCTCCGAGGGCGGCGACCTAGAAGTCTTGAACTCCAGGGGCAAGGTGTTGTGGTCGGCACAAGACGGCATTGATCTCCATAGCGCGGATGAGAAGACTAAGGACAAACACTCACCTGACGTTGGGAAGGCGAAGCACGTCAAGCGAGGGAAGAAGGAGACACGCGTGAACACTAAAGCAGCCGAGACAAAGGAAGGCAGAGGTGGCTTGGGGGCGAGAGTGAGGAAGTTGTGGGGGAAGGATAGTGGCGTTGATGGGCATGTCCTGAACAAGCCCTCTGGTGGACAGGGGCGCGGTATTCCGCGCGTACTCCGTTGGGTGCGATGGTTGCGCCATGGGTAGTTGTTGGTCGATTCGCCCAGACGAGCGGTGCATCATTCCGGGGGCGTGATATATGTTGCGGCTGTCTCGATGTTTTTTGTTTTGTTTTTGTTCAAGCGGTTGTGGAGTTCCCGTCGCCTCGCCACCCACCCCTGGTGAGATGGCGCTTTGACTTCATAATGTTGCGCCTGTTATTTCAGCACCTTCTGGTTGCAATGCATTTCATTATTTATTGCAACGCGTTCGTGTTTTCATGTATCAATCCGAAGTATGTTCGTGTCTTTGAGCTCCTCCCCGGGATCCCTGGTGTCTGCAACACATTGACCGTGCAGAATCGGCGTGCTTCCGGGGTGGGCGAAGGGTCCGCAGCGTGTTTTTTCTGCGTTCACTCTAGATAGGGAGGGGTGCACTTGGTGATTGCACCCCGCGGGATACCTGGTGTCTGCAACACATTAACCGTGTAGCACCAATGTTTTCGCGGGGTGGGCGGAGGGTGATGAGCACGGACGCTGGGTGGTGCTGGATGTCGAATGGTAGGAAGGGGTGCACTTGGTGACTACACCCCGCGGGA
The DNA here is from genome assembly GCA_031213475.1 of Nereocystis luetkeana. Lineage (NCBI taxonomy): Eukaryota > Phaeophyceae > Laminariales > Laminariaceae > Nereocystis > Nereocystis luetkeana. Next base: position 5,296,382 of record JARUPZ010000002.1, on the reverse strand, counting down.
TACCTGGTGTCTGCAACACCTTAACCGTGTAGCACCAATGTTTTCGCGGGGTGGGCGGAGGGTGATGAGCACGGACGCTGGGTGGTGCTGGATGTCGAATGGTAGGAAGGCGTGCACTTGGTGACTACACCCCGCGGGATACCTGGTGTCTGCAACACATTAACCGTGTAGCACCAATGTTTTCGCGGGGTGGGCTCAGGGTGATGAGCACGGACGCTGGGTGGTGCTGGATGTCGAACGGTAGGAAGGCGTGCACTTGGTGGTTGCACCCCGGGATACCTGGTGTCTGCAACACATTAACCGTGTAGCACCAATGTTTTCGCGGGGTGGGCGGAGGGTGATGAGCACGGACGCTGGGTGGTGCTGGATGTCGAACGGTAGGAAGGCGTGCACTTGGTGATTACACCCCGGGATACCTGGTGTCTGCAACACATTAACCGTGTAGCACCAACGTTTCGCGGGGTGGGGTGATGAGCACGGACGCTGGGTGGTGCTGGATGTCGAACGGTAGGAAGGCGTGCACTTGGTGGTTGCACCCCGCGGGATACCTGGTGTCTGCAACACATTCACCGTGTAGCACCAACGTTTTCGCGGGGAGGGCGGAGGGTGATGAGCACGGACGCTGGGTGACGCTGGATGTCGAATGGTAGGAAGGCGTGCACTTGGTGGTTGCACCCCGCGGGATACCTGGTGTCTGCAACACTTTCACCGTGTAGCACCAACGTTTCGCGGGATGGGCGGAGGGTGATGAGCACGGACGCTGGGTGGTGCTGGATGTCGAATGGGTGGAAATTACGGCTTGAAATGAATTAACAAACACGAGGAGTCTTAGAGCTCTGGGGGCTGTTGTCGTGACTTGCATTCCAGCGGAGTGGCACTGGCTACTGAACGGAATACACTCGAGCGCTCCACCAAGTTCACTTGAAGTGTTTTTGTTTGTTTGTTATGATGTACGATACGAATGTTTCAAGTTCCATCTAGGTGGGGGTTATCACGTCTGCGACAAGCTTTCCCTTCGTTGTGTTGGTGTGATTGCGTGGTTGAAGGGAAGGACCGCAGCGTGTTATACGTCTGGTTTGTACAGTAGTAACTCAGGAGTATGTGCTTTGTAGGCTGCCAACGTACTGTATTGTGGGAAAGAAGTGGGGTGGTCTTATCGATTACTATTAAAAGGAATGCCCTTCCCCCGAACTATTCTATGAGTGCGGAGAGCCCTTCCCCCCACCCATGGCCACAAGGCTCTTTCTATCTCTCCTTCCCCCACCGCCTTCCCCGCGCACGCTCCAATGGGGCTGTTGAGGGATGCCGTGATAACATAGTTAAGGTATGAGCTATCGATGTGGAGAGCGCGCGGTTGCTGTGTTTTCAACGAACGAGCCTGAGAGAGGGGTTTTGTGCAATCCCAACCCCCAGCATATCTACAAGGTTTCATGCAGTCTGTGCAGTAGGGGTCGAACGCTCTTTGCATACGGCGCGACTACTAGGCCTACGCAGACCGATGGTGCTTTGAACGCTCGGCTATCCTTCGTCTCGTCTCTTGATGGTCGGGTGATTAGAAGTTTTTTTTTGTTTTCGTGGCGTTCATAGCAACACATCCGAGGAATCTGGAGTTTGTTTGGCCACAGCTAAAACATACTGGTAAAAATAGTAAGAGGCGCTGGGTCTACTGTAGTGGGCGAGAAGTGCCAGTTACGTATTGAATGGTGGCATTGCCGCTGGCTACGAAGAAATATATAAGTAAAATGATGCAGAGCGAGTAATCACCCTAATTCTGCTTTTGGGGGCATGGGACGCAGTCCTGCTCCCACTTTCTTCTACAGACATGTCACGAGTCATAAACAAAGTTCAAAATGGCAGAGCACAGCAATCCGCTGACGAAAGGCGCAATTCATCCCGTCACAAATCTCATTACCGTAGGGCGCCACCAGCCCCATCTAGCCGCGCTATGTAGCCGCGTCAAGGCGACCCAAAAGCAGTCCCACTGCACGGTAACACACACCGTAAAACGCGGCGTTCATTTTTTTGTGTTGCGTGTTGCGATTACTCACCCGACTCACACAAGGCAGTCTCGCTTTCTCTACGCCGGTTGGTGGATCGCCACAACAGTGTATATGCCAACAGCTTCGACTGCCTCACCCTGTTCACCGATTTATTTGGCGGATGTGTACGTACGTGCCGGGCACTTTCGTCGCTACACCCCCCGCAAAAGTTTCGTCATTGCAGCCCCCTAGCAAAAACAACCCTCCACAAAACAAATCGTCGATCGTTGCGTCAAACCTCGGCGCGGACTTTGTTTCCCGCGCTGACTCTCGTGGGCAGTCGCGTCCAACCGTGGCACTGGCTAGTTTTGCCGCACAGACGAATTCATCAGAATAAAGGGCCAATTCTCCGGGTGTGAAGCTAGCGGCAGCTACATGCACGCAGACGCGATGGAAGGATGGCGTACCAGGGGACAACCAGAAGCGGTCTCTACGAGCAAACAGCGCGTTGACGGCGGACAGCGAAGACGACCGCAAGGCCTTCCAAGAAGGCAGGCCCCGCCCGACAAAATCTGCTGACTTCTATGAACCCCGCGCATCCCTTCCCAGGTCACCACCGTTTCTTTTGCTACAAAAAACAACAAAGTAGTTTGTGGCGAATATATTATATATATGTATATATATCATGGTATATATCAATCTAGACCAAACGCAAGGTTGCCACGCCGGGGTGGGGCCGGTCGATTAGGCTTGTTGCAGCGGTTTCATCGCATGGTAGGACACGCCGCAACACTCCCCAGACAACTCCTCAGGTGGACACTTTGACCAAACGAATAAATGGAGCCGCGAGCAGGTTCAAGTGTTGGTAACCGCCGCGTACCGCACGAGTAGGTAAATCGAAAGCGCGAAGCCCGAACACGAAGCTGAGGGCAACCGCCCAGTCCCAAAGGAGGAGTCAGCGAGAAAAAACAAAAGGCGACAGACAACAAATACAAAAAATAACGCACACCCAAATAAAGCGGAGGTACGTCCTCCACGAACGCCAACAAAAGCTTATCGGAACAATGAAAAACGAATTGTACGACAACGTCGCCTCCTGTTCCACGTATTTTACGTAACAATTCCAAATGCCTGAACTTGCAGAGAGCGAGAAAAGCAAAAAGTCGACAGACACAAAATACAAGAAAATAACACGCAAAAACAAAGCGGGGACATGTCGTCCACCAACGCCAACCATCCTTCCTCCATCAAAGATAGTAAACCTTACTGCACGACAACGTCGCCTTCCCTTCCATGACATTTGTAGTAACAGTTGGAATGCCTGAAAGCGCTCGAAACGTGAGACGAATGGGCGTCGTACAGGTTGAAGCAATCTCTGAAAACCTGCCATGGCTTTCCATGGTTTGACAGACAACGTTACGCCACCCCACCATAATATCAACTCCATCGAACACGTCGACCTAACAACGCGTCTTCCAATCGACCGCCCAAGCCTGACAAACCAACCGACCTCTCGAGCAAACGCGAAAGCAATCAAAACTGCGAGTCGGCCGACTCATGAAGCAAACCAAGTCGAGCCGACCGGGTCACTATGCATCGTGGCACACGTGAAACCACCAAACTCCACGTACCACCAAACTTCAAACACACCCGGAAGAATTAACCAGCCGCACTATTTCACTGCGAGGGCAATAATTAAGTTCCAGAGTGGCTGGAAGAAAATGAGAGTCAGTATCACCAGCGCACAGCACAGGCAACAGCAGACGATACAGCACAACTGAGGTCCCAGCAACTGCGATAACATCGAAATGGGGTTCCACCCGAATTGGAGGCGTCCATTGGGGGGGGGCAAGAAGGGAGAGTCGTTGGGCTCCGTCCTGCCGATGCCTGCAGGCTGCACTTGAGCCTTTTCCGCCGGGAAGATTTGGATGCCAATCAGGCACTGTCCCATGGGTTGCTGTTGGCAAACAAGGTGCATAGGACGGCCGCGAAAAAAAGAACCATCGGGAAAAAAAAGGAGAAGGTGTCTTGTCAAAACTCACACAATAAATTTGGTTCGGCGTCTCAACGCACGCACGCACGCAGTCACTGGCAAAAACCAAAGATACTCAGCAGCACGACATCTTGCAACCAGCGCTACATCAGCGTTGGAAGAACCAACAACGGTACGTTCAGATTCGACCTCGGCGCATTCCTCCTCCCTACCACTTTTTTTGTCAGGCGCTGATGAACACGACATGCTACCGCGGGCGCCTCTCCCGTGTCGCGCCAACAACAGGGCGCTAAGGCAGTCGCCGACTTCCAACATCGCGCCCAAAGACTCAGCGTTCTGTCCATGAACCACCTACGTACGTACGCGCGGTGAAGCGTACTGTTGTTCGGAAAGAGCACAAGGGACCCACTCATTCTGTGACAAGCTATATACCGCGGACCACCATCTCTGGGCAAAACATTTACCAGGTATATACTGCATCTTTCCACAACCAACGACAGCTCACAAGGAGCAGGCCAACAAGCGCCCATACCTACATCCTGTGTCATGCGAAGCGAGGACAAAATAATCCAGCGAAAAATTGCCCTTCACTCCAGAGGCCCGGGTGATTGAATTTCCTCAACACCTTCTTAGTCACTACACAGCTGTTGAGGGAAAATCATTGCCTACCTTCCACAACACCCACATGTCAAAATCAACAAGCCGAAGTCCCCAACACCTTGCGACGTCTTGACGCCAACCGCCACGCGACCGCAGCGGGTAAAAATCAAATACCATAGAGGCGCGATAATTCTCACACCTTTTTCCCCGTCGCTCGGTCGGTCTTCTCCATCTTTATCCACTCCGAGTCGAGGGGGTCGTCGCTGCTCAACCCCACCATGACCTTGAACTGCTGGAGTAGCTCCTCAACCTCCTCGTCTCCCTCCTGTCAGAGTAGATGAAATGCACAAATCCAGCAGGCACGCAAGGAGTTATGGCGGCAGCGTTGTTAACGAGAAGAACAGAACAGGCAACATGACGATGCGGTCGACGGATCTGATCTCATGACATGCCTCACGAGTCTTTTCAGACGACGATGACGACATCAGTGTGATACCATCGGCCTCTCGCCTGAGCGCGTGCTGCTCAACTTCAGCTCTTCAAAAAGGCCCTTGCTCTCCGCACACTCCTGCTTGAAGCCCACAAATCGATCCCCAACTTTTTGTATCAACCTCACAGGTACAACACTCGAGAGTGAGTTGTCTACCTCACACACACCCCGCCCCCGCTTCTCACGTATCCCCCACCTCTCCATATTACAGGGGTAACGCACCCTCCATCCCTCTCTCCCCTTTCATCTTCCCACCTGCTTCCGTTTCTTCTTGGCGTCCTTCCTTGTGAGGGCCTCTTCCTCCCCGAGCAAAGGCATCCCCAGCGTCCGGCGCCGGTCGTTCTCTTCCCGTAGCTCCAGCGGACTCATCGGCTTCTTCCCGAAACAGCAGCACCGGCCGCCGCCCCTCGTCGCACCTCCCCGGCCTTTGTCGCCGGGCCTGCCTGCACTGAGCCCCACTTCGGCATCGGCGGAGTGGGACGACGCGGGAGAATCGGGAGCGTTCGGGTCCTCCATGCCGGGGTCACCGAGGAGAGGATTGACGATCTGGGTCTCAAGCTCATACTTGAGAGCTTTCGTCTAGCATATGGGCGTGTACGAGGGATATGGGGGGTGAGGGCGGGGGTGAGGGCGGAGGCGGGGACGGAGAAGGGGGGGGGGGGGGTCGAAATATATCGTTGGCCTCGCCACATGTGTTTCGCGAAAAAGCAATCGCTCGGAATTATGCAATTGCTGTGTGCCCATATAGGTTTCACTTTTCGGCTCTCTGATGCGAGAGACAAAACAAGAAACAGTTCGAAACCACCACACGTGAGGTCTTATCAGAAGATGATGACACACGACCACACGCGGTTTCTACCAAGAAAAAAAACAACTACTAATTGCACGACGAGCGGACCAAAGCTAGCCGTAAACGCAGTTGGCGAGGCACACGGCGAGGAACGGCCAACAATGCACAAAACTTCCAACACCAAAAACGATATTCGCCTCCCGCATCAAGAAACAGAACAGGACACTTGGACAACAAAAGAACACAACCAAGCACGGCAAAACAGGCTATTTATAGAGCCACAACAAAAAGGTAGAACTTCCGAGACAGACGAACCAACACGGGGCCACATTCTACGCATCCCCGCAGCCCTTTCAAGTCACATGGATCGATCCTCGACTTGCTCGACGCATGTATCTCCATGACTTCACGCTGGCCGTGTGCGGCCCGTACAGCGCCACGGGTGCAGCTTGTCCGCGCCTTGTTCATAACCTCTCCATGCTCATCACCTCTACATCATAATTCTGCCGTGGTAACCCGTCCGGCGCTTTTTTGTGTGTTTGCAACCTGTGATATACCAGGGTATTCATTAGCTTGACACCGCTTTGAAAGCGAAAATGCGACACCAAAGATCTCCACCATGCGGCCACACAGCCAAAACATAAAACAGACGTACAAAAAAAAAAGGAGCGAAACGCGCTCTAATGTGCGAGCACACGCGACGCCGGGCGAAAGGCCAAGCGCGCCAAAAAAAAAAACTGACGCCGATCAAAAGCGTCTTCGACACAACCGTCCGCGTCGATAGAGCACACGCCGGGCAATTCAAACGTGCACAAAAAGACGGAAGCCTATTCAAACCCTTTTCGTCGAGAGAGAGAGAGAGAGAGAGAGAGAGAGCTCTGGGTGGATTGGCTCACCTGGGCCGACGCCAGCGCCTGCTGCGTCTTAACGATGGCCTTCTTTGCCTTCTCCGTCTGCACGCTCTCGAAGAGCTTTAGCACGTCCGTCTTCTTCTTGAACGCGCGGCGGAAGTGCTTGCCGAGGTCCAGCATCCCCTCCGCGATGCAATCATTCCACTTCAGAATGTCCTTGTCCCACATCTGCCCGTATTTTTAGCGAGTATGAAACGGTGAAAGTTTAATACACTAAATACTAGCGAAAAAACGATCGCTATCCTAGGAGATATAGGAGGTGGCCACAGACGGCGAGAGGAGAGGGGATAAGGGGCACATAGGCGCAAAGCTTTTATGAAACATTTGGGAAAAAAGCGATGAGCGTTCAAGTGTTTGGAGGCGTCCCTATCTGGCGCAGGAACGGTGCTCCGTCTCGAAAGGGATGCGTGGTCAACGGTCAAGTAAATGACCAAGGTAAGCAACAAAGGAGTACACTCCCCGCCACGTCCCGGCATTGTAGGGGTGCGAGGATCTATGGCCATAAGACTTTGGCCATGCATGACACCCCCCATGTCCGATCCCAGCGCGTTGCCGCATCGCGGTTGCAGAGCGATACAGAGAACGCAGACCGTACAATTACGAGTCCGTCGGAAGGAAATACGGCCGTCAAGGCTAGTAGACGACGCCAAAACTCGGCCATAGGAATTCTGGCTCATTCTTCTCCAAAACTGATGACGCCGACGGCGTCAAAGCGTGAACCCATGGAAACAGAATGGCCACCCGCAAGATGTAGAGGTTGATATTTCGTGCATACCACGTACTCGACCAACAAGGGGGGGAAGACCTCTTTACACACACAAGTGGAGCAGCAAGCAGACAAAAATCATAACAAGGTACGTACAACAAGAACAGCGGAGGACGACGGGAAGACATCAAAAATAGAAAAATCAAACTAAAGTAAAAAATAGAAAAAAAATAAGAATAAAAAGAAAACAAAAGGGGAGATATGTACGGAGGCGTTCGCTCGCCGGCACATGAATGAAACATATCTGGTATACCATCACATATGGTCATACAGTACCGCAACGCACACCATAACCTATGGTCATACGACTACGGCCATGCATGATACAGAGTACACCCCCCGCACCCCCCCCCTAACGCCGAACGTATGAAAAACATCATGGGTCCCACTTTTCACTTTTCTCTCATGGTACATATGACCATAGCTTGCCTGCAGAGTGAGGTAGGGGAACTTCGAGGCCCTCGCCCGAGGACCGAGCTGCACCTTGAACTTCATGCGCCAGTTGAACGACCCCTTACCTCCCTTGGCGCGCCAGTGCGTGTCCGTTTGCTGTTAACACCGAAGAACCGGTCAGGGCGGACGGGCGGTCGCGGGGAGCCGAGACGCTGTGGGGACACCGTGGCCGCTCAACAAACAAAATTAGGGCGGCTATCCGCAATAACGCACAGCTTGTAACGATGAGTTTTGCCGAAATCCTCGATCTCACAGCTGCTTTTCTTAGAATATATTCAGTATTACGAAATAAATTCGGTCGTGAAAAATTAAAGGCTCGGTTTTCTCACGATCAATAACAGCTTTTTTTTTGCAGGAAAAACGGTTCTCAGGGTCGGGTGCCATATTACATCACATATAGCAGCCAATAGTAGCCTTTACTCAAGGTGGCCACAGAAGAAGAAACCGGATCTCGACGCCTAGTTGGCGTTTCATACCAACGAGCGGCCTCTGTATGAGGCATGTACGCAACGGATGTATCGCTTACCGTTGTACTTCGGACCTCGGGCACCCACGAAGAACCTTTCGGGGCGACGCGAAAGCTTGCGCTCCCACGGTGTGTCTTGCTGAGCGACGCAATGATCGCTAGCGAAAGAGCTAGAACTCCACTCATATCGTGGTGTGATTTCGCGAGAGGTGATTCAACCTCGCCCTAGTATCAAGAATGGGCTCAAAGCCAGTAGGGAAGTACTAACTATAACACGTGAGGGCGATACAAGCCGCAACGTACGATGCACGTGCTCAAGTCTCTGTTGTTGCTGCTGATTGTGTCTTACTGGTATTTACTGCTGTAGTCGTATCGTTGATGTGACGCCTTCGTAAAAAATGCATGTTTCGTGTTATGATGTACAAAACAAATATCCGTGTGACTAAACAAAGCATGCAAGGCAATGTATCCACGAGCAGGACGAAATACGGGAGGCAAAAAGGTAATGCCCATCTCTTTGCGTTCTTTCACCTGATCACTATCGTTGCCAAGTTACTATTGTATATGATACAAGAACTCGGAGGTAAGTGCAATTGCTGCTGCATCTATTGCGCAGCCAGCAGTTCACCATTCCTACTACAGCAACAACTACTACCCCCACCATGATATCACTGCCGCTTTTCTACTACTATACACTGCTGCTACTACTACTCCTTCTACCGCTACTACTACTACTTCTACTCGTGATCTTCTATTACTACCACTACTATTGTTACAGTCACTACTACTCCTACTGCTACTACTGCTACTACCACTCTACTACTACTACTACTACTACTACTACTACTACTACTACTACCACTACCACGACTACTGCTGCTACTGCTAGTTGTATTCTTCCTGCTACCACTACTGCTACTGGTACGACTACTACTGCGACTACGGCGACTACTTCTACGACTACTACGACTACGCACGACTACCTCTTTGGCTGCTGCTGCCGCAATTGGTCTGCTCTTGCAAATTATGCCGCGACCATCCGACTAAACTACCAACCACTACCACCGCAGAGCAGCACTCGTTATGTACTTTGTACACCACATCACCCCACCCACATCGCCAAATACCCCACCCATGTCGCTTCCTATCACCAGCAAGCGCCCCAACACAAAACACACACACACACCTGTGGGTCGCAACCTTCACACCAGGCCTTGACGAACAAATCGTTCAGCCCGCTCGCCCAGTCCATTGACACCACGTCTTTGCACTTCCAGATCACCAGCCGCACCTGGACGCGCAAACAAATCATGCAAGCCATGCAGTCATCAAGGAGATGAACCTGTCAGCGTTTTCCAAGACACCAACCCCTCTACTTCCTAGCCCAACCGCGTATGATGAAATAAACCATTTGTACCTTTTTTCCGTGCAGAGCGCGGCGGCAGAAACGCCAACCCTTCGGCGACACTGGTTGAGCAAGCACATGCAGGAGGCCTTTTTACGGTAGCTCTACTGTCGTTCAGATGTATCGCGCAATCTAAGCAAGACCCCGCTGTCCTCCTCCCCCTGGTACGCAACGCTCAAGTTACCGCGCGCCTCCTATTATTCCCGTAACAGCCCCGTTTCTTTGTTCCTCGTATTTTCACCCGCCGGCAAGCGAGATCGTTCTTAAACGGCGCGGAACTTGACTGGCGGCAGGGCTTAGTTCCGTGACAAACAAACAAAAAACAAAAAAACGCGCCGGCGGTAATACACTCGCGCGTAGTGCACACGTGGCCCTACAAATCGATCGCAAGATGGGCAAGGCGGCCCAATGCCACACACGCCACGCACACATGCGAGCGAATACAAAAAAAAAAACACGTGCGTGCCGACAGGAAATTCATCGCGGCCGATACGCCAAGTTTCACTTTTTGAAAAATACAAGCATTCTTGCCTGCGAGCGCGAGTTTGCGTGCGAGCGTCCGCGCCGTCGATGCTTGCCACACCACCCACCCGCCGCCAGATGTCACACCATCCACAGGCGGTAAGTAGCGACGAAACAGCGAAAACAACACCACCAACAACACCAACGACAGCATCAATAGCAACAACAAACCTCTCCGGCGACGTCATTGCTCGAAAGCCCGCAACGCCGCCCTTGCGTTGAAACCCCTGCATACGTTTTCTCTGAAAAAGACACTCGGCAGTATCCGTGGGGACGCAGATGAAAACCATGGGTCTTTTGTTGCCACGCGCCAGCGCGGACATCGCCCCCCCTCCCCCTGCTGCGCGTCACACACCGCAACAATAAAATAATGTCGCGCGTGACACACCGAACACGCCAAAATCTCACTTCGAACTCCGGCATACAGCTACGGCCTTGCACGGCATGAGTGCCCCCCTCCCCCTTTTGCCCATGACACTCCGCAACACGCAAAATCCCACCTCGAACTCCGCTTCGGGGGGCAGAGCTACGTCGGCCGGCACGAATCCTTTCGCGTCTCCGGGGGGCATGACGTCCACCCAGCATTGCAGCACGCCCTGAGGCGCGTTGCTATTTTTGCGCCCAACGAGAGACAGGAAAGGCAGCATCACCAACAACAGACAGCAACAGCAACAGACAGCATCACCAGGCAAACAGCAACATCAACAGACAGACAGCAACCTTAACAAGACAGCAACATCCACAACTGGACAGCACCATCACAAACAGGACAGCAACATCAACATACAGGACAGCTACATCAACATACAGACGGCAACATCAACAGGCAGACAGCAACTTCAACGAACAGACAGCAACACCAATAAACAGACAGACAGCAGCAACAACATACAGACAGCACCAACACTTGAACAACAACATCAACACCAGCAAGTCGCCGTCCAGGCGGGGCGGGGGCGGGGGGGGGGTGTACTCGATAGGAGATATTTACTCGATCTCATGCATGGCCGTAGTCGTATGACCATAGACCCTCGCATCTCTACAATGCCGGGACGGAGCATGTCGGGGTTTCACCGATCAGGCGGGGGGGGGGGGGGGGGGGGGGGGGGGGGGTGCTGGTGAAGAATATGCTCTTCGACCCTCGTAAGCGCCGTCTTCGTGGCGTGCGCGGAAAGGGGCGGGGGAGCTGGACCACGCCCACTCACGCATGCACCCGAACAACTCGCGACACTTTCCCGGAAACATGCGGTATCTGAACCAGCACACTGCTATAGGCAACAACAACGACAACGCACCCCCTCCCCCCATCAAGATGTGAAAGAGGGCCCGAACAGGGTCCGAACGTTGCAAAACGCAACGATCGGCTGGCGCAGGACGATTGCCTCATTCCAGAACGCCGACTCGGGAACCTCGAGGATGCCCCGGCGTAGATTCACTTTTGCCCGCGCGTCGACAGCTCACCTAGTCGGCACGTACAGACTGCGGTTCTCGACGGGCTTCACTTGGTAGCGCAGCTTGTCCGGGTCGCCCGGGTCGTCCACCCTGTGCTCCATCCCCATGGCCTGGCGATAGGACACAGACGGCACGCGGACGATACGGGCAAGAGAATGGCACCAGGTACGAGAGAGTGTTGCATACATATCGTGAGAATGTGAAATGCTCTGAACGATTCCGAGCACAAACTTTCGCCGTATCACGCGTGTGATAAAAGCTTAACACACACCCTCGGACGAATGTGATACTACTGACACTATAGCTGGCTTTATGGACAACATGCAGAGCGTACATCCTAGCGACGCGTCTATGGAAGTACGACATCGACGAGATGTTTCCAAGGACGCCATTTTCATTGTGTTATATCGTGTACTCCCCCCCCCCCCCCCCCCGCCCCTCCAAGGTTTGGAGAAAACCGGCCCTGAAATTCAAACCAGGGTGTATGTTGCCATATAACACGTCTGATACCGTAATACAAAGTGTTTCATGTACGGTGTGGATGGCAGGTTTGTCTACAAAACAAAGACCTGATCAGCGGATGTGGACAGCGGGGGGGGGGGGGGGGGGGGTACTTGATTAGAGATGTGTACTCGATCTCATGCACGGACGTAGTCGTATGACCATAGACCCTCGCATCCCTACAATGCCGGGAAGGAGTGCGTCGAGTTTTCACCGACCAGGCAGACATTGCTTGCACCAAGCGCGAATCGCCGTGAGGTGTCCGGCGAGTCGCATGAAGGGTGAGCTGCATCCTACTAAGAACCCCTTGTGAGGCGGACTTGCATACTGATGACAGCTTCTATCAGTTCATTTAATTTCCGGTGTAGGCATTTCCAGAGACAGCAATCGCAAAAGGGGGCGGGGGGGTTTCCGGTGTAGGCATTTCCAGAGACAGCAACCGCAGAAGGGGGCGGGGGGGTGTACTCGATAGGAGAGATGTACTCGACCTCATGCATGGCCGTAGTCGTATGACCATATCCTCGCATCCCTACAATGCCGGGACGGAGCATGTCGGGTTTTCACCGACCAGGCAGACATTGCTTGCACCAAGCGCGAAGCGCCGTGAGGTGTCTGGCGAGTCGCATGAAGGGTAAGCTGCATCCTGCTAAGAACCGCCCGTGAGGCGGACTTGCACATGGATGACAGCTTCAAGGAGTTGATTTAATTTCCGGTGTAGGCACTTCCAGAGACAGCAATGGGAGTACCATGTAACTGCCTCTTGGGTGCCTTACCTTGAACACTACGTGATACGATCATTCCCACTTGTGCGGAGTAAAGGTTCTTTACCTCGCACAAATGATCTAACTCGAAAACCAAGGGGGCGGGGGGGTGGGGGGGGGGGGTTCGCGATGACCATGAAAAAAAGCGATCAACCATCGAGGAGCGCCACCAACGAATCAACGCGTCGGGTAAAGCTCGATCATCGTGTGCACACGACACACAAACTATTCCATGTTTTCGAGCGCTGAAGAACCGTGTCGTCCCTCCCTCCCCTACTCGCATCGGTCAAAGGTCGGTCCAACATACCTCACACAAGAGACGCCTCATGCTCCGAGAGGAGATCTAGAGGCTCCGCGCGGACCAACCCGTTCTAAATATCTCCATTACTCGTAGCGCGCTGTTTTTATTGCGCGGCAGCTCGGTGTGTGCACAGAGCGCGGGTCTGGCGCTATCGGTATCTCGCACCGCACCGGTGCCGTGGCACCGTCAAACCTTCGCATCACAATGAAGGAAGCCGTACCTGCCAGCGCTGGTCGAACCATCGGTCCTCGAGGTCGATAACTGTTCTCCCGATCAGCTCATCACCGGTGATGTCGTCAAAGTCCATCAGGTCCACCTGGAACCACCCCACACACCAAAGAACATGCAACAACGGCAGCAGCAGCAGCAGTAGCAGCAGCAGTAGAATAAGCGCGCACGCCACAAGCGCAATAGCAGCAGTACTACTGTAACAACAAACAAAAAACATCAACAACGACAACAACGGTAGCAGCAGCAACAACAGCAATAGCAAAAACCACAACGACAGCAGCGCCAACAACCACAAGCACAACAACAAGCACGGGCACAACAGAAACAACAGCAACAACAACCCCAACACCAACAGCAACGAGAACCACAACAACTACAGAGCGACCTGTCCTTACCTGCAGTTGTCCGGCCCCCGGCAGCTCGCAGTTGAGTTCGACGCACTTGTAGAGGTCCGCGTCGGTGACGTCATCGATATAGTTCTCGCGGTCGTCGAACACCTGCCGTCACGTCAAACAACCCAAGCGCCAAAAACCAAAGTCGATCTGAAAAAAAAAAACACCCGTCGTATGTCCATACAAAAAAATGAAAAAAAACGAAGGAAACAAAACATACCACACCATACCACTCTGTTCTGAAATATAAGGGCATTTTTAATATAAATATTGTATTCAAACGTTTTTTATATTGAGAGACAGGGTGGTACAGCCGAGCAGCCCGCGTCGCACCGGCGAGCGCTAAACATACCACATTTAGTATCGTACACATCAAGCAATAAACAATACCAGATAAACAGTGTCTCGCACATATACAACAATTACTTGACCGCACGCCGACGGTAGGTTGTATCACACCAGGTACGCTATTTTATTGTGTGTTCCGCTCCTTCGGAGAGGGGGGTGGAGGGAGGGTACTGCCAACCCGGGGGACCCTTTTCATTGGTAGCACGTAACAAGACATGTCAAAATTAACTTTACGACATGCACGACGGGCGACAAACTCCGTATCATCCCCCTGCCTCCCGACGTGCTACGTACCGGCCTTGCAAGGATGCGACGGTCTATGGTCACACGACTACGGCTATGAATACCAATGAGTACCCCCCTGCCCTCTTCCCTTCTTTCTGCCCCTCTCCCTTCTTCCTTCCCCCTCCCCCCTCTTCCTCCCCCCCCCCCCCCCCCGGCTCCGTCTCGAAAGCGATGCGTGGTCAACGGTCAAGTGACTAAGGCAAGCCACAAATGAGTACCCCTCCCCGAACGACCCCCCCCCCTCCTCCCGACGGTTGACATTAATCGACGTCGGTATGGGTGTCCCTCACCTCCTTTCCGAGCTTCACCCTGACGTAAGGGTCCGACTTTCCCGGCCTGCCACCGATGCCCATGTCCATGGGCGTTAGGTTGAGGCCCTGGAGAACGTACAGCCGAACCCGGTATCCCTTCGGGAGCAACAGCTCGTTCAAGACCTGACCTCCCCCCCACCCATAAAAAAAACGATGGAACGTTTCGGAAGCAGCAGCTCGTTTAGTACCTGACTCGCTAAAAATTTAGCTTGATTTTTTCGGAAGCAGGAGCTCGCTCAGTACTTGAACTCGAGAAACACAAGCGAAGAGCTAACTCCCAGTACACATGCGTGTACCACACATGATCCTTGCGTGTATTGCTTTCATAAGCCGAGCTTCTGGACAAAGCCGTGGTCACAGGTGTCGTTCCCCCCCCCCCCCCCCCCCCCCCCCCCCCCCCCCCCCCGGGTACGCGCTTTCATTTTTATCGTGCAATCGGGATCTACTCGTCGATTCTTATCGAGAGTTGCTAAGTCACGGTCTCGCGCTTTGCGCTAACCAATTTTCAAGCAACAACATTTCCGTACGAGTATGTGCACTCGGTGATAATCGAACCCGTGTAATCGAATTTAGTAGGCACGAGGTCGACCTACTAAGCCATCTGGGACATGTACCAGCACGGGATACCTGGTGCAAGATACCAGGGTACGAGAGGCATGCATGGGTCACGGTGAGCGTAAATAGTCAAATAACGTTTTTTTTATCGTTGAAACAGCAGTAGGATACTGCGAGGGCCCCCGTGTCCGGAAAGGATGCCTCGGCGCTCGCTCTGTAATCCGCACGCGTCAATTTTAGGGGCCTTCGGTTCGACTACATTCGGTTCGGTTGGTTTGGTTTGGTTTGGGTGGGTTGGGTTGGGTTTCGTTTGGTTTGGGTTGGGTTCAGTTCGGTTCGGTTGCATTGGATTGGCCTGGGCCGGGTTCGGTGCATGCGCGCAGCCTTCCGATCAGGGGCCTTGTGATCGGTTGACAGACTTAAAAAAAAACGAGTCATCGTCTCGCCGGTGGCTTTTCACTCAATCAAGCAAGCTCACACAGACCACAGCCCGGCTTCCGCGTGTGATGCAAGACATTTCGTGCCCGGGTCATCGTTCGGTTCGCTTTTCGGTTTTAGCGCGACGCAGAGAGCGGTGCTCCTCTAGCAGCGGACCTGTGCCAAGACAAGAGGTGACACGTACGGGGATCCTTAACCCTTTTCAAGACTGCGGTCCCGTTTTGGGGACAGACCACTCAAATTCCAAGTCGTTTGTCCCCAAAACGGGACTGCGCTCCTATAGAGGGTTAAGGGTTTCCGTTGTGGGGACAAACTGCTTGGAAATATACTGCAGCAAAATGTAGGTACACGCACAGTGCAGTACCTACAAGGGTCACATAACCCAGGAACTGACTCATCCCACGCACTGTCTGGCTGAATATTTTACGACCGGGTTAGCTCCTCAACCTACCGCCTAATTTTGACGCTTAGTTTCCAGCATTTTAGCCTATTTGGTCTATTAGCAGCACAAATTAAAGTGCTGGTCGGGTCGCGCGAGCATTGTGCTTCGAAGGCAATGTCTCAGGAGAAGACATTGAGCTCCTTGTGTGAGAGGAGGCCTCAAGAGAGTCAGGCGTTCCCCCTGTAAAGGGGCATTGCACAAACCAGCCAACATCGTTGGAAGGCCACTCGCGTACTTCATGTTTTACGACATTTGTTCGTTGTATGCCTAGGTCTTGGTTTGAGGTTTTTGCCAACCTTGGGCGAGGTAAAAAAAGCCCCTCAAAAAGCGAGGAGCCTCAGAAAAGTCGGAAGCTAGCCCTGCACCGGAGTAAGTTGGCAGTCGGCGGGCGGGTCACCTCTTCGTTCCGCTTCTTGTCCTCGGGGGCAAACATAGGCTCGTCGTCAGGGTCACCCTCCGTCACCCGGATGATGCACTGTCCAGTCAAAAGGCCGTCAACGAGAGAAGGGTTCGTTTTCGAAAGCGGCGAATGAGCGTCACGCCGATAAGACATGGACACGGTATTCATTGCACGCGCACAACAATAAAAACACACACACCACAACAATACTATTTCACCGCTACTGCTGCTGCTGCTGTTGTATCCTAGAGTACGTACTCCAAATACCGCATCCCACTATTTGTGCAGTGTACCCCTATTACACTACACTGTAATCCCCTACCACGTACGACCAAATTAAAACAAAAACATGCTGTAAAACAAAAAATGCAGTACGCAGTTACAAGCTGCATGCACTCAAGCATACCGCTTGTGAGGCGGCCCGTTCTTGCATGACAGCGTCGAGTACACCGGTTTGTTTTTCCCGGGTGGGGCGCACCTTGAACTTTCCGACTTCGCGGTAGGTGCTCTCTTCTTCGTCGACGCCGAACTTTTGCCCCCTGTACAGCTGGTACGTCTCGAACGGCTTGGTTGATAGCTCCCGCTCCATCTCGGCCTCGCAGGTGCGGCGCCCCACCATGTACTTCGGCGGTCCTGTGAGCGCGGGTTTTCGTTTTTAGGGCGACAAAACGTGGCACAATGTACATATAGAACACACAAAATACACACACGTCACGAAACTTAACTGCTGTACGTGCTGTAACCAGTTGACAAAAAATTTCACTGAAAAAAAAAACCCATCAAAATAAGGTCGGAACATACAACAAACACAACACGTAAAGAAAAAACGAAAAAAAAACGAAGTCCAAGTGAAAGGTTCCCCTCCGGGATGTGCCTAGGGGAGTGGCGCAAGAGCGAACTAATGCTCCTATGAAATACCTGCACACCTGTTGAGAACTAACTGCCTGTTGAGAACTAACTGCATCCACCCATCACGTGAAGAACACTCACAAATATTTTTGAGGACAGATTACATAGTGCTGTTAGTGGCAATAGTGTTCGATCTACTATTAATACATACAATAAAATAGAAGAGGGTATACCGGTAAGTTGATATTGATCCTGAACAGATGAATCGCGGCGATCATTCCGTTGCTTGCGGCGTACATGTAATTACAAAAAGTTGCGTGAGGTCGAGGTTGCGTTATATTACTTAGTGACCGGCTGAGTAAAATCCAGTACATACAAAATACTTCCGTTCCTCCCTAAAAAATTATGTGTTTTGGCGCACTGGGTAAAAAATTATCTTCACGGACACAGAGTAGAAGATGCTCGAGAATAACTCGCAGTCCGAGTACTGGAAATATTGAAGTACTGGAGACCAATATATAGTGAGTACTGAGAAGGCCCAACTACTGAGAGTATACTGAGAGTATGAGCAGTACGGAAGCTCGAGAATTCAGGCAAAAATATGTACCCGCAGTAGTATTGAAACACGAAATTCTTGGGAGTACAGAAAATATCTGACGTACAGAACCTCGAATCGAACCCCGAATTGGTGCGAGCCCGAAAGTATATCCGCGGAGTAGTATCCTCAGTATAGTAGCAGTACAAAAAATCGAAATACTACACAGTAATACTGCGAGTACTCGCAGTATCTATCTGCTGCTGCTGCAGTGAAAACCCGGAACACTGCGAGTGCACGAAGTAGTACCTACCTACAATAGTATTTTCTCGAACATACTTGATTTAGTTCCAAGTATTGGGAGCAATTAACTAAACTGTGAAAGGTTGAGGTGTATGAACGCACGCCAAGCGTATGCGCGCCCAAACTCCGTAGCATTGCGTGAAAATTGTAGGCTAAGTGTATCATACGCGTAAATAGCAGTTCAGAAAAGCAAGGTGGGTGTGGACAGCGGGGTTTTGGTAGAAGCTTTTCAGGGGGGAGTGGTTGTTTTTCTGGTGGAACTGATGGAGGGATGTTGGTTGTGGTAGTCTTCATGTGCATCAAATCGGTTTATTTGTCGTATGATACTACGAGTATTATAATGTGCTGGTGAAATTTTGAAATAAAAAAAAATCAAGGATCGTCCGAGTCGAGCCTCGGTACAGAAGGAACGAAAAACATATAATTGTCAAGCGCAGTTTGTCATCGATCATACATATGATACACACAGCAGTATTCACACACTGACACGTGGTGTGTTTTCACGCAATCTAAAACACATCGCAGGATATAACAGCATGTATGTACAGCAGTACTGTTTTAAAATGTCATGTGATATGATACGACAGCATAACAAGATACGCGTACTGCGACAAAGGAACGTGTACTGGTGCTCTTTCGGCTGGCTCTAGGATCGGTCAGCAGTGTAGGGCACACAGCACTCCGTAACTTAGAGTAGTTTTGTACGAGTGCTGCTGTACGCGATGCTTGTAGGAATGATTTGCTGCGAGCCGCGGATGATCGGTACGGAGTAAAAAATGCCGGTCACACACTGCATGCAGCAGGTCCGTGCAAAGGCCAATATGCCGAAGACAACAACAACAAACACCACTGCTTGCTGTAGTACTGAGAGTACAGCGCGGATCTGCCACATGTGCATAGCACGCTACCTGGTGCTGTTAGCGCACTGTGTTGAGCACGGCTGGAGCAGTGACAGTGTTTGATCTCACAGCAATACGTAAAAGAAGCAGAGAGAGAGGTGTGTTGTTGCGGAATGATAGATCTCGGGTCAGAAAAAAGCAGATAGCCGCAGCAATACAGCAGCATGTAGACCTGCCACACGTGCCCGTGACTGATCACTGTGCTGCTGCTGCTGGAAGACAGGGTTGCAGTGCTGTATGCAGCTGGGGTTAACCACGCTCTCTGCTCTGATGCTGTATTGGGTTGTCTGTTGTCTGTGTTGTGTGTTGTGTTCAGACGCAAAAAAACGTACCGGTAGGTACTACGAGTACATGAAGGACCAAAAAAATGACGACGTTTCCAAGGTACATACGTACAAAAAAAAAAGGCCTCTCGTATCGAAACCAGGGAAATCGTCTTATCCACTCCCGCCGGAAGAAAAAACTTTGAGCGCCTGTCACGCGCTCCAGAGTGCACCGATCGCGCCGAGACTCGACCAATTTTGTCCGGCCGGGCTTCATGTGTCCGAGTACTTGCTGTTTCGCCGAAAAGCGCTCGTGCGAAGAGAAAAGTTGGCAAAAGTTCCAAAATTTGACAAACATACGTACACATATACCAGGTATATACAGCACATGAAACATTTGCGTTATTTAGATTCGCGCAGAAGCACAACAACCCACGTTCCCCCCCGTTTGTCTTTCTATTTTGGATCTGGGAAGGGATGTGGTGTGGGTGTTGTTTCCCCGCCTACTACGCCTGTGTCTTGGCTTACTATGACGGGGGACCACAGTAAAAAATACCTATGGTACACACAAAAACCTCCATGTTTACCTATTTTTACCAGCAATATTTGGTCACAAGTTACCATGGTCTCCCGTAACAGCGATTTATTAACAATGGGTAGTCCGAACCCCCACCCTCACCGTCATCCTCGTCGACGTTTTCCCCCCTCGCACCCCTCGCCTCCCTGGCCGCCTGCCAAACTTTTTCTCGAACCACTTCACCACAAAAGACCGGACAAAGAGCAGCCAGCCAGCCAGACGAGGCAGGGCAAGCAGGGCAAGCAGGGCAAGCAGGGCAAGCAGGGCAAGCAGGGCAAGCAGGGCAAGCAGGGCAAGCAGGGCAAGCAGGGCAAGCAGGGCAAGCAGGGCAAGCAGGGCAAGCAGGGCAAGCAGGGCAAGCAGGGCAAGCAGGGCAAGCAGGGCAAGCAGGGCAAGCAGGGCAAGCAGGGCAAGCAGGGCAAGCAGGGCAAGCAGGGCAAGCGGGGCAAGCAGGGAAAGCAGAAGAAGCAGGGCAAGCAGAAGCACAAAAAATCAGTCCAAGCAGAAGAAGCAGAAGCACGAAAAAGCAGGGTGGGGGGCCGAGGGGGGGTCGGGTCGGGGGGGGGGGGGGGGGATCTGACGCGTGTCAGCTACTACGTTGGTGTTTTGCGATGGGGAAGGTGCGTTTGCCCCGATCAAGCAAAGTAGCAACGACAGGCGCAGCAGATGGTCGCGACTTGAGGTGAACACCCCGACGCCCGTAGGCCCTTTCTTGCGGAAAAAATGTTACCCGTGCCTGCCGCTGGTACGCACACAAGAAAAGTCGAATGATGCCACGGACGGTAGGGGTGGTGCCTTACAGGGTTGGTGGCTTATTATTTTCTGAGCCCCACACGAGTTAGCTACATTCGATGAAAATCGACGAGCAGTGGGAATGCTGAACCCTATGCGCGACAAAAAATAAAAGGCACGTACCGGGGGGGGGAGAAGGGACGACACCTGTCACCACGGCTTGTCCAGAGGATCGCTGAGGGTAAAAACCTCCTACGAGTTGGGCTGGAAAGTAAAAGTGATGATTAAAAGTAAACAAATAAAAATAAAACACGAGGAGTTCAGTATCTCATCCGAAGCACAACGTCGAAGACTTGGTTCGCGCTCATTTTTATATATGCGCCTATCCATGTAGAAAACAAACATACCTGGTACCTTCCTAAGAGTATTATATTAACCGGAATCTGCACACTCAATGAGCTAAACCGGACAGTGACCACTGCCGCCAAATGGGTCTGTCCGAACAACACAAGGGCATTTTGGGTATGCATAATGGCATCCAAACGGTCCTTACATTGATGGACGAGAGTGGTATTCATTCCGTAATACTAACCATGAATAATCATACTGATATGTTACGTTCGTCTACCAGTACAGCCAGTAGTCCATTATTCTACTGTACCAGGTATACCATATACCCCATCGAATGATTTTGAAGGCGGGTTTTCTCCGCATCTAGACAGTGGTGTGTGCCCTGATGTACATACGTAGTACAAACCTAACCCTAACCCTAACCCTACACCCTATGTACTACTACACTACATACTATATATGACTCTGAAATTCATCCCAGGTATGACATGCGTGTTACCTTGCATGGTACTCTCATGGAGAACACATGCTCACCCTACCATTCATAGCACCAGACTTCAAACGGAGCCTACACTCACCGATAGAGTGGTATGCGGTAGCACACATGCCATACCTGGTACCTGCTAACACTCTGCAAAATTCAGCAGTAGTCCAATAAAAAACTCCACTAATCCCGGGCTGAACAATGATCCAATGCAACACACGACAGGACGACGTCGCAGTAGCATACGGCGCGCGGCTGGCCACAAAAACCAACTCGGAGACCCCCACCTCCCCTCCCGCCCCTCCCTACCCTAACAAAAACACACCCGATCTCGCCAGCCACACACATTCCGTGCGGTGCGTAGCAGCACAGCAGTACACGGTACCCCGACAACATAGTGGCACCCACCCGGCTCGTGCAGGATTGCCCCGAAAACTCCCGCCCCCTCATCTTCCTGCCCCATGACCTCCACAATCTCCACTTCGGGAGAAGGTCGGCCGTCAAACACCACCATCTCTCTCCCAGACACCGCCGCTCCCGCTCCCGCTCCCGCTCCCGCTTCCGCCCCCACCTCGCCCATCCCCACCTCTGGCGCCTGAGCAACCCCCGCCCCACGCCCCACCCCCACCCCGACTCCCCCCGCCCCCTCCCCCAGCATCGGGTTCGTGAGTTGCGTCTCCGGCCCGGCGGTACTGTTAGCCCCCCTGGACGCTGCCAGTGCCCCCCCCGCCCCTCCCCCCTCTCCCGGCGCTAATCTCCCGCCACTACCACCACTACCACCACCACTAACACCGCCACCGCCACCACCACCACCACCACCACCACCACCACCCGTGCTAACACCACTGCCGCCGCCACCACCACCACCACCACCACCACCACCCGTGCTAACACCACTGCCGCCGCCACCACCACCACCACCGCTACCGCTGATGCCGCTGCCGGTAGCACTGCCGCCTAGCGCAGCGGGAGGTTCGGATGGAGGCACGGTGGAGACAGTCGGGCGAGCGCTGCCGCCGCCCCCGTCCTGGCCGGGGAGATTCATGCCCTCAAAAACTGGTGCTCCCGACACGTGCATGACGTCTGACTTGGAGATTTTTCGGGAGCGGTCCTGCTGCCGGTAGTCCTTGCTCCAGGGGAGTTTTTCGCTGAGGTTGACCGCTCCCACCCCGACGACGGGCGTAAGAAACCTGGGTTTTGAAGATAGGCAGGGAGGGGGAAGGTGGCGGGGGGGGGGGGGGGGGGGGGGGTGATATTCAAGGTAGGTAGGTAGGTAGATACCTGGGAGATAGATAGGTGGGTGGGTGGGCCGGGGTAGGCAGGTACCACTATCTCGAGATATATGGAGCGTTTATTCATTGATATTCAACATAAAGACAGAGTGGTAGGCAAGTACTCGTCGATAGATAGGTAGGCAGGTAAGAGAGTCTCTTAAAACATACCTGGTAGATGGAATGGACAGAGAGATAAGAGGGGTATACATACACCGGTCGAAAAACATGTCCAAGTACGAAATAGATAGACGGTACAAGACAAGAAGAAATCAGACGTTAGATCGACAGACAGATATAGATCGATCGATCGACAGATGAATCGATGGATTAGAAAGGTGTCCCAAGCAAACATATTGCGACATCCTCTGGGACTTCAGATCCGAAAAAAACGGCGGAAACAAGTGCCTAATACTACGGGGGGCCATATGCTTGGGTTCATCGAAGGTTCCGAATATGATGCCCCCCGTTGAACAACCCCCCCCCCACTACCAGGTATATATTTATAATATATATATTATATATATATGTATAGGTTGGGTTGGTGCCGGTTGGCCAAGACGCTGTAAAACATGCCTCTTGTACGTGGCTTACAATAGACAATCAGGGTACCGTTTTTTATGTTTCGTTATGTTTTGATTTTTCTGGGCGGGTGGTTACAGCTGGCGATCGAGAGTAGATCATTCGTGCGGAGTGGAAAACCACTACTCCGCACAAGGGGAATAATCGCATCACGCAGTGTTTATGGTAAAGCACCCACGAGGCAGTTACATAGGACCCCCCATATACGTACATACAAGTTGGGCTAGCGTCGATTGGCGACGACGTGTAAAACACGCCTCTCAATGCGTGAGCTATTAATAGACAACCAGAGTACCGTGTTTGTGTTTTAGCGGACACCTCGACAAGCCATTGCTGTCTTCGGAGATGGCCACACCAGAAAATAACTCAATTCATTGACGTTGTCATCCATATGCAAGAAACTCCGCCTCAAAAGCGGTTCTTAGTAAAAGATGCAGCTCACCCTCCATGCGACTCGCCCAATACCTCACGGCGCTTCGCGCTTGGTGAAAGCAATGTCTGCCTGGTCGTTAAAAACCCGACGTGCTCCGTCTCGGCAACTGTAGGGATGCGAGGGTCTATGGTCGTACGACTACGGCCATGCATGATATTGAGTGCACCCCCCCCCGTTGATATCGAGTACACCGCCCTCCCCTTTACAGGGGGGTATGAGGGAAATAGACGATTGTGACATGGAGGAGTTTCGGTACACACCAGATTGCGGCGAGAAAACGGTCGCTATCCTAGGAGATAGATAGTGGCCACAGGCGGCGAAACAGGAAGGAGACAAGACCAGCGAAGCAAATCTATGTAATATATGGACACAACGTAATGAGCGCCCACATGTCAGAGGCGTCTCTCTTCGGAGTAGGAACGGCGTACGTCTCGAAAGGGGCGCGTGTTCAATAGTCAAACGACTGAGGCAAGCACCAAAGGAGTACGCCCCCCCGCCCGCCTGGTCGGTGAAAACCCGACATGCTCCGTCCCGGCATTATAGGGATGCGAGGGTCTATGGTCATACGACTACGGCCATGCATGAGATCGAGTACATCTCTCCTATCGAGTATACCCCCCCCCGCCCCCGACCAACCCTCGCTGGCCCCGTTGACACGCGGTATCTCTAACTCACCCTCCCAACCGCTGGTCATTCACGCGCAGCTTGAGCCTCGGTGCGAACAACGCTTCCACCGGCAGGTCGAGCTGGACCGTGAGGCGCTCCAGGAAGTTGGCGTCGGCTCCCGAAGGCTTCTTCGACGAGTCCGTGGTGATGGACACCTTGCGCCCGTGCGGGAGGTCCACCTTAACAGGGGGAAGCGGCGAAAAACAAAAGTATATTCAGAATTGTCTACACTCGTTCCCGATGGTACACGCGAAAAAAAAAAACAGCAACAAAACGACGCGTTTTTTCCGAGGTCTAAACAGCGCGCGCGGGGGAGGGGGGGTGGGGGTACTCGATAGGAGAGATGTACTCGATCTCATGCATGGCCGTAGTCGTATGACCATAGACCCTCGCATTACAATGCCGGGACGGAGCATGTCGGGTTTTCATCGACCAGGCAGACATTGCTTGCACCAAGCGCGAAGCGCCGTGAGGTGTCTGGCGAGTCGCATGAAGGGTGAGCTGCATCCTACTAAAAACCGCTTGTGAGGCGGACTTGCATATGGATGACAGCTTCAATGAGTTAATTTAATTTCCGGTGTAGGCATTTCGAGACGGAGGCGGGGGGGGGGGGGGGGGGCGTACTCGATAGGAGAGATGTACTCGATCTCATGCATGGCCGTAGTCGTATGACCATAGACCCTCGCATCCCTACAATGCCGGGACGGAGCATGTCGGGTTTTCACCGACCAGGCAGACAATGCTTGCACGAAGCGCGAAACGCCGTGAGGTGTCTGGCGAGTCGCATGAAGGGTGCATCCTATCATACTAAGAACCGCTGTTGAGGCGGACTTGCACATGGACGATAGCTTCAATGAGTTGATTTAATTTCCGGTGTAGGCATTTCCAGAAACAGCAATGGGAGCACTATGTAACTACCTCTTGGGGGCCTTACCTTGAACACTACGTGATACGATCATTCCCAATTGTGCGAAGTAAAGGTTCTTTGCCTCGCACAAATGATCTAACTCGACAACCAGCTGTAGGCGACCGCCAAAAAAAAAAAAAACGGAACCCTGGTTGTCTAGCTCACGTAGTGAGCGGCATGTTTTACAGTGTCGTTGCCAACCGACGCCAACCCAACCTATATAAAATAGGGGGGGGGCTCATATATCAAAAAGAAAAACAGGTCGAGGAAACATTTTCTATATAACGCATCCCTAAAATTGTACAGAAATCTCAACCCCATTGTTTTTTCGATTAATTCTGACCTCTTCAGGAGTGTTGTCCTTTTTACCTCTAGTAAACGTATACACATACTGTACCTGGTAACCAGCGCCGCAGGCTTTCTTGTTGTACCTACTAGTACTCAGAAGTACCAGGTGTTTGCTGATCACGGGGCGTCTGGACATGCACCACACTACTGCTGTATTTTCATGCAGCATGTAACGGTTGGCCGTACTAGACTATATCGTACCCCGATGTTGATGTAGGGCATCTGTATCGGAAGCCTGTCGTACGGCTGCATGCCACGGACGCCCAGCGCCAACACTTCCAGGTAAGCCGGCCTCAGCTTTGGAGCGAGGTCGGGGGGGGGCGCTACGATCATTCCGGCCTGGGGCATCTTGATCAGCTGCACCAGGCCGAGGAATCCAAGGAATCATGCGGGGGAGGTGGGGGACAGAGAGAGAGAGGGAGAGAGAGAGAGAGAGAGAGAGAGAGAGACGGAGGAGGAGGCGATGAGACGGGAGGGGAGGGGTAATATTTCTACCGTATAGTCAGACACATTGCTGAGGTAACACGATGTGGCTCCATACACCTACGAGTTTAGCCATAGCTAAAACATACTCACACTACACTACAGTAGCCGCGCATCCTATGTCTACTTCGAAGTACGGACACACAGTAGGTCCGAACAAACCTACCGTAACTGCTGCATAAACGTACTTTATAAACATACGGTAATCCTCAACACCTAGCTGCACATAACAGAGCTCCTTATGCCTACTGCTTTAGATACAGAGCTCTCGAGACCTACGGCCTTTGTGTACGTGATACCAGGTATATATATCATGCAGCGGTAGGAACTCTCCAGCATCATGTACAAAGCGCACACGCAAGCGAGACAAAAAATAACGCGTCACCTGATACGACACCAGCAGCTCTCCCGAAGAATCCCCTGGCTTCTCAAGGAAGAAGGGTGTCCACGTTGGGAGGGAGGGGTGGGGGATGTCGTTGTGGTCCATCTCGATCGGACACTGCCCCAAGTTGAGGAAGAGGCAGCCGGTGTAGTCGTCCGCTCCGATCGCGTCGTAGTCCAACAGCTGAACGCTCACCTATACAAACCAGACACGCACTGCATTAGAAACCTCGAACGACAGAAAAAACAAGGTTTTTTACGCTACCAAAGACAACACTACCCCCCCTCATCTCGAAAGGGGTGCGTGGTGAATGGTCAATAACTAAGGCATGCAACAAACGGGTACCCCCCCCGAACCCCACCCCACCCCAAATCTCCCCCTCTCTCCCCCCCCCCCCCGCCTCGCGCTTCCTGCAAGCAAGCAAGAAATGTCTGCCTGGGCGGTAAACACCCAAGGTGCCCCGTCCCGGCATTGTAGGGATGCGAGGGTCTGCAGTCGTGCATACGACTACGGCCGTGCGTGTCAATGAGTACCCACCCCCCCTCCCCCGCTCCCCGCCTACCCTTCCCCCAAGCCCCACCTGCGGAAAGTACTGCTGCAAGCCGACGGCCGGCAGGCTCAAGTCGGCCTCCCACGTGAAGTACCACATGGGGTCAACGGTCTCCCTCCTCCTGTGCACCGCCTTCCCGAGGTACATGAACGTCTCCGTGTTCAGCTTCTCTCCCTGGCACTGCAGCTTGAGGTAAGGGTCCATCAGGCCGTTCGCGTCCGCAGAGGGTAAATCTCGCCCCTTCCGACACCCACAAACAACAACCAAAACAACCAAAACGACAACAACGACAACAGCGAAAGACAACGATAACAGCAACAAACAAAAAATTAGCGAAGTGTCGGGTGTCGGGGTGCACGGGGGGGGGGGGGGGTGTACTCGATAGGAGAGACGTACTCGATCTCATGCATGGCCGTAGTCGTATGACCATAGACCCTCGCATCCCTACAATGCCGGGACGGAGCATGTCGGGTTTTCACCGACCAGGCAGACAATGCTTGCACCAAGCGCGAAGCGCCGTGAGGTGTCCGGCGAGTCGCATCAAGGGTGAGCTGCATCCTACTAAGAACCGCTTGTGTATGGATGACAGCTTCAATGAGTTAATTTATATTTCCGGTGTAGGCATTTCCAGAGACACCAATGGGAGCACTATGTAACTGCCTCTTGGGTGCCTTGCCTTGAACGCTACGTTATACGACAATTCCTACCTGTACGGAGTAAAGGTTCTTCACCTCTCGCACAAATGATCTAACTCGACAACCAGCTGTGGGCGACCGCCAAAAAAAAAAAAAAAAAACGGCACCCTGGTTGTCTAGCTCACGTAGTGAGCGGCATGTTTTACAGTGTGGCTGCCAACCGACGCCAACCCAACTTCTATAAAAATAGGGGCGGGGGGGGGGGGGGGGGGGGGGGGGTGTACTCAGTTGTTGCTTGCCTTAGTCATTTGACCATTGACCACGCATCCCTTTCGAGATGGGGCACCGTTCCTACGCTAAAATAGACACCTTCAAGGGGCGCTGGAGGGGGGGGGATGTACTGGATAGGAGAGATGTATTCGATCTCATGCATGGCCGTAGTCGTACGACTCTCATCATCCCTACAATGCCGGGACGGAGCATGTCGGGTTTTCACCGACCAGGCAGACATTGCTTGCACCAAACGCGAAGCGCCGTGTGGTGTCCGGCGAGTCGCATGAACGGTGAGCCGCATCCTACGAAGAGCCGCTTGTGAGGCGGACTCGCATATGGATGGCAGCTTCAATAACTTCGTTCAATTTCCGGTGTAGCCACTTCCAGAGACAGCAATGGAAGCACTATGTAACTGCCTCTTGGTTGCCTTACCATGAGCACTACGTGATACGATCATTCCCACTTGTGCGGAGTGAAGGTTGTTCACCTCGCACAGGTGATCCAACTCGACAACCAGCTGTGACCGACCGCCCAAAAAAAAAAGAAAAAAAAAAGCGGTACCCAGGTTGTCTATTTAGCTCAAGTAGTGAGCGGCATGTTTCACAGTGTCGTTGCCAACCGACGCCAACCCAACCTACATATAATAACAAGGGGCGCTTGGGGGGGGGGGGGAAAGCGAGCGGGCGCGCGCGGGCCTAGTCATGACCGCCGAAGACCCCTGGAAAATCACCAACCTGGTAGATGTGCACGCGGAGGAGGTAAGGCATGCATTTCCTCAGGCTCAGAGCTTCCGACTGCCACGCCTCCGACGCCTCAGAATATTCTCGGAGAGTCCCCAGCCCCAGCTTGACAAGCACCGATCCGGGGTATTGACCCGGGGGCAAACAGTCCAGCACCTACGAAGGGTGGCGGGAGAGGAGAAAGAGGTGAAGGAGAGAGGGGGGGGGGGGGGGAGCAGAGCAGGGGGGCAGTTGTGTGCCTGGTAGGGGTTATCATAACGACAGTGGTAGTCCCTTTATAGTGCCGGTATCGTATGGGCCAGCTATTACGGGGGACCGTAGTAAGCAGGAGCTAAGATACACACAAAAATTATAGATTTACCTATTTTTACAACCAATATTTGGTCCTATTTAGTATGGTCCCCCGTAATAACAATACCGGCACTATCTATAGCGGAAATCGGCACTATTGGCACTATTCCGCGCACTAATAGCACACCGGTTAATAATACTATATGTGCCAAGCGATTCCACCGACACCATATACAGCAGGCAAGCGGCACTATTATGCTCAATAGGCACTATAGATGGGCCACCACTTCAATATTCTATTGTGCCAAGCGATTCCACCGGCACTATATACTGCGGGAAAGCGGCACTATTATGCTCAATAGGCACTATAGATGGGCCACCACTTCAATATTCTATTGTGCCAAGCGATTCCACCGGCACTATATACAGCGGGTAAGCGGCACTATTATGCTCAATAGGCACTATAGAGGGATCACTACTACAGTTTTGTGCCAAGCGATTCCACCGGCACTATGTACAGCAGGAAAGCGGCACTATTCTGCTCAATAGGCACTATAGAGGGACCACTACTACTGTATTATGTTGTGCCAAAAGCACGGGGTGCATTCGTATTAAGCTGTAACGAGGTTACTGGTATTCCAAGTGGTTTGCCCCCAACCTATGGTGTGTGCGTTCTTCACATTAAACAGTCCTTTCTACCCGTCGACATCCAGCACAACCAGTGTCCGCGCCGATTCTTCAATCCTAGAGAGGTACAAAGCTTTGTGGTCACAAAAAACTACGACCCAAGAGATACTACATGCAGGAAGCAGAGTAGACAAATGCAATACCATGTTATCGTACTGGATGAGACAGGGACGAGATACATGCTCGCAATTCACATGCCTTGAAAGAGAGAAAAAGCGAGAGAAACAAAAAAATGTGTACTCGTATACCAGGTAGGGTTCCTCCATTTTGAAGTAGCTTGTCCCCGAAACACGGGGACAGGGTTGAGAATGGGGGTGATGGCGCTGGTTTCACCTTGTCTTCGCCAAGCAGCAGCCACCGGGGAGAAACGTTCTCCATCCCCTTCTCCAGCAACTCCTCCACCGGAATCCTGGCGAAGCAAATTGGCACCTTGTCCTCTCCCTGCGCGGGGACAAACATAAAACAGGACGCACGAAACAGGGAAAAATAAAGCAAGGCGGCAGATAAACAGGCAGAAAAACCGTCAGACAGACAGACAGGTGGCAGACAGACAGACAGACAGACAGACAGACAGACAGACAGAGAAACAGACAGGCAGGCAGGCAGGCAGGCGGAGTAATGAGAAAATGAAGAAAAAAACACACACACACATGCCAGGCTACAACGCCGACCCGCGGTGTCAGCAGCCCCAACTAAACCAGACCACACCATAGACATCGACCAACTACCATCTAACCATGTACGGCAGAGGCACCTATACCCATCAAATATCGAGCCGATAAAAAAAAACGGTTAAACTCACCAGGCAATTATTTATTAAAAAATATCAACCAACCTAATCAATCAACTTCAAACGGGCCAAGCGCTTCCTTGACGAAAACAACCCGCCGCAACGAGCTACGTGTGTTGAAAAGAACAACACATCCCCACGAAAACATTCGTAAAACACTCGCGACCCATGTATCGCTGTCTCTTGCTGTCTCTTGTCTGTCCGTCTGTCTGTCTGTCTGTCTCTCTCTCCCATGGTGTCAAGCTCGCGTCCGATCAATCGGCTGAAACTGTCAGCTACAGCATCAGAGTGTGCAGCACGAGGTTTGACGTCTGAGAAACAAGTTGTTCAAACCAAAGTTACCCCTGCCCCCATATTCACCCCATCGATCATTAAGCTCATCAACGCGGCCCCCTCCGCACTACCCCCCCCCATTGCAGGGGTGCGAGGGTCTATGTTCACACGACTATGGTCATACATGGCATGAGTACACCCCCCCCCCTCCCTCCCCCCACTCGCCACCCCTCCTCCAAACCCACACTAACGCAACCGCCGCCCTCCCTCCACCTCTCAAGCCACCAGACCGACGCATCACTCTGCTAGCCTACCCCGCACCCTCCCGGACGCAGCCGTTTCAAAGGACTTACCCTCTGCAGGTGCACGATTGCGTCGGGTATTTGAGTCGGATCAGAGGGCAGCACGATGGGGTCCTTGCTCTCCAGCAGCTCCCCCCACTGGTAAGGCATGCCAAATTTAATATAAGGCATGGCAAGGTCAACATAAGGCATGTTATGGTCAATAAAAGGCGTGCCAAGGGCAAGGCAAGGCATGTCAAGTCCAAGACAAGGCATGCCAAGGTGTTCAAGGTTCATATAAGGCGCATCATGGCTGAGATAAGGCATGCCAAGGCTAAGAGAAGGCATGTCAAGTATAGTAAGGCCAAGATAGGGCATGTCAAGGCTAAGGCAAGGCGTGCCAAGGATACTAAAGCCAAGATAAGGCATGCCAAGGTTGAGATAAGGCAACTTCAGGATAATAAGGTTAAGAAAAGGCATGTCAGGATAGATCAGGCGTGCCGAGGTCAAGATAGGCATGCCAATATTAAAATAAGGCATAATAAGGTTAAGATAGGGCATGCCAATGTTATCAAGGTTAAGCTAATGCATGCCGAGATGAAGATAAGGCACGTCGAGTTCAAGTCAAGGCATGTTAATGTCAAGAAAGGCGCGCCAAGGTTAAGGCAAGGCGTGTCAGGGTTAAGACAAGTTATGCCAAGGTCAACATAAAGCCGTGCCAAGGTTACCATAAAATAAGTTACATTACCAAAAACCAGGGTGCTTTATGCACTGCTCCCCTTGTAGTTGGGGGGAACACAGTAACCAGGACCAAATTTGCATAGTAAAAACACTGGATTATATAGTTTTTCGTGTATGTGATGGGTCCTGATTACCATGGCCCCCCGTAATACATGTATCACACGGGTGATAAGTTACCTCACCCCCGGTTACGAATTTCCGAGACAACGTTCCCCGACACTAGGAGGGGGGGGGGGGGGGGGGGGGGGGGCACCTACAACGGAGACAGCGGCGTTGGGAAGATCTCGTCGAGATATTTCCATCGACACATGTATCGCTCGGCGTTTGCACCCTTCCCATCGTTGATAAAATCAGCGCGGAAACTACCCCGAGGGGGTGTGCTATTTTATCACCCGTGTGATAACACCCTGGGCCGAAATATAAGGAGCGTTTATACATAAATATGAAGACACAACGGCGGTTACATTTCCGGCCAGAGCGGTGCCTGGTACCGGTATACGGTAAGAGACTGTTCCCCTAAACCCTTCAGAATTGCAACCACGGTTTCGAGACAAGCTACTCAACCCTTACAGAAGCGCGGTCCCGTCTAGGGGACAAGCCAGCCAAATTATAAGTAAATTGTCCCCGAAACGGGACTGCGGTCCTAAAAGGGTTAAAGCTAGAACAGGATGATTCGTGTAGTGGTATGAGGGCTAAGGGAAGTTGTGCTAACTTTAGCTCAAGGAGAGACGGGGATACTTGAGCGCTACAAGAACTTCGGGACCGTTGAGTTAACCCCTTTAGAACCGCAGTCCCGTTTTGGGGACAAACTACTTGAAATTTGAGTGGTTTGTCCCCAAAACGGGACTGCGGCTCTAAAAGGGTTAAGCGGAGTTCGACATGAAGTAGGCTGGGTGATTTGTGCAATACTGTAGTTAGGCACTGCTCGAATGAGGCCACTTGAGTTGCGTCAACTTCGAGGCAAAGCGGTGTACTTCGTGCACTACTGCTAATAGTAGGGGCTGCTCCCTCTAAGGCATGCTGTGTTAAGTCGAGTTCAAGGCAAAGGAGGGTGCTTGAAAGACTGTTCATATATAACCCCTTTAGTACCGCAGTCCCATTCTGGGGACAAACTACTTAGAATTTGACTGGTTTGCCCCCAAAACGGGACCGCAGCTCTAAAAGGGTTACGTCAACTTGAGTTACGTTGAGTTCAAGGCAAAGCAGGGCACTCTGTGTGCACTACATACAGTAGGGATTGCTCCCCTCGACCCTTTTAGTCCTGCAGTCCCGTTGTGGGGGCAAACTACTTAGAATTTGACTGGTTTGCCCCCAAAACGGGACTGCAGTCCTAGCAGGGTTAAGGCAAGTTGCGTTAAACCCTTTCAGGTGCCGCACCGACTCTGACCTAAACGAAAATCTGATTATAATTATAAATATTTTGTCCTCGCCACACAAGTTTTGTACTATTACGGGGGACCATAGTTAGTAGGACCTATGTTATACACAAAAACCTATATGTTTCCCTAGTTTTACTCGCAATATGTGGTCCTATTTACTATGGTCCTCCGTACTATTAATACTGTTACTAGTAAATGGTCCTATTATTAATAGTATTGACCCTTTAGGGGCAAAGCTGCAGTCCCGTTTTGGGGACGAACCAGCCAAATTTTAAGTAGTTTGTCCCCCCCCCCAAGAAGCGACCGCAATGCTACTGTAAAAAATATCAAGTCATAAGTTGAAGGGAAAGAGCTGGCTTGAGGTGAAGGACGGAGATTCTCCCCCCCACGAGCGCCGGCAGCAGCAGCAGCAGCATCTACTCGATCGGCCCTACAGTAGGTACCATACCGACCGCTTTGAACAGCGGAAGAGGAAAACATACGCACGTCGCCGTGTTTTGTAGTTGAGGTCCCACAGCAGGGCTGGCACTGGCGCTAGTCTAGCGGCGAAAATGTGCGCTGACTAACTAACCACGGGCCTAAACCCTTTTAGTACTGCGGCCCCGTTTTGGAGACAAAACACTTAAATTATACCTGGTAAGTAGTTTGTCCCCGAAACAGGACTGCAGCACTAAATGGGTTAAATGCGGTGAGTAACAGGCAGACGTTTCCATATGAACAAGCCGTTTTATTTTTATTAAATTTCTGAACGGTTCGGTTTCAGGTTCTCCAAGGCATGTCTGTACAATTTTTCGCGAAAATAATTCGAATATCTGACCGCGTGCGTGCAATATCAAGCAAAATACATCGCCAAGTATCGATCCTATGCTGAAACCAAGTAAGCACGAGGCAACACCTCAATTTTTCAAATTGTATCCGCGCAAAAGACCTAGTGTCCACGCCGTTTCTCAGAGACAGGCGTGAAACTTTGCCTTACCGTGGACTGACCTGCGGGGTTTTGTTCTTTGTTTCATAGCTTGAAACAAATATTTGGTCTAAGGTGGTCCAATTTTGCCAAAACGAAAAACGAAAACAAACAATCAGGCAAAAAGCAAAACAAAACGTTAGGTCAGGTGTTCGCAAGGACTCACAGAAGACGCGTGCAAAATTTCACGGTCTGGTTCGAAAAAACGGCGTGGGCCATTCGCCGGAGAACATTTTTCCGTCGCTTGGCTTAACCAGCCTGTACTCACGGACTGTTCCCTTAACCTACGTGAAGTTGAAGTTGAGTTGGGTCCAAAACTATGTACCAAGTGGAAGCGAAAGAAAGGAGGACGGCATGACGCACGCCGGGCGAATAGGTGATGTTGCACCGTGCGAAAAACACACAAACAAAAAAGGCGCGTGGAAAGACAAGCACAAAAAAAGAGACGAAAGACTTGCTAATAGGCAATCGGTGCTTCTTCGGGATGGTGTTGGTGAAAAACACACGAAAAAAAAAGACGCGCGGAAAGACAAGCACAAACAAAAAGAGACAAAATACTTGCTAATAGGCAATCGGTGCTTCTTCGGGATGGTGTTGGTGCTGGTTCAGCTACAGCTGCATTTATTGTTACACCTACCGCAAGTCATGCAGCTAACGTGCGTTGGTATTGACGCGGCGATGACAGCGGCCGTGGGAGCCCTGTCCCGAAATCACAGACCTGAAACAGGGACAAATCAAACTGGCTACGCAACAAAACATGTTTCCACACATAAAAAGAAGACACACAAACAAGAATGAAGAATATTAGTAAAAAAAAGCAGACGGCTGCGGGCTCATATCCCCCCTACCCCCCCCGGGGTCTATTATGGTCATACCACTTCAGCCATGCGTGACATGAGCACGCCCCCCCCCCCCCCCTCCTACCTCGCAAACGCCATTCTTATTTTCCACCGTCCTCGTCTCCAGCACGGCCGCCCCGATGCTGATCCTCACGGACATCTTGAAGTTGAGGCCCATCCGGATGACCGAGGCCGATTGCGGAATGTCCGCTCCTGATGCCACGTAGCAGCGGAGGGCGTAGCGGGAGGTCGAGGGGTGCTTCTTTTTCGGCAGTCTTCCTACCTTGCGTCGCCAAGGAGTGCTCTGGTTTATGGAGAGGAATAGGATTCGGGGGGGGGGGGGGGGGGGGGGGGGGGGCGGAGGGAGGGGGTGTACTCATTGTCGTGCATGGCCGTATGTAGCCAGGTATGGCCATATACCCTAATACGGGGGACCACAGTAAACAGGACCAATTGTTGTTAGAAAAATAGCGAAAATAGCGATTTATACAGGTTTTTGTGTGTAACGTAGGTCCTATTTAGTATGTTCCCCCGTAATAGCATCCCTACAATGGTTGTGGAGAGGAAAAGGATTCGATGGGGGGGGGGGGGGGGGGGGGTAGCGGGGTGTTCTTATTGCCATGCATGGCCGTGTCTAGCCAAGTATGAGCATAGACCCTCGCACCCCGACAATGCCGGGACGGAGCACGTCGGGTTTTCACGGACCAGGCAGGCATTGCTTGTTACACCAAGCGAAGGGACTACACGTGAGGTGTTCAGCGAGTCGCATAAAGGGTGAGCTAACCGCATCATACTAAGAACCGCTTGTGAGGTGGGCTTTTTAGCATACGGATGACAAAAGGGTCGAGCGAAGCGAGACAGAGGGAGACAGAGAGAGAAAGAGCAACTTTTTAGCATACGGATGACAAAAGGGTCGAGCGAAGCGAGACAGAGGGAGACAGAGAGAGAAAGAGCAACGAAGTGTGAAAATACGGGATGGGAGGCGCAAGGAGCTGACAACTCTACTCCACTC
This sequence comes from Nereocystis luetkeana, assembly GCA_031213475.1. Classification (NCBI taxonomy): domain Eukaryota; class Phaeophyceae; order Laminariales; family Laminariaceae; genus Nereocystis; species Nereocystis luetkeana. The sequence continues at coordinate 5,260,070 of JARUPZ010000002.1, read as the reverse complement.
TTGTTCCTGATGCAACGAAACCGAATCGTACTGAACGGAATAATTTGAGTCAATCGAATCGAAACCGAACTGCTGCCCTGAGCCGAACCGAGCTGAGACAAGCCGAACCGAGCTGCGCCAAGCCGAACCGAGCCGAACAGCACTGACCTCCTCCTTTCCCAGCGGGAGCTCATCTCTAATCTCCCTGGACATCAAAATCCGTCCCCTGTACGTGGACGCCTTTTGCGGCAGATTTTCGTACATCACCCTCCAGTCCGTCTGTGCCTGAACGACCAAAAAGGACACGGGAATCAGGGAGGCTGTGGATGGGCGGGGGGTGGGGGGGTGGATACGGACTCGATAGCAGTCACAGGGTGCCACAAGGTGCCACAAGGTGGTGCAATAAGGTGCCATAAGGTACCATACGGAGAGATCGCTATATTTAAGGGGTGATGTTATCTGCCGCCGCTGCGGCGTGATTGCGGCGCTCAACCGCGAATCTCCCTCGCCCCGTCCCGGCATTGTAGGGATACGAGGGTCGATGGCCATACTTGACTACGGCCATGCATGACATGAGTACACCCACCCCCTCCTTCCTTTCCCTTCCCGCCTGCGCTCTTGCGCTCGTCTGCGTCGCTTTCCCCCCAGACAAACGCGCACAACAGGACTCGGCTCGCTACAGCAGTATTTCAGTCTACAAGCGTATTGATTTCTTGCATCTTACCACCGCATAGCCCTAGTCGTGTTTCCGCGTCTCGCCGCGGCTGCGCGCAGCACCGCACCACGAATTCACACAATTTAAAGCAACCGGCGCGGCGGAACACGAACCGAGGAGCGTGCGGCATTTGAAGCGGGGGGGGGGGTCAATGAACCGTGCTAGACCCCAACTTCCTCTTGCTCTTCCTCATTCCCTTTCTCTATCTAATCACGTGGAAACCCCTAAAAAAGGATGCCACATCCCACCCCACCCCATGACGTCCCGCAGGGCAGGCCAGCCAGACACCATCCGTCCCCACCCTCACTCTTCCAGAGGCGGCAGGCACCCTACGCGCCCTAGCCGAGCGCTTCGCTACATATTGCTTCCATTTCTTCCCTAGTGTGGTACTGCACCGAATCGCCCCAATCACACCAAACCGCAACACACCATACAAAACCACTGGCAACACCGAACCTTACCTTACCAATCCGGACGAACCAAACCAATCCAACCCGACCCGATCCAACCCGACCCGATCCAACCCGACCCGATCCAACCCAACCCAACCCAACCCAACCCAACCCAACCCAACCCAACCCAACCCAACCCAACCCAACCCAACCCAACCCAACCCAACTCATACCAATCCGGACGAACCAAACCAATCCAACCCGACCCGATCCAACCCGACCCGATCCAACCCAACCCAACCCAACCCGATCCAACCCAACCCAACCCAACCCAACCCAACCCAACCCAACCCAACCCAACCCAACCCAACCCAACCCAACCCAACCCAACTCATACCAATCCGGACGAACCAAACCAATCCAACCCGACCCGATCCAACCCGACCCGATCCAACCCGACCCGATCCAACCCAACCCAACCCAACCCAACCCAACCCAACCCAACCCAACCCAACCCAACCCAACCCAACCCAACCCAACTCAACCCAAATCACACCGGACCTTGTTCGCAGCAACCCTCTTGGCGACATCTGATAATTCCGTCATGGTAGGGATGACGAGCGGCGCTCCGTAGATGCTGTACCAGCGTGGGGGGTGGCGTCGGCCCGGGAGCTTCTCGATATCTTTCAGCTTCGCGTTCACGCAGCCCACCACCTGGGGTCAAAATCAAGCCAAGGCACGTCAAGGTAAGGTAAAATGTACCTGGTACGGCAAAAACAAGCCGATCCAACTCGAGTCAAGTCAAGCCATGTCAAGGCAAGTCACTCAACGCAAGTCATGTCAAGCCACGTCAAGCCACGCCAAGCCAAGCCAAGCCCAGAAAAAAACAACAAAAGCAGCAGCAGCAGCAGCAGCAGCTATCACGACAACAACAACAATAGCAACCACCGCCCCCAGCAACACCAAGACCACCAACACACACACAACTAGAGTGCGGTAGATCACTCTCTGCCCTTCCCTCTCCCTCCAACCCCCCCTCTACCTCATAGGGGATAGATGGTGGCCAAAAAAGGCGAAAAGTACGATAGAAAGTACTACAGGCATTAAAAAATATATAGTGGAAAAAACGTATTGGGCGCCCAACTGTTGGAGGTGTTTCTACTACAGGTAGGAGCAGGAACGATGCTCCGATGCTCCGTCCTGAAAAGGATGTGTGGCTAATGGTCCAATGACGAAGGCAAGCAACAGAATAAGTACCCCCCCGCCCCCGCTCTATGGTCATGAGACTACGGCCATGCACGATATCGAGTACCCCCCCCCCCCCCCCCCCCGCCCCCACCTGGAGGTGTTTCTATCAGGAGTAGGAACGGTGATCTGTCTCGAAACGGATGCGTGGTCAACAGTTACATGGTCAACGCGGGCAACAAATGAGTACGCCCCGCCCACCTCATCGTCTCCGACCGAGTCCCAGTCCTTGACGATAGTCTTGAGCGTCCCCGACATTGATGGAATTGCCACAGGCACCCAAAGCTGAGTCCTCCAAACCGGAGCCATTGCCGATCGAGTCCCCCCGAACATGCTTTTGCTCCTGGTTAGCGCCGGCGAACCCCCGGACACAGAAATCTGCGGGGTTTCCAATGTTTTCCGTGCATTGGGGGGGGGGGGGGGGGGAGGGGGGGTCGGTGAGTGGAGGGTGATTGGGGTGCGGGGGGGGGGCGGCGGCGGCGGCGGGGGAGGGGGGGGGGAGAGGGGGACGGAGGGCGTCGGGTTCTCACCGACCAAGCAGACATTGCTTGCACTAAACGTGAATCGAAACGTGAGGTGTTCGGCGAGTCGCATGAAGGGTGAGCTGCATCCCACTAAGAACCGGCTGTGAGGCGGACCTCGACACCCTGCGCGTACTGTCTTGCATATGGATGACGGCATCAAACTACTTGATAGGGGGGGGGGGGGGGGGGGTACTCATCTCATACATGGCCGTAGCCGTCTGACCATAGACTCTCGCTCCCTACGAGTGTCGGTTGTACACATTGTCATACGTGGCCGTAGTTGCGGGGGGGGGGGGGGGGGGTAAGGGGAGGGGCAGGACAAAACACAGGCGCGAGCACGCCCACGCGTTCCATGGTCGGGAAAGGCAGTGTCGCCGCAGGCTCGTCACAAAAAAAAAAAACGTCAGACCAATCGTCACCGTGCACAGCTTTGGCAAACACCGACGAACCAACCAATCAATCCGCAATACCAAGTACGTCAGAAGCAAACCAATCAATCCGCGATGTGTAAGAAGCCAACCATCAATCTTCCCGTGTCGCTGGCCCGTGGTCGAGTGGGCGGGCTGTACGGTGGGTCAGCGGTCGTGTTGCGTAAGAGTAATCATCGAGCGATCTCGAAGCCAGCCAACCGACCAATCAACCAATCAGCAATCAGCGCCAGAGAGCCATAAAAAAAAGCGAGCGGCTACCCACAAAACTCACCGCGTCTCTCTATAAAAACTCACCATGGTGTAGAAGTCGCCCCCGTGCCTGCCGATGGGTCCCGTGTCCATTACGGGCAGGTACTCGGCCCTCCACACGGTGGTAACCAGCCACTGCGTACGACTCGTGACGGAAGGAGGGATCATCACCATGCCGTCCAGACCGCCCGACTTGGCCTCCGCCTCCCTCTCCTTCCGACGCTCTTCTTGCTCGTCATGAATCTGATTTGATTTTCAATAGGCCCACGAGGGTTTTGCGGATTTTGCGATGGGGGTGGGGGTTGGACGCAGAGTGACGTTTCACACACCAACACACCACACACTAGTGTTCGATATCGTATCCAAAGCTTCGATAGATGGCATCGAACAAGTTATGCCCTCCATCCCCTGGCATCCCCGTATTTTTTCATGCAGACACCGAACGAAAGCTTTTCATCTACCAACAATCGAAATCATATCGATAAGTTCTTTGGCGTATCGGGATTTTGTTGATAAAATTGTTTGTTTATCGGTATCGTACCGATTCGTTTGTTTATCGGTACCGCATCGATTTAGTTCTTTCAATCGGTATCATGTAAATCAAACTCGATTGTTATCGGTACCGGATCGTCGACTGTTATCGGCATCGTATCGATTAGTTTGTTTATCGGTATTGTACCGAATAGTTTGTCTATCGGTATCGTACCGTTTTTTTAATCGGCATCGTATATATCGACCTCGATACACGAACACACACATAAAATACGTACCGATCGCCCGGAGCACGCCATGCGTTCGCAACGACAAACAGAAAGCTCATCCTTCAAGCCATGAAATCACTAACACGCCCCGAGGGAGACAGCAGAAAACCAAAAATCAATCCGACGCACGTAACTCTCCCCCCCCCCCCCCCCCCCCCCCCCAGCCTCCCCTGCCCACGCATGCCACCTCAAGATCATACCCGAGTCGAGGGCAAAATGGATAGCTGCAGATGTTGACCGAGAACACTGAACAGATCTATGGGATCGAACATAATATCCAACAGATTTAATAACCCCCCCCCCCCCCCCCCTCAGACATGCCACCTTGAGCTTATCCCCGGGTCCGACAATGGCGATCGATAGTTGCAGGTATCCCTGAGTGCCCGAGTCTTTGGGGTTCTCATCGTCCACCAGAGCGACCCACTGACGGTGCACTTCGTGATCCTGCCCAAGAAATAAACATAAGAACATGAAGAAGACACAACAACAATAAAGATAACGAGAAAGTGTACGGCAAACCCAATACTTACATCAGATGATCTACGATACGGAGACAGGATACATTATTAATAGTATTTATCAGGCACCACAACGGTATTACGGGGGACCATAGTAAAATAGGACCAAATGTTGTTATTAATGGCAAAAATAGCGAAATATATAGGTTTTTGGGTGTACCGTAGGTCCTATTTAATATGGCCCCCCGTGGTGTAATAACAGTGCAATAATATTACTACAGTACACACTGTCGTGTATGAACGCACGCAATGTGCAAGATGCTTGACGACCCAACAAAAGCACGGGCCGAACGACCTGGCTGTCGCCAGGAACGCGTGCGTACTAGAAGCGACAGCACCGTCGGCAGGAGACGCGGCGATCGTTCCACTCAAGGATCGTTCGGAGAAGGGGGAGGAGAAACACGACGAGCTGCCTGCCACCGGACACGGCTGCGAGGGCTTCAGTCCTCTCGGTTTCTGGTAGGATGCGGGCGGTCCGAGCCATGATACCCACGGCAACGTTGCGGCACCAGCTCAACTCCCTATCCTGCCGCCCGTCGCTTGGGTGTACCTTGCTTCGTGTCTACAATTCCAGCCTGTAGTCACAGAGAGAGAGAGTTTTCGCAGCTGGCTTTTACGTCTTACAACCTTCAGAGCATAGAATGGACCCCGAGCACCGTGAAAAACAAAATTATATATATGTAGAGAGAGAGATAGAGAGGGGAGCTGAACCCAGATTTCATTCGCAAGCCGAGGTTTAGGAATCAGACCTCCGCCTGGGGCTAATCAGGATTATTCGGGCCGCTACTCATACGGTGGCGGTAACAGCAACAGAATAGGGGGGGCGTAACGGTAAAGTAACGGCAACGGCAAAAGTATGGGGATCGGCAAAAAGGCGAAAAGATATCAGGAGAAGCGTCTCGTCTAGAGTGTCATCTCTCACAGGCCGGGCCCATTTGCCCGGCCACACTTGTGTCCCCTATACCCCCTGTCGCAAAAAAAAAACATGGGTGAAAACCCCTCCCTGCACATCTGACGTTTTTGACACATTTCGACACTTCAGTTGCGCGTTAACGTGCTGTGGTGCTCCTCGCGCTGCTACTGTTCTCGTCGCGCGCGCTGAGGCAAAGGTAACAGCGCCACCAACAGTATCCGCAAACGTATCTGAAACGGTATCGGAAACGAACGGGGTGCGGTAACCGCCTCGTAAACCGAGTAACACGCAAGGTAACACACGCCCGCTGGGATGTATGATTTTTCCGAGCCGATTTTTCCCATAAAGAAATGGCGACTTTGGAGTCGAGATCCTCCCATCAAGGCGTCCCCTGTGGCTTGGTAGGTGGTCCGCGTGTCTATCAAGATCTATTTCGTGGGTTCAAGTCTCACCGAGTGCATACTCGTAAGGACTTGTTCTTGCACACAAATTGACTAGCGGAACGCGCGAAAGCGTTAGTTAGCCATACTCGATGAAAGTCGACGAGCAATGGGAATGCTGAACCGCATGTGCGAAAAAAATGAAGGCACGTACCGCGGGGAAGAAGGGACGACACCTGTGACCACGACTTGTCCAGAAGAAGACCACTGAGGGTAAAACTTCCTACTAGTTAAGCTGGAAAGTGAAAGTGATGAAAAAAAAAAAAAAAATCAGCGAATGAATGAATGCCCTGGCAGAGTGGCATTTCTTACGTACTGTTATTTTTACCTTGTGGAAGTAAACGTAGGTGGCGTCGAAGCTGTAGCACCCGATCAGGTCGTTCTTGATCGCCGCTGGCCCATCAGCGTCCATCACGCAAACCCTACGCGTCCATCACGCAAAAAAAACACAAGAAGCAACAACAAGGCGTTACGGATGGGGGGGGGAGGGGGATGGCAAAAACGGTAGGAACAAAACTCGTAAGACGGGGGAAACAACGCAGATACAAAGGCAAAAACAATACGTATAACTGGTAACTGGTAGCAGATGTTGATGTTTCGTTTATTTTTGTACCGCACAGTAGTACAAGATGCAAATGCCATGGTATATATAACGCGCACGAGTATTGATAGCACATACATAAGTACAAGTCTAGACTAGTAGTATCACCACGCAGATCCACATGTCGCGCACAGTAGTACAAGATGCAAATGCCATGGTATATATAACGCGCACGAGTATTGATAGCACATACATAAGTACAAGTCTAGACTTGTAGTATCACCACGCAGATCCACCTGTCGCGCTTCAAGCTCTAGCTCAGGGTCCAGGAAACAAAAAGGAGGCGGGGGGGGGGTGACAGATTGACACTACTGTAGTTGGCGTGGGGGTGGAGCCTGGATGCGACCTACAATTCAAGAGTAGAAGTAGAGGAGCAGGTAATGAGAAGGGCAGCAGCAGATGGGATGTCAGGCCGAAAGTACGTGGAGAAGAGAGCGTTACGGACTGTAGACTTTCATGTAGAGATGCGAAGCTTAGGCTAGGTAACAGGATACGATTACGCAGCATGAGACGGACCCCTTCTTTTACTCAGTAGGTTGACCTTGGGTTACTCGTAATCACTCGCAAATATCCTTGCGTTAGGCCGCTCCAGATGGACTTCGGACGGAGGGGCAGAACATCCACAAAATTCAAAATTAGGAATAGTAACGCCTCCACAGCAATCGAGGGGAAACGGGGATACATTAACTTTTACGCATGTTTTGCTCATCCCATTTATTATCTTCGTACATCTTCTTCTCTCTCTCCTTCCAACTCGTAACTCAGATCCGGGGTCACATAGCAGGCTCTTCTACCCCCTTCGCGCTACGGTACGTGCCTTCATTTTTATCGCGAGAAGATTTCAGCCTTTCCTTCCCTCGTCGACTCGCATCGAATTGTGCCTACCTACGCTGCAAGGCGCTCTCAACAATAGCTTGGCATCGTTTTCGTTTTCGTTTCCCTTCATTTTTTTCTTTGGAAGTATGAATGTGAGCGATCAACGTTGAAGCTACTGTAGCCCAGTAGACTATTGTGATTCAATGGCCTACTGTAGGCCAATAGGTTTGCTTTTTGTTTTTGTTTCCCTCGATTTTCTTCTTTCGCGGAATGTTTATGAGTAGTAGTCCAGTGGGTTTGCTTTTAGTTGGCGTTTCCCTCGATTTTCTTCCTTCGGGGAGTGTTTCTGAGTAACCAACGTTGAAGCTCATGCCTAACATCGTCGGATGGCTAACAACATTAAAAATTAAAAATAGCATGTATACCATGATACGCTTAGATTATACGCACGTACCAGACATATATTTTTCGTTGTTGTCGCCTAGGTCACGGGAACGGTAACGACGGCGGTAACGGTAGCGGTAATGACAGCGGTAGCGGTAACGGAAACGGAAACGGGAACGGTCGCGGTACCGGGAACGGTAACGATAATGGTACCGGTAACGACGACGTTAACAGGAACGATAACGATAACGGTAGCGGCGACGGCAGCGGCAACGGGAAAGGTAGCGGTAACGGGATCGGTATCGATAACGATAACGGAAACGGTAACGATGACGTTAGGAAGCGGTAACGGGAAATTAGCGGTAACGGGATCGGTATCGATAACGGTACCGGAAACGGTAACGATGACGTGAACAGGAACGATAACGGTAGCGGTGACGGCAGCGGTAACGGGAAAGGTAGCGGTAACGGGATCGGTATCGATAGCGGTATCGGAAACGGTAACGATGACGTTAACGGGAACGACAACGGTAGCGGTGACGGCAGCGGTAACGGGAACGGTAGCGGTAACAGGAAAGGTAGCGGTAACGGGAACGGTAGCGGTAACAGGAAAGGTAGCGGGTACGGGAACAGTATCGTTAACGGTACCGGTAACGGTAACGACAACGGCAGCGGTGACGGCAGCGGTAACGGGAACGGTAACGACGACAGTAGCAGGAACGATAACGGTGGAGGTAACGGCAGGGCGACCCTTGTGTCTGCATCCTGCTGGATCACACCGTACTGATTTGCTGTAAACTGATGGCCTTTTTTTCCTTTTTTTTTCAACATCACTTCTACTTCCCAGCCTTACTCGTGGGAGGTTTTACCCTCGACGAGCTTGTGGACAAGCCGTGGTCACAGGTGTCCACACTTCTCCCCCGCGGTACGTGCCTTTATTTTGTGTCGCGCATAGGGTTCAGCATTCCCACTGCTCGTCGATTTTCATCGAATGTAGCTAACTCACGCTCTCGCGCTTTCCGCTGATCAATTTTTGTTTTTGCCACGAGCATGCACTCGGTGAGACTTGAACCCACGAAATTGATCTTGATAGGCACGCGGACCACCTACCAAGTCACCGGGGACGCCGGCATGGTGCTAGACGATTATACTCGTACTCGTATGATGTAGACATTGTATTTGTGATACGAGAAGCACGAAGTTGTTGGCGTGGTCACAGGACACAGCCTCCAAAAAGTCTCGACAAACTGGAGTGGGAGAAAACTCGTGAAAGAAAAAAGAAATGAAGATTGGCGGCTCCTGATCTGCTGATATTAATAGCTGATAATGGTGCGTGCACTCTTGTGCGTGTGCGTACGCATCGATTAAAAAAACGATGGCAACGACCAGGAAAAAATGTTCATCCTGCTGTATGTGTGTGTGTGTGTGTGTGTGTGTGTTCTTCACATTAAACCGTTCTTTCTACCCGTCGACATCCAGCACAACCAGTGTCCGTGCCGATTCTTCCATCCTAGAAGAGATACAAGTTCTGTGGTCACAAAGCTACGCCACAGAGATACTACGTTGCCACGTGTGCAGTGTGAACTGCAGTGGGCAATGCAAAGCCATGTCATCATACTAGATACGACAGGCACGACATACGCAATCTATGAAATAGTGAAACGAAAAGAAACAATCAAAGAGAAAACAAAAACAAGGTAGACAAGTCGAAAAAGAAAAAGAAGAAAAATGAAAGCAAAATCTAAGAGAAACAATCTGTCGTGCCCCCCCCCCCGCAGGCGAGGTGGCCTACACTTGAAAAAGAACGAGCTGGAAAAAAGAAGAAATAACAAAAAACACCACTGCTTGTGAACAGAGTAAGACAAAGAACCAAGGAGAAAGTAACAAGGAAAAATAACAAAGGGGAAATAACAGGCAGACCAAAGCCCAAAGCACCTTCTAGGTGGCGGCAGCAGCTTGTGGTACGAGTAGTATAGCCAGGTTCTCCCTGCTAATCCGCCTGGTACCTTGCTACCCAGACTGCCGTCTCCGCCCTGCGTTCGTCAACTATGCCCAGCCCCTTGGCGTCAGGCAATACGAGCCGAGCAGAGCAGGTTCGTCTTCCAACCACGCCACACGGCTCCTTGAGTACGGCTTATCAATCAGAAAAGGAAGAGGAAGAGAAAAAATGAAATGAAAATCACGGAGAGTCAGCGCAAGAAAGAAAAAAAAAACTAAAAGAGAAGACAAGGGAAGACCACGTTCGAGCCAGCTGCACCAGTTGGTAGCACTAGTAGTATGGTCATATTCTACTTCCTAGTCGACTTGGTGCCTTGCTACCCTGTCTGCCATCTCCTTCCTACTTTCGTCTACCGCCGTTTCCCTTCTACCCCTCCTGTTCCCCCCCCTCTCCGCATTCACTCGGTCGGGCTTTATGCCACTTCTCCTGTTGCCCCCTCCCCCCCCGTTCCTTTGGGCACCATCCACGGCGGATGCGCGGCGCTGTCTACTCATCTCAGCCTCAGCCTCGTGCCACCTCACCATGAACCGTTCGGCTGCTTCAAGGATCCCCCGGTACCACTTCCCCACCTTTTTGGCTGCAGTGGACCACAACGCGGTCTCAACTCCAAACACCAAGGGGGCAACTTCCGTTGACCCTTCGGTGGCTCGGAACTCCCTAAGGTCTTCGACTATGCATCTATGCCAAGTCTTACACTGTCCGCCTGGTCTCGGGTTCTCCCCACCAGCTATCGTCCCGAGCATTACCCGATTGGGTAATCGCTCCTTGCTTTGCCGTGCCACGCCCCCCGCAAAGAAGAGCCGCCGTTTGCGAATGGTCGTTTCGATGCTCTCGCAACGTGTCATCTTGAGGGCCTTCGCGTACGAGAGGGTGGCATGGTCAGTACGAAGTCGGCGCTGGAAGCCAATGACTCGCAACAGGACTTGGAGGTGAGCCGTTCGAAGCTTGGCAAAGTGTTCCGCTCTGAGGGTCCACGTCACACACCCGTACAGCAGGGTCTCAATCACCTCGGCCTTCAGCATTCGGACTTTAAGGCTAAGGGGGGCAGTCGTCCTATCATACAACTCCGGGCCGAACCGTTTGAAGCATGCTCGCATGAGGCGGATCCGTCGGTCGATTTCGAGCGAGAGGTCAGCGTTTTCGTGGATAACGCCGCCTAGGTATAAGAACTGGGTCGTCTGCTTATACCTCTGACCTGCCGCTTCGATGACGAGCGGTGGTGCGAGGGTTGTCCGGTCTGGTGTTTGTAGGACCATTGTCTCAGTCTTCTTTTCCGACACCGTGAGGCCTGCTGCTTCGAAGACAGTCACGATGACTGTCATCATTTTTGCGAGCCCTTCAGCCGACTTCGAGACAATTCCTGCATCGTCGGCGTACAACATGCCCCATACAGACCTTCGCACGCACGCCAATGGCTCCTCCTTCCCTGTTCGAACTACTCCAGCTTCCAAGAGTTGGACCAAATCCCTTACAATGGCTTCGTCTTGGCTGAAGCGTACTAGTACGACGTGTAACGCAGCAGCGAAGAACACGTTGAACAGTAACGGTGACAGTACACAGCCTTGCCGCAGCCCCTGCGTGACATCAAACCATTCCGAGAGCTCGCCGTCATCAGTACGCACGCGAGCCCGCATGCCATCGTGGAAATTACGGATAATTCTCAGCATCTTGGTTGGTACGCCAAAGCGTGTGAGTACCTTCCATAACAGCTCTCGGTCGACAGAGTCGTACGCTTTCTGCAGATCGATGAAGCACACGTATAAGGGGATTTTCCTCTGTCGTCCGAGCTCTTGCAGCCGGCGCACGACGAACAACATATCAATCGTTGATCGTGCGGGGCGGAAGCCGCACTGTTCCTCGGGGAGTAGTTCCTCGGTCTCGCAGTAGTTGCTGAGGCGGGACGCGACGATTTTCAACAACACTTTGCCTGCGTGGGCAACAAGCGAGATCCCTCTATAGTTGTTGCAGTCAGTTCGATCCTTCTTTTTGTGAAGGACCTTGATGATCGCATCTTTCCATTGCTGAGGGACTTCTCAAACATTGACAAGGATGTTGTGAAAGCGCTGGGCGAATGCCGGGTGGTCGATTTTTAGGAGTTCGACCGGGAGACCATCTGGCCCGACAGCTTTCCAATTCGACATCCCCTTAAGTGCTTCGGTCATCTCGTCTATGGATGGTTCATCTTCAAGCGACAGTTTAGGCGGTCGCGGTGGCAAGAGGTCGATGATCGTGGGATCGAGTTTCAGCGACTTCGTGTTCAAGAGTTTGTGATAAAACCCCGCCCATCGTTCACGAATTCGCACCTTATCCCGTAGGATCGTGCCATCCTCGTCCCTAATGAACTGTTCGCTCCTCGCTTTAGTCCCTTCCAATCCTACCGTACTCTTAAGGTGCTTGTAAAAGCCTCTTTGGTCGTTGTTCGCTAGGAGTCGTTCGGTTTCGGCAAGGTACGCTTCGAAGTACGCATGCAGTCCTGCGGCAATCACCTTCTGCAGGTTCGCACACGCAGATCTCAGGGTCTTCCACGCGGTTCTGTCCCGGGGGTGGGCACGCAAGAATTGTCGTGCATCCTCCCTCGCTGTCCATGCTGGCATGAATGCGGCCAAGGTTTCGGCAGACTCACACCATCCATGTCTGCGGTGGCGACGTGCAGGGGGTGGTACCTCTTTTTCGACCGCATCAATAACAGCCGCAGTGAAAATCTCAACCATACCAGACGTATTACGGGGCTGGATAGGCTGGTTGAGAGTGGAGATGATCCTGGAGACTACTCGTTCACGACAATTTCCATCGGACATAAAATGTACGAGTATATAATATATGTACGAGTATAGCGCCGAGACTCCGGACGCAACGAATTTATCTGAACTGATACATACCAGGTATTTGTTTCATACGTACGTACCCGACGTACCTGTACAGCAGTATATACCAGATGTTTTTTCAAGTTTCGTTCAGCCTGTCGTGGCTGTATATTCTGGCATTTATCTGAATCTTCGAGGTGTGTGTGTGTGTTCTTCACATTAAACCGTTCTTTCTACCCGTCGACATCCAGCACAACCAGTGTCCGTGCCGATTCCCCAATCCTAGAAGAGATACAAGTTCTTCTGTGGTCACAAAAAGCTACGCCACAGAGATACTACGTTGCCACGTGTGCAGTATGCACTGCAGTGGGCAATGCAAAACCATGTCATCATACTAGATACGACAGGCACGACATACGCAATCTATGTACGAGGGTATAACTCCCCACCTGATACATATACAGAGCGAAGTATAATGAAATAATACGTACCAGGGTACGTCGTTAGTTCAAAATATGTGGTTTCGCTATGTGCAGGACTGGTCGGCACAAAACTTTGTGCAGAGCGTGTGTCGTCGATATCAACCCTGGGCGTCGGCCTGGACCAACCAGACCCCTGGTCTTACCCTAACCCTAACCCCAACCCTCTGGGAGACTCGAGGTCGGCAGGGGCAGTCACGGGGCTCCGCCCCGTCTTTCGGTGGAGCTTTCCTAAAAATATCCGGGCGGCCGTACCTTGACCAATACCAGGTAGGACCCACACTCTGCACAAAGTTTTGGGCTGACCCATCCTGCACATAGGGCGAGTCCAAAATGTGCACTGCTGTTATGGACTGGGTTGTTGCAGCGATTCCTCGGGTCTCATCAAAAAAGGGAGAGGAAAAGGAACATAAACGTCGCTTGCGTTGTTGCGTTCGCCATGAAGTGAACATGCAATGTTTGTCATGAGTAAAATAAAACTGCGCCAAAAAACATCCAAGCCAAAAGGCACGAACCGTAGGTCGGGGGGGGGGGGGGGGGGGGGGTCTGCTGTATTGCCCCGGATCTAAGTTACGACCAGGAGGCGAAAAGAAAAGTAAGAGCGAAAGAAATGAATGGGCGGGGAAAAAAAAGAAAGGAATACAAAAAAGAGTTCGTACAGCGGTCTATCTTGGTGTGGTTGTTCTTCACATGAAACCGTTTTGTTTATCCGTCAACATCCAGCCACGGACGAAAATAGCGACAGTCTCATGCATACATATTAATAGTAAACACACCGGAAAAACACCAAAGCATCAGACCAGTAGGCAGACATGACGGCAATTCGACCCCGCGAGGTCGTCGGGGCCTCCCATGGAGGAGGTGGTTGATCACTCAATCCTGACGCTCTGGGATCGAGCGGAAACTGCAAAAATTACACCGAAAACGACCCACCAGCTCTCTACCCTCGAGGTATCATGCTGAATTTCTTCGCTATCCCGAGCTATGTTTGACAAAAAAAAAAGGAGATAAAAAAACACCACAGCTACGTGTGAGATCAAAACAAAAAAAAACCTACAAGCTTCGCGACCAGGCACCGGGTATGATATACCGGGTACGCAGCAGTATTAATAGTGGTCCCTCTATAGTGCCAATTTAGTTCCGGCTGTCCGCTTATATATAGTGCCTGTGAAAATCGCTCGGCACCGATGTGATTGGCCAGTGTTGCAGTGTGCGGAATAGTGCCAGTAGTGCCGGTATTATTGGCTGGCGCATATGATGCCGGCACTATAGAGGGACCATTTACTGCTGTATATACATACAGTTCCCTTCCAAGTGTGGGATTTTTGCTCGTACCATAGTCTGATTGTGAGCTGATATTACGGGGGGCCATAGTAAATAGGACCAAATATTGTTAGTAAAAATGGGGAAATATATAGGTTTTTGTGTGTACCGTAGGTCATAGTGAATAGGATCAAATATTGTTAGTAAAAACGGGGAAATATATAGGTTTTCGTGTGTACCGTAGGTCCTACCAGGTATTAACTATGGTCCCCCGTAATAGTGTCATTTGTATAACGGCAAATTAACCGACGGAAATATGCGGTGGGTTTCATGTTTTCCCGAACGGGTTGCATAAAAACAGATTGGGATGATTTTCCAGGGTCACGGGGAGAAGGGATGAGAGGCCCCTTGACCTCACTACTTTTAATTGAGACTTCGCAACACCATCTCTTCTTTTGCTCCCGCGCCTCATGGCAAGGTCGAGCGGTGCACCGCCCGGCGCACGAGTTGCCCCCTTACGCTAGCGTAAGCATCTAAGTCACGGTGGCCCGGGTGCTGAATATTTCACAGCGAGTTTTCGCCGAACAATTGGCGGATGAGTACGGGATGGAGTTAGGTAAGAGTGCTCCGCTCCCTGTTGGCACGAATAAAAAATCAGTCAAAGCCAAAGAGTCAAAAACCGAAAAATTAAAGATCAGTCGAAAACTGCGGGCCTTATGGGGCTGCTATTAATAGTTTGGCTGATATGAAACGTGCCTGCCTGCCTGGTAGAAGTAGCTTGATACGGGCAGGGTGTTGTCGAGACCTGCAGTGGATGGGCTTGGAGTGGGCTCTTGCTGCTCCGGGGATCCTTACCTTGGGCTTGCGCACCCTCCTTCCTGCCTGCTTCCTCTTCTGCGGTCGCGGCTGCATGCTCCTTTGCGGCCGCGAGCTCTTAGTCTGCGCGTTCCCGCACGGCTTCACGTTTCGTCATTTGTCATAAACGTAACGTAAAGCCGTGCAGAAACACGTGGAACAAGAGCTCGAGGCGGCAAAGGAGCATGTGACCGCGACCGCAGAAGAGGAAGCAGGCAGGAAGGAGGGCGCGCAAGCCCAGGGCAGGGAGCCCAGGAGCAGCAAGAGTCCATCCCAAGCCCACACACGGCACGTCCCGACAGCACCCCCTCCTGTACCAAGCTACTTCTACCAGGCAGGCAGGCACGTTTCACATCAGCCATACTGTTATTACCGGGGGGCATATTAAATAGGACCTACGGTACAAACAAAAACTCTATATTCGCTATTTTTACTAGTAATACTTGGTCCTATTTACTATGGCCCCCCGTAATAGTAGTAGCCCCGCAAGGCCGGCAGATATCGACTGATTTTTGGTTTTTCGGTTTTTGAATTTTTGGCTTTGATTGATTTTTGCTTCTTCGGAGTTTTGTTTAAAACCAAAAATCAGTCAAACCAAAAACCCGAAAAAACAAAAATCAGTGCCGACTGAGTGGTCGCGAAGGTAGTGCTATATAATTCCCAAAGGTGGGTCGGGGTTCAAATCTCGCCAAAGTCGTTTTTTTTTTTTTTTTTAGCGTGCGCGAAGAGAGACAAAACGAAGGAATGTGATACTCGTATTACGGGGGACCATAGTTAATAGGACCAAATACTATCTGTACAAATGGTGAACAATATAGGATTTTATGTGTACCATAGGTCCTATTAACTATGGCCCCCCGTAATAGTGTGCCTCGGAGATCACAGTTACTACGTCGACTAGATTCCACGAACTCTAAAACATACCAGGGAACAGGTATATTTTGTTGATTATATAACACTATTACGGGGGACCATAGTAAATAGGACCTACGCTACACACAAAAACTATATATTTTATCTATTTTTACGAACAACATTTGGTCCTATTTACTATGGTCCCCCGTAATACCTGCTATTATTGACCACTCAGTTGTCCCCTTACGATCCCCCGAGAATGTCTCGGCTGCCGCTGTCGTCTTTACCGGGAACATGTGTTGCTGTCTCACCGTGCTAGCCGTGTGCTGTGACGTGAACTGCTGTGACATTGTTTGGTAGCCGAGCATTACGTGATCGCTGACCAGTAGAACGAAGGACAGACGAAACTTGTCACTTTTCGATTTTTTCAACGCCTATCCCCTCAGATTTGTAAACTCTTTCTTTTCGTGATAACGACTATTTCAGATCGTGCCTTTTGCATGTGCAGCAGAAAAAAAGTATAAGGGCTTTGGGCAATACTGGTAACGCTGTCATCACCTCACGTACGCACGTGCGTCCTCACATGGCGTACGTCCTCACGTACGTCCTCACGTACGTCCTCAATTGACGGAAAACTGCCTCTTCCAAGGCATCCCACGTCCTCATGTACGTCATCACTGAACGTATAACCGCTTCTTCCAAGGCATCCTTGTCCTCACCTCACGCATCATACGCCTTCACGTACGTCGTCGCACACGCCGTTTTCACATACGTCCTTCTTCCACTACACACGCCCTCATTGTTGGCGTGTTCGGCATCGAATGAGAACCGACTTCGATATTATATGATACCGGCAAAACACTCCATGGTAAGCAATATGATTTCGACATTCGATAATCGTACGTGCATATATCGGAGCTTTCGTTCGGTATATAAATATAATTACCTGGAACAATTTATAAATATATGCATCTGCATAAAAACACGGGAATAAACAAGCCACACGGGATGGAGGGCAAAAAATGTCCGATACGATACATCGAAAGTTCGATAAATCGATATATCGAGAGTTTCGATACGATGTCCCAACACCATTAACTAATAATAGTCCACACGCACGTCGCGTCCCGACTCACCGGATAACCCCCTCGTCGAAGACATCCTTGTCCAAGTTCCTGAGGCCGATGACGAAGGTCTCGTCGAAGACGCAGCTCAGACACGCGTCCTTCACTGCCGTCGCGAACTTCTGTCCGAACGCCTCCACATACACCACGGGGTCAGACGTACCCTGAAGCGTTTTGGGTTTCCATTCAAGTAGGAAATATACACGGGAAGGAAGGGTGGGTGGGGGGGGGGTGTCGATGGAGGGAAGGAGGGAGGGAGGGAGGAGGGGGGGGGGGGTAACACACTAGTATGACAGTCTCATGAAGTAACACTGGAGTAGTGTTTTTTTCTGATTCCTTTCCTCCGGCGGACTGTTTGGCTTTGGAGCTTGAATTCACCACACCTCCACCTCTAAAATACACGTTGTGTGCCAGCGTGACTACGAGCTTTTTTTTTTGAGAGATGATGTGAGTTCAACAACAACTACAGCTACAGGGTATGTGGTGGTGTTATTTGGTATGCATGTATTCTTTCTACACTGGCATGTGTGATACTACTGTAGTGTGAAACTGGTATAATACTATTGACAGCAAATGCAGGATTGATAGTAATACTGGTATATGATAGTGGTGTAGCAATATTAATATTAATAATGCCGTAACGTCCTCGCCTGCACGTCCTCGGCCTTCAGATCCCTCGCCTCGATGATGTGCACGTAGATTGTGTAGTCTCCGGACTTGACCTGTCGGAAACAGGACAGGGCAGGGCGGGACAGGACAGGACAAGGCAGGACAGGACAGGACAAGGCAGGACAGGACAGGACAAGGCAGGACAGGGCAGGGCAGGACAGGACAGGACAGGACAGGACAGAGCAGGACAGGGCAGGACAGGACAGGGCAGGACAAGGCAGGACAGGGCACGGGGCAACACATAACACAGGAGAGGACGCAAGGCAAGGTATACAACAGGGGGAGTGTGGCAAAATGAATAAAAAACACGGGGAGTGCAAAGGGAGAATGAAAGCAACAAACGAGACAGACTCCAGGGAGTCACCATGAAAACACGAAGGGTGTGCGCGCGGGGTCGGGAAGTGGGGGCGGAACAGGCGTGCCTGATCCCAAGCAAATGCTTCTTCAAAAATGCGGCAGGGGACGAGATGAAACGAGGAGCAGCGGCGCCTCCTCAGACCGTGGCACACGGCGAACGGCGCCATCGACACGAGGAATCCCACGCTCTTATCGCAAAAACATGCGTTACCATATCAGTACAACCCACGGGCAGGCAGCAGCAGCAGCAGCAGCAGCAGCAGCCGCGTTTGTGCTCCGGTGGTTATCTCGATCACTATCAGCGACGCAATATCAGCAAGTCAACAGTCTTCGGAGACGTGATGAAAACAAAACAAGCTGATCGGTGAGGTTCTATTTTACCCGCCCCTCCTTCTCCAACGGGATGCGTGGTCAGCGGTCAAACGACCAAAGCAAGAAACTAACTATATTACGCCCCCTCCTCGCCACCGAATCTTGTACCAGGAAACGAAAAAGGACAAAAAGCACAAGCTTTTTAAATCTTCAACTAAAAATACAAAAGCTGACATCTTCCTGCTTCCCCTTCCCTCGCCTCCTTCCGTCGTCTACACCCCAAAACCCAAAACTAACCAACAACGCCTATCAGGTACCACATCGTGTAGAAGCGGGTGTACAGGCACACCATGCGACCACCCGCCCCTCTCTCCTCCCTCCTCGTCCCTCCCCATTCCCACCCTCACCCTCTCCACCCCCCCCCCCTCCTTGTCTTCCTCCTCTCTCCCCTCCCCCCAGCCCTCCTTCCACCACATTCTTCCGTTTAACGGCTATATAATCGGTGTGTCTGGTCGGCTCCTTTGTAGAGCTCATGAGCTCTTCTTTCACCCCTTTCCCCACTCTTTCAACGACTATATTAAACGTTGAGTCTGGTCGGACCCTCACCTCAAAGTACATGATCACCTTTTCCACCCCCACCCCCCCCAATATCCGCCTGGTGGGAGAAAACCCGGCGTGCTCCGTCCCAGCCTCACAGAAATGCCAGGGTATGTGATAGTACAACTACGGCCATGCACGACATCCGTACCCCCCCCGCCCCCCCCCGCCCCCCCCCCCCTACGACTACGGCCATGCATAATATCGAGTACCCCCCCCCCCCCTTTCCCCCTCCCCTTCCATCTCTATTATTCCACATTTTTCATTTTCCGAACAAAAAAGGTTTGTTGTGATCTGTCTCGTCGGGTCCCCTCTCTTACCTCGAAGTTCATGAACTCCTCCTCTATGGCTTTTTTCTCGGCCAGCCTCGCGCTCTCCGCGCTCTGCCTGAGCTTTCCCTTCCCGGCCTTCGGGACGAGGTTCTTACTTTTCCTCTTCTTCTTGGTCTTGCTGCCCTTTTTGCCCTTCGTGCCGCTCGGCTTACTCTCGTCCTCGTACCCGTCGTCGTTGTCGTCTTCGTCAGTGTCGGAGGACCCGTCGATTAAACCTACGTGTAATAATAAAAAATAAATAAATAAAAAACATGAGACAAGAAAATTTCGTTCCTCAAAACACATCTAGACAAAAGCTTGGCGTGATGCCTACCATGGTACAACGTTTCATTTTTCGTTTGTTAGGTTCCCCCAACAGAAGCGACGTAGCTCTCCTTTTCACCCAAAAATGGACCTAAAAAAACAAAAAAAAGAGCAGATAATAACCCCGACGAAAAGCAGCGTGCCCATGTGCCGCGGAAATAAAGCGAATATTACACGTAAACACACACAGAGGGACTAGAAACATACCACCCGCGGTGCGAATAGAAGGGGCCGATTTGGTCTCCATGTTCATGTCTAAGCGTTCTTTGTATTTCCGCCCGGAGTTTTTCAGTCGAGGGTATCCATCAGTCAGTCTGCCTATCTGTTTCTCCCACCCTCCGTCCCCCGTTCCTTCCCTTCCAACCCCCTCCAACCGCCCCCCCCTGTTTCGTTCTGCCGCCCTGCCAACCTCCCCCCCCCCCCCCCCCCACCCCCTCTTTCCCTTCTATGTATACGTCTGTCTGTTTCACCCACCCTCCATCCGCCTCCAGCCCCAATGCCCTCTTATCTTCCTTCCCTATTATGTCTGCCTGCCCGTCTATCCATTGCTCCCAATCTCCTTCCCTCCCCCCCCTAGCTCTGTGGTATGCGGGTATATTCATCCCTCCCTACGTACCTCCCTCCCAGCCCCCCCCCCCCCCCCCCCCCCCCCTCCCCCCCCCTCCCCCCCCCCTCCCCCGATTGTTTCGACGCTGTCCTCCACATGCAAGAAAGCCCGCCTCACAAGGCGGTTCATAGTAGGAAACACCCCACCCATCATGGGACTTGCCGGACACCTCACATATCGCTTTGCGCTCCTTGGCACCGCGAGCAATACATGCCTGCCCGGTCGCTCAAAAACCGGGCGTGCCCCGTCCCGGCATTGCAGGGGTATGAGGGTCTATAAGACCGTACAGACAACTACTGTACGGCCATACATGGCACGTGTGGTATAAGACGACACACCGTATCACCCGGGTGATAACATACCGCACCCCCTCGGACGATTCTCCAAGCTGTTTTCTTCTTGAAACAACGGGGGAAAAATAAAATATTTGAACGCACACCTCGCACAGATCAGATAGATCATCTACAGATAGACATTTCCCACACTTCAAGACCTAGATCTTTCAAGGCAGATATATCATCTACGGTATCTGTTACCGGTCTTGTGTTATCTACCGTAGCTCGTTTTGCCGGGTGGGACTCGTATAATCTGATCTATCTAGCACATGTTTCCTGGGTTGGATCTGTGCTATAAGGCACTTCCTGCACAACCTCTCACACTGGCAGGTGAGGAAACTAGATGATCTAAAGTACATAGATAGATCATGACCTGTCTCATCTGTCCGAAGTGTGAAACATTTCGACGAGATTTTCCCCGAAGTCGCCATTTTCGTTGTGTGTGCCCCTTAAGCCCCCCCCCCCCCCCCGCTGGTGCTCGAGAAAAAAATATTCGAAATTCACTCACCACCCGTGTGATACGGCCATGCATGATATCAAGTATACCCCCCCCCTCCTCCCTGCTGTCTCTGTGAATGACCACACCGGAATATAAATCAACTCATTGACGCTGTCATTCATGTGCAAGAAAACCCGCCTCACAAGCGGTTCTTATTGATAGTAGGATGCAGCTCACCCTTCATGCGATCTCACCGAACACCTCACGTTTTTGCTTCGCGCTTGGTGCAAGCAATCAATGTTTGCCTGGTCGGTGAAAACCCGACGTGCTCCCTCCCGGCATCTTAGGTGCGCGAGGCTATTAAGATCACACGACTACGGCCATGCATGATATCGAGCACCCCCCCCACCCCCACCCCCGTATGCCTGTCGTCGTCCCGTTTACTGACCAAGGGTGCGCTGGACGATCTCCAGCAGCGACAATTTTTCGTCGCCAGGTCCTTCGCTCTCGGGTCGTGCATCCACTGAACAGACAGCTCCACCTCTCCCAGAGGGTTCTCCTCGTCGTACAGCTCGCTTTCCTCCAGCAGGCGGTACCATCGCGTCAACTTTTTCGCCGTGTATACCAAATAAAACAACGAAGGCGTTTACGGAAGACCGGGGGGGGGGGGCATAGGGGGGAGGAGAGGGGAGGGGAGTGAAGCAGAGGTAGGGGGTATGGGGGAGGGATGGGAGGGGGGGGGGGTGTTCTTATTATCATGCATGGCCGTAGTCGTAGGGGGGGGGGGGGGGGGAGGGAGGGGGGGAGGGGGTTAAACGACAGGCTATCATACTACCGGTATATTTTGGACAAGCGAAGGTTTCGAGGGAAAATAAACTCCAGTGATCCAGCCGACGTTCGCTCGCTCGCGCACAACATCCTCCCTCTTCCTACCAAAATTTACCAAACCAAACACAAACACAAACATACAACACACGGCCTGGCATGTAAGCATGCCTACAGCAGTACGTTTCTTGACGGGACGAAATCTCAATCTTAACCTCAACCTCGAACCACATGTCATTCTCAAATCTCTAACCTCAATCCCACACCCCAATCTCAATCTCACGCTCAATCCCAATCTCAAATCTCACTCTCAATCTCACTCTCAATCTCAACCTCACTTTCAATTTCGATGTCAATCTCAACCTTTTATTCTCAATCCCAATCTCAAATCTCACTCTCAATCTCACTCTCAATCTCAACCTCACTTTGAATTTCAATGTCAATCTCAACCTTTTATTCTCAATCCCAATCTCAAATCTCACTCTCAATCTCACTCGCAATCTCAACCTCACTTTGAATTTCAATGTCAATCTCAACCTTTTATTCTCAATCCCAATCTCAAATCTCACTCTCAATCTCACTCTCAATCTCAACCTCACTTTCAATTTCAATGTCAATCTCAACCTTTTATTCTCAATCTCAGCCTCAACCTCAAACAACAATCTCACACCTGAACCCCAATCTCACTTTCAATTTCAATCCCAATCTCAACCTTTTATTCTCAATCTCAGCCTCAACCTCGATCAACAATCTCACACCTCAACCCCAATCTCAACCCCCCAACATCAACCCTCTGAAAACATTTAACACAGTAACATCTCACCCTGCGCTTGTGAAGCAAGTTCTCAAGCTTCAGCGTGAACCTCCCCATGGACTCGTCCACCATCACATCCGAGTCCATCACCTCCACGTCCAGCCTCCGCGTGAAGTCCTTTACTGCGAACTCGAAGGTCTCGTCCCATTCGGGGGACAGGCTCTCTTCCACAACCTTTGTCCTGCGAGGCGTTTTCGAAAAGGGGGGTGGGATGGGCGAAGGGGGGGGCGCGCGCACTCATTTGTTGCTTGCCTTAATCATTCGGCCATTGACCACACATCCCTTTCGAGACGGAGGAGTGGGGGGGGGGGGGAGCGTGTACTCATATCATGCATGGCCATAGTCGCATGGTCATAGACCCGCGCCTTAGTACATTGACCATTGATCACGATTTCCTTTCGAGACAGCCAGAGGGGGGGGGGGGGGGGGGAGGTGAATTCATGTCATGCATGGCCGCAGTCGTATGGCCATGGACCCTGGCATCCCTACAACGCCGCAGGGAGCATGTCCGATTTTCACCGAGCAGGCAGACATTGCTTGCACCAAGCGCGAAGCGCCGTGAGGTGTAGGGCGACTTGCGTGAAGGGTGAGCCGCATCCTACTGAGAGCCGCTTGTGACGCGGACTTGCATATATGGATGACCGCTTTGAATGATGAACTGTTTTTATTTCTGGTGTGTGCGGGGGATGGGGGAGGGGCGGCATTGACGTTTTCGCTCACCATGCCCTCCCTACCGACGAACGCACGATGAAACATACCAGGTACCTGATACCGAACATCCAAGAAAAAAATAAGGAAAAACATTGGGGGGGGGGGGGCGGGGGGGAAGGGAATACAGAGACCTCTATAGCGCCGGTACCATATGCGCCAGCCAACGACCGGCACTATCATACTCCGCGCACTACCCCAGTGGTTGCTTCCATCTGTGCCAAGCGGTTTCGAAGGCACTGAAACGGGCAGCCGGCACTATACTTAAGACCACTGCTGCTGGGTACCTATATACTATACCAGGTATATGATAATACCACGGCTTTTCCAAGAAGGTCGCTGAGGGTTTAGCTGAACGAGTTTTAGCTGGAGAGGTAAAAGGAGTGATGTTTTATTTTATAGAAAACAAAGACGAAAAAAACATACCAACTACGTACCAGGTACGACAAACTACGTACCAGGTACGACATACCTGGTAGGCACCTGGTACGATATACCTCCATCGTTCACCTACCGTAGCTATTACGGGGGACCGTAGTTAATAGGACCAAATATTGTTAGTAAAAATGGTTAAATATATAGGTTTTTATCTGTACCATAGGTCCTATTAACTATGGTCCCCCGTAATAGACCTACATACAAAAGGATAATCTGGCACCGAAACGTGTACCTGGTAATAAGAAAGACACTTACTTACGGTATTCACTTATACGTAAAAATACTGGCAAATAGCCAAAATCGGGTACACCCAGTCCTGTTTCTACCAAAAACAAGTACACTCTTAAAATCCACCAGACGATCGCGCTAAAACCCATCGTACCAATTTCTGAGGGATGATAAACCACACACGAGCACCCACTCGCCGGCGGCTAGTTGAAAAAATCGGCGTACCGAGCGTCAGACCGCGCGCGGGCTCAGCTGCGGGTGGGATCAGGTCTGGGTGGGATCAGGGTGCCACGCGTGTCCAGGGTGTTGACCCTTTCAGGATTGCAGTCCCGTCAAATTCCAAGTAGTTTGTCTCCAAAACGGGATTGGGGTCCTGAAAAGGGTTACTGGGCAGAGTTCTGGTGGCAAGCGTGTGTGTTCTGCCTGTGCTTTCAGCGTGTATCTATTTTGATACCCTACACAAAGAACTGTTATTAATAATAGTACACAGCAGTAGCCGTACAGCAGCCGTTGGGTGATACACGTGTACCAGGTATAGGTGTACCTGGTATGGTTTGTGCGTGTGAACGTGCAGCCGTACGGTTGATGAAGAATCACACCCTGGACAATTCCTATTTCAATAGGCTGTTGTGTCTACAATTGATTCAGCAGGCTGTGCGCTAACTGCAGTTGTCTTGACAATTGGTTTTGGCGATTGCCCATTAATTGAGGGTGGCCAGACAATTGTTTTCGGCGATTGCCTATGAACTGGAATTGTCCAGGCAATAGATTTAGAAGACAACCTATTACTTGGAATTGTGTGAGCATTAGATTTCGAGTGGTGTCTATCAATTGGAATTGCCTCAACAATTGATTGCGGAGAGAGCTAATTAATTGGAATTATCCGGCAAATTGATTTCGGGTGCTGGCCCAGTAACTGGAATTGTCCGGACAATTGATTTCGGGTGTTGTCCACTAACTGAAATTGTCTAGACAATTGATTTCGGGAGCTGTCCATTAGTTGGATTTGTTAGAATTGATTTCGGATGTTGCTTACCGGTATTAAATGGCATTGTCCTAACAATTGATTTAGGGTGCTGTAATTAAATGGAATTTTCCAAACGGACTTCGGCGATTGGAAAGTAGTTGGAAATTGTCCGCACAATTCATTTCAGACGCCGCGCAAGAAATCAATCGCTCGATAAATGTCATGGCCGTGTACCTATTAATTGTATTATGATGATAGACACTCCCCATTGAATTGATACTACTCGCAATATGGTGCAGTAAAGGACCTTGCAAATTAATGCGTATACAGGGAAGTTCCCGAATCAGCTGTGGGGGCAATAGTAGGGTGATACTGTTATGTACAGACCAAATCAGCTGTAGTTCTACAAGTAGCTGCCGGCTTTCAAATAACACAGCCCTCTTAAACTCGATTGCCATGACAAATTCCAATCAGTAGATCGCCTCCGAATCCAATTGTCCGGACAATTCCAATTGATGGACTCTCTCAAAGCAGTTGCCCCGACAAGTCCAATTCGTGTGAATCACCCGAAATCAATTGTTAAGGCAATTCCACAATTAGTAGACAGCCTGTAAAATCATTTTGCCACCACAATTTCAATCAATAGGCAGTCTCCGAGCTCATATGTCTGGACAATTCCAATTGTTGAAAAGCACCAAACATCAATAGTTCAGACTATTCCAATTAATGGACAGTCTCTGAAATCGATCGTCAGGGCAATTTCGATTGATAAGAGTCTCGAAAATTATTCGGCAGGACAATTCCAATTGTTAGACAGTACCCGATATCAATTGTCCGAATAAATCCAACTAATAGACAGAATCCCAGATCAATTGTCTAAACAACTTCAATTGCTAGGCAGTCTGTGACATCACTTGCCCGGACAATTCCAATTAATAGACAACTTTGTGACTCTGCTGTAGGGGCAATAGTCTACTGACAGGTCTATTGTCCAAGACATAAGCAGAAAAGTGCGGGACACCTCAACTTTAGCTTTGTATTTTATGTCCGCGCGTAGGGCGTGACCTTCTAGCCCATGTGCTCCGATGTAAATCATTAACAAAAAGTTTCACGAAACAAAATAACCCGTATGCACTGATATCTTGAAATGTACGGGTAATTCGTTCAGGAGACTGTCCACCAATGGCATTGTCTGAAGAAGTGATTTTGGAGACTTTGTATTAGTCGAAATTGCCCGGATAATTTATCTTGCATACTGTCTATTAATTGGAATTGCCCGGACAATTGATTTGGAAGGCAGTCTGCTGATTGAAATTGTCCGGACAGTTGATTTTGGAGCCTGTGTATAAATTGGGATTGTCGGGACAATTGATCAGGGAGACTGTTTATTAATTGGAATTGTCGAGACAAATAATTTGGCGGCAGTCTATTAGTTGAAATTGTCCGGACAACTAATTCGGGGGGCCGTCTGCCAATTGGAATCGTCGTGACAAGTGATTCAGGAGACGGTCTGTCAATTGGAATTGGCCGGACAATTTATATAGGAGAAGGTCCAATAATCGAAATTGTCCGGACCATTGATTACGGCGACTGCCTATAAAATGGAGTTGTCTGGACAATAGGACCAGGTAGGGTCATTCAATAGAAATTGCCTGGATAATGGAGCTCGATGCCTTTCGAACTGGAATTAGGGACCTCAATAGACAGTCAATTTGCAATAGGAAGATATTCATAGACAATTGGACAATTATTGTCTATTGTCCAGGGTGTGGTAGGCAAACATATTAAATACCAGGTAGTATTATTAATATTATTATAGCCGTCGCTGAGTTGTGTGCGTTGGTTGATTTTTCCGATTTGGAAAGTCTTAGGGCCCATCTTAACGATATCTATTTTTTGAAGCTGGTGCTTGAACCATGCGGCCGAACGGCCGCGAAAACAACAGTCAGCCCTCAGCCCTCAAACGGCCGCATTTCGCCCCTTTCCCAGGGGAAAATTAAAAATGGCAGTTTTTACCGCATTGCGTTCGTAGCAGCTACCCAAATATTTGTTGGCGCCCCGTCGGCGAGGTGGGGGGGTACTGGGGGGCGAGTCCATCGCCAGGGTGGGTAGTGGACAGGTAGGGTACTATTGTAAATTGGGGCGTTTTTGAGTTTTTTTCAGAGAATTCTCAAAAATATTCTCCGAATTATTATCACATATTGCCAAAATTGGGTGTATGTTTTGACCCATATACGGTATAGAAATATAGCTTCGTTTTTTTTATTTGTTTCGCACTATTGAAAGTTTCGTCTGCGCTTTTCATCTTTCTGACGACCCCGACTATAATATCGTGACCGACACAGCTATACCCGAAACGACGTATTTTGCCCTTTATGGTATCCCTCACCTGAGGGACAGATAAAAAAGTATTACAGCAGTGCGATAACAAAAAAATACCTCAAGACAGAATCCAAACTCAACCATTTTCCACAATTGACCATGTAACGAGCGCCACCCCGCCATCCGCCCCCCCCCCCCCCCCACCTGTGCTCCACGCCGTCGCACGCGAGCTTGACGAAGGGGTCGCTCGTGCGGCCCCCCCTCAGGTCCAAGTCCATACCCCTCAGGTCCTTCCCCCTCCTCACACGCACCACCAGCAAGTTCGGCTCCAGCTCGGAGTACTCCTCGTCCTCGTCGCCAGGACCATCCTCGATGCCCACGACCAAGCCGGAATCCTCGCCCTCTGGACCGGCGGCGCCCGCGTAGAAGATGCGGTTGGCTTCCTCTGCGTCTAGGTGCAGGCGAACCTTGAGCCTGATGGTGGGAGAAAAAGAAGAAGATAGCATACGGAGTTCCACAACGAGGAGGGCGGGGGGGGTGGGGGTGGGGGTGGGGGTGGGGGGTACTGGTAAAAATGCACACTATACGGAGTTCCATTTGAAGGAGGGCGTTGTATTGGTGATCATACAAAATATATGGGGTTCTACAAGGAGGAGGGCGGGATCGAGAGGGGGGGTATCATGTCATGCATGACCGGGGGGGGGGGGGTGAATAGATGCTTCAGCGTGCAAGGAAAAGCCTTTGGTGCTGCAAATACAGCCGTAATGTTTTGCACGGAGATGCGGATAGACCCCCCCGCGGAATTTTTAGCATGCAGGTGCGGTTAGATTCCTCGACGTCTATGGTAGGCGCGGGTGAACCCTAGAGCCTGATGTGCAACCACCAAAGAAAATACATAAGGAGTTCCGTAAGGGGAGGGGGGAAGGGGGTAGGGTAGATGTTTGACCGTGTATGCCCTTTGCGTGAGCTTACCTCGCGATGTTAACGTTTCCCAAGATGGGGTTGTTGGGTAGGGTTATAAGGGCTCTTAAGGTGGAGAGCCTCACAAAATCAGAAAAAGAGCTCTACCCCTCCCGTACTACAGAAGACCCTCCTTTAACACCGGCTCCTTTTGCGTGCCCCCCCCCCCCCCCCGCCTCCCCACGGCCATACATGATACCCTGGTATCGAGTACACCCCACCCCACCCCCCCCACCGCCCCTCTCCAGGCCACCCCTACCAAAAACCAATCTCTCTTCACCTCACACACCATGAAGGCACCAACACACACATTGTATATTGTGTCCTCCCCTTCAAACCAGTTCCTTCGCCCTGCCGCTTGACCCCATCTACACCCCATTGTAGGGATGCGGGGGGTCTATGGTCAGGCGCTACATGAACATCGTACACACACCCCACGCTCCACCTCGTTCTCAATCTCAATATTTCTCACCACTTTAGTGGTCACTACATAGTGCCGGCATTCTATGCGCCGGCCAACAATACCGGCACTATCTATAGCGGGCAAGCGGCACTATTGGCACTATTCCGCAAGCTACCACACCGGTGAATCCCATCTGTGCCAAGCGATTCCACCGGCACTATATACAGCAGGCAAGCGGCACTATTATGCTCAATCGGCACTATATAGGGATCACTACTACAGTACTCTATTGTGCCAAGCGATTCCACCGGCACTATATACAGCAGGAAAGCGGCACTATTATGCTCAATAGGCACTATAGATGGATCACTACTACTGTACTCTATTGTGCCAAGCGATTCCACCGGCACTATATACAGCAGGCAAGAGGCACTATTATGCTCAATAGGCACTATAGATGCATCACTACTACAGTACTCTATTGTGCCAAGCGATTCCACCGGCACTATATACAGCGGCACTATTATGCCCAAACGACACTATAGAGGGACCACCACTACAGTATTCTATAATATAGCGTTTAGCTGCTGCCGGCCGCTTCCTTCCGACAAGAGGGGTGGGTCCCCAGCAGCAGCCCCAAGCCGGAGATGAAAGGAACGTTGTTGAACGCTTCAAAATGCTTGTACCACGCTTCAAAGCCGCTCGGAAAATTATTTGCATGCAGAAACTGCTGCACCCACGTTTTCGTGACGAAAAACACTTGGATTTAGTGGGGAATGATCATTGCAGTTCTAAAAGGGTTCACACCCCCGATGCAAACAGATGCATCGATTCTCACTTGATTATCTAGATCATTCAGGGCAGATCAGATAGGTTCCTGATCTGTATCATCTGTATGATCTAGCTCATGTTGATTGGTGGAAACCGTGTAATCTGCATGGTCTAGCACGCGTTTCCTGGGTTGGATATGTACCATGCAGATACTGTACAACCTTTCACAACGTCAGGTCAAGATCTAGATTTTCTGTAGATGATCCATTTGTAAATGATATGTCTGTAGACGATCTATCTGTGGATTATACGTCTGTAGATTATATATCTGTAGATGACCTACTAATAGATATCTATCTGAAGATGATATATCTGTAGATCATCTATCTACAGATCATCTGCCTGCAGATGAGCTGTCTGTAGGAAGTTTGTGGGATGGGCGACCATGGTAGATCCAATAGGGTTGACGTACGTTCCTCCTCCCACCCCAACCCCGAAAACGTGCATACCTACACAATGGACTACACACATACATACACACGCGCACACATACCATCATACCTGACAGGCACGCACACGCAAGCACCCTCAACAGATACCCGGTAGAGACTCAAGCAGCTCCGTAAAAAAAATCCTAAACAAACACAACACATACACACACAACACCGAAAACCCACAAACACACACCCAGCACGCACAAATATGTACCGGTACGTAACACAAAACCGAGCAAACCCGCGCACCCTAGCCAAACCCAGAACAAAAACACCCAAAATTACCACGACCCAACGAAGACACCCACCAGGCAAAGACACCTACCGAAAAAAAAGGACACCCAACACATCCAACACATCCAACAAACCCAAGCCAATAAAGACGCCCACAAAAAAAAATGGCATCCAACACACGCACCTCCCGCAAGCCATGCCCGAGTCCATCCCGGTGGCCGGCTCCAGCGTCTCCCACGTCACCGAAGCCTTTCCGTCCGCGGGGAGGGACGCAAGGTCCACCAGCCCCACGCCCAGCGGCTTGTCCTTGGAGATCACCTCTCGTCCCCACAGAGACAGCCTCAACACGGGCAGGGCCCCGACGTTACGCAAATCGTGCTTCCTGCCGAGGGTGAGCGTGATCCCGCGGCCACCGGAACCATCCCCTAAAGCATCCCCTTCCCCCTCCTCGTCATCGTTTTCGTCTTTCGATTCACGCACCGCGGGCGAGGCCCCTGCCGGTCGCGAGTGGGGGCTGCGCCCGGCCACCCCCCCCCAGCCTCCGCTGACACCACCGCCGCCGGCTCCGCCGGCTCCGCTAGCGGAGTGACCGCTGCCGGTTCGGCTGCCGCTGGCGTAGCTGCCGGCCCTTTTGCTAAGAGCGATATCGTCCCAGGAAACGGTGTGGGCGTGGGGCATAGACTTTTTTTTTTAACGTTTTTTTGGTGTCCATTTTCGTCGGAGGTAAGAATAGGTAAGAGAAAGCGGCGGCGTCGAGGAGGCGGGTATGGGAAGGGAGGGAGGGGGGGGGGTAAGGAGGGAGGAGGGGGTAAGGGGGGAGGAGGGAGGAGGGGGGTGTACTCATGCCGTATATGGCCGTGATGGGATCGGGAGGGTAACGGTAGAAGAGAGAGGGAGGCGAAGGGGGGGAGGGAGGCGTAGGGGAAAGGGACAGGAGCGAAGGGGGGGGGTGTAAGGGGAGGGTGAGGGAGGCGGGGGGGGGTCGGCGTGAAGTTGGTGCTGTTTTTCCGATCCCGTATTGACGTAGGCCAAAAAACGTTCGTGGTGGTACTACTACAGTAGTGTTTGCCGTACATACCGGTTAGGTGCGGAGGGGTGGCGGTCATGGTGGTGGTACCGGCGGCTGCACGCGGGCCCAACGCGCTTCCGAAAACAACCGAGCGCAAGAGTTAGAGCTTACGACCATTGAAGAAGGCGCGAGGGATGGAGACCTTCGCGGGGGTCCACAACAGCCGGGCGGCGCAATGACACTCCTGAAATCAACCTCTCACCCCCCGTCCACGCACTGCACTGAAGCCAAGCATTAACCGAGCTGAACAAAAAAGGCGAATCGGCCGCACGAACCCCCCGACATACAAGACACAGGACTCCTGGCCACAGAAGCAGCAAGCAGGTATACCCAGCGCTTTAGCCAAGTCTTTCGACGTTGGGCAATCTCACGTCAGTAATACTTGAACCGAGATACACAGCGATAAAAAAAACACAACGGTTGATAACTTTGGTGCTGTCCTATCAACCATTGAACAAACAGTCTACGAGCAGCGTGAACGCCTAGTAGCACCAGCAGGACCATCAAAGCGGCCGTGCCGCACGAATCCTCGCATTGCCACCGACCGGTCTGTTCGTATCACTCCCCAATCAAGCAGTGGCCGTTGCTGTGATGGTCACTTTTAATTGGTCAATCTTTTCCCCTCAGGCGTCCCGGGAGGGTTACCACAACATCGCACGCGCTGTACGTACGTGAGCCTTCGCTTTACACAGAGAGTGCCAAGCTGAACTTTTACAGCAGTCTCTCGCAAGTCTTCTGCATGCACAAAAGTCGTCAATTTTTTGTCGGGCGAATCCCAATCGAGTCTGTGGGCACTCAACTCGAAGGAGGAGCATACCCAAATCTCACACGAGGCTCTGACAAGCCGACCTGCCCCAGCCCAAAATATCAATCAAGTCTTTTGAAAAATTCGCGTGAGTTCGCAACCAAATATGTCCACGTGAGTCTTCACAATCCCGCGCAAGAGCTTATCACACAACCTTACACGAGGAGACGTGCGCTATTTTGTGATTTTTGTGTGTATTTTTTCTCATCACACCCTTCCAAAAGGTTTTGGTGAGCACAATTCAACGCAAGTCGGCGAGACAAGACAAGTCAGTGCTGAACCCTGCTCGCGATAAAAAACGAAATAAACGCACCGTGGTGGGGAGGGGGGGAAATAGCCAACTAATAATATTACGGGGGACCACATTGAATAGGGCCTACGGCATACACAAAAACCTATACAAATCGCTATTTTTAACTAACAATATTTGGTCCTATTTACTATGGTAACAAGTGACCTCGGGTCTGAGTTACAACTATTACGGGGGGCCATAGTAAATAGGACCTACGGTAGGCACAAAAACCTACATATTTCGCTATTTTTGTTATCAATACTTGGTCCTACTTACTATGGTCCCCCGTAACACTGCTGTAAGAGGGCGAAGACAATAAATGGGGTGAGAAAAAAAAATAAGGAAAAAAAAAGACGTGCTGCCACTCAAGTAGGCCATGAATAAATGTGAGCACGAGAACAAGGACAACATCACGCGCGCATTTTCACACACACACAAATCTCGCACGAAAATATCTCCACACACACGCACATCTCACAGATCTCAGAACCACAAATCTCTCTCGAAATCGCTCTCGCGAGAGCCTTCCCGACACAACATGGCCCACACCACGAACTCACACGACGAGCCTTGATTTTACTCAACAAGCCTGTCACCACGATCTCACATGAGTCTTTGCGCGCTCGTTTTTGATCGGACGCCCCATGATGTCCAGCAGCTCTGCGCACACATAGACCTCCCTGTGAAACGGCAGCCCCACCCCCTCAAATATCGTCAGGTGCAGTAGCCGAACCATGGCTGCCCTCCCCTCACACCCAGCGACAGACGCCTTTCAAGGTTTCCGTCAAAAAGCCGCCCACCCCTCTTCTCCACGGATGTAACCCCCCCCCCCCTCCCCACCCCACCGCCACCGAAAACCTCTAGAAGGCGCCCCTCCCTAACCCCGCCCCGCCTCCACGGGAAGAGGCTCTACCGCGCGGGACGCTTTGCCCGCTTCGGTTGCGCGTTTTTCGTCTTCAGTTTTTCCTGGTTTGGCAGGAGCGGGGAGGAGGGGGGGGAGGGGGGGGGGGGGCAACGGGAAGGGGGTCATAACTCTTACCCTGGCACTCGTAGTATACATATACATAGACTCACGTGATGCACAGCGATCAAACGCGGCACTACGGCAATAGCTCTAAACAGTATTGAAATGCAGGGAGCGTTTGGGTATTGGCAGTATTACCCCAACGTAACTTACATTTCCGGACAGATTGGTGTGAAAGACGAGATGGTTCTACATAAGGCCCTTTCCTTCATTGTCGGAGAGTTTTTTTCCCAGAATATGAGGAATTTTCTTTTGTTTTTTCGCGCAATTTCTTAAGCTTCTTGTTTCCCCCCCATTTCTTATTCTTCCTGTTTACCCCCCCCCCCCCCCAACTATGTAAAATTTAACTTTCCTTATATTTCTGCTCCCGAAGAATTTCACAAACCGTGCCAGAACGCCTCCGTACCTTGATACATATTCCCAATTTTTCCAAAACTTGACACTTTGGAAATTCTGGAAACAAAAACTCTCCGAAAATAACGGCCCTAAATAACCGCACCTATCATATATCGCCCACTCTGTCCCGAAACAAAAGACACATTTTGATCGAACATTCATATGCAATCGTTCCTTATGAGCTGTAGTTTGGGACAAAGTGGTACCCGGTACCATGTACCAGGTATCGGGAGTACTTCTCATCGGACAAAGGACTCCTCCCTGCACTAAATAGTGCGAACGGGTCGAGGATGCCGCTTGCTCCGCAGCAGAGGCAGCCCGCTCTATTGATACTTGCCACGTACCAGGTTGTACGTAATTTTTTGTTGTTGGTTCTCACAGACACATCGCCAAAAATTGGGGCCGTGGGTCAGAGGACAGGGTTCAACAACTCTGGAGTTGAAGACTCTACCTTCAGGCAAAAATAAAACAAATAGTTCCAAGTATTATACAGACTTACTTTTTTTCTTTTTCTTTTTTCTTTCTCATCCCATTCATTATCTTCGCACATCTTCTTTCTCTCCTTCCAACTCGTAACTCAGATCCGGGGTCACATAGCAGGCTCTTCTCCCCCCTTCCCGCTACGGTACGTGCCTTCATTTTTATCGCGAGAAGATTTCAGCCTTTTCTTCCCTCGTCGACTCGCATCGAATTGTGCCTACCCACGCTGCAAGGCGCTCTCAACAATTGAATCCTTTTTTATTTTTGCAAATAAAGTCAAAGTCCGACCCACCTGGGGCTCGAACCCAGGACTCAAACAAGTAGAATTCCCTTTTAGAACCGCAGTCCCGTTCTGGGGACAAACCAGTCAAATTTCAAGTAGTTTTGTCCCCAAACGGGACTGCGGTTCTAAAGGGGTTAACCACTTGAACCACCGGGGCGACCGGCTGTACGTACCTGGTACACATAAAAAACTACTTGAAAAAAAGAAAATAGTACGATATGTGTGTGTGTGTTCTTCACATCAAACCGTTCTTTTTACCCGTCGACATCCAGCACAACCAGTGTCCGTGCCGATTCTTCAATCCTAGAAGAGATACAAGTTCTGTGGTCACAAAGCTACGCCACAGGGATACTACGTTGCCACGTACCTGGTATGCAGTAAGCACAGCAGTGGGCAATGCAGTGCCATGTCATCATACGTACCGGTGCTAGATACGACAGGCACGACATACACATTCTATGAAATAGAGAAACGAAAGGAAACAATCAAAGAAGAAACAAAACCAAACTGGACAAGCGAAAGAGAAAAAAAAAAAAAAAATGAAAGCAAAAACTAGAAGAAACAATGTGTCGTGCCCCCCCCCCCCCGCCGCAGGCGAGGTGGCCAATACTTGAAAAAAAACGAGCTGGAAAAAAAAGAAAAATTTCACCTCAGACACGAAGACGTGATTACTCGCAGTAATATTTTCTTCCAAAGTACACACCAGTACTCGTACAAATACGTACCAATACCAGGTACCAGGTACCAGGGTATGTATTATTCAACACCAGCATCTGATATAAAGCGGCTGGTAAAAACTAAAAAGAGGCGAGTACCTGGTATAAAATAGTACCAGGGTACTCGTACAGTATTAATACACCAGGTAGGAGTCAGCACTTACGTACCAGGTACCAGGTAGTCTGCAGGGTTCGCCAAAACCCAACTACTGGCACCATTTACGGCCAGGGGCTTGGTCGTTTCCTAAAAAAATACATGTATCCCGAGCGGTCAAAGTACTACTAATAGCGTTGGGGGATATCGTACCGAAGGTGCGATACATGTATATCGACTTTTGTCGAAGTTTCGATTTATCGTATCGAAAGTATTTTGCCTTCCATCCCGTGTGGCATATCCCCCGTGTTATGCTGATACTGAACGAAAGCTCCCATGTATCAAATGTCGAAACCGTATCGAGTACGATTGACGTTGATAGTTTTTTGCGTGTACGAGTACAGCAGTATATAGGGGTCCCCAGCACGTCGGTGGTGCTGATGTGCCAGAGCAAAAATGACCGCCAGCCGCCATAATTGTTCCAGGTTTCTGAGTGCAATTCCCCAGTCGCGGGAAGCGATTCTGACCGCCTTCTATCGGGATACCGCCTTGCTCACACCGCCGTACCCCCCCCCCCACCCCCTACTACTGTCTCGGTATCGTTATCGAGCCCGATTCTCTTTCGAAATCCAACACCACAGGGGTCGGTAGGTATATAATCCCGACCGCCTCGGGGAAGTTTTCGGAATCAAGCTGTACCGAAGAGATTATTCGGACTACCGACCAATGTCCAATGTCACGAAACAAAGCAAAGCAGAGTACCAGATACAGTCCAAACACGTACCAGATATATCACTCTATCCAGAAATGTAAGGATACCACGAGATACAAAACGGTTGAGGCATGGGCACCGACAGCCTCAATCAGCATACGTACCAGGTATACTATATCTACTGTTGTACTGACTTCATCAGAAATCAGTACACTGGATTGCATCAGTGTACCGATCGAGGAACAAGCGAGGTGGCCGGGGTTAATCGCCCCGCCCCCCCCCCTCCTCCCCAGGCTGGTCAGGGGGGCCCGCTGGAGGCCAAACCTATACCATGTACTATTACGGGGGACCGTAGTTAATAGGACCAAATATTGTGAGTAGAAATGGTTAAATATATAGGCTTTTTATGTATACCACAGGTCCTATCCCGTAATATTAATATTACACATTCGCGTTTTCGCTTCATTTCCCATCACAGCAGTCGGGGCTTTTAATAGTTAACGTGGAACGGGGGTGATTGCGGTCATCGACACAGCAAACAGCGCGTGGAAACTAAACAACGAAAAAGCACATGCATGGAACGTGTGACGACCATATGGCGATCTTCAACACATTGTTTTTTGCGCAGGCGTTCGTAAAACACCAACACCCCGTCCCATCTTCAAAAAATTCTCCATCGCGTCTGCCCTTGATGGTTGACCTGGCTTCATCCACATCAGTTGGAGAAATTGCACGCACATGCAAGGTTCCTAGATTTGCGCGTATTTTGTGTTCCACCTGGACCCCTCTTCCCATTTAGCACCTTGATCCCGCAGTGGGCCGGCCCATCTCATTAGGCACCCTGCTCCCACCTACTGATACATAATTAGAATCAGCCCTCCGCAGGAATCGCCGGAAGCCAAGCTGGCACCCTGATCCCATTTGGCACCATGTAGGCCATACATACCTAGAACAACTCCTGCTGTTCATGTGCAAATCTGAAGATCCTTGCAAGTTTGTGCAATTTCTCCGCCTCCCCTTCATCCGTCGTGGTCGCGGACTCCCGTTTTTTCTTTCGCCGCTCTCCTCTGTCTTCTCGAAACTCATTTTCTTGGGGGTCCATGCTATCAAAATGGCCTGTTGCTCTACGATATCAAATGCACTGACAGCAGCTAATGGCAGGCTCAATCACTCATTTGTCCTGGGGTTCCATGCTATAAAAGAGGCGTGTTGTTCTATGATATCAAATGCATTGGCAGCATCTATTGGCAGGCTCAACCAGTAGATAGCTATAGATAGCTACTGCCAGCAAGTAGCTTGCCAACTGCCGGTGCAACTATACCAGCGCTCACCCGGCTCTCTAAGATCCGTCCGTTGCATTCCGGACAGAGCGGTGCGCAACATACCACGGGTACACACCACGTAAAAACATCCCGAAGAGGTGAGAGCGGAGATGCACACGCGATCGCAGGAGAGGGAAGACGCGAGGGCGCCGCCGCGTGCTGCCCCGAACCAAAGATGTCACGAGAGGCAGCACTTTCACCGCTCGACAGACAGCAACTTTGCCTCGACATTTCTTGACTGACACCAAACTACTGCGAGCCAGGTAGGTAGGTGTTCGTGCGGAACACCCGGCCCTACACCCTTGACGGCGCGCGTTTCTTTGCCTGGCTTGACATGTCTGCTGACATATTTGCCCCCCAACGACAGTAATCCGCGTAGACCTTTGAAGGTTGCCGCGAAACTGCTCAAACGCGCGATCGGCAAATGGTGCAGAGGTTGGTCGAAGAGTACGGACTGGTATCCCCCGCGATCCAAATATGACATAAGAGTAACTTCGAAGAATCGGGTTCCTGCATCGGTTACGTACGACGACACTTGAAAACGACGAGATACGACGTTTTTTTTTTATTTATTTTTTATCCTCACTTTTACTTTCCAGCCTAGCTCGTGGGAGGTTTTACCCTCGGCGATCTTCTGGACAAGCCGTGGTCACAGGTGTCGTCCCTTCTCCCCCCCGGTACATGTACCTGGTATATTAGTATTTTTAATTTCGTACCTGTTGGTATTAGAAAAACGAAAGGATCGTCAACTTTTGTCGACTTGTCAAACGGTCGATTTCTTCTTGTTTTTCGGATCGAATTCAATCGCGTGGAGATATGAAAGACCATATTTGAAAGAAAAATTAGGGCCGTAAGTAACGAAGACATTTTTTTTATGTACGTGCGTAATTCGAACATATTTTTTGCTTTTTGCTTTTAATTCGGACCACAGATTGGTCGAAAACTTAAGGGTAACTTTGACAACAACAAAAAAAAACTGATCGAATCGATTTCAAATCGGCTTCTTTTTATGAGTCGCCTTGAAGTTTTATCTGACTGGTGAAAAAGCGAATCACCAGAAGGGCAAGTCGATCCGATCGAATCAAAACACACAGCCCCAAAAGGGCTTTAGGCCACTTCTTATGCAGTCGGATTTACAGTTGGTTGGAAATGGTGCTATCAGCACGTTCGCACGAGCTTTTGCCCCGAAAAAGTGCGAAACTGCTGTTTCTCGCCTCATAATGACTTGGACTATTCTCCAAGACCTATCTAGAGCTGTTTCCCGCTTCTCCAGGTGCCCAGTAGCACGAAATCACCTTCGGTACTTTTCCGATCCAACTGGGTCAAATACGATCGCGATCAGGGATCGGATCGGAAAAAAAGTTTTTTTCCGATCCAATCGGGGTTTGTAATCGTATTTGACCCAGTTGGATCGGAAAAGTACCGGAGGTGATTTCGTGCAACTGGACACCTCGAGAAGCGGGAAACAGCTCTAGATAGGTCTTGGAGAAAAGTCCAAGTCATTCTGAGGCGAGAAACAGCAACTTCGCACATTTTCGGGGCAAAAGCTCGTGTTAGTGTGCCGATGGCACCATTTTCAACTGACTGCAAATCCGACTGCATACCTGGTAAGAAGTGGCCTTAGGTACAAATCGAATCGAATCGAATCGAATCGATTCGAATCGATATAAAATGTGGACTCGCTCTATGTGCGCGACGGGTCGGCACAAAACCTTGCGCCGGGTGCGGGTCTTATCGGTCAAGGCTCGTCGCCCGGACATTTTTGGGAAAAACGCCACCAAAACATGCGGCGGAGCCGTGTGACTGCCCCCTCCGACCTCGAGCCCCCCAGAGAGTTGGGGTTAGGGTTCGGGTTAGGGTTGGTCTGGGCCGACGTGCAAGGTTGAAAATGACGGCACGTCCTGCACATAGCGGAAATCTAATGTGAGGAGTTCAATCAGCTTGCATGGCATGTTCCCACGGGGCCGCCGTCGCTCTCATCCACTCTCCTTGGTGCTTGGCGGCCGGGTGTTGTGTGAGATGCTGCACTATCCCGATGAATCTGTCGAAAAGGATACGCTGGGGAACGCGGATTTCCGATAGGAACCAAAGCACAAGTCTTCCTCCAAATCGATCTGAGAAAGATTCGATTCATGGAAAAAAATCGATTCGGAATCGATTCGATTCACAAGTGTCCCTCGTTAAAACGGGTCCTAATCATCAAGCAAGCATCCTCGGGTGAACTTCGACATTCGACAACACCAACAAAAAGTCTGTCGGGACTTGTTGTGCCCTTCTCGTTCCATTTTGTTTCATTCGGGGAGTTTGTGCAACTCGCCGTGGCATGTTCCACGAAACCGAAGCAAGCCACGCAAACTCATTACGAGTACCTAATGGTCACCCTCTGATGGTGGATCTTCCTCAACCTTTTTAGGACTGCAGTCCCGTTCTGGGAACAAACTACTTAGAATTTGAGTCGTTTGTCCCCAAAACGGGACTGCGGTTCTAAAATGCCATTTGCGCACTCTGGTTATAGCTAAGGGGTGTTTTACAAGGGGCCCAATCAACCTATTCATAGATTGAAAGAGTATCCCCGAGCCACAGCATCCCGAGCGGGTAGAATCAACAGATTAGTAGAGTATTTCCAAGCACAGCATTCAAGCCGGCCGAGATCAACCTAGAGTAAAGTCCTACCAAGCACAGCATCCTACCTCACTGCCTTTCGGGGCCGGGTTAGGGTTAGGATCGGAGGGTCGGCTCTAGGCGCCGACCACAAATCCCCCGTAAAGGTCACCACGCCTCCGTACACTTGAGCCGTG
Source organism: Nereocystis luetkeana (assembly GCA_031213475.1). Classification (NCBI taxonomy): domain Eukaryota; class Phaeophyceae; order Laminariales; family Laminariaceae; genus Nereocystis; species Nereocystis luetkeana. The sequence goes on along the minus strand of JARUPZ010000002.1, from coordinate 5,219,617 downwards.
TCGTCGGCTGCGCCAGCTATCAATATACCAAGAGGCAGCGCCATCGGAACAGCCGCCGTGCGAGGTCCAGCGGCCCCTAGCACAGAGTAGACCGCCGGCGTCGCATGAAAAAAAAAGCAAGGCCGTCAAATCTGCCTTTTCGTCCCTCTGTGCCTCGCAAACCACACGAGCACCGACCAGGTCACGACTTCGCTCAGAATTTCGATCGCTGTATACCCCGTCGTTGCTGCCCGCGCGGGGCTTTGGGGTTGCGCCAGCAACCCAAGACACCCCAAGAGCGATGGCGTTCTACAGTAGTAGTCGGTCCCAGTAAATGCAATCTGCCGCTGGCCGAGGCGCTCTGGGGAGGACGCGTGCAGTCGCTCGCCTCGTTGGTTGCCGGCGGGAGTTCGTTGACCCTTTGGCGTTATTTGAATCACGCAACACAGCATTATACGCCATTCTTCGATAGGGACCCAAAGTCGTATTTCTGAACGAAATCGTATTCAATTACTCGTACAAGGTACTATTTATACGGAGTATCATTCAACCACAAAAGTTTTATGTTCCTCGTTAAATACGGGGCCTTATACAGCCACCTAAAAATCCGCGCGATCAGAATGTGTAAGACAGAAGCTCGGCAGAACACGCCCGAGATGACACGATACATCGCCGCGTTTGTGTAGTGGTACCGTCGAATGTTTGTTAGAGTTAATTCCGTGGGTTCAAATCCTACCGCCGTGCTGAGAATTTCCTATATTTCCAAAAATATTGAAAAAGGAATCAATTTTGCTGAGAGCGCGGTGGCGTGGGAATTATGGGCGCAATCAGTTAGACGCAAGCCGACGAGTGAAGAAATGGCTGCAGTCTTCTCGCGATAAAAATGCCTTCCAAGCCAAGAATCGTAGTGGGGAAGGGCGGGGAGCCCTTGCTATGTGACCCCGGATCTGAGTTACGACTATCAACATATACCAGGTCACGAGTGCGAGGTAGGAAGGAGAGATAAAAGAAGGGCGAAGATAATGAATTGGAAGAGGAAAATAAAATAAAATGACACTCCGGGACTTGTATTCTCTCATTCATATCGAGCATTCGATGCTCGTATAGATATGTGCGCGTTGTAGTCCCTTCCACCCAACTATTAATAGCATCAGTACACCCAGTGTCCGTCCCGATTCCTTATCCTAGAGATGGACTAATTTTGTGGTCAGAAACTAACTGTCCGTGGGAAAGAAAAAACAAAACAAAAAATGATCGCAAATGGTGACGTAGGTATAATCCCAGCGTACCGGGTACTTGTAGACAACAACCCGAGATATAAACAAAAAGACAAAAACAACAAAAATAATAAAGAAATTAAACAGAACACCAGTGCCGCATATGTATATATATATATACAAAATTCCAAGTTTACTTTCTTCAGGGTTAGTGGATTCCGGGTAAGGGTATGGAAGTCACACAGAACTTACAGAAGCTCCGGGTAAGGGTATGGAAGTAGTACAAAACTCACAGAAGTCTCGGGTATGGTATGCAAGTCTTGTAAAAATCACAGGAGTTTCAGATGCTATTGGGTACTGTAAATGGATGTTGTACCCGTACCCGTACCACCCCGGTATTTTACTAAGTGTCGGGTACCGGATATAGACCCCGGGGTCTACCCTATTTTCCGGGTATTTACCCTACACAAAGGCCGGGTACGGGTATGGGATGTTATACCCGTACCCCGGGTATTGTGGCACGTGCGTACAGAACTTACAGAAAGTCGGGTACGGGTGTGAATAACATACAGAACTCACAGAAGTACCGGGTACGGGTACGCATGGCTATTTTAGAGAACTTTCAGAACTTTTTTGTACGAGTAGGGGGGTATGGTCCTGTATGTACCCTACAATAACAAAACACAATAATCCGATGCGATATCCAAAATACAGCCTACGTACACAGCGCCTACAGAACCAGCAGTCTGACCTCTTCATCCCTGCTTTCAGTTTTCTATTACCTGGTACCTGGTACCAGTGTGTAATACCTGGTACATTTTACTTCAAATAAAGGATAAACAAATTCAATGTCAACGTCACCAAATTGGTGACAAAATCTATTAATAATACAAACACATCATTCTCAGAAAACGTGACACCAATTTACAGATGCGTGACATAAAAACGTCAATTAACAGATGTCACGAATAGCGTTTTGTTTTGCTTTTGAGGGGAACGACCCGGCTATAATATGTAACAATACTATTTCATACCAAAACTAAAAAAAGTACGTCAGCTGTGAGTTCAACCGATCGGCAGATCGATCGATACTCAACTTCGCAAGCTGCGTGAACCGTTCGCGCGTTTCCCATTATTTCCTTACCGATTGACTACTGTACTTGCTGGTGGCTCCCCTGGATGCTACCAGGGTCGACGAGACGATACTACTTGTGCCATTTCATCCTCTGAAACAGCTGATCGACACGCGAAGGCCGGGGTACACAAGACAAATAGAAAGTTGGTTTACGGGCACATCAACACCTGCACCATGAAACCTGTTCAATATACTCCCTGTAAGTGTTGCAGCAGATCTTGACGTACCAGTACGTGAGTACGTACGTGTTTGTTGGTGAGTCTCACTATCGTACATGTTCTTGGCCTCTTCTGCTCTTGATATATCAAAAACACAGCAGTATGCACACACCTGTGAGATTGCAGAGGGTGGTCCAATAGCGCAGGAGGTGATGTTCGCGATTTCTCTACCAACACTACTTACATCAGCAACGCATACCAGGCAGTATATAATACAGTAACTCTCGAAACCAAAAAGACTTGCCAGTCTGAAATGAGCGGGCGCGCGCTTTTTGCACATGTACCTCGGTATGATCTCTGCGCTCTTCTTCCTCACTGCTACTGTATCAACGCTTCCCAGCTTCTGTCTTCCTAGTTCACCAACTGCAACCCATCAACTCTGTGAACTTCTTGCCCACCCCCCTCTGTTCACGCATGCCAACGATTCAATACCTCTCCACGAACCCCGGATTTCCTCCGTTCAATCTTCTACATGTACTTGGTATTTACTGCAGGTTGCAGGATCAACGTAAAGCAGACAGGTATACGAGTAAGTACATCCTTGTAATCCGCATCCCCAAGCTTGCAAATGTGAGTTCGCTCGATGCCCTTTTTATTTTATTTTTTAAAACCATACATCTACAGGTAGGTTGCCTCGTGATATCTGCCTGCTGTTTCGTATACTGGTATTAATAGTGCATAAAAGAAAAATAATATAATAATAATAATAATCATAATAATAATAATAAAAAACTAAGAAAGCACGTCAGCTGTGAGCTGTGACTTCAAAAAATGACTTACCGTTACAGACGACCATCGTGAAAAAACAACAGCACGACCCCCTGAAATATTTCGACCTGCACCAATTATTTATGCGACGAATTACTTGGAACCTGTAAATAGTGTGGAATCATTTTTGCAGGTGGTCTTCTACCTGGTACCTGGTATCAAATTACTGAGGGTGAGGGTGTTCATACTTTTTGCCCGTCCCATTAGAATATCTTCCCCTCTCTCGCTCCCTCTCCCTCCCAGCCGCAACTCAGATCCGGGGTCACTTATTAATAGTAGGGTCCATGTCCTCCCCCATCCCCACTGCGGTTCGTGTCTTGATATTTTATCGCAAGAATGGTTCAGCGCAATCTTCCCTCGTCGACACGCGTCTCAATGTTACTCACATTTGTTATTTTATTTTTATCATCACTTTTACTTTCCACTTATCTCGTAGGAGGTTTTACCCTCGGCGATCTTGTGGACAAGCCGTGGTCACAGGTGTCGTCCCTTCTCCCCCCCCGGTACGTGCCTTTATTTTTTTGTCGCGCATAGGGTTCAGCATTCCCACTGCTCGTCGACTTTCATCGAATGTAGCCAACTCACGATCTAGCGCTTTCCGCTAATCGTTTTTTTATGCTAGAAAAAGTCCCTACGAGCATGCACTCGGTGAGACTTGAACCCACGAACTTGATCTTGATAGGCACGCGGACCACCTACCAAGCCACCGGGGACGCCGGCCGGAACTATACTAGCGTGGCGGAGAAACGCTTCGCCGCCGATGCAGACATCATGTACAGCAAGGTGCAACTCCAACGAAAGAAGGGGAGCGGGGAGGTGCAGAGGGGGGAGGCACCGATTATCAAAGCCGAAGGGGGGGGGGGAGGAGGAGGAGGAGGAGGAGGAGGAGGAGAAGGAGGAGGAGGAGGAGGAGGCCCAAAAGTTGTGGGTAATGCTGCACGCTGACGATGCGGGCATTTGTATCGCGATCACCAGGAGCGTTGGAGACGGCGCTGGCAATGATCGTGACTGCGTGTTAGGCGTTCGGGCAAACGATCTCGGGAGGCCAAGACGGAGATCATACGCCTGCTGACGAAAGCTGGGGGGGGCCGTGTCATTCACCGCCAAGGCAGCCGGCCAGGGGCACAAACAAACGGTCGAGCATGTGTCCTTGGCCGGGACTATCAGTGCAGATTGGGACCTTGGAATTGTCGAGGTAACGCGTCGACTCCAGAGGGCATGGGCGTGCTTCGGGCAGTATGAGATGGAAATGTATGGCCGCCCGGGTGTGCGCCCACGCCTGAACGTGCGGATGCTGAAAGCAGAGGTTATCGAGACGCCAAATACTGTACTACGGGTACGAGACGTGGAGCCCGAGCAAAGGCTGACTGACTGCGACAGGCTACGGAAGACCCAACACCAGACTCTTCTGCGATGCCTCGGTAGGCGGAAACGAAAGCGCGAAGGCCAAACTCTATCCTATGTTGAGACGCTTCTCTGAACAGACGCCGACCGCGTTGAGGACGACAGTATATACGCAAACGAAGGATCTTGTTCGCGGGCTTCGTGGCACGCATAGGAGAGCAGCGCCCACCGAGGGTGATGTTTGGGGAGATGGCCGGGGGAAAGGCTACTCCGGGGGGCAGGAATGGGACTGGATGAAGGGCCACGAGGAGGACCTTAAGGCGTTCGGCGTCAACTTCGAAGGGTGGCTGGCGCAAGGCCGCACAGAAGGCCGGCAGATGGTTCCAACGGGTAGAGGAAGGGGCGGAGGTCTTCATGGGGAAATGACACAAAGCCGAGGAGGAGGCGACGGCAGCGCGACACAATACGGTTGCAGCCCCGACTCTATAACCATTTACGCCAATACACGCGCGCGCGAGGAAAAAGGGGTTTACTCACTATCATGCTTGCCCGTAGTAGTTTGGTCATAGATCCTCGTATTACTACAATGCCGGGACGGAGCACGTCGGCTCTTCACCGACCAGGCAGACATCGCTAGCACTCGGTATCATGCAAGGCCGTAGTCGTGCGACCAGAAGCAGGGGGAGGGGGAGGGGGGGAAAGCAGGTCAGGCGGTCTGCCCAACAGACTGACTTTCCCTTTTTTGTTTTTCGTTTTTCCTTCCTTTTTGCCATGATCGTTTTTTGTTTTTCCGTTTCCCTCTCCTTTTTCGTTTTTTTTTCCCGTTTTTCCCTGTGTCGCCTTTTCGCTTTTTTTTTGTTCGCTTCCCCGTTCTCCTCGGTGGCGGCTTTTGTCCTTTGTCATTTGAGAAGTAGAAACTCCGTTTCATACGAAGAATCGAACCCATGATATCAAGCGTTATACATACGTACAACACTATATATACCAGGTTACTCACAACGTACCGCCTTTACCACTATACGTACCTGGTACACATATCATACCAATCACATGCCAGTTGATACTGATCAGAACCGCAAGTGCGAGGAGCGTTTTGTTTTTCAGGATGACGGAGAAAGGGAATCGACCGGAAGGGAATGACAACGAGTGCACGCGCAAAGGAGCGGGTGGATTGGGCCAAGGCGATGAGGCGGCCATGAAGAGCGGCAGGAAGACGGTGCACGGGGACCCATGATCTGCGCGCACACTATCATCACGAGAGAAGCAGTCATAGTTTTTTTCCTGGTATTGTTTTTCACGAGGCAGAATAGTATCTCCCGGTACTTGTTATAAACGTCGTCACTGGTCTTTGTAGTTTAACGAGTTGTATACCCTTCAAGGGGAATAACCTACCTGGTACGCAATTATCCGGGACGTGGAATCATAACTGTGCTGCACCTTTTTGTGTCAGACAGTCCAGGAAGAGATGGCGATCGTTGATATTCGTGCGGTAGTAAGGTTCGATTGCTCCTTCTTTCACTGCATATCCGCGAGTCTTCACTCTGACAGCACTCCAGATAGCAGGCAGGTGTGTTCCTCTTTCGTTTTCACGATTACCGTGCGTTTCGTACGGTGCAGGCAGCATTTCAGACAGCATCCGCTGTAGTCAGCAGCCACGAGTTGGTTAGTGGTGGGAACGGGGGTATTCTATGTTATAGTTGAGAGGATATACCCGCGGCCATGTTATTAATAGTTCAGTTTGCACTTTGGTTTTAGCTCGTGTGCGCTTTCTTCGTCTTGTGTATTTTGAGGCAGCCGAATTTTCGTTTTTTTTTTTTTTTTCGGATCTTCCTAGGGCTCCAGCACCTTTGTGTGACCACGGACTCCTTCGTCAGAGAGTTAATGTGAGAACAACAACAACAACTGCCTGACGTACGGACGAGAATAAAACATTCGTATCTTCTACCGTATCATGTACCCTGGTATGCCGGTCGCCCCGGTGGTTCAAGTGGTTAACCTCGAATTCTACTTGTTTGAGTCCTGGGTTCGAGCCCCAGGAGGGTCGGACTTTGACTTTATTTGCAAAAATAAAAAAAGGGATTCAATTGTTGAGAGCGCCTTGCAGCGTGGGTAGGCACAATTCGATGCGAGTCGACGAGGGAAGAAAAAGGCTGAATCTTCTCGCGATAAAAATGAAGGCACGTACCTTAGCGGGAAGGGGGGAGAAGAGCCTGCTATGTGACCCCGGATCTGAGTTACGAGTTGGAAGGAGAGAGAGAAGAAGATGTGCGAAGATAATGAATGGGATGGAAAAAAAAATAAAAATAAAAATAAAAAATATAGAGGTACGCCTTATACACATAAATATCAACGGGGGTCTTCCCTTCTTTTCCCTCCTCTCTCTCCCCTTTCCTGCCTCTGGACTTTCCCTTATCTTCCCTTTTCTTCCCCGCAATGCCCCTCCCTCCCGCGTCCTTCACGAGGGGCCATGGTTTGCACGAAGGCTGGCATCCCGCACCAAGCACCAGGTCCCTGGTATACAACTCAGACGGGGTGGGGTGGTGTTGGAACTGCGTCCGGCATCTCCATCACACCCTTTGCACCGGTTTATACATACCAGGGTAGCAGATATGTACCAGGTACTCAATTAGTGCACGAGGTCGTACATCTATAGCCGAACGTTCGTAGGTACTCCTGGTGTACCGGTGGTATATGGTATACCATGCTTGACCATGTCACCGCCGCGTCGGGTGTGGGACAAATTCTCCGGATCGATCGTAAATACCCCTGATATAAAAGCCAAGGGTACGCAAGTACAGACCACAGGCCATACGATATCAGTATCGAGGTACCCGCTCACGCGCAAAATGCGAATACCATGCGCCTGCCCTGCACGCATACACCTGATTACTGTCTTGGCTCGTAGGGTTAATTATAGAAGGCGGTGGGAGACACACGAAACAAGAGCCCCCACCGGCCTCCCAATGGACTACCAGGTACTTATGTATATGGAGTTGTTAATATCTGGTATTTAATATATATCAGGTATATATTAATGGTGCTATTTAGGGTACACAGGTAGGCGCAGGTGTGCACGTATCACCCCCCCGTATGATACACGACTTCATGCTTTTTAATTTCAATATTATTTGTACCTGTAGTATGTACCAGGTTACGCGTATGCTACCTGGTATGTGGGTGGAGCAATCGAAGAAGACCTGCGCCTGCCTGTGCACTCATTCCGTGCACGAGAGAGACGCACGCGTTGTCCACAAGCAGCAACCGTGCCCTGCACAAAGATACTCGTAGGGTGTGTCTTGACTCAAACCGATATCTGATGATATTCTCGAGAGTAAAAATAGCCAAAAAAAAGCGTTCGTGCATTTATTCGTACATCGAAATCGTTCTGTGCAACAGAGGGAAGAGTCAGTCGTGATCGGAACAAACAATCCAAGTTCGAGTTGTCGCGCTGTGTTGTGTGCTCTGGTCTGCATCGTCAGATATCTGATCATGGATATCACACCAGCCTGTAGGGCTGTTGAAAGGCGAGTGAGAATTGCCTCGGAAGAAGTCTCTGGCAGCGGAGGACTATGCCTCTCCTTCGCCCACTCCTGCTGCTGTTGCTGTTGCTGCTAGACTAGAGCTCGTGGGCTAGCTAGATGGCCAGCTTGATGGCCTCTCCGGTGCAGTACATCCGTAGCTTTCAACAAGTGTCCGGGGGAGGTATTCTCTGTGCGTAGCTGTGTGATGCAAGGGAGAGGGAAGTAATTTTTCCTACATATATATGCCATTTTTCGGCGCAAACACACACAACACGCACGCGGGCTGAACTCCTGCCTCGCGACGCTGCTACGCTGCAAAGAGCTCACAAACGCCTGGCATGGCACATCGCCAGGAACTCCACTGATACACTTCGATTTGCAATCCTCGTACGAATAGCAGTTCTCGTTTGGGCAGAGCAGGCGCGTCTATCGTTATCATGTTCTACGATCGGTATGTACATCGTGTGTAGGTCATAAAGTACCCTTCCTTGTTCCGAGCATAAACTTGCAAGTAGGAATATCACGAGGCAATCGAGGACTCTGCCTCGGCAGCGCACGCACCTGAGGGGCTTCAGTGTCTGCCCAGCTGCCGACAGTGCGGCCCCCGTATTGCGCGCGCTCGCTCCAGATAGGCTGAAGATATTGCCGACCTCCATCCACCAACTGCAGACTGCAGACAGCGAGTATGATGAAGCCAACTTGAAACCAAAATTAAAATTCACATTTATCGCGAAGAGCTACGGGCGAAGAGGCCCCGCTAATACACGCTCCCATATCCTGTACAACTCCCTTCTAGAGATTGGGGAAGGCGGAGCGAGGGGTCGACTGCGCCGAGGCAGAGGAAAAAGAATCAAGGCAGCGCGGAAAGACTGGTGAGAGACCACCTCCCGACCGTCATTGGTGTGGAGTGGTGGCGCGGGGACCCAAAAATTGTAAACTTATGACCCTTCTCGCTAAAACTCGAGACACGGGACGGGGGGGGGGAAGGGTGGAAGCCCCGTGCGGCGATTTATCCTTGCGAGATCGCCCGAGCCCCAAAAACGGGCAGGCGGCGTGGTTGTCGGCCCTGAGACCCACTAGATGGGGTCGTGACGCCCGCGAGGAGGCTTCGTTGACGCCGAGGGAAATTTTTCGGTCCCCCGCAAGTCGTTTTTTGCGTTTTTTTTTTCGTACCGCTTTGCTTTTTTTTTTTCAGGCGTAGACCGAGTGACGCGAGTCTCCGATTTGCCGTCACATCGTAAAGAATGGACGTCAAGGAAAAAGTACGCGTTCAAAATCAAAAACCAATGCACTGCTCCGGTCTAGGGTTGCGGCAAGCGATCACCGACCCTTCGTCGTCTCGTTCAGCGTCCCTTTGCCCTAGAGGTCAAGGCCTCCCGGCTGGGTCGTAGTAGGCCAAGAGTCGGGAACAAGCCGATGTTCGCTCCTGCTGTTCGTCGTTCACTCCCGTTTTTCAAATGTAACGGCCGATCCAAAACATACTAGGAATAGAATGGGAGTGTGTCTGTAAAGCATTTTTCAAATTTCACAGCGCTTTTTCCCGGCGCAGGAAGGACCGGCACGATGTACGGTACGTTCGTTCATGCTCTTGCCCGAGCGAAAAGTCTAGACACAATGCTGTTTTTTGGAGGAGGCCGCTCGTCGAATGGCGGACGTACCGATGCAAGGTGCCTCGGAGAAATCGACAATATACCGCGCCGTGGTGAACACTTTGTTGAAGAAAACCACACCGACTACTGCTGCTGTCGCCGACAGACTCGCGAGCGAGTTGGTGATGATTGTACGTAGACAACGAGTACGTACGAGCACCGGTACAACGTTCAGCAGCAGTGCGACAACACTATTAATAATGCTGCAAATTACGCAAATACGAGTACATGCTGTCAACGTTTTCTGTACGAGGTATTGGCATCGTGTTGTCTCAACTATCCTACCTCTGCTCGTTATTATAACCGGCTGGGTACGCTGAACCTGTGTTTGAGAACAAGCTTTCAAGTTCAGAATTAGGTTGGTACAGCAGCAGTATGTTGGTATGCCAGGGAGTACTGTGATTGAGACAGGAAGCCCCAAGACGACAAACATCGAAGGGGCGAGGATGGTGTTCGAAGGACCGACTCGCACCGGGTGTCGCAATCGACGACTGTACGTACGCACCTTTCACGTGTATTTCTCGTGTGATACATGAAGCAGGGCAAAACAAACATGATGCATTTGCGACTCGCTCCGCCGCAGATGGTGCGTGCTCGCATTACTGTGCCACGTGTCGGATGCACATAATAGCGGGACGACGACAACAACTATTAATAGATACCTGGTATGTTTTACGTTACCGTATTCATACATGGTCGACGTATTTTCACTCAAGGTCTTGTTTAAACTTTTCGACAGAGTCTTTAGTGTCTTGATACTGGATTGTACAAGTGAACACCAACCGTCCGTGGTACTGCAAAAGTAGGCTTAAGTTTACACAGCAAGTCTGAAAGTCGTTGTCTCTCGCAAGACGGAACACGATTCGCGCACGCCTGCGTGTCGCGTTGTATGTCTTACGCCCGCCCCCCGCTCGTCTGTTCTCGTGGCGTTCCGTCCGGCAGACAAACGAACAAACCGAGCGAAGACTCGTTACGACACAACCGTACGAATCAACCGAAAATAAGAACCGAGTTGAACGAAAGACCCAACGACAGACTGTACAAAGGACCGAACGACCGGCGGTGTGTCCCGCGGGCATGACCTCGCTCGCTTCTGTCGACACGACAACAGCGGCATCGTCTTTACTGCCTTGCGTGCGCCGCTCCGGCGGCGTCTTCTCGCCTCTTATTGGCGGACCAATGTCCGACAATAACATAGCCGCGGGCTGCGGCGGCGGCGGCAGCGGAGGCGGCGGCATCGGCGGCGGCATAGGCGGAGGTGGTGGTGGGGGTGGCGGCGGAGGTGGAGGTGGCGGTGGCGGTGGCGGCGAAAGCTTGAGCAACGGTATTGGAAGGTGGAAGCGAGACCTGGAACCAGGAGGTTGTGAGGAAGCGCCGCCGGCGAAGCGTGTCTCTCCAACGGGCCGAAAACCCCGCGGGCCGGAACCTCCCCCGCCTCATCAGCCTCAGCCTCAGCTAGCCCCCCCCGGGCGGAGGTTCGAGCCTTGGAGGCCCGGAGACCCTTCCCCGCTGCTGATGCACCCCAAGGGAGAGACGGGCGCGGTCGAAACGTGGGGTCTGGGGCACGGTGCGCACCTGATGCCACAAGCACGCGAAACGGTGCTCGCTATGGGCAGGGCGCACACCACTTCCCCCGTTAAGACGGCATCTTCGGTGCTGACACCTTCTCCACCAGTAGTAGAAGCGGCGGTGCCTCCGGCGGCTACGGCGTCGGCTACGGCGACTGTCGCGGTGGCTTCGCGGACTGCGATAGCGGCGGCAGCGAAGGCGACAACGACGGCGCCGGCATTTGTAGTCGCGAAGATTACGCCGGTAGCCGAGCGTCCACCGTCTCCCCCGCCGCGACTCTGGGAGAAACCGTCGGTGATGACAAACGGGGACCCACCGCACCGGCCGACCGTGGCACCGCTGCAGGCGGTGGGAGGCGCCGGGCCCAAGCCGGCGATGCCCTTGCCGTTGACGGGAGCCGGGTCCCGACGAGATATCCTGAAGCCGTTCCCGGCTAAGCACAACATCGGATTCGACGTGGAGAATGGCAGCAGCGGCGTCGGCGGCGGTGGCGGCCAGCGGGCTGCGGACACCCTGCCGCTCGGCGGCGGCGGCGGCAGCGACGGTGGCAGCCCCAACCACGCGTTCAAGGGCATGAAGCGCCCGTTGAGCGGAGGAATGAGGACTTCCTCGAGCTGGGACGGCAGCTGCGCGTCTAACGCTGCCCTCGGTGGCGGGAGGGGCAGCTTCAGCGCTGCTTCCGCATGCCGGTCCTGCGGGGGCGGGAAGGGGTCCGAGCCCGGCGACTGCTGGGAGGGAAGGGAGGCGTGCTCTTGCCGCGGGGTGCGGCTGTCGACCACGACCTGCCTCTCTCCTTTTCCCTTCGCACGCAGCATCAGCGCGGAGTCTAGCAGCGGGCTGGGCGCCGACTCGCGGCGAAACTCCATGGGGGACTCCGAAACGTTTCACGACAGCCTGTTTGCACACGGACTCGGCCTGACCTCCTCTCCCTCTACCGAGCCTCAAGGTAACGGCGGTTGTGGTGTCGGCGGCGGCGGCCTAAGGAGAGGTGTTAGTGCTGGTTCGGGAGTGGGTAGCTTGGGACCTGTTGGTGGCGGGGGACACGCGGAAGACGGTGACGAGGTTGTGGAAGAGCTGGACATGCTGATGCCTGGTGACATGCACGACATCCAAGACTGTATGCGAACGCTGCAGGGCAGCCCGACGGTGAGTTGAAGCCTCTCGTCTCTCTGGCGTCACGCTCGGAGGAAAGGAAAGCCTCCGTGGAGTTCACCCACTCACCCACGCACGCGCGCGTTGCACCCACCCGTACGATGCTTTTTGTATATTTCGCGAGCCGGACGCCAAACCTGCAGCGCTGCATGCTTGCGTGCGTGCGTTCGTTCCGTCCAGCGCTCGCGTGTTCTTCTATCCGCGTGTCTTTCTGCTGCACCACGCATGCGCCACTGACGAGGCGGGGCACGTCGACCAAGCGGTAGCATGCGACGGTAGATGACAGCTTGGTACCGTTTCAGGCGTTTTGGGTACAATCGCTTCACGTTTCTGGAGTCCCGCGTTTCAAACATGCTCTCGAAATAGACCGCACAATTTGTCGTTGTTGTTGTTCCAAGTATATACGTATCGCGTTAAACGGCGTCCCACGTCCTCTCCGTCCACCCAACCGTGGCGAGATTCCTACTAACAGCTCTCACCCCGACTTTCTCCGAACCTTGCGCCGCTTTTATCTTCCGCCCCTCCCCCCCCCCCCCCCCCCCCCCTCCGGCTTCTCCGAGAGCAGCATGCCGACAGTCACTCGGACCACGCTCCGTCCTTACACCCCTCCTTGGGATTCGACATCCCGTCCTTCGACGAATCGGTACACGACGATGAGCCGCATTCGAACGATGTTGGCTGTGACGGCGGCGGTGATGGCGGGATGGATGTTGAGGCTACCAGGTCGTACTTGAACGGCGGGGACCACCACTATGGGGGGCAAGAAGAGTATGCAGGATTAGCGGCGGCGGCGGCGATTGCGGAAACGGCGCCGGTCGGCGGCGAGGGGGGACCACGAGTTGGCGACGACCACCAGGCGGTGATTCCGAACCTGTCGAGCCTGGGCACGAACTGTGAGTTGGATTGCTTCATTTTCTGCCTTTTGGCAACATTTTTTTTTTCTCGAGGCAATGTACCGTATGCAGCCCCCACCCCTCCCTGGGCCTCAAAACTTGGAGTGTGTGTGTTTCCCACGTATCCTCGGCTTTGGGCTCGTGATGTTTTCAGGGACGCTGAGAGCGCCCTCGGACAGCCGGCGTCACGTGGCATGGCACAGCTACACGATAACTACGTAATTGCCCACCGAAAAACTAGTCTCGTGTGCGATGCGATACGACCCTTTTCCCCCTTCGACTGTTTTTGCCGACAGATAAATAAGTCCATGATACCTGCCGACTGCCTCACATCCTTACACCTCTGACTTCTGCCTCGCCATACACTCCACCCCGCCCTCAGCCCCTCCCCTCTCCTTCTCCCGACCCCCTGCCCCTCTGTCCCCCCCCCCTTCCCTCCGCCCTCCGACCCCTCTGCCCCCCCCTCCTTGTCCCTATCTCCCCCGTCTCGCCCTCTCCCCACACTCCCTCTCGATCTCCAGGCCGCTACCGGCTAACACCGGCGCGGCCACCGCCGCTCCAGCTCTGGCGACCGGGCGTCCTCCCCCAATCGGTTCTCAACCTCGTCTACCCGCGACCCCGGCGGGACGGCGCCGGTTCGGCAGAGATGGAGCAGAAAATGCTCTCGGCTTTCCTCGTCGTGAGGGCGACGGAAGCGGAGAAGAAATCGCGCCGAGACACCCCCCTTCCTTCGGACGGCGGCGAAGGGCAGCCGGGTCGCGCGGCCGCCGCCACCGCTACCACCGCCGCCGCTGCTGATGCTGCAGGTGTACATGCTGCCGCGGCTGGCGGTGAGAGGGGTGGTGGTGGTGGTGGTGGTGGTGGTGGGAAAGGTCTCGCGCGTTCGGCAAATTGTTTAGATGGGGGCGGTGGTAGCGGTCGCGGAGGTGGCGGCTGCTGCTCGGCCGCGGGCGCCGAGGAACGCACCGACAGTTTGGAAAACCTGGCGGCGTTTGTGGCGGCCGGGGAAGGGGGGCGGTGGCGGACGGACTGGAACGACGAGGACCGCGCTGCGTTTAGGAGAGGGATCTTCGCGTTTCGGAGAGATTTTCACCGCGTCCGCACCAAGTTCTTGCCGCACAGGAAGTACGGCGACGTGGTCGAGTACTTCTACAGGTGAAGACCCAGCCTCCACTGAGTGGTTCACACGTCGGACAGATAGATCATCTTCAGATAAAATTTAGATATTAGCCTGCCGTTATGAGATGTGGTGCGGGATCTGTACAGTACAGGTTCAACCCACAAGACCTGTTCTTAGCTAATCGCAGATTATTCGGCTCCCACTCAGCAACATGAGCTAGATCATACAGATCAGGAATCTATCTGCGCTGAAAGATCTGTATCATGAAAGTGGGAATCGATGATCTGCTTTGGTTGGGGACTGGCACAGCATGTACTGGCAGTAGTAATCTACTGATTGACCTGGCCAGTATATTCGCCAGTACTTTTTATCGCACGTACGCCCAAGTGAGCACGCCGTATATCCACCAATTGCGTTTCCGGAGGGGAGAGGGGGGACAGCAGTATACTGCTGCAATCCAGTATACTGATAGATGGTGACGACAGATAGCAAGTATCATCGCTATTGACAGAGTCGGTCAGTGCCCGGCCCTGTGCTCTGCCCGATGTGTGGAAGCTTTTGGGGAAGCTGTGTTCCCTTCTCCTTTTGGCCTTTTCGGGAACAGAGACGGCTTCCCTTCTGTGCTGGCTTGCCCTTTTGGCCTCCCGCCTGACCGCAGTGCTCCGTACCCATAACGCCGCACCGCACTCCTTGACACTGCACGGGTGGGTGTACCAACGTGTCCGTCTTCGATCAATGATCCGTACAATATTTTATTTTTGAAGCGGGCGACTTTTGCTTCGACCAGCAATGCATACAGATCATATTATACCCGCTTCCTTTCCTTCCTATACGAGTAATAACGCCTCTTTTAATGCCACGTATTTTTTTCATGTGCGCCTCCCCCCTTCCTCCCCACTCCCTCGCCACCTCTTTCCCTTCCGCAGGCGTTGGAAAACCAACCCCGAATACCCCGCCTGGAAGACGACGGACCAGCTCATCGGCCGGCGCGTGGCGAGGTGCTTCGAGGGGAGCAACCGCGGGCGAGAGCCTGGCTCGGCGGGTCTGGCGAAGCGATTGGAGAACCTCGCGATGCGGCAGGGTTGGGTCGTCCGCAAGGACATCACGAGCGGGCTCGACCAGATGTTCGTGGTGCGCTTCCCTGGCGTGGGCACCACCATCCCCATGAAGATGGAGGTGAGAGAAAGAGAGCGAGAGAGAGAGAGAGATTCACACGTCGGAAAAAACACGACCTGCTGCAGACGCATGCCCTACGGCGGTGGAGGTGCGCCATTTTTTTTTCTGAGGCTCCCCGCTTGAGGATCTCTTATACTAATATATCAGTAAGTCACCCGAAAATTGAGATTTAAGAAATCACGGTGCCATGGTCAATGCTTAGTCCCATGACTTGAAAGGTATACAAAAGTACAATTCTGCGAAAACAAGAATGGAATTCCGACGATTTTAGGTTCTTGAAAAAGGAGCCCCGTCGTTCAGAAAGTTTTTATTAATATCCAAAATGTGCTATTAATACCTCTATTTGTAGCACGCGTCTGTAGATCGCGCAGATCATTTTTGCCTGCCGCTGTGACGTATTTGTAGCACGCATCTGTAGATCACGTAGATCATTTTTGCCTGCCGCTGTGACGTATTTGTAGCACGCGTCTGTAGATCGCGCAGATCATTTTTGCCTGCCGTTGTGGCGTGTTGATCAATTGTATGTAGTGCAGACGCAGTCCAGGAAGCAAGTCTCTGCGTAGATCATGCAGGTTTTTGCCTGCAAGCCTGCTTGCTTGCTTGCTTGCTCGCTTGCTTGCTTGCTCGCTTGCTTGCTTGCTTGCTTGCTTGCTTGCTTGCTTGCTTGCTTGCTTGCTTGCTTGCTTGCTTGCTTGCTTGCTTGCTTGCTTGCTTGCTTGCTTGCTTGCTTGCTTGCTTGCTTGCTTGCTTGCTTGCTTGCTTGCTTGCTTGCTTGCTTGCTTGCTTGCTTGCTTGCTTGCTTGCTTGCTTGCTTGCTTGCTTGCTTGCTTGCTTGCTTGCTTGCTTGCTTGCTTGCTTGCTTGCTTGCTTGCTTGCTTGCTTGCTTGCTTGCTTGCTTGCTTGCTTGCTTGCTTGCTTGCTTGCTTGCTTGCTTGCTTGCTTGCTTGCTTGCTTGCTTGCTTGCTTGCTTGCTTGCTTGCTTGCTTGCTTGCTTGCTTGCTTGCTTGCTTGCTTGCTTGCTTGCTTGCTTGCTTGCTTGCTTGCTTGCTTGCTTGCTTGCTTGCTTGCTTGCTTGCTTGCTTGCTTGCTTGCTTGCTTGCTTGCTTGCTTGCTTGCTTGCTTGCTTGCTTGCTTGCTTGCTTGCTTGCTTGCTTGCTTGCTTGCTTGCTTGCTTGCTTGCTTGCTTGCTTGCTTGCTTGCTTGCTTGCTTGCTTGCTTGCTTGCTTGCTTGCTTGCTTGCTTGCTTGCTTGCTTGCTTGCTTGCTTGCTTGCTTGCTTGCTTGCTTGCTTGCTTGCTTGCTTGCTTGCTTGCTTGCTTGCTTGCTTGCTTGCTTGCTTGCTTGCTTGCTTGCTTGCTTGCTTGCTTGCTTGCTTGCTTGCTTGCTTGCTTGCTTGCTTGCTTGCTTGCTTGCTTGCTTGCTTGCTTGCTTGCTTGCTTGCTTGCTTGCTTGCTTGCTTGCTTGCTTGCTTGCTTGCTTGCTTGCTTGCTTGCTTGCTTGCTTGCTTGCTTGCTTGCTTGCTTGCTTGCTTGCTTGCTTGCTTGCTTGCTTGCTTGCTTGCTTGCTTGCTTGCTTGCTTGCTTGCTTGCTTGCTTGCTTGCTTGCTTGCTTGCTTGCTTGCTTGCTTGCTTGCTTGCTTGCTTGCTTGCTTGCTTGCTTGCTTGCTTGCTTGCTTGCTTGCTTGCTTGCTTGCTTGCTTGCTTGCTTGCTTGCTTGCTTGCTTGCTTGCTTGCTTGCTTGCTTGCTTGCTTGCTTGCTTGCTTGCTTGCTTGCTTGCTTGCTTGCTTGCTTGCTTGCTTGCTTGCTTGCTTGCTTGCTTGCTTGCTTGCTTGCTTGCTTGCTTGCTTGCTTGCTTGCTTGCTTGCTTGCTTGCTTGCTTGCTTGCTTGCTTGCTTGCTTGCTTGCTTGCTTGCTTGCTTGCTTGCTTGCTTGCTTGCTTGCTTGCTTGCTTGCTTGCTTGCTTGCTTGCTTGCTTGCTTGCTTGCTTGCTTGCTTGCTTGCTTGCTTGCTTGCTTGCTTGCTTGCTTGCTTGCTTGCTTGCTTGCTTGCTTGCTTGCTTGCTTGCTTGCTTGCTTGCTTGCTTGCTTGCTTGCTTGCTTGCTTGCTTGCTTGCTTGCTTGCTTGCTTGCTTGCTTGCTTGCTTGCTTGCTTGCTTGCTTGCTTGCTTGCTTGCTTGCTTGCTTGCTTGCTTGCTTGCTTGCTTGCTTGCTTGCTTGCTTGCTTGCTTGCTTGCTTGCTTGCTTGCTTGCTTGCTTGCTTGCTTGCTTGCTTGCTTGCTTGCTTGCTTGCTTGCTTGCTTGCTTGCTTGCTTGCTTGCTTGCTTGCTTGCTTGCTTGCTTGCTTGCTTGCTTGCTTGCTTGCTTGCTTGCTTGCTTGCTTGCTTGCTTGCTTGCTTGCTTGCTTGCTTGCTTGCTTGCTTGCTTGCTTGCTTGCTTGCTTGCTTGCTTGCTTGCTTGCTTGCTTGCTTGCTTGCTTGCTTGCTTGCTTGCTTGCTTGCTTGCTTGCTTGCTTGCTTGCTTGCTTGCTTGCTTGCTTGCTTGCTTGCTTGCTTGCTTGCTTGCTTGCTTGCTTGCTTGCTTGTGCCGTACCAGATGTCGGGTGAATTTTTGGAATGTAGGTGTTGGCGCTGGTGTGTGCTTTGGATGGAGTTGCTGTCGATGATTGCTTGGAGTGAGGTTTGCGTTGGTGTTGGTGTTCCACAGTCACTGCTGGCGTTACGTTTTTGTGCTTCATCGCACCTCGAACTGTCTCGCAACAAATCAGCAACAGAGTCCCCTCCATGTGGCGCACCGACCCCCCCCCCCCCCCCCCCCCTTCCGGCCGATCCCCCCCCCCCCCCCCCCCACCGTAGAACGTCGACCTAGGCACCCTGGAGACAATGCTCGTGGAAGGCTCGGCTTCGGAAGAGGAGCGCGCGTCCGAAGCCCTCGACGGGGTTAGGGTTGCGCAGAGCCGAAGCGCTATCAGCGTCGGCTTTGGGCTTGGCATCGGAAACAGTGGGAGCGGCGGTGGCAGCGGTGCTGGCGGCGGTGGTGCTTGGTTTGCCCCGGGTGGCAGCACCGGCTCGCACCTCATGGACATAAGGCCAGCGCTAGCGGCGGGGCGCCCGGGAGGGGCCATGGGGCGGCGACTAGGCTGGCATTCGGGAGCAAACACGGAAGACGACGAAGACGACGAGGAGGAGGAAGAGGAGGAGGAGGGGAGGAGGGGGAGGAGGAGGAGGGGAGATGAAGGGTGCGGTTCTTTAGGGCAGACTGGGAGAGGAGGAGGGGGGGAAGGCGACGAGGGAGGGAACAGCGTTGGCAAGGAGGATGGCTTGTTTTGGGGCGAGGACCGCGCGGGGTCTGGCGTTGTGGATAAGGAGGCCGAGGAAGAGGAGGAGGAGGAGGAGGAGGAGGGGGAGGAGGAGGATGACGATGACGACGAGGAGGAGGAGGAGGGGGAGACGGAAGAGGCAGAGGCGGATGAGGGAGAAGGGACCAGTGACAGCGCGAGCGCGCGAGACGTGGAGACCGATAGCACCGCGAGTATCGGCGGTGCAGACGCGGCGGGGACCCCTTCCGGTCGGGGGAGCGGGCCGTACGCCGCGCGCGACCGGCGTGGGAAGGAGGAACGGGGACAAGAGGAGCGGGGGCAGGAGAAGCAGCAGCACCAGACGTCCTCTTGTCCTGCTGCTCCGTCGACAGGCGCCCCGTTGTTGTCGACCGGGCTGCTGCAGGCTGGTTTCGCTCCGCTCCAGCAACAACAGCAGCAGCAGTCGTCGCCGTCGTCCTCATCCATTTCGCACCCCCATCAGCCGCAGCTCCAAAGCGAGAGATACCCCGTTGACGTGTGTTGGGATGTGCATAGACCGGCGACCTCGGACGACGCGAGCGGACGCGGGCCTGTACGATAAGGAGGGGGGGAGGGGGCTGGGGCTAGTTGCCCCTCCCTCCGATTCGGGGACGCGGCGGCGGCGGCGGCGGCGGCGGGGGTAGGTAGGAGGCGTTTGCTCGCTCCCGCTCGATGCGTTAGCGTCGGTGGCAGTGGCGGCGGTGGCGGTGAGGATGAGAGATGATGTTGGAGTGTTAATCGACCGGCGCCTTCGACTGACGGAAGGGGGCGCTGACCAAACCGGTACGGCATCGAGTGGAGGCTAGTGTTTCTCTCTTTCTACCCCCCCCCCCCCCTCTGGGTTCGGGGGCGGGGGGGGGGGGGGGGGGGACAGGCGATCGCTTGCTCCCGACCAACGCCTTAGCGGCGGTAGCGGTGGTGGTGACGACGGTGATGACGACGGTGGCGGTACCGGTAAGCGATGGCGAAGACACAAGGCCGTATGTGTGGAGCGGCATCGAATCTCGACCGATCGTAAAAGGTGGATGAAGAGCAAAGCTTTACCGATGGGAATAAATTTAAACGGAGCTCGGCCACGGCGTTACAGACGCCGGGCTACCCCCCCCCCCCTCTCTCCCTCTCCCCCCTGCGCGACTTTTTTTATAGATGTCGGGAGCTGCCCTTAGCGGCAATAATGAACGCAAATCGGTTACAGAAGTACCTCGATAGTTGCGAGGCTTTTGTTTTCCGGGGAGCGGGGGTCCAGGGGCGTTTCCGGGAGTCCGGGGGCGTCCTCGGGTCCCCAGGGGGCCCAGGGGGGGGGGGCGGGGGGTACTTTAACCGGTGGAGTTTTCCTTTCGGGCGCTTCGCGAGGGCATGAGACAACCAATGCATGCACCTTCTCGGCTACGGTAAATAGTCGTGATCGTCGAAAAACGTTGTGCTGAGCGTGGTGTGCTTTGCTGTGCTGAAGGGCGGGTAGGGGTGGACGAAAGGAGGGCGGTGCTGGGGTTTGAAGGAAGGAGAGGGGGGGGTGGGCGGCGGCGCGGGGGGGGGGGGCAGGGGTTACTGAGCAATGGACGTAGCGCAGAGCGATCGGTCGATGGGTTATTTTCGTTATTGGTCAGTTTTTGTGATCGATCGATTCGATCGATCCGCTCCTTGGCCCTTATTTCCTCCCCCCTAGAATGCCATTTATATCCTTGAAAACCTTTCTTGTCGTTTCATCAGCGGTGGCAGGAGCCGAGCGTGCGTGCGTTGTGTGTGGACGTGTCTACCATCCGTGAAACAGCCGATGTTGTGTGTTAGGATGTCCGCGGCACTGATGATGCCTTAGGCTTTGTGCCAACGTCTCTTTCGCGGGGCCGTGTAACATCGTGTGGCATCGTGTAGCATCGTTTGAGCCCCCCCCCCCACCCGCCGTACCCTTGTCTACCTCCCCCCCCCCTCCCCCGCCTCCTCCCCCACTGCGTATAGCGTTCGTGGGGACGAGAGTACTTCTGAAGCTATCATAAGAATGTGGCGTGTTTTTTTGTTAATTTTCTCTCTCTCGCTGATAGCGTGTATAGCCGTGTAGTGTGCCGACCGCCCTACAGTGGAACAGCTTGCCGTCTTGCCTGCCGCGCCGCGTTGTAGCTCTCTCGACTCCTAAGCCAAAAGCTGGCGCCCCGTGTGTCGGCTCGGGCAGCGGAGTAAAAGCTGCGAGACCTCTCGCAATTCGGCGTGAGACGATAACAACAGCAGCAGCAGCAGCAGCAGCAGCAGCAACAGTAGGTATCAATAGTAGCAGTAGCAGTAGCAGTAGTACTTCTTTTTTAACACGAAACAAGAAGGGAGGGCAGGGGGGAACGCTCACCGCGCCGCGCTGCGCTGCGCCTAGCGGGTGCGCCTGGCGGAGCTGGAGGGGGCAGGGGAAAGGGGGCACGCGAACACAAAACTCGAGTCGAAGAGCGGGGGTGCGGTAGAAGGACCGAGCGGTCAGTCGTTATTCGTAGTGAAGTTGCTCAGGCTTTTTTGTGGTCATGATTATGATATTCAGTGCCCCCCCCCCCCCCCCCCACCCCCTCCCTCGTGTACAGTAAAGTATAACCTCGACGAATGATCTGTCCGGCCTCTCGCGCGGGCTATCTATTTTTGTTTTCCGTTTTTTGTGCAGGGGTAGACCGCACGCCAATCGGATCGCTTCGTGTATGGACGCAGGGGTTGGAGCGGAAGGGGAGGGGTGGGGGGGTGGGGGGTATGCCAAGAATTGAGTGGAGATGATGTGGGCTCGCGGTGTGCTATTTCATCATTAGGCTTAGAGCTACAGTTGAGCTAAATGCTCTCTTTCTTCCCTTTCTTTGGCTAATAATGTGTGTGTCTTGTGTGTGTGAGAAGACGGGATCTTCTGCTTCGGGGAATTATTGTCTCAGGCCCGGGGTTCCCTGTGTATTTCTGTTTTATTTTTTTCGTTTACCGGTACGTACGATAGCCCGTCCGTTATTATTTTTCTTCTTGCTTTCCCCCCCTGCGGGTCTGCTCTCCGATAATCGTGATGACACGTTTTTGGCGCTGTCGCGAGGCAATGCCAGTAGGAAATGCCAGGCAAGGCTAGGGGAGGCAAGGCAAGGCGAGGCGAGGCGAGGCAGACAGATAAAAACTCTTACGAATGGCATAGGCGGCTAGCAGGCGGCTAGCAGGTGGCTAGTAGCGAACGTAGGGCGACGGGGGTTTGGCGGATATCGGCGAATGTACCTCTTCTTTTTTTCTTCTGGTGTTTTTGTTTCATGTGTGCAGTGTATGATAAATGTAAGCCCTACCTATAACGTACGATGGTCGTGCTTTTCGAACTTGAAATATTCAATAAAATAAACTTCTCTTGTTTGTGCCATTGCTGCCTGGGGCGTTTTTGTCGCCCCCCCAGTTCATTTCGACGCTGTCATCCACAGTAACTAATAGTTTGCAAGAAAGTCCGCCGCACAGGCGTTTCTTAGCAGGACGCAGCTCACCCTTTTCATGCGACTCTCTCGCCGAACAACTCATGTTTCGCTTCGCGCTCGTGGTGCAAGCAATGTCTTGCCTGTGGTCGGTGAAAACCCGACGTTCTCGGCATTGTCGGGATGCGAGGGCCGATATATATTATGACGGTCGCACGACTGCGGCCATGAATGAAAACATGAGTACACCCCCCCCGGCCACACCGGAAAACATTATATTAATAGTAATCCGACGCTGTCATCCACATGTAAAAAAAGGTGAGCACAAGGGCCGAAGTCCGCCTCATGAGCGGTTCTTAGTAGGATGCAGCTCACCCTTGATGCGAGTCGCACAGCATCTTCTTTTAGGTAAGGGCACTTATTAGCGCTTGGTGCAAGCATGTCTGCCTGTTTGGTGAAAACCCGACGTGCTCCGTCCGGGCAGTGTAGGCATGTCAGGAGGGTCCATGGTCATGCCCTGGTACGACTTTACGGCCGTGCATGGCAATGATCAGCACAGCTCGTCCCCGCCCGCCCCCACCTACATTAAAATCATATAATAATAGTAAAATATCTCACTTTTTGCCAATACTGAGCTGGGGGTGGGTGGGAGGGTCGGCGATTTTTTGCTCCCAAAAAACCCTCTTCTTGTGTTCTCTCGCTTCGGTTCCGTTGAAATCGCAATGCCTCATCAGGCATGTGAGCTAAACTGTTTCAATGGGTGCTAGGGTCTAGGAGAATCAGGTCCTTCCTGCTTATTGCGAACTCCCGCAAAACTATAGTGAGTGTGGTGGTTGCGGGCCCGAAAGCTTGGAACCACCTCTGTATCATCGCTGGCCCATTTTTTACGCAGGGACTCTTATGATTTAGCTGTTTTTGAATGTGCTTCTGCGCCTTCACGGGCCTCATTTACGTGAAGCACGTACCATATTGGATTCTACCTGTGTATATGTAGCCTCTTTCCGCACAGTCGATGCCCCCCTACCCACATGATACGTACTACGTACTCGCTTGTGTTTCTCTGTGGTCTCCCTTGACCACACTGGATTTGGGTCGGTTGTCTCGCCCAATATTTCTCAAGTACCTCAAGCTCACTGTGCTGTGTTCACGCTGCGAACTCTCTTCTTGCAAGGCCACGTATCATTACGCCCCTCCCCCCCTCCTCTCCACCCGTGAAGGGGGGGTAAGATTAGCACAAAATTTTCCACTGGTATGTAATATATGGAAATAACGTAATGGGCGCCCAACTGTCGGAGGTGTCTCTATTTGGAGTGGAAACGGTACTCTATCAGGAGTGGGAACGGTACTCCCATCTCGAAAGGGATGCATGCGTGGTCAATTGCCAAATGACCAAGTAAGGCAAGTAACAAATGAGTACGACCCCCCCCCTCGCCGTTGCTATCACGTAGGGTTCAAGGTAAGGCACCCAAGAGTCAGTTACATATAGTACTCCCATTGCTGTCTCTGGAAATGCCTACACCGGAAATTAAATCAACTCATTGAAGCTGTCATCCATATGCAAGTCCGCCTCACAAGCGGTTCTTGGTAGGATGCAGCTCACCCTTGATGCGACTCCCCGGACACCTCACGGCGCTTCGCGCTTGGTGCAAGCAATGTCAGCCTTATTGACATCGAGTACATCTCTCCTATCGAGTACACCCCCCGCCGTTGCCGTCTTCCGGGGGAAACATTGAATACTTGGTATAATACCGAGGTGTATGTGTTTTTCATACAATTCGAACGTACTGTAACCCCCCCCCCCCCCCTCCCGCGTTGCCGCCTTCCGGAGACAAGATGAAATCATGCCGGTATATTTTGTCAAGACGTCCTTACTCAGGACGTATTATTGCGCGCTCTCAACTCTCTCCCCTCCCGTTGCCGCATTCCAGAAGCACAGCAGAAGTGCCTGGAACATATTTTAGCCCTTACCTGTGGTGGCTATTACACCCCCCCCGCTCTCCCGCCGCCCCCTTCCCGGGGGCCACCTTCCGGGGGCGAGATATAATAAATGATGCCTGGTACCAGGTATTCTTCATAGTAAAAAACGTGGGGAGTTGTACTTAGCAGCAGTAGTACAGTCGCAGTACCTTATTACAGGAAACTGCACACTATAGACAGACAGATGAGGCGTGGTTGTCTCTTTGGTCATCAATTCGACGCTTCTTTCTTGAACCTCCTTTTTTCTAGCTACATACGTGACGACGGCCGCCCTAGCGCAGGAAAATCTATCGGCCGCAGACGCGTGTTGTGCACCCGACAGGGGTCCCCGGAGCCCTCCAGGAGCTGGTAGATAACCGGTGGGAGTTTCCGTCGTCATCAATCAGTTCGACCTTTCTTTCACGCACCGCTTCTGTGAGGCAACTGATGATGCTGCTGCATAGGCCATCGGCCCAGCACCGGCCAGCCTGACGCATCCATCCACGGCTGGTGGTGATGGTGGTGCTGCTGCTGTACACCAGAGCCAGCACTGTTTTGTGTGTTCCTTCTTCCGTAAAGGCAACCAACAATCGCGATTCCCTCATCCCGACCGCAGCACCGCAACGACATATTATAACGTCAGCTGCTGCGCGTTCGGCTAGTCACATCTCGGGCTACGTATCATGTATAGCACACACGAGAACACTTCGTACATCATGATGTACCGGTATCAGGCACCACGTTTTCGGGTGCGCCACACACCCTGTCACCACTACAGGTACATGGTAACACTATGACCCTAAATATAGTGACCTCTTGTATTGAATATTAGTGAATAAATGGTCCCAATATTTCTGGACACGTGCTACGATACGGGTACGGTAGTGGTCCCTCTACAGCAGAATAGTGCCGGCTGCCCGCAAAAAAATAGTGCCTGTGAAATCGCTTGGCACAGATGGGATAAACCAGTGCGGTAGTGTGTGAAGTAACGCCGGTTGCCACTATGATATGATGTCCTTTAGTTTTTTTTTTTAATTATTATTTATTTGCTGTTAAGATCATGGACAGCGGGACACTTTGTATCCCTGGGCAGGTCTGCCTATTAAGCCGGCACTCATTGGTACTCACGTTGATGTTCGCTTAGAGATAGAAGAGCCAATTCATTCCTTTCGTGCACGACAGAGACTGGGACCACGCTCGTGCCCCTCTGTAAAACCCCTGGTTTTCCACCTAAGATACGCCTTCCAAGTACTACAAATACGTTCCCAGTGCCAGAACCCAGGTAATTACCGGGCTTTCAACCTCATACAAAGCAGTATCATAACACTAGCCCACTCTGATGAGCCGTATATGCAGAATTATGGGAAATTCATGGAAACCCCGATTCCACAACTAGAACATGAGTCGAAGATGCGGCTCCTCAAAACTCACTCCCACACCTCTGAACGGCAAGGCAACGAAGCCGGCAAAGTACGTAAAAAAGAATGAAAGGAAGCGTAGCCTCAAGGGGCAGGAAGAAATCGTCAACGCAAAACCATCGCCATGTCACCCGCGACGGGGGGGGGCGAGTGAAAAAAAAACTTGCACCGGCAAAAAGGCAAAAAGTCCTAAGCCGAAGACGCCACTTACTTGTTAAGATCATGGACAGCGGGACACTTTGTATCCCTGGGCAGGTCTGCCTATTAAGCCGGCACTCATTGGTACTCACGTTGATGTTCGCTTAGAGATAGAAGAGCCATTTCATTCCTTTCGAGCACGACAGAGACTGGGACCACGCTCGTGCCTCTCTGAAAAACCCTGGTTTTCCACCTAAGATACGCCTTCCAAGTACTACAAATACGTTCCCAGTGCCAGAACCCAGGTAATTACCGGGCTTTCAACCTCATACAAAGCAGTATCATAGCATTGCCTCCTGACAATGTGCAGGGCGTTATTTATTCAAAATGAAAAAGCTGACATAATTCATCGAATACCACTAACTTCATCTAACCAATTCTCCTTCCCTGCGTACACTCATTTGAATATGCACCCCCACCGTTTTCACTCTTACTTTCCAGTCTCTGCACACGCCATGGTCACAGGTGCCGTCCCTTCCCCCCCCGGGTACACGCCTTCATTTTGATCGCGCGTGGGGTTTCAAGTATTCCCACAGCTGTGCTCGCCTCTATCGAACGTTGCTAATCCACACGCTCTCGCGCTTGCCGCTATATAGTGCCGGTATGGTTTGCTGGCGCATATATACAGGCCCTACAGAGGGGCCATTACGGTAACAACTTATTTCACACCTCAGAGAGATCATCTACAGATAAATCATGATCTAGATCATTCAAGGCAGATACATTCCTGAGCTTTGAAAGATCCAGCACATACATGTTGCCGGGTTGAACCTGTATAATCTGCATGATCTAGCGCATGTTTCCCGGGCTAGATCTGTACTGTACAGATCCCGCACAACCTCTCACAACTGAAGGTGAGGAACTAGACGATCTATCTGCAGGTAGATAGATAGATCATTTTCTGCCCGACGTGTTGAACTTTTAGGGCGAATTATATATTTACGGCCGACGGAGCTCTGCAACTGAGCAACTACCCAATAGTCTATCCTGTTTTCCCCGCGAACATTTTCCATTGTATCCGCAGGGCCATGGGGTCGTTGATCGGATTTTACCGTTTCAGTTCTTAAAGCTATCGTATGCTTGGGTGTAGTAGAGAGCCTTCTGGAGAGTAGGAGACGTTTTCGTTTTCGGATGCAATTTTTCCTGCCGTAGCCGTGCGTCGTACCGGAAAACAATAGCACCCACCCGCGTTTCAGGGTCAGATTACTTGGAATTACACTATTACGCGGGACCATGTTCAACAGGACCAAATATTGTGAGTAAAAATAGGGAAATATATAGGTTTTTGTGTTTACCGTAGGGCCTATTTAATATGGTCCCCCGTAATAGGCACGAGCAAAAAATGCAGTAGTAAAACGGATAGACTACAGTACCACTCTAGTATAGTGTAAATTTACGCACAAACCATCGGAGATATTCTTTCTTGTAGTGCGCAGGGCAAATCAATTTGATGGCGGGGGGAAAAAGCGGCGAATGAGTCCCGCGACGATGCTCGTTTCTGCATGTCCTGTTTTATTTGGTGTCCCCTCCTCTAGGAGAAATATATGTACCAGGCCTACCAGGTGTGCACCGGTAGTCAACAATACGCCGCCAAAAATCACCGCGAAAACAACAACTTACACTGCTGCAGTCGAGGATCGCCGCCAATTTTTTCACGCGCACGCGGCAAAACGAACCAGACGCCAAGCACACACGCACGCACGCAAGCACCGCCGCTGTCCGTCCAGCCGCTCCACCGCCCGTCCCTGTCCTGTCCGTTCGTCTGTATGCAGACCCATCTCCGGCTGACGTACCGGGGGCGGAACACTACTCCAAAAATGGGGGTATCGTCGTCGCCGCTACGCCACCTCCCCTCGACAACTGCTACAGCTGCTACTACTCTACTGCTGTACCGTAGTACAACAAACAGTACAGGCGTTTATCTACTTCCTACGATCTACAACCAACTATATGCCTTGCGCCGCCGGGAGGCAATTATCTGCAACTTCCCGGACCCCTCAACGCGCCCCGCAGTTTTTGCTCGCAAACAAGACTGCCGTCGCTGCCGCCGCAGCCCGCCCGCCCATCTACCCTGCACACGCCTTCCCTATCAGCCATAGCCGCCGTCGGAGTTCCATTCCCCGACAACCACCCACGCCCGCTATGCACTGCGACCATCTTACGGCGACTCCCACGGAGCTCAATGCCGTGCCGGCCGAGTGAGTTTTCGCTTGCGTCACCCTTGCCATGTCTGCGGCGGGATGTGCATAGCAGTACTTCCTTGCAAAATCATCAACGTTTACCCCCCCCTCCCCTCCCCTCTTCCCCCCCATTCCCCGATTCTTCCTGCCTCGCCCTCCTCACACATACATGAAAATCTTAGCGTAAATTATGTCGGGCAGGGCGAACAGATTCTCCAAGATCTGTTGTCGCTGCTCCCTCGACCTCCCGAACGCCTCCAAAGCCGACAAGTCACCAACGCCCCCCCCCGCCCCCGCCCCTTCCCCCACCCGCACCGCATCCTCCCCCCCTCCCGCGCCCCCGCTCGACCGCTTAGGCGACGAAGCGCCCCCGCCACCGCTGTTTCGCTTCGGCCGCGCGCGGCGGATGCGTCCGGCCGTCCACAGCGCTCGCAAGCGGTTCAGGCACATCCGTCGCGAGTAGACGACGAGCGAGAGGTCCCACACCCGCACATCGTTGTCTGACCCCGCACTCACCAGCACCCGCGAGTCCGGGGACATGCACAACGAGAAAACCACGCCCCTGTGGGCCTGGAAGCAGGCCTTGGCCCTGCTGGTCTCGGCCACCGCCGTCCCCGCCCCCGCCGCCGCCACGGCCGCGGCGGCGAGAGCGTCTTCCTCCTCCGATATCTCCCACACCTTGATGGTGCCTTCCCGCCCGCCGCTGACGGCCCACCGACCGTCCGCCGAGACCGCTACCGACCGCACCCCGTCCTCGTGGCGACCCAGCACTCTCATCGATACCGGCGGGAAGGCCCCACCCCCTGACGAGGACGATTCCGGCGACGGGTGAGGCGGCGGCGCGTTCTCAGCGCCTCTCGGCAGGCGGCCACCATCGTCATCATCATCATTATCGTCATCGTCATCACCTTCTTCCTCCTCATCGTCGTTATCATCGTCGTTGGGCTCGGAGGAGGACGAAGGGGGAGGGGGGGACAGAACGTTGCGCATCACGCGCACCGCCTTGTCGTACGACCCCGTCACGAGGACGCCTCTGCCCCTCGAGCCCGCGGCGGAGATCGCCACGCACGTCACCATTCCGGCCTCCCTGGTGCGCAGGTTGGACGCGGGGAGGCTCCCCGCGTTCGCCGAGACCGCGCCCGAGGTGCTCGCCGTCTCGACGTCCACGCGGCGCAGCATCGGCCTGGCCGGGGCAGGTATGTGAGTGCCCCCACAGGCGAACACTCGGACTACCGCGGGCGTCGGTGCCGGCACCGCCGACGCAGACGGAGACGACAACGAGCAAAACGACGAGGAAAACGAGCAATGGGAGGAGGAGGAGGAGGAGGAGGAGGGAGCACCGGCCTTGGCAGATAGCTGCATCGACGACGACGACGAGGACGACGGTTTCGCGGTATCGGCGCCCAATAGCGGCGGAGGCGGCGTCGGCGCGGGCAGCGGGGCGCAGGCAACGGCCATGATCTCGCTGTCCAGCTCCGCCTCCCCGCAGATGTGGCCGGTGATGTCGAACACTCGGAGCTTCTTGTCGGCGGAACATGTAACGATTCGGTCGGGTCCGGCCGAGCAGAGCCCCGTGACGGCGCCGCTGTGGGAGCGGATGATGCGGACGCACTCGCCGTTGTCAGCGTCCCAGACGCGGAGGGTCCGGTCCTCACTGGCGGTGAGGATGCGACCCTCGGGCCCCGGCATGGCGAAGGTGATGCCGTCCGTGTGGCCGCTGAACTTGTGGAGGCAACGCCCGGTGTTGAGGTCCCAGAGCTGTATCGGCAAAAAGGTTGGTAGACACAGGTTGGTCGGGTGGTTGAGTGCGTGGAAGGGTCGGCGGGTGGGAGGGTGGGTGGGTGGGTGTCACCGTCGGTCATTGCGAACGAGGGGGCGATAGTGGCGAGGGCGGAAGGTCAGCGATGTATCAAACGTGCTGGTGCTGGTGCTGTGTCATAGCTTTAGAGCTACCCCCTGGCAGTCTATACCAGCAGATTACTAACCCCTTGAGAACTGCATCCTCGTTCTGGGAACAAACTACTTGGAATTAGTGTGGGATCACGTTTGCAGTGGTGCCACAGGATCACGTTCCAGATACGCACAGAAAAAGACGACAACAAGAAGCCCGCCCAGGCCATGCGTATACACCAGTGCTTCGTAAACTTCAGCGTCACCTTCGCCAAATCGTCGATCGAGCAATCTGACGCGCAAAACCCTGCCTCTTGTGGCTCCACGACCGACCACCACTCGCCGAAAAAACACAGCGCGCGCTTCGGTAGTGCTGTTTTTTGCTTATTCTCTCCCTAGCGCGTTTCGCCTTGTGAACATACTCCCGGCACTCGGCTTGTTCCCATTTATTCCGAGGACGAGGTATATTCCCATTGTAGCTTTCTGTTTTCGCGTCTTCTGCGCGAGGGCATGGAGCGCTCTGTATACGCTGGGGGGTGGAAGGTAGTCGACGCGTGCTGCCGGCTTTGCGCGTGTCTTATGTCTTGTTGGTTCGAAATCCCATCTGTTGCCGGCGTCGCCGCTTCCTCTCCTTCTCCTGGCGGAGAGTTGGTGTACAAACCGCGCGCAGGAAAGCTCTGCACGCAGGTCCCAGTGGCATACGATACATACCTGCTAGGTTTTGAGTAAACACGGATTTTTGCTGTACAGCAGGAAGTACCAGTCCCACTCCCCCCCCCCCAGTCTATTGAAGAGATACCACTGCGATGCTTATTTGCGTGCTGTGTGCTATGCCGTGATACGTTCCATAAAGTTGTGTGTCGGTACAGCACGGGAAGAGGTTCGGGCTTTGCTACGGGAATCAGAGGTAGCTTCATCACCAAGTGCAAAGTTTCGGACCGCTGCTGACCATTTTCCTGGTCGGTCGAATGCTAATAGATAGCTCGGACAGCACGTAGAAAGCTTCGGAATTGTCCTTCACTACAACGAGCCTACCGCCCAGAGAAACCAACATTCCACCCGCCTCGCTCGTCCACCAGCGTACGATCTTCTACGCATGCCGGAGGCAGCTGAACAGGCAACTTGCTGGCTTACCTGTAGGAGATGTTTCCACCGAACCCGAGAAACGGACAGTTTCCGTTGAAAATACAGTATAGCTTCCGGGTATTGTCTAAAAGGGGTATACCTCTACAAGCAGGGTACAACCGCGATGCAGGTTCGGCAAAGCTGTTACAAATACGTCAGCCGTGAAATGTACGACCGATTGAGCAGTTGATACCAGGTACTCAACTTTTGCACGCCGGTCCCAGTGACATAAAATAGTGCCAAGGACAGCAAGAAAAATACTTTCGAGCTCAAGGGCGGGGGGTGTTCAAATTTCCCCGTCCCCGTTTGTTCAGTTATCGGCCAAATGTTGCTTCGGGTACAAAAATGAAAATTCCATGCCAGAGGCCGGGACCAATTGAATTGCCGTTTATGACATGGTTGATGAATTTCAGCTCCCGCACGGAATACATCCAGATCACACACATGATACTTTAGCCGAGAAGGCGATCTCTGGTTATCTTGCCGTACGGTACCATGAAAGCAGTGGGAAGTACGAGAGTGACCAGCGTCCTTACGCATAAGTGCGGTGTTTTTTTTGGGCGTTTTGGTGGTCTGTACTTGAAAAATTTTTGCCATCGCCCAACTTCTTGTCCGACCCGCCAGCTTTCGTCCCTCTCCAGCCTCCAGAATGCAGGGTACATGGGAGAAGTTGGCGCCTTCGACACGCCACGTCAGACCGAACAGGCTCCTCGCGTAGGCTTAGTACTATCACGGAAATCGCGTGGTCCGGGTGCTCGAATGGCCCTGTGTGGCAGGAGTTATGGCCTGCTGAGTTCTGCGCTATAGAAGGCCAACATTTAGACGTAGACCTTAGCCCCGACTGCATCCCACGGCAGCGGCCACACCATTGAATTGGGGCTGCAGCTCGACGTTGCAACGCCCGCACCCAACCCATATGTGTGGTGTGTGGGAAGGGCACGGCGTGAAATCGGCGCCATGTACTCGCAGTGGGTCTAGAAGCTTGACATACGGAGTGCGACTGGGGAGCCCTTTTTCCCCCCTCGTGCCCTCACATTGATGCTCCTACTTTGGGCCGGCACCATCCCGAGTGTGCAACTCCTAGGAAGCTGACCTTCGGGGAAAAGGCTGGCTGATGTCCTCATTCAGGACATTGGAAGGTTTGGTCTGGCGTCACTTGACGAACGCGCCGACTTTCTCCGCTTCCCATAGACCCGATGTACTTGACAAAGGATCCCAAACGCTCAAATGACCACATTTTGTACAAAAATGGTGCGCTCGTACTCGTAAGCACGAGGTACTTTACCACATCTCGTTCGTAAATATTTTTCCTCGCTTCGTAGAACTACAATCTTTTCCCTCGCCTTCTAGAACTCTTTGCCTCGTACCAGGTACGCGTTTTTACAGAAGCACGAAAGATCGCAACACCATTGATAGAGAACTTCACTAACTAGAAAAAATATAAGCATGTCTCTACGATGAAAAGCCCTTACCATGAACAGAAACAAAACAGAAAAAGCTAAACGCACAAGCACCATCCTTTCGCGGGTTCGCCCCCACCTGACTTGCAGTAGGCAGGCATACAGCTCTCAAGACACGTCGCAGGAACGAGCTCTTATCACCGATGTAGATAGAGGAGGCAAGGTCTAGGAGTATCAGGTTTCGTCAAATTGAAGAGGAGCTTGACGATAGCATGCTGCAGCATCGTGTTCTCCCTGCTCTACTGCAACGCACAATACCGCGCGCTTGTTGGAAACAGCCCCGCACCGAAGCACCGAGCACCCTCAACCCTCAACACAAATCGCCTGTTAACCGCCGCCCCGGTCCGCATTGCTATGCGCAAGGAGGGTTGTTCGCGGGCGGAGACAGTGACTAGGGCTGAGGATGGGTGTCGTCGTGACGAGGGTAGGGGTAGGGGAGGAGCTGTGTGGGCTGTGCAATCGAACCGTGTTGCAGCGTATGGCATGCCAGGAAAAATTCCCGTTCAAGTTTTGTGTCGGTTCCTCCGCCTCACGTCGTGTTCGGCGACCGCGATTCGTCAAGAACAACGCCGACCACGGCCGTGAGGGCCTCGGTGATGACGGCATGATACCTGTGACACGAAGCACAGCCGTTCTGACGCATCTCCAATCTCTACGAAGCGCAAAGAGGAGCTCGGGGTTCTATCTATTCAAGCGGCAAACCAAGCGCAACTTTCAAGTGCTTTGTGGATTCCGCTCCGTTTTTTTTGGGATGCATCTTGCAAGGGTTTCGTTTTTTTTTTTTTTTCAGGATCTCACGTCCCAAAACGACGCTCCAAGTATGTGACACCACAAATTGTCATTTGGTTTTGTTTAGGTCGACTATTATGGGATCGGAAAACAGAAACCAAAACAGGTCTTCCCCTTGGTGGTGATGAAACTCACACAAGCCTTCTCTTCCAAAACCTACCCGAGGCAGAAACAAATACGTGCTTTTAGACGCAAACCACTAACCGCCGCCACCGAATGCTCGAATCACAGAGCACGGGTCGCTGCAGCACTTATTAGAGGGTGCACGGCCCATTGAGCAGAGAGTCGTCGGTGGCAAGGTTTAGGGCCGTAGATGGTCTGTGTCTGAGGTCTCGCTCGGGGCGTGAATCCTTATCCATTTCTGCCTCACCTTTCGGCTGAAACAGGACAGGAGGTCATTCCCGATCAGAAACAAAAAGTTGATACGTATAGAAATGGGTCATGCTCTCACGTCCCAAGCGAGACCTTCAGGTACAGGCCACCTACGGCCCTAAACCTTGACAGCGGGGGCGCTCAGAGCAAAGGGTCAAATCTCCTTCGGGAAACTTCAGCGCGATCCGCGTTCTGTGAGACGAGGACTCGTGGCGGCGATGGGTTGCGAAAAGCGCATTTTTTTCAGTGGGCAGCGTACAGAAAATATCCATCACTACCGACGGCACTGCGCGCGGGTTCCGGCACGATGAAGGGGTAAAAACTGTCCTGGAATCTGGACTACGATTCCATAACAGTCGGCCTCACGATGAACCATAAAAACCTGCCTCGCGGTTGTATACTCTGTATATTGCTGGTAGAAGTGTACCCCAAAACCCGGGTTCTCGCGGGTACAAACCCTTTTGTCAATACCTGGTACTCGTCACGAGTACGAGTAGCACTCAATACTCGCCGAGTATTTGGGGTCCGATAATTGTATGGCGACTAGTATACATAGCATACTAAAACCCATATACCAGGTATGAATTTGTATGGCATTTTGTTAGGGTCATGCCCAAAAGCTATACAGGTATGATACGTCGCCGGCTGTCGTTATGCTTGTTTCATACTGAGGAGCCAGAGGGAGACCCGACCGAGCGAAGCGATGGAGGGTTTTCCTCTCTTCGTATCTAGCGGCCGCTTGCAGGTGAAAAAAAAACTCTGAGAGCGTACCCTCAGAGCGTGAGGGTATTTGATTGATTATTACTCGTACTTCTTCCCCTGTTCGTTCGTGTGTGGGTTGAGCTTGGCCTTGCGCGCCCAAAGCACCACCGATTTCGACACCGACGGTGCCTATGGAGGCACCATATTTGCGGGCACCATCATTCTCTGTTCGAGTCTTAATCCGTGTTTAGTTCGTTGAGCTTGGTCGTGGTAGGTGGTCGGATTGAACTCCTAGTGCCAAATGTCGCTGAGACCTGGGAGGGTTGCAAGCTTATCCCGCCGCCTCTCAAGAACGAGCGGCATTACCAGCAGAACCAGCAACTACCCCCAGCGAAAACCAACACCACATCCATCACCACCACCATCACCACTTGCGCCACCACTCCCACCACCAGCTTTACAGAAAAGGCCCATTCTTGGTGGTGGTGGAGGTGGAGGTGGTTGCAGCAGCTGGTGATGGTGATGGTGGTGGGGCTTGCTTGACGGCCGCACCAGAAGAGTGTCATACCCAGGGCACGATTTCACAGCACACCCACCCACCACCTCCTACAACCACCAACACCGCCGCCACCCTCCAGCCAAGCAGCAGGAGCGGCAGAAGCTTGTTGCCCGTGGTGGCTGGTGGTCGTGGTGGTGCGGTGGTTGGTGATGTGGCGGCGTACCGCTGGGTTGTTGTTGTGATATTTTTCTTGCGTGAGTTGTTGTACGTAGTGAACGACGAACTGCTACACCAGGTATGCGAGTACAAGGGTTCCGCATGGGGGCCGGCACGCATGCTTCGGATGGGAAAATGTAGCTGCCATTTAGTAGTCGGTGTGTTTTCTCAAATCCTCCTTTCCGAGCCTCAGATATGACAGCAACAGGCTACCAACTGCAATATGAAATGTACGGTTATTGCGCTGACGCGCATCGCTTACCATTTGTGCGTGGTGTTGGTATAAATAGTGGTGGGGCCAACCAGCACACGCCCGACCCTCACCCACCAACCCATACACCCATATCCACCCAGTCACAATACAAGGTTCTTCGCTGGCGCGCATCCCTTAGTAATGAATATGATCCTCAGACTATAGCTGGAACGCAGCAGGAAAAAGAACGGCCAATCCAGTAGCTTAGGCTGTTTCCTATGCGGTGTTCGAGCTTCAGATTTGTACTTCTCGATCCCAAAAATGAAAGCATCTGCTCATGCAGTCCAACTATGCAAACTCTAACCGGATTTTTTTCGATTTGAGAGTCCGATGGTCCGAGTCTTCAGATTTTGACTCAGAATCCTACGAATTGGGTCGTCAGATTTTCAGATCGAAAAATGGTATGGTCTAAAATCAAGATGTTATCCACGACAGAAAGCAGCAGCAGAGCGATCGATGAGTTGGATGGTGACACAGCTGTATAGCGACGTTGCCTCGCGCCCGACGCACGGTCGGCGCGTCTCTTCGTGGCTAGACTACAGTCAGCTGGCGCGGGCTCGGGCCTACAGTAGAGACCAAGAGAATCGCACTCGACGCCCACCTCTCCGTTGATACGTACTCGTAGACTACAGCAGCAGCAGGCAGTCAGTCACATTGCGAAATACTTGTACAGAATACCCAGACAGGTCAACTCTAGCGCACGGCACGTCTCTTCGCCGCCAGACCTAAGGCAGTCAGCGTGGGCTCGGATATGTGCACGCACAATAAATCCGATTCCTCCGCATAGGACGACTGTTGAGATTGCGAACCGCACAGCTGAAATGCGATGGGGTCAAAATCTGAAGCTCAAAATTTGAACCGCACACG
Organism: Nereocystis luetkeana; assembly: GCA_031213475.1. NCBI lineage: Eukaryota > Phaeophyceae > Laminariales > Laminariaceae > Nereocystis > Nereocystis luetkeana. The sequence goes on along the minus strand of JARUPZ010000002.1, from coordinate 5,183,224 downwards.
GAAATAGCCTTAATGTAGTTAGAAGTTGACCTCTTAGTATGTCTTAACTCCCACCAGAGAGCATGGGAACAAGCGGTACGGAATGAGGCTGTTCGTGGTCATTCGTTTCGTTCCTATCTGAAAAAACGTGTTTGGGTCCATGCAGATTCCTGGGGCTCGCCAAGCCGAATCGGCACAAACGGTATATTTTGCACATGCCACGGCAAATTGGTGTCCACATCCATCTTCGGTGGTGTCCATCTATATCAAATAATCTGCCAGTTGTTCCCGTTCGGTCGGGCCGTTCGGTCCTCCAAAACAAGAAAAAGGGGTGCAACACTTCTTCTTCATCTTCCTAGAAATACTGTTTTTCTCGGTCTGCACTGAATCTATTCGTTTGCCACAACCAATCAGCACCAATTCATGCGGCAAATAATATTCCATTCGGTTCGTTCCAATGCTCTCTGGGGGGGGTTAAGACACACCCTTAAAGGCCTCTGTCACGCTCCTCCCATCGTTCAAATAATGGGCATCCTAAAAACAAGAGCTTTTCGCCGGTGAGGTCAACCTCGCGGGTCGGGTCGGGTCGTCGGGTCAGCTGACCCGACCCGACCCGCAAAGATTTTGAGGCGTGTTGACTTGACACGACCCGACCGGCGTGATTTTGAAAGCCTCTTGACCCAACCCGACCCTACCCAGGAGATTTAAAAAACTGTTGACCCTACCCGACCCGTGACGTGAGAGTGGAAACCTCCCGACCCGACCCGACCCGACCCGCCGCCTTTCGATTGACCCGTGAGACATGGGTTTCATGGGGGTCGGGTCACCTTCACGCGCGAGACCATTTATCTTGACCCACGGGTTCGACTCGCGGATTCGGCCGGTGAGTCGACATTTCAAAAATAATTTAATATTCATGTTTGTGCCCCGCAGCGATATGTTGCCTGGCTGTAGTGGGTATTGATGGATGCGGGCATGCGGATATGGATTTGGCGGTATTTTCATGTTTGAATATGATACCATTATTTTGAGTATTGGTACGAGAGAAGCCTTTGGGTAGGAGAGCGGGAAGTGTTTCAAGTGTCGGATCCGCGAGCCGGATGCGCGGGTCCGACACGCGGGTCAGCAGAAAACAACTCGCGGGTCGTGTTGGCCCGACCCGTGAGTGACCCGTTTCCCGCGGGTCATGACCTGAGATTTGAAAAAATCTTGACCCGACCAGAACCCGACCCGACCCGACCCGTGAGATTTGAAAAAATCTTGATCCGACCTGACCCGACCCGCGATATTTGGAAACCTCTTGACCCGACCTGATCTCACCAATGAGTTTTGAGAAAATCTTGACACGACCTGACCCGGCCCGTGAGATTTGAAAAACTCTTGACCCGCCCTGACCCGACCCGCGAGATTTGAAAAACTCTTGACCCGACCCGACCCGTGAGATTTTGAACTTCCTGACCCGACCCGTCCCCACCCGTGACATTTTGAATTTTGAACATCACGTGACCCGACCCGCGGGTCATGCCCCGCGAAAAGCGCTGCTAAAAACCATACCAGGGTACCCTGTACGTACAACGTACAAAAAAATGCAACAGCCAGTAACATGCACGCGAGTATATACCCGTTTTTTTTCATCCAGATTTGGCGAGTACATATTCGTTGGCGAGTCCTGGGGGGGGTAAACCTACTACCAGGTACCTGGTAGCTGCTAATATCTGTTACGTGCGCACCTGGTATATGAGACAGACAGAGTACTCGTACGAGAATGAGCATTTTGAATTAAGTGCAGAAAGTAACCCATAGAGACGGGCAGAGGGGCTCCTGCCAAACATATGAGAAGAATGCGTACAAAGGCGCCATGTTCTACTTCCCCCCACATCCTCCCCACGCAGCATCATGGGGCGCCCGCACCTTCGCCACTTCGTCGTAGCTTCCCGTGATGAGGCGGTCACACTGCGGCCCGAAGAAGGACACCGACGTGACGTAGCTCTTGTGCCCGGAGATCGTGCGCAACAGCAGACGGCTGGGAGCTAGGGGCACCCGCGGTTGATGGTACGAGAGGTTTGACATTTTTCACTCAAGAGGTTCTTTCTCTCTGTCGCTCCCTTCGTGGAGCCCTCGGTCTGCGCTCTCTTACTATGAATAAGTCCGAGGTTCCTTCGCTGTGCGTTCTCGTGGTAGACCTCCTTCCTTTCTGAACCCTAGGCTCAATCTCCTGATCTAGTTTTGTCCTCGCCAAGCACAACGCAACGGTGGTGCTGGTGTGCCGCGAGGTATATCGTTTTTCAAAAAATGTTTTGATAGAGAATGTGAGGCCTTCTACTTGGGGGCTGGTAATAGTTGATTCGTGCGGGAAAATGCAGAGTTCCCGCTGTTTCGGGCTCCCTCTCACATCGCCCATTTGTTCCGCGATCTAGGAGCCTCACGGAGACAGAGGGAGCAAAGGTCCCCAACTCTGCCTCAAGGCTTTAAATCTACAGCAGTGGGTGTTCGTTCGTCTAGGGTCACAACTCCATATGCCCGGAGAAGCGGCCCCTGGATTGAAACAGTGACGAGGTGCGGTTGTTGTGCGAGAACGCGGCAAGACGGCAAGAAATTATCAGATTATACGTAAGCACTTGTACTGCTTGTATAAACAATTGCAAGTGTATTTTGGGTACATTGAGCGGTTCAATGCGCGAGAAGCAGTAGACTGCCGAGGAGCCATACCCACCCGCTGCTCTTCCCCGTGGCGAGATGCATGAGGTAGTTATCTGGTGGCAGTACGCGTGGCTCTCTTCCGTCAGCGTCGGCGGAACCGGGAGGAGGAGAGACGTTCTGCTCGCTTTGCTTAGCTCTGCAGACAGCATGATGCATTTTTCAGCAATTTTTTCGCGTTTCAACGACACTGCAGACCGACGAAATGCTCACCTGGTATGATGGGTCACTGGTAACTGGTCACGCATCATGTCATGTGGGGAACTACAACAGCAGTACTGCTGCTGTACAACTGGCTCGTAACTACTGCTGTACCAGGGTAACATTTTTGCAACCCTTTTAGAACCGCAGTCTCGGTTTGGGGACAACCCAGCCAGGTTCCAAGTATTTTGTCCCCAAAACGTGACTGCAGTCCTAAAAGGGTTAATACTCCTTATTGATTAACTCTCCTACCCTGTGTCCTGTGTCCTGTGTCCGCCTTGGCTACTTTCCACCGCAAGGGAGGGCCACACTCCCAGTCATCCAGCCAGTCTTCAAACCACGTTCCGCATTTACGCCGTGCTTGTTCGTATTATACCTGGTACCACGTTTTTACGAGTATTATTGTTGACGTACTTCCTGCTGTAGTACCAAGTACTCGTTATTATCCTACGTATTGCTTGTACGTACGTGCAAGTGTATGTTGTATGTATATGAGCACATGAGCATGTTGATACATGGATATACCCACCAGGTACCAGGTACCAGGTATTCACAATTCGTGTCGACGAATGCAGAAACAAAATCATAGATCGAGTGGCTACTTGTATTAATAGTAGGTATCTGTTCGACTAACCCTTGATTTCTACCAGAGTACACCAGTTTTTGTTCCTTGCTTGTTGAGTTGTTCAATGGGGGGGAGTGAAAGCGGCACTACTGACGCTTGGCACCGCGTATTGATGAGAGTAGGAAGGAGACGACAAAGGGTGTGGCTAGGTTCCCGAATGGCTAGGTTCCCAAATCGATTTTCTAAGACGGGCACCCATGTTACTTTTTTTTTTTTTTTTCAATCACTTTTACTTCCCAGCCTTACTAGTGGGAGGTTTTTCCCTCAACGAGGTTCTGGACAAGCCGTGGTCACAGGTGTCCACCCTTCTCTCCCCCGGTACGTGCCTTTATTTTTGTCGCGCATAGGGTTCAGCGTTTCCACTGCTCGTCGATTTTCATCGAATGTAGCAAGCTCACGCTCTCGCGCTTTCCGCTAATCAATTTCTTTTTTTTGCAAGAAAAAGCCGCGAACATGCACTCGGTGAACACTTGAACCCACGAAATTGATCTTGATAGGCACGCGGACCACCTACCAAGCCACCGGGACGCCGACATAGCACCGCCTGGAGTACGATTTTCTCTTTTTCCCCACTCTCTCTTCCTTCTTGCTTGTTGCCTTGTATCTCCCTTTTGTTTCCTTGCCCTCCTCGACGTCCTTATGCCAGTATATTCCTCCCCTTGGTGTTGCTTCGCCCGTGTAGCAGCTACGATATCTGTCTTTCTTGAGTACGTGCGCTTTCCTTCTATTAACCCTTTTAGAACCGCAGTCCCGTTTTGGGGACAAACCACTCGATTTTCAAGTAGTTTGTCCCCAAAACGGGACTGCGGTTCTGAAGGGATTAATATTAATAGCAGCCTTTCTGATCTCCTTGCGTCATTCGTATTCTGTTCCAATCCAAGATTGTTTTTGTTATTATGTTCTGGTCTTGCTTGTGTTGCTGTGTTCTGTTTTCTCACACCCGGTACGCAGCCGTCTCACTTGCTTGACCCACGAATGTGCGATTATTTTTGTTTTTGGTCTTCCTCTGTCTCAAAGCGGTCTGTGACCACAGAATTACAGCAGTAGTACGAGTATCTCTCTACTAATATTAATAATACAATAGGACAAGGAAGCAGGACGGACACTTGGCGTGCCGACGAAGCTGGGTAAATGGCACGATTTAATGTGGAGGCAACACACAACACACACATGATGTACGTACCATACGTACGTATCGACCATATTAATACGTAAACCTGTCATCTCTCTCAACTCTCAACCACACCGCTCCCCCCTGCTGCTCTGCTCTGCTCTGCTCTTCTCTTCTCCACTCCGCTCCGCTCCCCTCTGCTCGTGTTCAGAAGAACGGAGATTTCTTGCTCTCTTTTTTTTTCGTAGCCGGCAGCATTCGCATATTACTACTAGCACTGCTGCTGTACGTATCATAGCGATACAAGCGCGTCCAATCCGACATGCCTGAGTGGAACCCGACACCGGGGAGTCACCCGAAGAATGGAGACGGGTTCGACATCTCTCCCCCCAGCTCTCCAGACACCGTCACCTCGTCCGCCGCCGGTTTTCCTCCGTCCACTTCCCTGCCTCCGCCGTCGACGCTCCCGCCGATACCATCGAGGCCCCCCGCGTTCACCGCGCCCCAGCCCGAATCTACGCCCGCGGCCGGAAACCCCTCTTCTTACTCCGAAGCTAATTACGCCGCCGTTGCTAAGACGCCCGCGCAGACGCCCTCGGCGGCGGGACCGGGGCCGTCTCCGGCCCGCGGAATCTTCGATGAACGGCAAGACCTGCGGTCGCTAGGGGGAGAAACGCCGCCGGCGCAAGGGTCCTCGCCCGCCGCGGCCACCGCCGCATTGGCGTCGCCACCCCCCGGGAGGGGCGCTGCCTCTGACGCCGCGAGAAAACCAAGAAAAACCGCCACCCCTAAGTCTTCGCGATCGTCGAGGATTAGAAGCAGCAGCCCAAGCGGCGGCGGCGGCGGCAGCTCTAGGAAGGGGACGCCGGCGCGGAGAAATCCCACATCCATCACCAGGCAGGACAGCACCGGGGAGGAGGATGAAGACCGGGAGCCGCTGCCGCGGTCGTCTTCGAGGAGAAGCCGCAAGAAGAAAGGCGGCGCTGGTGGTGGCGCTTCGACGCCGGTGCGGTCCGCTTCTCCTTCGATGATGATGATGGCTGCGTCGCCGGCCATGGGGGGGGTGCCGGTGTCGGTGTCAGCAGCAGGAGCAGCAGCAGGGGCAGGGGCAGCCGCAGCGGGGGGCGCCAGGGCGGGGGGGGCAGCGGCGGGGGCGGGGGCGGGGGGAGCGGTGGGACCGCCACCCCAGGGAGGGACAACGCCGACCCCGATATCGAAGACGTCGAAAAAAACGCCGGCGAGCACTGCCCCGACGAGGAGAATTCTGGACGTGGGGGTGATCGAGGCCGCGGGGCTGCTGGGAGCGGACAGGGGGGGCACGTCGAACCCTAGGGTGGATGTCTTCTTGGTGGATCTGGCTGGGAGGGTGCTGAAGTCGGAGGGGGTGAGGCAGACCCCGGTGAAGATGGGTACGCTAAGCCCGGTGTGGAACCATGTGGTGTCGTTCGGGCAGAAGGCGAACCTTAGCTCCGCATCGGGGGGCAATTCCCCCACGCTTCGTCTTCAGGTGGGTGGGGGGTGGGAGTCAGCTGGTGGGAGTGGTAGGGGTGGTGTTTCGGTTGGTGTTGGTGTTCGTGCTGGTGTTGGTATTGGTGCGGCTGTCATTTGTTGGTTTGCGGATTGTTTCTGTTGACGCCGTTGGCGTATCTAGAGTGGGGAGGGGTACCGGATTTCGGAAAATCTGTTAACGCAGTTTGTGGAAACCCGGCAGGCGTTTGCAAGTAGTCGGTTTTCCTAAAACACAACCGGTTTTTATTCCATTTAATTCATGTTTATTTTAGGACACCCACATCTACACTAAAACGAGCCGGCAACAATGACAACGTGAACACAAACGTTACAGCGCGAAAGTTGGGTCGACGAAGTATCGAAGATAACCAGATGCGCACTTAGGAGTGGACGACAAGAAGCAAATCGAGGAAAAATCGAAAACCACCTGCGGTTTCCAATGTTTTGCGGGTTTTACTACCTGCCAAACAAAAATCCGTGAAACCTGTTTTTCGTTTACAAAAAACGCCTTCTCTTCGGTTTTCGGTTTTTCGAAAATACTTTCCGGTGTCCATTTCTAATCTACAGCCCGATGTCTATTATCAATAGTCCTGATGTATCATGTCGAGGAGTATGTCCGTGGACTAGAGGCCTAGAGTCATCCATATACGTACTCGTAGGCTAAAAGTCGCATCACGTGATATATCATGAAGCAAAGGGCTTATTGTCGATATCGTCTATCATAATTAAGACTACATATCATGCGAATGTCGTATGATATCACCCGAGTAATATTCGAGTATAAGTGTAGTGAACCGAAAACCGAAAGCTGTTTGTTCGGTCGGTTTTCGGTCGGTTTTTGCTGACCAAAACTTTTTATGCCGGTTTTTCGGTTTTGCCAAGAACCGACCGAAACGAGAAACCGACTTTTTCTATCGGTCGGATTTGTTTCCTGCTCCCTACGCCGATAATACGCCTACATGCACATGTATGGAAACCCCAGCAACCGACCGAAACCGACCAACGTTTTCGACTAAAAAACGAAAACCCAACCGAGCCATAGTTGTTTTCGGTTCACAAAACTGCTTGTAGCTGCTGCTTGTGGGATGTATTGGTATCCGCCTCTACCGTCTGGCGCAGCAACCGCAGGTGCGGTGAGGTGCCAAGGCCACGTGACACCATACGACCATGCCGTCACATGATACCAGTAAATGCACATCGACCAAGCCCTCCGAAATGTTCACGGTTTGGCTGGTTTCGCCGAGAAACCGACCGACAAGTGTGTTCGGTTCGGTTCGTTTTTGGTTCGGTTCCGGTTCGATTCGGTTTCGGTTCGGTCCGGGTCGGTTTCGTTTTTATTTTCAACCAACCGCAAATAATCGACGTTTTTTTTCGACGAAAAGCCGAAAAACGGACCGAGCCGTTTTATTTTTCGACACATCACTGAATCATGTGACACTACACTACCGAATGCTCGCGCGATCCAAGCGTTCCACCTATGATGATGTTTGTGTATCTCCATGTCTCCGTTGCATGCCTATTAAGTATGCATACTTGATTGAGTAGAGTGTGTTGATGTACCGTAAAATAAAGAGCGTTTGCTTGGAATTGGGAGGGGCGGGATCGTTTGTTCGGCGCTCGCTTTCTCGGCAACGAACGGTAAGGGCCCATCTTAACGGGGATTCTATTTTTTTCAATTTGATTTTTTTGTTTTTTCTAATTTAATTTGCATCTCATTGGCCGAAGAGTGAACGACCAAGCAGGTAAATTAGAAAAATTGAATTTGAGCGAAAAGTCTTTTGGGACTTTTTTCGTGTGATTTTTCGAATTCCAATTTGGAATCTGGGAGTTCCTCGGACTTGACGTAGCATGTTCATGGTGGGTCAACACCCTCGGTGGAGTCTGGGGCGATTCTAGGCCGCTTCGGCGACCACGATCGAGGCGACAAAACGCGAACCTCAACGAGAGGTGACCGGATCAATAGCCGCGCCCACGCCCACACACCATAGCACATCGTACCCCGGCGGTGGCGCCTCAAACGTAATCATGGCGGCCGCAATCCCATTTTTTCGGCCTGCTCGATCGGCCAACAATCGCAAAAACCGAGCAAATGAGCAAAAAAACGGAGGATACGCTCGGGACCTCGATAGCTGCATCACCGCTGCTGTTCCGCACGTGGCGCTTGAGGGCTTCCTCCGCCCACCCAAGATACCCTGAGAGTGATAGCTTCCTATCCTGCGCGACCAAAAAGGGAAAGAGGCTGGCGGCGGCGCGCACGCGGAAGCGCAAACCTTCGCTCTCGTCTACGCTCGTCGCTGTTTGTCTGCTGGGCGTTGTGCGCCGCGGCGCGTTCTTCCAGAAATATTTTGTGAATGACAACTAGTACGCTGTTCCCCGATAGGACACAAACACGTTTTCTTTTCGAAATCAAATTAAAATTCATTGAAATTAAAAAATAGCGTTCCCCGTTAAGATGGGCCCTAAGGGTACTGAAAAGTCGAACTCTGATATTTTCGGAAGGCTTTCTCTTTCTCTCTCTTTCTCGACCAGATCCTACCAAAAACGCCTCTTTTGTTCGGTGTTGGTAATCTTCCCGTTCTGGAAAATTCGAATGCTGAAAAAAAGTCACACCCCTGTGTGAGGAGTCGACGGTCTTGACGGTATTGTGTCAGGGTATCAGGTAATACGATGTGCAGTAGTCTCCCGATACTCTTGCAATAATTCGTAAGATGTCTACCAGGGTATGAATGAAGCGTTTCGTTGTTTGTAGGTAGGTCGTGATTGCCTACCTGGCGTCAAACCTTGAGGTCGTCCTGCTCGCCATGCCGTGTTGGTATGCGGGATGCGGGTACTCTGGGGCGGCATTTTAGTTGTTGCCATCGTTACTGCTACCGTTATTGTTACCGCTATTGCTACCCAACGAAATCAGTAAGCGCAGTGCCCGTTCGTCCTGATTCTTCATCCTAGAGAGATACCAGGTACAAAGTATGCGGTAGCCGGCCGCAACCGCCGTAAGACAAGAGAAAACCAAAATCATACCAGGTACCAGGAAGCAAATTAATCAAGGCATACATATTCATAAGCAGATGAGGTGCCGACGTACCGGGTACGAAAAAAACAACGAAACAAGCCCAACAGGAAAATAGAAAATGAGAACAACGAACCCCTCCCCCCCCCCCCAACGAATAAAAAAAAAAAACGAAAATGAGAGTGTCCGTATATGTATACCGTGCGTATCACTCGGGTGATAGGATAACACACCCCCTTGGCAGAAATTTGAATGCTGATTTTATTTCGACACCGGAAATAGTGTAAACACCGAGCGACGCGTCTATGGAAGTATGATCTCGGTAAGATCTTCCCCATAGCCGCCGTTTTAGTTGTCTGCGCCCTAATCCTTTTTTTTTTCTAGAAAATCGGCTCTGAAATTCATCCCAGCGGGTGTGTTATCTTGTCACCCGGTGTGGTACCACTCTGACGGGGAATATAAGAATCACTTGGAGTCTGACATGAATATCGAACGGAGCTATGTTCCAGTTCAGCGTGGTATTGCTTACTTGCAGCTGAATAGTAACCCGTTTAGGTAGGGTTGGGTGTGAATCGGAAGCAAACCACCTTATTATTCGGAGCACAGTTGAATCGGAATCGACACATCGGCAAAAATCGGAGGCGATTTTTTTTTCACCGATGTTTGCCGCCGAGCAGACCCCAGGCAGCACACAGCGGCACACCCACCCAGCAGGGCAGCACGGCACCACTTGCAACGTTTTTTGTGCAGGAAATACAGTAGTATGGCCTCGTACCCCCCACCTGCCTTATACAGGAGTCATTGATAGTATATCACATTTTTTATATGGGAGTTAGTGTGGCGTCGTACCCCCTGCCTGCTTTATGTAGGATTAGTAAATACCATATTTTAACTGGGAATTTGTATGGCCTCCTACCCCTACGAGTTTATATATATATATATTTAAAATTAAAAAAGAACAGCTGTGAGATCGAGGATTTAGTCAGAACTCATATTTGCAAGCTCTGTGTGATGCTTCGATCGCGCGTGTACTACGGGTTTTATCTGGCCTCATGCAGGGTATGCCGGTTTATATATATATATATATATATATGTAAAATTTCGTCTGCGCTTGACAAGCTCGATGTATTTGTTGTTGTTGTTGTTGTTGTTGTTGTTGTTGTTGCTCTCACAATGACTCACCGCCACAATATCGGATATCGGCTGCTCCGAAAACCGTAAATCGGTGAACACGGGCGATTCTTAACCTTCCTTCGAGAGGCGAAAAGTGACGGCAATAAAAAGACGAGTAGGTACAGAAGCAAACCGCATCCAATGCAAGCAGTGAGTGACCCTCGACCTTGGTGTCGAATAAGTGGCCGCAGCTTGGTCAGGGGGGGGTGATAAAATTATACATCTATACGTATATCCAGCGGTGTACCTGGTGCCCATTTTGTGACCATCCGGTTCATTCCTTTTAGGGCTTGCATACCGGTTTTCGGGAACAAACTACTTGGATATTGAGTGGTTTGTCCCCAAAAGGGGGCTGTAGTTCCCGAAGGGGTTATGACCCTTTTTAGTACCGCAGTCCCGTTTTGGGGGCAAGCTACTCAGAATTTGACGGGTTTGTCACTAGAACGGGGCTGCAGTCGTAATGGGTAGTGGGCATAAAGAAGACCAGGTACATCGGCTTGTCACGAGAAAAAAAAGTCTATCTCAGAATTAGTACTCGTATGGGATCAGTGGTGACGTATGGAAGTATCAAGAAGACCATGTTAGAGTCAATGCCACGTTTTCGGGGGGGGTTGGTCTTAGAATGGGTACACCACTGCCGTACGAGGTACATACTCGTGCGTTGTGCATTTGGTGTGCGAAGTACACTCTATGACGCCATGCGAGGAAAGTACCACCCGGGCGCAGGCAACATGATGGTCTCACGGCCGTACTCTTGTCCTTCTGCTGCTCGCTCACGGTCCGTAGTCTGTACGTGCTCGTAGACGGTAAATTTTAGACCACGCTTCACGTGTACGCGTTGTTGCCAGTTTTTTATTCCCGCCAGCCTCCTTTTTATGTATACTCTGCCGCATCTGCTTTGCTCGTCTGTTTTATACCCCGACGTGCCCCTGACTGTCTTCTGAGTGGAAGTCTAACCTCGACCAGAATCGCTATCTCTCCGTCTCGTACATGTACATACATACTTCGAAGTATGTATGTTCCCGGTGTCCCCGAACCAAACATGCCTTCCATGTGCCGGGTATGTTTTACTACTCAAGCCCGCTTCACAAACCCCAGATTTCAGATTTCCTTAGTTCAATCTTACACGTTGATTTTACTACAGTAGACCATGCTTCACATTGTTTTGGTCACGATACTGCTGTAATCAAATCATGATGGCTTGTATTTCATGGGTGGATGCAAGCCCACTTCTGACTAGACGTGCAATAAATTCTTGAACACCCGCATTGTACTGTGTACCAGGTGCCTGGCACCAGGTACAGCTTTGTGAGCATCACGGTTAACCCTTTCAGAGCTGCAGTCCCGTTTCGGGGACAAACCACTCAAACTGCAAGTAATTTGTCCCCGATTGTCCCCAAAGCGGGACTGCAGTCCTATCATAGAAGGGTTAAAAGCGTGCGTGGTAGGGTACGTACTCTTTTGATACTATACTAATAGGGGCATCCGGGGTACACACTACCCTACCTACAGTAGTGCCAGGTAGCTTTGTGAGCATAGCGTGCATGGTAGAGTACGTGTTCTATTAATAGGGGCATCCAGGGTACACACTGCTCGACCTGGCACCAGGTATAGCTTTGTGGGCATCACGGTCAACCCTTTCAGAGCCTTAGTCCCGTTTTGGGGACAAGCCACTCAAATTCCAAGTAATTTGTCCCTAGTTGTCCCCGAAACGGGGTCTGCAGTCCTATTATAGACGGGTTATAAGCGTGCAGGGTAGGGTACGAACTCTAGGGGCATCGGGGGGTACACAATACCCGAGTATGACGAAAACAACCAGGTTTGGTACGTACCCGCCGGCTTCCCCGAAGTTTATATATACCGGGTATATACTAAATGACATACTCGATCTATATCGCAGTACCCCGGAGTATACTGAAGTATGTACCCGATCTAATAGACGTGGCATCGTTTTCGTCGCGGCTATCGATATCGAACGTACAGACAGCACTTCAGGCAGCGCGCATCACGGGTATATATATGGGTATATATACCAGGTATGTATGAACATGCAGGTGGTTTCGGTGCTGACGGCATGGGATTTGGAACATGGTAGACGCCATACGGGACACCTGACCGTGCCATGTAACGGTACCACCCCGCTTGCGGTAGATAGCACTTGACCCCTTTTAGTACTTATGCGGTAGATACCACTTGACACTATCACGGGGGACCATAGTATTACGGGGGGGCATAGTTAACAGGACCAAATATTGTTGGTAAAAATGGTTAAACATATAGGTTTTTATGTATACCATAGGTCATGTTAACTATGGTCCCCCGTAATATAGATAGGACCACATATTGGTTGTAAAATTAGTTGAATATAAAGGTTTTTGTATGTACCCTAGATACCACTTGACACTATCACGGGGAACCATAGTATTACGGGGGGCCATAGTTAACAGGACCAAATATTGTTAGTAAAAATGGTTAAACATTTAGGTATTTATGTATACCATAGTTCATGTTAACTATGGCCCCCCGTAATATAGATAGGGCCACATATTGGTTGTAAAATTAGTTGAATATAAAGGTTTTTGTATGTACCCTAGATACCGCTTGACACTATCACGGGGGACCATAGTATTACGGGGGGCCATAGTTAACAGGACCAAATATTGTTCGTAAAAATGGTTAAACATATACCAGGTATGTTTTATGTATACCATAGGTCATGTTAACTATGGTCCCCCGTAATATAGATAGGACCACATATTGGTTGTAAAAATAATTGAATATAAAGGTTTTTGTATGTACCGTAGGTCCTATTTCATATGGTCCCCCCCGGAATAGTTCCTATTAATAGTAAAATGTCCCCACAGCGGGACTGCATGCAGTCCTAATGGTAAGGTGCGTGTGATAGGGTACCCACCTCGCGGTAGCGCCGCGGTCGGAGCAGCTGTGGATATGTTCCGCCTCACCTTTTTCTCAATCCGTTTACCGCTTTTTGCGGTTAGTCTTGACAGCGGTGAGTCGTTTCGGCAACTCTTTGCGGGGACTCCTTAAGGGGGGTCCTCAGGTAGCTTGTACGACGACTGGTTGGGGCAACTCCTCAAGGTACGTCTCTACGGTATCTCTGCACCGTGATTATTTACCGGGACCTTTCTGTATCCCATTCCGGTAACCCCTTCCGTTGTTCTCTTCCGGTGATTCCTTACGCTCACTATTCACGGTAGCTATTTGCGGTAACTGTTTGCGGTAACTGTTTGTGGTAACCATTTGTGGCAACTGTTTTGCGGTGACTTCCTTACGGTAACTAGCCTCTTCGGGTAACATGGTAACTCCCGGCGGTAACTCCCTCACGACCCCCCCCCTATTTACGGTATTTTTTTGCGGTAACTGTTTGTGGAAACCAGTTGTGGTGGCAACTATTTGCGGTGACTTCCTTACGGTAACTAAACCCCTTCGGGTATCACGGTAACTCCCTGCGGTAACTCCCTCACGACCCCCCCCCCCCCCCCCCCCCCCCAATCCCCATCCCCTACCCTGCGACAGGTATACAGCTTCCAGCGGTTCGCGTCCGAAAAGCCCCTGGGCATGGTGGACATCCCCCTGGTAAACCTCAGCTCGGATGGGGAGGAGTGGGAACAGTGGTACTCGCTTGAGCCTTTCGGGAAGCTAAGAGCGGGGGGGCGGCTGGGTAGCATCCATCTGAAGCTCAAGATAGGCCCCAACATTGACCCCCACGACACCTCTTCAAGAGGGCTCGCTGGCGTTGAGGGAGGTCCGGAGATGATCGGAGATGAGGCACTGGATCACGTGAACGAGCCTCCGAACTTTCTCAAGGTCACGCTGCACAGGGTAAGAAGCTTTGAGGGATGATGGAGGCCTAGAGGAGGCGGGGGGGGGGGGGGGGGGGGGGGCGTACTCGGTAGGAGAGATGTACTCGATCTCATGCATGGGAGGGGGGGGGGGGGGGGGGGGGGGGGGGGGGTACTCATTTGTGCTTGCCTTAGTTATTTGACCCTTGACCACGCATCCCTTTCGAGACGGAGCACCGTCCGTACTCCTATTAGAGACACCTCCAACAATTGTACGCTCATCACGTTGTTTCCATGTATTACATAGAAACTTTCTGCTAATCTTATTCCCTTCCTGTTTGGTCGCCTGTGGCCACCATCTATCTCCTAGGGTAGGGATCGTTTTCTCGCTGATATCTAGTGTGTATGTGGGGGGGTAAAGTATGGAGTGTCATGGTCAAAGTTACGGCAGTAGCAGCCCCCTGTTTTTTCGGACGCGACGCTGCACAGGGGGGGAAGGGGTATAGTTGTGACCGACCCCTGCACTTCCCATCGCAGTGACGATGCACAGGGTGAGATAGGCTTTGAGGAATGATGGGAGGCGCAGAGGAGGGCCGTTTTGGGGGGAGGGGCGTGGAGGAATGGGAGGGAGGGGGAAGGGGGCAAGGGGGGTCCTGGTAGTGCATTGAGAGCAGGGTCGCGGGGTGGCTGCACGAATGTTTCGGGGCGCTTTGCCGGGTTTTTTAGTTTTGGGAAGGCGTTACGAGCCCGCTGGCGTGGGGGAAGGATGATATGGTGTATGTGCTTCGTATAGTAGATATCTGGTACCTGGTAGGGGTTTCGAGCCAACCCCCGAGCCTTCGGTGTGAGGGTTGGTTAAGTGCCGTGAGTGCTTCACCTCTGCACCGGCTGGGTTCCTGTTTTTTTGTTTGCCGCTTGTGCCACGTTGCCGTGAAAAAAGTTAACGCCTCGGACGGGTTAGAGAGAGAGCACTTCTGCTTCATGATCTACGGTAGATCTATTCCGTATCATGTAATGTTACGATTTACAGTTGGTAGTTCCTATTGCCTGGTGGGGCCGGCATGGTCAGCGTGATCTTTGGCACATGTGTTGCTCCTATAGGTTTTTGGTTTGGTATGTCCTGTGTGTGTACAGATCGTGCACAGTATCTCACAAAAAGGGGACGAGGAACTACCGCAGATCGTCTACAGCCAATGGATGATGATCTGTCCGAGGCACGAGGTGTGGAAACTTCCAAGAAAATCCTGTCGGCGCATTGCTGTACCGCCCCGTCCAGGAATGCGGGAAGATTTTTTGGGTTTGCTTGTTTCGATTCCCCGAACGGTCCTTGATCTTCCGCACAGAGTTTGCCCTGGAACGCAAGGACTTTCGGGGGGGGGGGGGGGTTGCTTGAATACGGAGGGTAGCCTCTTTGAAGGGACCCTATTACGGGGGACCATAGTAAATAAGACCTACCGTACACACAAAAATCTATATATTTCATTTGTACTTACAACATTTGGTCCTATTTACTATGGTCCCCCTTGATTTTACGGGGGGCCGTATTAAATAGGACCTACGGTACACACAAAAACCTATATATTTCGCTATTTTAACTAACAATATCTGGTCCTATTTACTATGACCCCCCTTAATAGTGTGTCAGTGGTCGGGATTGGAGGTCCCTCAGATATCAGCATCCTTTATCAGAGTTCGTACCGGCCCTTTACAGTCAGCAATTGGCCAGAAAATGGCGGGCACAAATTTGGAGCCTCTTGTACGTACTGGTACAATACCGCTTTCCCTTGTCGCGGGGCTACCTTACCGTCCAAAAAATGGTCATTAACACTTTTAGTGCTGCAGTCCCGTTTTGTGGACAAACTACTTGAAATTTGAGCGTTTGTCCCCAAAACGGGACTGCAGTCCTAGAAGGGCCAAGCTTCCGGACAGAGTCTTGTCGGCGCCGCTTGCGCGGGGCGCCCGTTTGACAACGTCGAACAGATCATCTACAGATTATTCCCACTTTCATGATTTCATTGTCTACTTATTTCGGGGCTTTACCTGACTACAAAGCCGTGTATGGTCGAAGCGACCGTCCTCACCCCCCCCCCCCCCCTTCCCCCCCTCCCCCAAATGAAACCTTCCTGCCCCCCCCCCCCCCCCTCCCGTCTCGAAAGGGATGCGTGGTCAATTGGTCAAATGACCAAGGCAAGCAACAACTGAGTACGCCCCCCCCCCCCCCTTTTCTGCCCTTTCCCCCCCCGACCAAACCAACCGATGTACCAGCATACTCTGCTGACCGAGCGGTTCCGCTTGCGTATAACCGCTCTCGTCTCGTCTTGAAAAACGGCGTGTCCGGTGAACACGGGTGAGACTCTGCTGGCGAGATTTTCTTGCGGCTTGCTCCTGTAGCAAGCCAAGCCATGCACCCTCTGGTCTCGCCTTCGGGCGGTGTACACACGCTCCTGGATCACACGAGTGAGAGACTCTGCTGTCCAGTTCTGCATGCTTCGTAAATAACCTACCACGCGCTCTCGGGCCGTTTCGTCCCGTCCCGTCCTGCTCCGTCGCATCGCGTCTCGTCTCGTTCTGTCCTGTCGCGTCTCGTCTCGTCCCGTCCGTCCCGTCGCATCTCGTCTCGTCCCGTCCTGCCCCATCCCATCTCGTCTCGTCCCGTCCTGTCCCGTCGCATCTCGTCTCGTCCCGTCTCGTCGCGTTTTTTTTCCGTTTTGTCTGTTTTGTTTTATTTCTTGTTTTTCTAATTGAAAAAAAACGGCGCCGATGGACGGGGCTCATACAGGCCCGAGACCTAATGGTGAAGGACGTGACGGGCGCTTCCGACCCAGTGGCCATATTGAGGGTAGGGAAACAGGAAGAGAGGTCGGCGATCATCACGGCGGACGTTAACCCCATCTGGGAGGAGACGTTCGGGTTCGAGTGCTCCATCAGCGGGTGAGCTGATTGAGAATTTGGGGTAAATGGCATGTGATCATGGGCCCTCGCATCCCTACAATGCCGGGACGGAGCACGTCGGGTTTTCACAGACCAGGCAGGCATTGCTTGCTTGCACCAAGCGCGAAGCGAAACACGAGGTATTCGGCGAGTCGCACGAAGGATGATCTTCATCCTACTGGGAACCGCTTGTGAGGCGGAGTTTCTTGCACATGGATGACAGCGTTAAATTGATTGTTTTTTTTTAGCTGGTGTAGCTACTTCCAATAGAAGGGGAGGGGGGCGGGGATCAGGAGGGAGGGGGGAAGGGGGGGGGGGGGGGGGGGGAAGGGGGGGGAGGGGTAAGCAACACGAGGAGGGAAGGGGGAGGGGGGGGGGGGGAGGGGTGGAAGGTGATGGAGGGGGGTGCTGGGTTGGCAACATCCCTACGGTGTTTTGTGAGGTTCGGTAGTGGTGCTCTGCTCTCGTGAGGAGGAAGTCGCCTCCCGGCAGGGGGGCCTTGGACCTCAGAGTTTAAAACCGAAAACGGCTCGGGGTGGGGGCCGGGACCTGGTATGGTATGTTTGGCGAAGGTGCCACTCATGGAGCAAGCCACGGGTTGAGGGAAAGGGGTGGGGGATTAAAACGATGAGTGCTCGTGTTCATGTAGCAAGACGCTCTCGTAGCTGCAGTTGTAGCTGTGGCTGGAGCTGGGACTGTACTGCAGGTGCAGGTGGTGATTTTGCCGGCCTTGCTACGATACACGTGGTATATTATATAGATGATTTCTCGCCATCGCTGTCTCGTCTTTTCTGCTCTCTCGCTCCCTCGACCTCTCCCCGCCTGTCTCTTCTCTGTATCTGGCATCTCTACATCAGTGCAGCACGCCTGTTACTAGTGCGTGGGCGACAGGAATGCTGGTCCAGCGTGGAATTTTTGCCCGAGAAAAGGTCATTCGTTGTACACTAGACTTCAGTGCAACGGGTTGCCGAACCTCTTGTTTTGTTGTAGTAATATATCAGCCTGCCTTTCTTACTAATAATATATATATATACTTGTAACTCGTTTTTGTTAATATATTGTACAGGTGTCCTGGAATGTCCGGGAATATAGGATACGTTTGATTTTGACATCAGAGCATGAACGTCCCTTACATTCCCGCCCATTGACCAGAGCGGTACCGCTACATCTCTCTCTATATATATCTCGATTTTCTTCCTCTGGCAGCATCTCTTGACTCTCTCTCGCTCTATCAATTTGTCTATTTTCGACCTTAATCTCTCTCGCCCTCGTCTCCCTTGACTCTTGTCTCTTTTGACTCTTTTCGCTTGGATTCCGTTTTTTTTTTCTTTCTTTCTTTCTTTCTTTCTTTCTGTTTTTTTTTTTCTTCTTTTTTTTTTCAGCGAATCGCTGGAGATCACGGTCCAGGACGATGACAGGTTTATCAACGACTTCTTGGGATTCGTGAACATTCTGCTAGGAGACCTGGCGGACAAGAAGAAGAAAAAGCTGTGGTGAGCTACGGCACCATTAGGAGTACGGTAATATAGCAGCAGCGGCAGCAGGAGGGGAAGGAGGGGCAGGAGGGGCACTAGCGGTAGCAGGAGCAGCAGGAGCAGTAGCAGTAGCAGTAGTGGTAATATTGATAGTAGTAGTGGTGGTAGTAGTATTAATAGTAGTAGTAGTAGTAGTAGTAGTAGTAGTAGTAGTAGTAGTAATAGTATTAATAGTAGTAGTAGTAGTAGTAGTAGTAGTAGTAGTAGTAGTAATAGTATTAATAGTAGTAGTAGTAGTAGTAGTAGTAGTAGTAGTAGTAGTAGCAGCAGAACCCCAATATACGTACTTGGTAACAAAGATGCGGCTGTTGTGACGTTCAACGTTGAACGTGGTAAACAAGCCTTTCTTTGCTATGACGTTCAACGCGTTGAACGTTTCAACGTGATCGTGCAGTATATCATGTCGCAACCACTGCATCACTACCGCCAACGACCCACCGCCGCTGCCGCCGCCGCCACCGCCGCCATGACCACCTGCGGTGTCCCGTCCTGTGGGCAGGTTTGACCTCAAGCTGGAATCCGGAGACCTTGCCCCTGGAGAAGACCGCGGGAGGATCCAAATCACGACCCAGTGGTACTTCAATCCCGCCGTGGCCAAGTCGGTGAAGACCAAGAAGAAGTCAAACATCGTCCCGGACTGGCTCACCAACCTCTCCGATGACCTAACCTCCGATGTACGGAAAAAGTTGGAGGGGGAGGGGAGGGGGGAGTTGGGGGGGGGGGGGGGGGGGGGGGAGTGTACTCGATAGGAGAGATGTACTCGATCTCATGCATGGCCGTAGTCGTATGACCATAGACCCTCGCATCCCTACAGTGCCGGGACGGAGCGTGTCGGGTTGTCCCCGACCAGGCAGACATTGCTTGCACCAAGCGCGAAACGCCGTGAGGTGTCTGGCGAGTCGCATGAAGGGTGAGCTGCATCCCACTAAGAACTGCTTTTGAGGCGGAGTTGCATATTAACAGCTTCAATGAGTTGATTTCATTTCCGGTGTAGGCATTTCCAGAGACAGCAATGGGAGCACTGTGTAACTGCCTCTTGGGGGCCTTACCTTGAACACTTCGTGATACGATCATTCCCACTTGTGCGAAGCAAGGGTTATTTGCCTCGCACAAATGATCTAACTCGACAACCAGCTGTGGGCGACCGCCAAAACAAAACAAAAAAAACGGTACCCTGGTTGTCTAGCTCACGTAGTGAGCGGCATGTTTTACAGTGTCAATGCCAACCGACGCCAACCCAACCTATATAAAATAGGGGGAAGGGGGGGTCCCTGTCTATCTGCTTCCTTTGCAGAAGCTGTATATATACATGTGTGCATTTGTGCGATGTGCAGTTGTTTTTGTGTGTACGTACCCAGCCTGGCATTGACGGGTCTGTACGCGGAGTTAGCCAAGACCACCCCCCGTGTCTCCTTCCTTCCTCCCTCCTATTCTTCCTCCCTCCTATTCTTCCTCCCTTCCTTCCTTCCTTCCTTCCTTCCTTCCTTCCTTCCTTCCTTCCTTCCTTCCTTCCTTCCTTCCTTCCTTCCTTCCTTCCTTCCTTCCTTCCTTCCTTCCTTCTTTCCTTCCTTCCTTCCTTCCTTCCTTCCTTCCTTCCTTCCTTCCTTCCTTCCTTCCTTCCTTCCTTCCTTCCTTCCTTCCTTCCTTCCTTCCTTCCTTCCTTCCTTCCTTCCTTCCTTCCTTCCTTCCTTTTCTTCCTTCTTTCCTTCCTTCCTTCCTTCCTTCCTTCGTAAATATATATACACCAAGTGTATATATTTTCGTTGCCGTCTGTGGTGCGCCGATGGCTATTTCCGTCTCGTGCTCGACAAGCACCCCCCCTGCCGCCCTCTCCCCTCTTGGCCATGCGCCTTCGCTTGTCTTCATGTTTTCCTCGTGCGGCTCGTGTCCGTTTTCTCTTGTCGATTTCCGCAAAGGCTGCGTCATTTTTCGTTGTATGTATGTGTTTTGCCGTTGTCAACCTTTCTACAGTACAGTACAGCAGTATATATAATATATGTAATATTTATATACCAGGTATATATTATATACCAGGGTATATATTATATTATATATATATATTATATATATATATATTGGCACGAACATTTTCATATATATCTCTTTTGTATTTCTCTTGCCGCCTCAGCCCCCCCCTGCCCCCGCTCCCACGGTCGCGTCCAGTCTCCGATCCCCTCCTCGCCGTCCCTCCACGGCATACACTGCCATCTCCTCCTTCCTCCCGCTTTTGCTGACTTCCGTAGTAACGCCTCCCCCCCCATACCCCTCCCCACTACCTCCCCCCATGCATGATATCGAGGACATCCCCTCCCCGTCGCCTCTCTCACTCCCCCCCTCCTCCCCCTCCCTCCCCCCCTTCTGTCTCGCCTATCGTCCTGCTTGAAGACTGACATAGAAGATGGGGTCGACGACCCCAACATGCAGCTGCACAAAGGGGAGTCCGCGGAATCGGAGGAGAAGAAGAAGAAAGACGCGGAAAACGCTGCTCTTCTCAAGAAACTCAGGGATTTCAAGGTGCGCATGAAGTGTATGCCAGGTACGATGGTACCGGTATAATGTGCTGGTACCAGGTACCAAGTATGTCATCATACCCCGTATTGTACCTCAACATCGACAGTATATTACCAGCACACGCCCCCTGTTCCCTGTCCAAGGTCCCCTATCCCCTGCTGCATATCCCCTGCCCCCTATCCGCTGTCCCCTCCTACATATCCCCTTCCCCTACCCGCTGCCCCCTACCCCATGCCCCCTGTTTCCTATCCCCTGTCCCCTGTTCCATGTCCCCTATCCCCTGTTCCATGTCCCCTGTTGCCTGTCCCCTGTCCTTTATCCCTTGCACCATGTTCTCTGCCCGTTGCAAACCCGCCGCCCCCCTTGTTTGGTGGTAGGTAACCTTGCAGCCGTCGTGTAACCGTCACGTGGTGCTGTTGTATCACCGTCGCGTAAAACCATTGTGTCATCGTCATGTGAACCCGTTGGGATACCGCCTTACAGCGGTCGTGATACTGTCGCCGTGTCGGGATACTCTCGTGCAAACCGCGGTCGAGCCGTTGAGCGACCGTCGTGGATTCGTCACGTACTCGTCGTCTCTCCGCCGTGGGGCCTTTTGCGTAACCGTCATGTGACGGCCGTGTAAAAACCGTCATGTATAGACGCCGTGAAACTGCCGTGTGGCCTTGTAATCATCGTCGTGCGAGCTCGGCGCAGCCATCGGATAACCGCGGTGCAATCTTTGCGCAACCATCCTGTAACCGTCGTGTAACCGCCGTATGGTTGCGGTGTAACCTTTTTGCAACAATCGTGTAACCGTCCTGTAACGGCCGTGTGTGTCCCTGGCGGAATCCCCTGTAAAACAGGTGATCTCCGGTGACTACGGTGGCGTACGTGCACATCATCGAGGTCAGGGAGCTGAAGGGGGAGGACCTTCAGGTGAAGGATGACAGAACGAGGGAGGGGGGGGGACGGGGACGCGGGAGCGGGGGGGGGGGGGGGGGAAGCGATCCGACGAGATTTGCCGAGCTTGTTGTTCGTGGGCAGAATACGTACCCGATGGTGGACGAATATTTAGACACATCTTGATCTATTTTTTACCATGTTTTTTGCAGGTGTGATCTGTTTCGCCGCCAATACTCACGTGTGATAGCTGTAACCGTTGTAACTGGGTTTTTGTATTGTGAGTGGTGGCTCTGCCACGGGGACTCGATGTTGGAATCCCGGTGGAAACATGCTGGTATGAAGGAACCCCAGGTTCAAATCCCGGTGAAGCCGATGCTCTTGTGTACGGCTCTGAGAAAGCGAGGTCGTGTAGTGAGTGGGTTTTTTTTTGTTGACGAGGGATATGTCAGTGAACAGGGGGGTGCTCGCTCGACCCTATGCGCAACAACAGCCCCAAGGTATGCCCGGGGGGGGGGCAAGAGAAGGCACGTGGAATATAGCCACGGTTTGTTCGGAAGACCGCTGAGCTGGAACATATAAGTTGTTATCAGCACCCCTCTTCTCCCAATGCACCCCCGCGCCAACAACTCAACCAACTTTCACTTCGTACCCTTGCTGTTTTTGCTTCGCGTCCGGACCGTCTTTTTTTTCTTGGGGGGGGGCAGGGCACGTCTGACCCCGTAGTCTACGTGGAGGCGTTTGGGCAGAAGTTTGCCACGGAGGTGGTAAAGGATCGCCTCAACGCTGTTTTCGATGAAACCTTTGTGATCAGCCTTAGGAACATGGACATGGACACCTTCAACGAGGGTTTTTTTCGGTAAGAGCGCGATCGCAGTTGAAATACTGGAGTTGGAGCTGAAGGAAGCCGACGTTGGAGTTACCTGCCTTGCCTCCTTGGCCTACCTTTTGGTTAGGTTCGGGTGTATGTACCGTAGCTCACTTTACCTTACCTTACCTTACCATACAGTACCTTTCCATTCACCGTATTTGACCTCACCTAGCTTTCCCCTCCCCCCTTCCCCTCCCGCCCCTCCCCCCCCCCCCTTCCCCTCCCCCTCCCCTCCCCTCCCCATCCCATCCAATCGTATCCCTCCTCCCTCCCCTTCCCAACGCACCCCACCCTCACCACCCCACCTTTCCTCTCCCCTCCCTGTCCTACCCTGTCTCCCCCTGGCACGTTTCAGCATTCCGTGATGGATGCAGATGTGACGATCGGAGGCCTCGGGTCTCTGAAGGCGGACCTTATCGGGGCCGTTAGCTTCGACGCTACCTACGTCTACTTTAACCATGTTAGTTTCGCCTAGATGTCATGTTATACGTAGCATGCAGCATTTTGTTTGGCCCAGCGGCGGAAAATTTGGGATTGTGGCGTGTTGGAGGCGGGGGGGGGGGGGGGGGGGGGGGGTTCGGGGCGAAGGCCTGTCTGTCTGTCTCTCTGTCTCTCTGTCTCTGTCTGTATATGTCTGTCTGTATATGTCTGTGTATGTCTGTGTATGTCTGTCTGTCTGTCTGTCTGCTTGTCTGTCTGTCTGTCTCTCTCTGGCTCTCTGCCTCTCTGTCTCTGTATCTCTGTCTCTGTCTGTCTGTCTGTCTGTCTGGTCTGTCTGTCTGTCTGTCTGTCTGTCTGTCTGTCTGTCTGTCTGTCTGTCTGTCTGTCTGTCTGTCTGTCTGTCTGTCTGTCTGTCTCTGTCTGTATCTACTGAGTTGCATTATAGGTGCATGCAGCATTATGCAGGCACAGCAACTTTGGACCGTTGTCTAATCTCTTGCGTCATTTTTCTGGCCTGTTTCGGATCAGCCAATCGCATTCCAGCCGCGCTTTTTACCTTTGCTGTGGCTTGATTGACGCGCTTGTTTGTTGTTGTTGTTGTTGTTGTTGTTCTTTTTTTACAGGACCACGAGATCCACCGTCGATGGGTTGCTTTGGTGGATGATGAGAACCCAGAAGATGCCGGCATCCAGGGGTACATGCAGCTCTCCATCGCGATCGTCGGTCCTGACGATAGACTGAAGGTGGGGCGCACGATCAATCGCAGACAAAGGCAGAGAGAGGGAGAAGGCGGAGGGGCATGGGGGGGGGGTGCGCCCATGTAATTTATTATTATTATTATTATTATTATTATTATTGTTGTTGTTGTTGTTAATTATTTAATATTATTATTATTATTATTATTATTATTATTATTATTATTATTATTATTATATATTATTATTAATATTATTTTATTGTTATTATTATTATTATTATTATTATTATTATTATTATTATTATTATTATTGTTAGAATTAGTATTATTATTTTTATCATCACCTTTACTTTCCAGCTCAACTCGTAGGAGGTTTTACCCTCAGCGGTCTTCTTCTGGACTAGCCGTGGTCACAGGTGTCTTCCCTTGTTCCTCCCCCTGTGCGTGCGTTCATTTTTATCGCGCATAGGATTCAGCATTCCCACTGCTCATTGATTTGCATCGAATGCCATACATGGGCATAATCGTATGACCATAGATCATCGCACCCCTACGATGCGGGGACGGGGCAGGGGGAGGGGAGAAAGAGGGAAGAGAGAGGAGGAAAAACGGCGGGGGGGGGAGGGGGGGGGGTGTACTCATTGTCATGCATGGCTGTAGTCGTATGATCATAGACCCTCGCATCCCTATAAAATACAGTGCCGGGACGGAGCAGAGGGGGGGGGGGGAAGAGAAGAAGCAGCGACAAGCAACAACGATAACATTCGATTGTTTTTTTTGCATTGTTTTTCAAAAAGTTGTTGGGATTGTTCTTTTTTCTTTCTTTCTTTTTTTCGTCAAACCACCGTAAGAACTAACAACTACTGCAGCGGCGACGACAATGACAGCAACAACAAGTACAACAACCACTCCGCCCTTTTTTTTTGAGCACCAGATCGACAGGGGGGGTATACTAAAACCAAGTAAAAAAACAGGAAAAAACATGTTTACTACTAGTAAAAGAAATATTCCAACATAACTATCCCAACCCGCTCGTACGTAAAAATACAGCAGTGGTTTTGTGTTTAGTTTCGACATGGTGACCAGCGAGCGTGGCTCCGCTCTCCCTGTTGTTTTCGTTGACCCCTGCGTCATCGAACCATGCACCTCTTTGGATTAGGTCCACGACGAGGAGACGGACCGCAGGAAGGAGCGGGCGGCGGAGGCGATTGCTGGCGGCATGGATTCGCTCGTCGTCATGCCCCCCGCCATAGAGATCAAGAGCAAGTGGCTGGTCAGCACCGTCGCCAGGGCGGAGTACCTTCCCGTGATGGACACCAACGTGGTGGGGGGGGCTGGAGGCGGTGACTTTTTCTTCCAGGCAAGTTCTTGGTCCGGTTTGGTTCCGATGGTTGATCGGTCTGGTCGGTAGAGCACTGACTCAAGATTTGCTCTGGTTGGTTCTGGGCTAGGGCTAGGTTTAGTTAAATTCGTTTCGTAGGCAGTGTTTGTCAACCATTTTACTCGAATACGTGGCGAGCAACCATCGGTTTGGTTGGTCGGCTGCGCGGTTGCGCTGTTGATTGGTTAGGTGGCTGGTTGGTTAGTAGAAGAAAATCGTTGTTGATTCACACGTATTTCTATGTTAGTTTTTAATCGATTTTCTTGTTTTTTTTGGGGATTTTTTATTGTTACTATTAATAGTATATTAGTATTTGTTTTTGCTAATGGTTTTTGTTTTTTGTTTTTTTTGTTGGGTTTTGTTGTAGATAACTCTTTTTGGTTTGGTTTGACTTTCTGTTTTTTGCAGGCGGAAGTGGCCGGGGGGAAGCCGCTGCGAACGAAGAAGGTGACTCTGACGGGAGCACGCCACCGCCTCAATCCTGAGTGGCGTTCGGAGCTATGGCAGCCTGTCACCGTCCCGTGCATGTCGGGTAGCATCAAGGTAACACTTCCCTCGCCCCTCCTTTTCTCTCCGCCTGTTTGTGTCTTGTTTTTTGGCCTGGCTTTCTTCTTTCTGCCAGGTGTGATATATCTTGTTTTGGTAGTGGTGCTGGTGATGGTGTTATTGGCGGGGTGGTGTTGGTGTTATTGGCGGGGTGGTGTTGGTGTTGGTTCTAGTGCTGCTGCTCCTGCTCCTGCTGCTGCTACTACTGTTAGTTGGTCTTTGTGTCGTAGTTTTGTACATACAGTAGCTATCGATCTTGGTTGTGGCCTTGGCGTTGATACTAGCCAAGGTCGCGCGCTCTACGTTGACCGACGGCTCTACCGACGATGAGCAAGCAACGGTCTACTTTTCGTCATGCCTGGTGGACATTGCCATTCCCAAAAGAATTGGGCACGGTAGTGTCGATAGGCCTGAACCCCGACGTACTTTAATACCGTGTATAGTGTATCCCTGGTATACGGGAAGGTGTTCGGGTGCTTTGGCTGACCCCCCAACCCAGTTGGCTTGACAGCAGATGTTCTTTATGAAACCCTTGATCGTCTTTCGGTCCCGCCCGCCGCGCGAGCGCATGCAATAGTCGTCATGTCGGAGAGCTGGATGATCTAGAGCTCTCGGGGAAGGTAGATTCCTGGCGTGTAATCTGTAAGATCTGTTAGTAGCTCATGTTTTCCTGAGTTGGGGCTGTGCTACGTAGATCCTGCACGGTATCTCATGGCGGCAGGTTGGGATCTATGTGTAAACGATCTATCTGTAGATGAATAATCTGTAGATGATCTACCTGTAGATCATATATGTGGAGATGATCTTTGTGTAGATGATCTATGTGTAGATGGTCTATGTGTAGACCATCTATCCGTAGATGACCCATCTATCTGTAGATTATCCATCTGTAAATGATCTATCTGTTGATGATCCATCTGTAGATTTTGTATCTGTAGATTATCTGTATATAGTATATCTGTAGATGATCTATATGTCCTGCGTGTGCAACAATCGTACCTGTCAGGAAGTGCTTTGTTCGCCGCCCCCTATACGGCCTCCCCTAGCCTTCGATGGTTTACTTAATCCCGTTGCTTGACATCACAACGTGGACCCGTCCATGGTCGCAACGTTGGTGCGCACAGCCCACTATCCCTGGTCGGTGAAAAGCCGACGTGCTCCATCTCGGCATTGTAGGGAGGCGGGGGTCTATAGTCGTAAGACTGCGGCCATGGATGATATCGAGTATCCCCCCCCCCCCGATCATACGCTCTGCTCCGTCTTGAAAGGGATGCGTGTTCAATAGTCAATTACTACATCAGTGGAACAACAAATAAGTACCCCCCCCCCCCCCCCGATCTCCCCGGCCCTGCGATTCTTTTTTCAAGTTATAGAGCTAACTATAAACTCGTTTGGGCTTGATGTTCGTGTTACTTGCCCGGCTCTCTTACCCGGTGGTGGCTACTTGTTTTTTTTTTTTTTGTAGCTATCAAGATTTTTCCGCTTGGTTCCCGGTGGCTACAGTGCGTGCGAGGGACGAACGAACGCTTTCTGCCTTGTTGTCTCTCCCTTTTGCAGTATGTCGGGGTTCTGTGCCGCTGTGGGTATTGTGCTGCCTGTGATTCACGTATATCCAACCTGAATAATTCGGGGTCCACACTGAGAAACTCTGCCCATGTTAGCAGTGTACTTTGCGGTTGTCAGGTTGTTGTTCTGTATTGCCAATCGATATCAGGTAAACCCCGAAGGAGAAGCTTTGTGCATGTATAGATGTACACATACATATTGGTAGTACTGCTGCTTTTTTAGTCACTGCGCGGGATGGTAAAACCTCACTTGTTTTTTATTTCGTCGTTTTTTGTTGGTGTATGAATGCGTTTGTGCCAGGCTTTGGTTTTCGGTCCTTTTTAAGACGGAGTTGTTTCTGCCGGTCGCGTTCACCCCCCCCCCCCCCCCCCCGCCCCTGATCGGTTCGGCTCGGTTCGGTTCGGACGACTAAACGAACAAAGTACTCGGTCTGGGATTGGGACCGGGTGGGTGAAAACGAGTTGGTGGGGGTGTACTACACCAAGCTTCGGGAGATCGAGGAAAAAATGGCCAGCGGGAACCGCGTCGTGCCTAGATGGTGAGTGACGAGGAACGTGAACTTATCTGTTTGATTTCGCTATATATATGTAGATCCTGTGCTCGTCGGTTGTACCGATGTAGTGGGCGAGACCCCGGGAGGTTATTCCGCCGCAAGACTCTGGGGGACCTAAGTCCTCCTCACCGAGTCAGACTAGGTCTAGCATCTCCTTGCTAAACATCAACGAATAAGTCCTTCTCGGCTTACGTCGGCCGTAACGACGGCTACCGTCAACGACGTGAGACCGCTCGTGACCCGAGGTTTGATATTGCTTGGCCGGTGACGTGTCCTTCGCGCGTACGTGTTACGGGATCTACGATAGGGATCTCCGACCCTGTCTTAATATATATTGTATATGTATATTTATATGTTACACGACAATCATACTTTTTTCCCTGAGGTATTCTTCCGCTACAAGTTTTGGAGCCCGTCCTTTGACCACGGACTCATTATTTTGGACATGAGCTAAGGTGAGAATATCAACAGCAGCAAATACGGTGTAGGAAGGAAGAGCTTGCCGTCAAGTTTGGCCCCCGGCCCCCAGCATCAGACATACGGTATTTTTCCCGGAGCGGAAGCGTCGCGCTCGCCAACCACATTTTGCAGCGAAACGCTCCTGGGCTTGAACGCGCTTGTGTTCGGCAGTGGTATCTGTAGAGTATGCCAAGTATAGGAGGCGTCGTTTCGTTCCTCGCCCTTGCTGGCATACCTGGTACTCTATACCAGGTACCATGTACGTATCCTGGGGGACGCGTTCTACGATAGAGGTAGCACATTTCCGCTAAATGGTTCCTGAATGATAGTGCTCCTTAACCCGAAAGCGTCGGAGTGTCAATCTTGTTTCGACAAACGACGTTTTAGTATACTTGGGCTATGGGATTCTTCGTCGGGACGCAATTTCATTTTTATCGGAGTCAGTTTTCGAATGAGGCTCTATCGTAGAACGCCCCGGGGTAGCAAAGGAGCGCGCACGAAAAGAGAAGCAAAACGACCTACTATTAATAGTACGTATACTCACTTTCCTACGTCAGATTGACGATAGCTAAACCGGAAACACGGCGAGATAGATTTATGGACGGAAGGACGAAAAGCGACTTTTTTTTGTTTTTTCTTCCTTCTTGCATGCTATTAATAGTAGGTTTTGGTGGACCTCCTCCCGCCCAATTCCGTCTCGAAAGGGATGCGTGGTTAATGGTCAAATGACTAAGGCAAGCAAGCAACGAATGAGTGCGCCCGCCCGCCCCCCGTCCCGCCTGTCTGGGTGTCGTAAATAGGTGGCATTGAATAGTGGGGAGTCGAACTTTTTTATTGTTGCGTACGTCCCTGGGTACGTACATAGCACCCGTTTTCGTATGAGGCTCCCTCCTCTTTTGGGCTGCTCTTTCATTTCATCACCCAAAAACGGATCCGTTGACCCAGCATTCGGTCAGCTACAGTAGGAAGGACATGGCGCTGATGCTGCCTAGCTCTTATTACGGTGGACCATAGTTAATACCTGGTACCAGGTAGGACCTATGGTATACATAAAACCTACCAGGTATATATTTAACCATTTTTTTCTGACAAGATTTGGTCCTATTAACTATTGTCCCCCGTAGTAACTCTCATTTTTTTTCGGCTGGTCTTTTATCACGCCTTGGTCTTGTGGCGCTGGCTCTGTCTGCCCCCGCGGCGCGATAAGCTCACCGGCCAGCTATTATAAACTGAACCAAGGTTCTTGAGGTTATACCGGTACACTTACTTGTGTCCTGCGTTGATCTGATTGGCCCTACTCCTTCCGTGCGTGCACAACCCGTATTTTCTCGTACCCCGAAAATATTCCGCTTTTATCTCAACAAAAACTTATGCTGTATGTACCTCATCAGCAAACCAAAACCCCCGTCACGGCGTACCGGGTATACATGGTACCTGGGTAGCTAAACCTCACGGAACAAAAAATGGCGATCCAGCGATGTTGGGTGTAGTTCGCCCTCGAATATACAGGTAATCCGCAGATCATTCCCACTCGATGATCTAGGTCTGTCAGGGCAGAGAGGAGGCGTTCTACGATAGAAGTTCGCCCTCTATTTTCGTATGTCCCCCCAAGATGTAATGCGGAATTCATCGGGGACAAACATATGAATACGATGGACGCTCGGGACGTGTGGGGCGCGCACCTTCAATCCTTACACATATCCCCATGATCTGTGGTGCTAACTGTACCTCCTTCAACTGGGGCCCGGTAAGGATCCCGTGGTTGCTCAGTTTTTTTCGTTCTTCCTACATGTGATACCTCTGAGGCGTTCTACGATCGAGGTTCACCCTAATTTTTCTGAGGCTCCTCTCTTGAAGAGCTTCATAACTCACCCGAAAACCTGCTTCAGCAAAATTCAAATTGGATCCAATGGCCCCAAGTACACAACGACGTCATGTTTCGGAACAAGGTTGGCATTCCGACGACTTTGGGTTTATAAGGAACCCTGTCATTCAGAAAAAAAAAATTGCGGAAAAGTGCTACCTCTATCGCAGAACCCGTCCTCTATCGTAGAACGCCTAATAGCTCATAGATCATCTATTCCTAATCTGTGTGATCTCGCTCATGTTCCCGGGTGCGAGCCATGTAATATGCATCATCTACTGTAGGGCCATGTCTCCCGGGTTGGATCTGTATGTACCATACGGGTCCTGCGCAGCGAGTGGATTAGGATCTACTAGTATATGATCTGTAGATGCTCTGCAGATGACCTATCTGTAGATGAACTGTCGATGATCTATCTGTGGATAATCTATCTGCAAATGACATACCTGTAGATGGTCTAGCTGTAGATGATCTATCTGCAGATATGATCTATCTGTAGATGAACAGTCGATGATGTATATGTAGATGACATATCTGTATACGGTCTGGATGATCTATCTGTAGATGATCTGCAGATGATTTATCTGTAGATGAACTGTCGATGATGTATCTGTAGAAGCTATATCCGTAGATGATCTGTCCGACGTGTGGTATAGTCTGAGAAACCCCGTCAATCATGATATGATCACCCAAAAAATGCTACAGCAGTAGCCCTATTGCAGCATGTGTCCGGGCAACGGGAAAGGGTGACCAGGAGGAGAAGGAGGAGGAGAAGGGGAGGATAAGGGGATAAGGGGTGAGACGGGGTGGTTCTATATATATATATATATGTTTTGTGTCGCCTGGAACTGGAATTCCACTAGTATATAGCATAACCAGGGGGGGGGGGAGGAGGGGGGGGGGGGTTCCTGGGAGTTATTTATTTCGTCTCAGGGGAGGAGAGAGAAAGAATGGGGAAAATGTGTATGTACGTCTTGATTGGATTTTGCGTTAGTATGGACAGGCACATGGTATGCCACAGGAGGAAGGATAATCATGGGGGGTGGGGGAGCGTCCTTACTTGTTGCATGCCTTATATAGTCGTTTGACCAATGACCACGCATCCCTTTCGACCTGGAGAACCGCTCCTACTCCTACTAATAAATGCGCCTCCAACATGTTTGCGCTCTTTACGTTTTTTTCCGTACCTTGTATATATACTGTAGTACCGGGTACATGAAAACTTGTTGGTACCCTGTACGTTGTGTTTTTGTGTCGGAAACCCAAGGCCTGTCGTGGCTCACGACAAACCTTTACCTCCCTCGCAAAACTGAGTCTGTAAGGTCGATCCACCTCTTAAGGTCTCGGAAACCCAAAACCTAGTGCGAGCTCACAAAGACCCCCCCCCCCCCCCCCTCCCCAAAACCGTCCTCCTCCCATCTCCCCTTCTCCCGTGTGTGAGTCTGTACGACCCGCCTCTCAGGGTCACCGAAACCCAAAACCTATCGCGAACTCACAAAGAATCCCCCCGCCCTCCTCCTCTTTCCCTCCCTTCTGTGTGTGGGTCTGTACGGTCCGCCTCTCAAAACCCCGGAAACCCAAAATCTATGTCGAGCTCACGAAGAACTCGGCCTCCCCTCTCCCCTGCTCCCATGTGTTGAGTGAAAAATTATGGTCCTCCTCTCAAGGTTTCGGAAACCCGAGAGCTGTCGAGGCTGACGGAGAACCCCCCCCCCCCTCTCTCCCCCCTCTCCCCTGTTCCCGTTTGTAGGGCGAATCTACATGGTCCACCCCTCAAGGTTCCGGAAACCCTAAACTTGTCGCGAGCTCACAAATAAATCCCTCTCTTCCCCCCTCCCCTTGATGTCTGCCTGGTCGTCGAAAAACCGACGTGCTCCGTCCCGTCATTGTAGGGACGTGAGGGTCTACATATGGTCATACGGCTACGGTTGTGCATGATAGTGAGGACACTCCTCCCCTCTTCTCTGCTTCCTCTCTACGGTCCCGCCTCTCTAGGTTCCGGAAACCCCAACCTATCGCGCGCTCACAAATGAGCCACCCCGTCTCGAAAGGGATGCGTGGTTAGTGGCAAAATGACTTAAGTAAGTAACGAAGGAGTACGCCCCCCCCCCCCCCCCGTCCCCCGTCCCCCGTCCCCTCTCTCCCACTCCCGTGTTGTAGGGTGAATCTTTATGGTCCGCCTCTCAAGGTTCCGGAAACCCGACGGCTGACGCGGCTGACGAAGAGGGCCGCCACTCTCGGGCTGCTCGAGGACACGGACTACCTGCAGCAGTACCTCAACTATCCTCAGCACGCGTCGACGTACCGGGGGCGGCTGCTGGTCATGGAGAGGGTGGTGGACCAAGCGCCTAAGGGTCACATCAAGGATAAGGTGTGGGTGGGTGGGTGGATGGGTTTGACTTTGGTTGGGGTTTTTCGGTGTTTTTTTGGGGGGTTCGGCTGGGTGTGTGTCGGGTGTGTGCCTGGTGTGTTTCGGTGCGTGTTGGTGTTTTCCGGTTTGTTTGCAGCGTGTTTTGGTGTGGTTTTACGTGTGTCTTGCTGTAGGTGTGTGTATTTTTAGTGTTTTTTTCGTGTTTTGGTTTGTGTTTTAGGGTTTGAGTGGGTGTTTCATGTGTTTTGGGGTGTGTTTTAGGTGTGTTCGGGATTGGTTTTGGGTGTCTGTAGGTTAATCCTGGGGGGTGTTGAGGTGTTTTCGGGATACCGTGTGGCTTCGTGCGTTGGGTGTGTGTGGTTGAGGGTTTGCTTACGTTTTCATGCCCCTACCGTTCTCGCCTGCGTTTTATTTTTTTTTATTTTTTTTTATTTTTTGGGTGTTGCGTTTCCCTTGTGTTCGATACGAACTTACCATTAACACGGTGTCGCGGGAAAGGAGAAGTTCGGTACTCTAGGTATTACGGGGGACCGTAGTTAATAGGACCAAATATTGTTAGTAAAAATGCTTAAGTGTATACCAGGTAGGTTTTTATGTATACCACAGGTCCTATTAACTATGGTCCCCCGTAGTAGTAGCGAGAAAGCGATCGTTATCCTAGGAGACAGCTGGTGACCGCAGGCGGCGAGACAGGAAGAGGATCAGATACGCGACGTTTTTCAATGTACTACATGGAAAATAACGTAAACGAGCGCCCAAATGTTGGAGGTGTCTGTCTCTGTAAGGAGTAGGAACGGTGCTCCGTCGAAAGGGATGCGTGGTCAATGGTCAAATGACCAAGGCCAGCAGCAAATGAGTTCGCGCCCCCCTCCCTCCCCCCCGGTGGTGACAGTCGGCGTGGAGGAGGAAGATCAAGATGCCACCCGTTCCGCCGACGGCCGAATACGTGCTCAAGGTGTTCGCGAGCAGCGGGACGGAGATCCCGCGATTCACCGACCTCGTCCACCTGGGGTCCAAGAAGATGTGAGAAAAATGTCGGTGCTTCATGTTATTCTGTACCACTCTGTCCTTTGATGATGTACCGCAGGGATATATATATATATATATACATTATATATATACATTATATATACATTATATATATACATTATATATATACTTGTATATATATATATTTTAATTAATTTCCGACGTCCTTGTGTTTTGGGACATAGTAGTAGTGGTTGTTCGTAAGTGGAAATATACCTGCACTTGCGCTGCTACGTAGCGGGAACTTTTGATGCACTCTGGACTAAAGCCCCCCCCCCCCCCCCACTACGGCCATGCATGAGATCGAGTACATATCTCCTATCGGGTACACCGCCCCCCCTCTCCACCGACAGGAAAGCCTACACCGAAGAACGGGCACCGTTGACCTCTGATCCCCCTCCCCCCCCCCCCCCCCGCTCTTGTTGGGAAGCGTGGATTATAAGCGCCGTTAGTAACTGGACCCCCCCCCCCCCCGGGCACGCCCAATTGTTGGAGGTGTCTTTATCAGGAGTAGGAACGGTGCTCCGTCTCGAAAGGGATGCGTGGTCAATGGTCAAATGATTAAGGCAAGCAACAAATGACTACCCCCCCCCCCCCCCCCCCCCCCCGGGTACGCCCAATTGTTGGAGGTGTCTTTATCAGAAGTAGGAACGGTGCTCCGTCTCGAAAGGGATGCGTGGTCAATGGTCAAATGACTAAGGCAAGCAACAAATGAGTACGCCCCCCCCCCCCCCCCCCCCCCCCCCGGGTACGAAAGCCTGCACCGTGAGCACGCGCCGTTAAACACAGGACCCCCGTATCACGTACTGGTAGTGTTTGTGGTAAGGCACCCAAGAGGCAGCTACGTAGTACTCCCATTGCTGTCCCTGGAAGTGGCCACACCGGAAAATAAATTAACTCATTGAAGCTTTCATCCGTTTGCAAGCCCGCTTCACAAGCGGTTCTTGGTAGGATGCGGCTCACCCTTCATGCGACTCGCCGAACACCTCACGGCGCTTTGCGCTCAGTGCACGCAAGCAATGTCTGCCTGGTCAGTGAAAACGCGACGTGCTCCGTCCCGGCATTGTCATACGACTACGGCCATGCATGCTATCGCGTACACCCCCTCCCCCCTCTTCCTGGAAAAAGAGGCCTGCACTGTACGCGGACATCGTTAAACACTGACCCCCTCCCC
This sequence comes from Nereocystis luetkeana, assembly GCA_031213475.1. Taxonomy (NCBI): domain Eukaryota; class Phaeophyceae; order Laminariales; family Laminariaceae; genus Nereocystis; species Nereocystis luetkeana. Next base: position 5,148,308 of record JARUPZ010000002.1, on the reverse strand, counting down.
CCCCCCTCCTTTCCGGCAAAAAAACTACATCGTACGCGGGGACCGTTAATGACAGGACCCCCCCCCCCCGCCCCCTCCCTATACCATGTTAGGTAGTTATCGACACAAAAAAGAAGGTACAAATAAATCACACCGGATCGAAATGTGTCGGTGATAATTGTGCGGACTCAAAAAGCGTGACCCCTGAATTCTGCGTGGACGCGTGTTTGCCTTGTAAGGGCAGCGGCGAATTATTATGAGGCTTTTTACTTGAGGAGCCCTATGATGTACCTAAACACCCAAGTGCGACCCGGCGAGCAACCCTAAAACCTATATCGTAGGTGTATCAAGAATAGTATTGTAAAAATAGCCCATGTTTTTTCTGACGGTATTGAGTTAAGTTAAGAAGCCCGTTCAGTCGGAAACGATTTTGTCCAAAAATTGCGACATACCCCTATCGTACTACTACTGTACAGGCGCGCTACGGGGTATAGGGGCTAACTGCCCTTTTGACCCGGGTATTTCTCCCTGGCGGGGCTCATCATCTGGGGAGCTGTATGTACGAGTATCCAACATGCATGCATCCGACGTGTATACAGGGGCTGCCTGCCCTTTTGACGCCGAAAATTCCTCCCCGGCGGTGCCCCAGAACTGGAGAGCTCGAAATACGAGTACCCAACATACATGCATCCGACGTGTGTATAGGGGATGCCTGCCGTTTTGACCCCGGCTGGTTCCCCCTTGCGGGGCTCCTGAACTGGAGAGCGGTATCTACGAGTATCCACCATACGGTGCAGGGCCCACGACGTGCATTTTACTGCGAGTACTCGCAGTACCTATTCCCGAAGTACTGCCGGTACTCCAAGCACTCGAATTGCCCCCAGCGAAAGTAATGTGCTCCAACTCCCACTGGTGGGACCGTCTGTGAGTGTTTTAATGGGTATGATTTTGTTGACACGATGCGCAGATGGTCGGAGTATACTTCATACTCCGAAGTATACTGGGCATATTGTGAGTATTGTGGTATACTGCGAGTACTCGCAGTACGAACACTACCAGCTGACGAAATACCGCCAGTGCTTGCAGTACCCGCAGCACAGAACCCCGAAATGCTTGAAGTGCGGGGAGTATCCACGGCAGTAGCGAACCCCGAAATACTGCGAGAAATACTGCGAGTGCACCAAGTAATTGCGTTTTTTTCTCGAGAATGGTTTGCTTTACTCCCAAGTGTTGGGAGCATCTGTGGGGTGTTATGGGTTTAACTCACGCCACTCGTAAGCGCGCCCAAACTCCCTGGCCTCGCGTACGAGTACACAACTTGTTCAAATAGGTCAGAAATGTTTACGTACGTGGTACCAGGTACAAAATAAATAAAATTTGCGACAAAGAGGGCAACGAACGTGAGAATCGAAGTTGCGAAAGTGAAAATACGATCGGCAATCATGTACGCTGTACGAAGTACTCGTATAGCTTATTTGCAAATTCAGTTTTGTACGCCTTTTTAAAACACGTTGCAGGATATCTTGAGAGTAGCTTGTACTGGCACGACGGAATGGACAGCAGTATTTATGCTGTACCTTCGTTTGTGATACGATACGACAGCGAAAGATTCGCGTACTGATCGGCGACAAAGGAGCGTGTACTGTTCTGCTTCCCTTTCAGCTGGCTCTCGGGTCTATCGGTGGTAGCAAGACGGCAGTGTAGGGCAAGCAGTAGTCAGTGGTACGTTTTGCACGAATAATGATTTACACGATGATTGTGGGAACGATTTCTTGTACTCGTACTCGTACACACACCTGGTACACCGATAAGGGGAGGATCGGTACGAAGCAAAAAATGTTGGCGGACACTGCGGCAGGTACGTGCCTAGGCCAATGCCACTGCCGACAGCAACGAACGATACTACAGGTGCTGACAGTACAGCGCGGATCTGCCACATGCGCATAGTACAGTACACTGTCTTCTGCTGCTGCTGCTGTCGCACTGTGCTGAGCACGGCTGGAGCAGTAGTGGCAATGTTGGATCACACACAGCAGTGAGAAGCAGAGAGGTGATGGTGTGGTGGCGGCGTGGTCAAGTGATCGATCGCACAGTCTCCGATTTAGCAACTGGCTCAGCCATACGCGCATGATACTGCCCGCTGCTGCTGTTCGGCGGCAGGGTTGCAGTGCTGTAGTCAGCTGGAGGTACGAATGCTCTGTGAACTGCTGCTATTCTTGTCTGGGCTGTGCTCCGTGCAAAACACACCGAACAAATCGTACCGGTAAGCCAGCCTGGGTACACACGTATGAAACATAAAAGGCCTCATCGGAGAAACCCGGGAAATCGACTTATCCGCTCCCGCATACAAAAAATTCTGGGCGCCCGCCACGCGCCCCACACTGCACGGATCGCGTCCGGACTTCGACCAATTGTCCGAACGGGCTTCCCGTGTCGGCGTACTTAGCGTTTTGCCGAAAAGTGCTCGTACGAAAAGAAAAGTTGGAAAAAAGACGAAACTTTCACAAACATAACTATACATAACTACACATACAAGGCTCCCCTTCGAGGAGTGGGGTGGTCCCCGCGGGGTGGCGCAAGCTGGCATGCCACAGGGGACAAACAGAAAAGCGGTCAATCGGCACACAGCGGAAGTCGTAGAAAGGCAGAAAAAACGAACAATCGTCATCCGAAGATAGTCGTTGTAAAGCGGCCATTGTACCACCATCGCTACCGAGTGGTATCAATTCATAAGGATTAGTAAATTGGCGTTATACCACATACCTCGTATACAAAAACGCGTTTTTTATCACAAACCGCGACGTCATGTTTTCCCGAGTTTTTCAAAACTTGTCATTGTCACGATGCGTGAGAAGTATGTCGATTGGCGAAAATATCACATTGCCACGTTCCGTTTCGAAAAACCTCATGTACCACAGCAAGAAGCAAGTTGCTCTCGTATACGTCTCGCAAGCAATAGCAAGACGTAATCGTAACATACAGCAAGCAATGCAGTAGCAGCTAGCAGCACCGCAAGCAGTACTCGTATACAGCAGAAGCAGCGAGCAGTGCAGCAAGCAGCACTATTAGTACCTACGGCAAGCAACAGCATCGCGCAACTAGTATTGCTGCTGCATAATAGTCCACGTCCAGCAGTAGCAGCACGGCACTATACTGCTGAATGTAGGGTACAGCGAACAACAGAGTTAGTACGTGTAGCACTATTGCAACTGCAGCTAGCTGCTGTTTGTTGTTATAAAATATGGTGTGCAGTATGATCTGTACCTGGTACATGCTCATGTATACGTGCATACGTACAGCAGTAAACGTACGTTCTCTACCGTTCAAGGGGAAACATGCTACACGCAATCCTGTATGTTCGTGTGTGATATATGGAATTCCTTACGTACAGTAGATAGTCCTACCCTGAGCGGGCTGGGTCGATAGTTCTCCCATCTCATAGTCACTCCTAGCCCTTATTTGCCGACGAGAATAGTTTATATCAAGATCGATCGTCGATTTATTATGTACCAACTTAGATATCATTTTTCTATTACTTGCCGGCGAGCCTTTTCCCATTTTCATTGTGTCTTGGAAGATGAGCGTTTATTTTCCATGCTGTCTTGTTTTCGTGGGTCTGTTTTTTGTGCGCACGAGCATGTTGTCGTCCACCACCTCGCGCAAGCACGTCACAGCACAGCATAGCCCACCCGGCCTACACAAACCAGCAAAGCAAGTACGTGCTGATCAGAGCGACAACACAAGCCGGCAGACAAAGTTGGCGAGAGCCAGCATGTCCTTGAGCGTTTACACGGCTCGCTGTGTTATCAAAACTAACGAAGATATCGAAGGCTGCCCGGCCGGAAAAGCATAACCTTTTCGTACTCGTACTGGAGGAGCTCTTGGCAATGCCAAGTCGTTACTGTAGTTTTCATCTACAATCGTGGACCTCTCTGTCCGCTCCACTCGTTTTTTTTTTTTTCTTCCTTGTTAGCGAGCGTAACAGGCGACGGAAGCAAGGGATCTATACTCGCAAAATCTTTCATTGAAGAAAGACGGGGGGGTAAGCCTTGACTCACAGCACGAGCCCCTGTCCGGTGAAAACGTCAACGTACTACGGCAGCAAGCGGCAGCAGCCGTAAGCAGTACCACTCTATCGTACCAGTGCGGGTATCATACTGCGGCTGCTGTGATCGTAACAAACCTGGTACCTATTGCAGGGTTTCCACATAGGTTTCACGAAAAAATCGATTTGTGAAGTTTTTGATCGATTATCGTACATGTGGGGTTTGGTGGCGTTGGTGTAAAGGGCAAAGTTGCTCAGTTTTAGCAAAAACTGTTCGGCTACGTATGTGAGAAATCCCGCATCTGCCAAGAAAGCTGCTGCATACCTCTGAGGCATTTTGATGAATCCCGACGTCTTTCTTGGTTTTGTCACGCAGCCAGCAGACACCACCCAGGCCGAGGTTTAACTCAAAGCAGAAGCTTTCCTTGTGGGGCCGGCCTCTGTGAAAGCCGAGGCTGCTGTTCTGTCGTGACTCGTGACTCTCTATTTAGTAACTTTACCGGGAAGGGTGACCCCACACAAATTACTCGATATTTTCGACTTTGCGAGAGCCCCGCGCGTGCGTGCCACGGGCCCCGGGCGAGGGCGAGACCTCGGGAGCGCGCGCCCCGGTCGATTCCCTGCCGGTCGAGCGTGGCGGCGGACGAGATCTGCCGGGAGGGAGGCTGCGGAGCGAAAGCGCGCCGCTCGGCGAAACCCCCCCCGCAAATCTGAACATTTTTTTGAATATTGTTCTTCAGATCCCTAGACTGTTAGTAGTAGCCCATCTTGGGGCTCGTGTATCGAGCTCAGCTTACAACCTTTCACATGCTGGGACAGATGAGATCATCTACAGATCATCGAGTCCCACTCCGTGACATCCTGCTGTACGTCTTTCACGGCAGATAGGTATATTCTCGACCTTGGAAGATCTACAGCAGTAGTTCACGTTGCCGGGTGGGACCTGTATTGTCTGTACGATCTACCGTAGCACGTGCTCTCCTGGGTTGGATCTGTACTTCGCTGATCCTTCGCAACGTCTCACAACGTCAGACGAGGAACTAGATGATCTACACACAGTAGATTGCGATCTGTGTGAGGTGCCCTACTCCTAGCGTCGCAACCGTGAGGTGCCGCGCTGCTGACGCTACACTGCTATTCTTGGTTCGTTGGGCCCACCACCTCCCCCACCCCTCTCGCACGCACGGCGCTTTTTTCCCTTCCTCCGCGTGCCCTGTGTATGCGCCCCGCCGCTGCCCCTTCTCACCCCGCCCCGCTCTCTTGATCCCTCCCTCAAAACGCTGCGCCCACCCATGTGTTGGTCTCTACCTGTCTGTCTGTCTGTCTGTCTGTCTGTCTGTCTGTCTGTCTGTCTGTCTGTCTGTCTGTCTGTCTGTCTGTCTGTCTTCTTGTCTGTTTTTTGTTCGCTTGTCTGCCTGGCTGGCTTTCTGTCTGTCCATCTGTCTGTCGACCCTCGTCCTTGTCCGCCTGCCGTCATTTGTTCCGGGCCTTTTTGCGTCTGCATGTGTCGGTGTCAGGTGGCTCAAGGTATCGATCGGGAGGCACGAGGAACTGAAAACAGAGCCCGTGGAAAACACGAACGGCGTCTGCGAGTGGTACCAGGCGCTGGAATTGAAGAGCAACCTCCAGCTCCCCGCCGACCCGGACCAGATGCCCGACGTGATCGTACATCTCATGGCCGTGAGTTGCTACCGCTGGTAGTGAACCAGTACGGCGTACGTACCCCTCTCTATGTGACCACACGTGCCACACGGGCGATTTTTCAGAAAAATGAGCGTACTTCAAGCATTTGATAATGTCATCATCATCATCATCACTGTGTCCTTACTTTTGGGGGCAGGGTGGTAGTACCACATCCGTCGGACAGATGATCCATTCCCGCTGGTCATGATTTAGATCCTTCATGGCAGATCAATTCCCGATTTTGTATGATCGGCCGTAGCTCGTTTTGCCGGGTGGGACCCGTATAGTCTGCAGGATCTATTTAGCGCATGTTTCCTTGGTTGGAACTGTACTACACAGATCCTGCACAGCATATCATAACGGCAGGCGAGGAACTGGATGATCTGCAATAGATAGATAGATCATCATCTGTCTCTCCGGGGGGTGTACATATCATTGGAACATGCTTGTTTTTTTTCTCCTCTCGTATTTCTTGGTACGTTTCGGGAGAAAGCGTTTTTTTTATTGATGAGAGCATGCAAGGGTACCCGGGAGAAAAAAAATCGACAGACCACTTTCGTTTTCGAGTCCCAGGCCGGGGGGGTTACTAAAATCGAGTGAAACAGAACTGAACAAAAATATGATTCGGTTCATTTCTGACGAAACCCCCAACCCGCTATGTAGTTCGTTTCCAGTTCCGACATGGTGGCGATTTTGGCCTCGTGTCCCTCTTTTGTTTTTTTTTTGTGTACCCCTAGAAAGTGCTTGTTTTTTTTCTCTATCTCTATCGCGTATCTGGTACATTTCGGGGACCGAACGGCAATATTAGTGGAGCGTGCCTGTTTTTTCTCTCATCTCTCTTCTCGTACATCCTGGCACATGGATATAATACTCATTTCCCTCTCTCTTCTCTTTGTTTATCTCCGTCTTTTTTTGCCTCTTCCCTCTCCTCGCCTCTTTCTTGTTCCCCTTCGTTGCGTCGTCTCTTCGCCCTCGTCCTGACTGCCCATCCCTTCCCTCGCATCCTTCTCCTTTTTTCTCGCTCTGAACCCGGCTTCGATTTTTAAAACCCTATTCACGATTCTGTCTTTGAATCCGATTTTGGCTCTGAATTCGGTTGTGGATCTGAACCCGGCTGTTGGTCTGAATCCGATTGTGGACCTGAACCCGGCTGTTGATCTCAATCCGGTGGTGGATCTGAATTCGGTTTTGGATCTCAATCCGATGGTGGATCTGAATTCGGTTGTGGATCTGAATCCGGTTTTCTGGATCTGGTTGCGATCAGGGCGCTGGTCCGAACGCGGAGCCGTGCTCTTTCCGGCGGTTCCCGGCGAAGGCGCTCCTTGCTGAAGAGTTCGGGGGCAAGCCGGAGTGGTTCAGGCTCGCGGAAGACAAGGTGTTTTTTTCAAACGGTTCGGACAGATGGGCCATCTACATACATGTCATCTACAGATATATCATTTACAGATGGATCATCTACAGATAGATCATCTACAGATCATCTAGATCCTAACCTGCCCTTATGATATGCTTTGCAGGATCTGTACAGTACAGATCCCTACATAAGATCGTCGAAATCCGAACATGCCGTTCTGAGATATTGTGCAGGATTTGTACAGTATAGATCCTCACAGTAGGTCGGTCGTCTAGATCCTAACCTGCTATGAGATGCTGTGCAGGATCTGTACACGTACAGATCCATCCAGCGCAGGACACATGTGCTACAGTAGATCATGCAGGTTACACGTCTCCCATCCGGCAACATAAAGTATAGATCGTACAGTTCATGATCGTTTTTTTTTTTTTTACATGCGTGAAATATCTACTGTAAATCATGAGGTGAAAGTCGATGATCTCTCCGATGTCTCAAGTCTTTGCCTGTTTCATACCTTGGCAATGAGAGACATCAGGGAGATGCAGTACGCGCGATCGAGCTGTTGTTGTATCGCGCGCAGGCTGCAAACCTGAGTTTCGCCGAAACCCTCGATCTCACATCTGAGGCGGCGTGTGTTTTGCCTTGTAGGGGTAGAGAGACCTTATTACTAGTTTTTTTTGTTTTGTTTTTTTTTGTAATCATCACTTTTACTTTCCAGCCTAACTCGATATAGCACCGATTTTTTTTTCTGAGGCTCGTCAAATGAAAAACTGCACACCCCACCCGAAAACTGATTCTAAGAAGAGCTAGAAATGCCGAACCCGATGACCAATCTCAAAGCCCAGTTATCTAATACATGTGTCGAGAATATTGTTGCAATTCCGGTGTTTATAGTGGTATGCATATTCCAACGACATGGGGTTGAGACGCCCGGTCAGTCCGAAATATTTCTGCCGAAAAATGCCGCCCCTTATAACCGCACGTGTCGGGCGTCCTCTTCGGTTTTCGTACGTGTAGCAGGGCTGTGAGTGGGCCGGAATTCGCGGCAGTTTTTGATACGGTGCGGGGTGGCTGCGGGGTAGCATACAGTAGTAATCAGAACCCAGTAAGTTTTGTGATCACAGGGGGCTTGTGAGCTTTTTTTGGGTCCATGATGAGTTTTGATTACTGTATATGCCCCCCCCCCCTCCCCCCCCAGGGAGCATGGTAATCAGAACCCAATATGTTTGTAAAACACAACGGAATAATATGTTTTTTGGGCCCATGCTGAGTTTTGATTGCTGTCTATGCCCCCCCCGGGGGAAGCATAGTATTCAGAACACCAATACTCGGTACTTGAGTATGGTTAATGAACGCAGGGGGATAATGGGTGTTTTGAGTTCGTCGTGGGTTGTGATCGCTACGGCCCGGCGGGAGCACAGTAATCAGAACCTAATCTGGTCTGCAAACACGAGGAGATACTACATACCAGTATATTTTTGGTTCCACCGTGGGTTCTGATTACTGTTTATGGTCGGTCCCCTGGGGGCATAGTCTTCAGGACCCAATATGGTTGGTAAACATAGGAGGATAATGCACTTTTTAGGTCCATCGTGGGTTCTGATTCTTCCTACATATGCCCACCCGCTTCGAGTTGGGTGGCGAATTACTCCAACTAAATCGACTTGATTTTTTTTCGGTGAAACAACGCACACCTCGAGCCGCGTACGTAGACATAGAGGGAGGCGCCAGTCAGAGAGGTACCTGATGCCAAAAGACGCACGGCTCTCGCGAAAAAGTGACGATGATACCCCCAGTTTTTAAGAGCGCCCCGTGACATGACAATCCTGCTGAAGCGCTCTGAATCCTTTTTACGACTGCAGTCCCGTTTTTGGGGACAGAGTACTTGATTTTTTAGACCGCAGTCCCGTTTTGGGGGACAAAGTACTTGAACTTTAGGACTACAGTCCCGTTTTGGGATCGAAGTACTTGAATTTTAGGACTGCAGTCCCGTTTTGAGGATAAAATGCTTGAAGTTTAGGGCTGCAGTCCCATTTTGGGGACAAACTGCTTGAAGGTTTTTAGGACTGCAGCCCCGTTTTGGGGACAAACTGCTTGAAGTTTTTTAGGACTGCAGCCCCGTTTTGGGGACAAACTGCTTGAAGTTTTTTAGGACTGCAGCCCCGTTTTGGGGACAAACTGCTTGGATTTCAGGACTGCAGTCCCATTGTGGGGACGAAGTTCTTGAATTTTACAACTGCAGCCCCGTTTTGGGGACAAACTGCTTGAAGTTTAGGACTGCAGTCCCGTTTTGGGGACAGAGTACTTGAATTTTAGAAATGCAGTCCCGTTTTGGGGACAAAGTACTTGAATTTTAGAAATGCAGTCCCGTTACGTGGACAAACTGCTTGTAGAATTAAAAAAAAATGCAGTTGCGTTTTTTGGACAGACTACCTAATTTTTCAAACTGCAGTCCCGTTTTGGCGACAAAACCAGGCAAACTATAAGTAGTTACGTCCCCAGAACGGAACTGCAGTACTCAAATCCGTGTTGGGGACTACTTACGTACTATTATTAATAATAGGAAATTAGAGATATTTATCACGTACCTGGTACCAGGTACCAGGTACCAGGTATATGTTTGCTTTACTATTCATAAACGCTCGTGTCTACACCGGGCAGTGTACCTTTCAGTATGGCCGAGACGTGCCGATTTTTTACCGCTCCTACAACCCTTTTTAGGGCTGAAGTCCCGTGTTGGGGACAAACTACTTGTAATGTGAGTGGTGTATCCCCAGAACGGGACTGCAGTGCTAAAAGGTCAAGCACCGGGTTATACAGTCATGGTATCTATTACGGGGGATCATATTAAATAGGACCTACGGTGCACACAAAAACCCATATATTTCGGTATTTGTCACCAACAATATTTGGTCCTATTTACTATGCCCCCCCGTAATGGGTCTCTATTAAACCAATATACCCACTGCTCTCTCTAAATAACGCCGAGCAGGTCCTGGACCTCCTGACGGAATACGAGTTCCCGGGATCGATCCTTCTTCGCCTCGGGCTCGGGACGACTAAGATGTACGAAAGCAACCAGCACAAGTGGGTGGAAGACATTCAGGGGCTCATCAAGAGGGAACCGTACGAGCTCAGAGTGCACCTCTACCAGGTGAGAGGTTTCGCGCATCATATAGATCAGATCTGATCAGATCAGCTCATGATCTAGGTCTAGGTCTAGGTCCTCCGGAGAAGATATAGATCCGGTCTACGTAGTAGATATTAATAGTATTTGCGTCTACTGTATGTTCCAGGTAAGGTTTCACATAGGTGACAGATTATTAGACCCAGAGCGTCCCCGTTTCACGATCTTGATCCTTCGGCGCAGATAGATCCCCAATCTACAGATAGATCCCCGATCTATAGATAGATCCCCGATCTACATTATCTGCACGGCGGTCACGCATGGGGCACGTAAATTCCCAGGGCATCCCTCGGGATGTACGTATCCCGCGGGATCCGGGAAAATCCCAATTCACGATCGAGATGTATACTAAGTACTGTTTTTCGTGGCGGATACATTCCTGGTTGGTACGATCCGAAACGGTATAGATCGTGGTAACCCGGTGGGATCTGTATGACGCGGTGTTTCCGGACGGGATGGATCTGTGTGACAGGGGTGTTTGTATATATGACAACAATATTTCAAAACGGGTATTACGTGATCTAGATGATCTGGATGGTCTAGATAATCTAGATGATCTAGATGTTCTATCTATCTATATAATGTACTATAAGTTAGGGTTAGGGTATATACACACATATATAGAGAGAGGTCGCGACTAGTCCGATGCGTGTACCTGTAAGGCTTGTCTTTTGTCTTTGCCGGGGCCTTCACTGTTGCCCATTCACTGTTGCCCATGCCTTGCCCCTTGTCTCAGAGCCCGGCCCTGTCCTGTGGTTTGGTCTCGTCTGGTCCGGCCTGGCGTGTCTTAGCTTTGTTTGATTTGGTTTGATTGGGTTTGGTTTGTGTGGTTCGGTCTGATTTCCTTTTGGTCTGGTTTGGTCCTGGTTTGGTTTGGGTTGGTTTCGGTTGACTTGGTTTGGTCTTGATGGGGTTAGTTCGGTTCGGTTCGGTTCGGTTAGGTCTGGTCTGGTCTGGCTGTGTTCGGTTTGTCATCACAGAATTCCCCGCCCCCCCCCCCCCCTTTCTCGGGCGGAGGCGTTGTCGACGGTCTTAACCCTCTTAGGACCGCGGTCCCGTTTTGGGGACAAACTACAGGGAATTTGAGTGGTTTGTCCCCATAGACGGGACTGCAACTCTAAAGGTTAACTTAACGGTGAAGGCTCTTTGACGAAATAACCCCTCTTCCTCGTCTCTCCCGCCTCCCCGTGTCCTGTCCTGTCCTGTCCTGTTCTGGTCGGCATTGATTGTTGTTTCAGGCCCGAAACCTTCCAGCAGCTGACAGCAACGGCCTCATGGACCCTTACTTGAAGATCAAGTTCAAGGGGGAGGTGAGGAAGGGGTTTGCTCAGGGTGCAGGTTGGAGGGGGGGGGGTGGGGGGGGGGGGGGGGGGGGGATTGAGCGTCAAACAGGTGGAGACCTTCGGTCCAAGGATGTGCACCTCTCTGTCCCTAGAAATAAGTAACGTTTTTGTTTCGGTTTGTTTTATGCAAGCGGTCCTTGTGTTAATAGTATTTCGAGACAGGAGTGGCGGCACGTAGCTGTGCTGTTTCCGGGACTGTTGGTCGGCTTTCCACTATCAACACACGGCTTCACGGCTATTTATTAGGTAGGTGGCGATGCAAGCCCACTGTCTAGCAGAGTGCCAGGTAGCGGACTTACACAAAAACGTTTATCGAAGAAAAATACATGAAACGTCAGCAGTCAGATATTAAGAGGCAGAACCCCGCCAAGGTAGCGCACCCTTTGTCGCGAGATGTTAACCCCCTTTTTTAGAACCGCAGTCCCGTTTTGGGGACAAACTACTCGAAATTTGAGTGGTTTGTCCTCAAAACGGGACTGCGGTTCTAAAAGGGTTGAGGACCGTCTGGATTATTTTTTCGTCTACAGGGGGGTCCTTACATTTTCCGAGACGAGAGCAGAAAGCGCCAGCGTGAGCCTGCGAAATTCGTCGCGGGAGGGGGGGGAGGAGCGCCCGCTACGTGAACCCCGGATGATGGTACCCGTGTTTTGTCTGCATGTATACGGAAGCTTTACACGGCGCCCCCATAGAGAGCTTTTCGAGGGAAAATTGCCAAAATTCGATATCGCAGTTGAGGCGTTTTTATTTTGTCAATATTTTGTTACAAATGTTGTTAATATTACGGGGGGCCATAGTTAATAGGACCTATGGTATACATTAAAACCAATATTAACCATTTTTACTAACAATATTTGGTCCTATTAACTATGGTCCCCCGTAATAGTGTAGTATTACAAAGATGTACACACACGAAGTATGAAAATAGCAGAATTTCGATATCGCAGTTGAGGCGTTTTGATTTTGTTAATAGTTTTTTACAATTTTTGGCAACAGTTTATTACAAATATGCACACATATGTATGTTTTGTGATTTTTTCGTAAAAGGTTTCCAACTTTTCTCTTCGTACGAACACTTTTCGGCAAAACGAGAAGTACCCCGACACAGGAAAACCCCGTTCGGACACATCGGTCGAGGATCCGCGGACACTCCTATATATATATACCAGGTATATATTTTTTTTTCCGGCCGGAGTAAAACACTGCTGTATATTTGCATTGGCAGTTTATTCTGCTGATATCGTATGCTGGTGCGTGTATGTAGTCGTTTATCAGGGTGTTCGCGATAGTCCACTTTAGTTGGGGATTGAAATCATATTTGAAACCGACAAACACGAGGAGATGATTGGTCGAACAGGCGAATCATAATTTGCTCCGTTTTTGCCTACCAACCCGCAGATTTAACAGTGAAGGCCAAGAATAGTTCCAGGTATTATTACGGGGGACCATAGCAAATAGGACCAAATATTGTTGGTGAAAATAACTAAACATATAGGTTTTTGTGTGTACCATAGGTCCTATTTAGTGTCGTCCCCCGTAATAATAGGTTGTTAAAAACGACTTTTTGGTCGCGTTTCCCCACAGCTACGATCAATTCTCCGTGGGTTGGGGTTGCTGTTGAATGGTCTGAAGCAGACTGGAAAGAAATCCCAACCCAACCGAATTCTGCGCAACACGCCGTATTGATCCGTTGCGCGTACGCAGGAGACCAGCACAGAGAGCGTGAAGAGTCTCCGCAGACGCGAGACGGTGGACCCCGTCTGGTATCACACGATGCGGATCAAGACCAGCCTGCCCCCTATGGAGTACCAGCATTACTTCCCTCAGGCAAGAATTGAGAACGGATAGACATCACGTAGAAACACGTACCAGGTATGATATGATATGTATCACAAATGCTTTGGTGTACGAGTATGCCCTCGAATGATACGGTACTATTACGGGGGACCGTAGTAAATAGGACCAAATATGGTTATTAATAGTAAAAATAGGTAAAAATATAGGTTTTTGTGTGTACCATAGGTCCTATATACTATAGTCCACCGTAATAGTATCCTCTACGACGTCGGGGGGGTGGGAGTGGGCTCCACCGGCGTGGTGCGAGAGCCGCGACACCGGCCGCTGCTTCTATTTCCCTATCGCACTGCCTGTGTACCCGAGAGCCCCCCCCCCCCCCCCCCCCCCCCTCCCCTGGCCGGGGCCCTAACAAATACAGTCTCGGAGTAGGTTTAGCAGTCTGGGAGAAGGGATCTTTAGGGATGTTTTTTACTTGAAAAATGTGTAGCGTGGTCTGCACTTCGGAATCGTCGTCGGCATCTGAGAAATTTCCTGGTTCGATGCAAACTCGGCGTAGCCTCGTTTATGGCGAGTTTCGGCCCGTTTCGGCTGCGGTTTGGGGTCAGGGTTAGGGTTAGGGTTAGGGTTAGGGTTATAGAGTAAGGGGTTGGGTCGGGTCTTCGCCCGTGCCTTGATCCCCACAGGAACCAAAACATCCGAACAGCCTACCAACCTGAAGATCCCTTCTCCCAGATTGTTAAAGGTCCTCACCGAGACCCCCAATGGTGGATACCATCAGGATATTCCATTCCGTGTGAGCCCGGAATCGCAACCAGTCAATCGCGAACAATAATATTACGGGGAGGGACTATAGTAAATAGGACCTATGGTACACACAAAAACCTATATATCTACGTATTTTTACTAACAATATTTGGTCCTATTAACTATGCCCCCCCCGCAATAGTGAATGTACGAGATTCCCCCCGGAAGTAAAATATGTGGAGCCAGAAATACAGCAGTATCCAACCCACGTACAGTACTTACCCATCCATGGTGCGCGTATGCCTATGTTGTTGTTGTTGTTGTTGTTCTCACATTAACTCACAATTCAATGCAGTCCGTGGTCGCAGGACAGGCTCCAATAACTCTGGAGTGGAAGAAATACCTCAAGTAAAAACAGAGGCAAAAAAAACAAAAAACAGGCATACGCACTCCACCACTGCGGACACCAGGGAAGCAAAAAGGAGACTATTAATAGCAGACAAAAACCTAAAAAAAGAAGATGAAGCTAAGCAAAACAAGAACAAAAACAAAACTAAAACAGACGCATATAGCAAAACGCGAAAAAAAGGCAAGGCAAAACGGACCATACTAACAAAGACACAAAGAGGTACAAACGGGAATGAAAGAAAAATGAAAACAAAGAAGGGACAAAAAAGCGATAATCACGGGCGGGGGGGAAAGAAAATACCAAAGGCAGGCACTGGAGCATATATGTATATACCAGTAACGGTTTACTGTTGATACAGTACGCAAAAAGCGGGACCACAGCAGCGAGCGATCCAAAGGGCAGCGTGTAGCGTCGCGTGTGCACCCTCACCACGCAATACCTGAGTCTTCGTAGCAAAGAAGCACTACAGAGCAGCAGCAGGAGCAAGCAGCAGCAGCAGAGCAGTACGAGGATTTTTCTGTAAAAACGGAACGTTTGATCGCTACGAAAGCAGGAATATCCACCACGCCCTCTAGTGCAGCGATTCGACCGTTCCAGCCAGCTGTAAGCGAGAAAAGAGGGTGCAGTCCGCGCCTCGCCTTCTCGTTGGAGGTCGAATGGCCACCAGCGTCACGACCAGACTTCAACCGCATGCAGTACGTACCGCATGAGGGCGATGGCGCGCTGCGTGCCGCCCTGTGCTGTGTGTGCGGTTGACCCTTTTAAGACTGCAATTTTGTTTTGGGGGGACAAACCAGTCAAATTCTAAGTAGCTTGTCCCCAAAACGGGACTGCAGTACTAAAAAGGTTGAAATCGGTTAGCAGAACGACTGCTGCTGTAGGACAGCGAACCGTTGGACCCACATGTAGCAGTATGGATATTGTAGTTCCATTTTTTTGTTGAGTCATAATTATTTTTTGAGCAACTGATGCACTGGTGCTGTAGTGCGTGTGTGAGTCGCCACGAACCCACACCCGCAGCTGCAGTAGGAGCGGTCTAACAATGAACTGCCCATGCTATGTTCCTGATCGCGAGCGACCACAGCTCTTTGCGGCGAGCAAATATATTTCAGCAAGAACAGCAGGGTAGGTAGCCACTGCCCGAGGGCGAAGAGAGGTGTTTGCGCCTCGGGACTTTCCCGTGGGCGAGCTATAAAGCTAGACCACAAAGGAGCTCGGTGCACAACAAGCCAAGAGAAAAATGCACCTGCAAGCTGTGCTGCTTGTACGTACGACTTGTAGCACGTATACAACCCCCCCCCCCCCCCCGACAATTCCTGTGAAAGCTATTCCCGGAAAGTGAAGAAAAACATATCTATTCCCCCGAAAAGTTCCGGTGCTCGCGCATTGCGATTGGTGGCTAGCTCAAAGCCTACCGAAAAACCCACATAGCGATCGTCCAGCCCCTACGAGTTCCTAGTTATTTCTATAATACGGTGTGGCCAGCACCATACATGTATGGCCGCTCCGTTCCACGCACCTTCCAAAGAAGGAAGGGGCGGGCGGGCGGGCGGGAGAAAACACAACAGTAGTAGAGGTAGTCTAGGTCTATCAAACGGCAGCGGGTAGCAGTATCGTGCCGTCTGCTCGTGTGCCTCTGCTCTGCACGCGCACCTGTGCACCTGTGCACATCAAGCACGAGGTACCCGAGAGTGACCCCTACGTCCGTCCTGCTTGCCTCGTTCTACCAGGATAAAACCGTCACCTGGTACGTCGGTTGAGCCCTTACGTGGTCGATAGAGTCCATGGCTCTTATGATATCAAAAAGTTAATTCGAGTGATTGACGACAAAACTCACATTTTTTTCTGCATTGACGGTCGACTCAGAAACGTCACGCATCCTGCCACGGTCCAGAAAATTATATGTACAACATGCAGGGTATGGTTACGTGTATAGGTGAAAGTAATGATTGCATACTGCTTTTATCCCGAAATATGACGACCTTTTGTACCAGGTGTACTATTTTATTTCGTTCAAAAGGCCACCATATACCTCGGGACATACATACTAACTGACGTTATATGTAGTATATATGACGACACGTCCCGAACTGCTGTGGAGGCCTTCCGGATTAAATAGTAAGGTCTTTATATTTCGGGATCAATACACAAACTGGCCTGATACGTGGTGTATTAATATTCTATATAACCGATACGTCCCGAAATATAAAGAAATTTTGGATTAGACCTTAAGTTTATTACATTTCGGGACAAATACACGAACTGTCCTTAGCACATGGTAACATGCAAATGGCCTTGGATTCAAGAAGAGAGTGAGAATTCATAACTTGAGTGAAGCTCGTTTTCTTTCGAGACGGCATTGAGAATCGTGTGGGTGCTATTTACAGTAGTATATATGAATATCCAAGCGTTCCTCACATTGACAAATTGGTGCAGCGTGGCGGCGTTTTTGATGGGTTTGTTTTTGTGTTTTTGGCGGCGTTCGTGTGGGTTTTAACTGAGCCCACCCTCCCCACCCACTCACTCACTCACTCACTCACCTCGCTTCTGCTGTTTTTCATATGAGCTTTTTTTTTCTTTTTTTTTTTCTTTTTGTCGACTGATTTTGTGAATGAGGTTATAGTATCATGCGTCGTGTATTCGCTTTCGTTTACATGTGCTGCTGCTGTTGGCGGTGTTGTTGGGATTTGTTGTTGTCGTTGTCACTCGTTGTTGTTGTTGTTGTTGTTGTTGTTGTTGTTGATGTTGATGATGGCGTTGCTGTTGTTGCTGCCACTGCATTCCGCTGCTGTGATATCTTACACCCACCCACCCACCCACCCCATCTGGTACTGCTTTCGGTAAATTCAACGCCGCTTCTTGCGCTGCCCGTGTTGACATGATTCATTCCACCGCAGATTACGGTTCAGCTATTCGACTGGGACTTCACCTGGACCCACGACTACGCGGGAAACCTCTTCCTCGGCCTCCAGGACGTAGATGTGAGCTGTCGAGAGTTGCCGGTAGTCGACTCGGCGCAAAAACAGTTAGTGGGATCTCTACGTACCGTGATACTTCGTATTAACAGTACATCAGCAGCAAATGCCGGCGACGGTCGTCGGGAATGAAGAAGAGGGAAGGGAGGGGGAAACTCATTGTCATGCTGTTACTACTACTACTACTACTACTACTACTACTACTACTATTACGTGGGACCATAGTAAATATTGGTAGGACCTACGGTACACACAAAAACCTATAAATTTATCTATTTTTACGAACACTATTTGGTTCTATTTACTATGGTCCCCCGTACTACTACTACTACTACTACTACTACTACTACTACTACTACTACTACTACTACTACTACTACTACTACTACTACTACTACTACTACTACTACTACTACTACTACTACTACTACTACTACTACTACTACTACTACTACTACTACTACTACTACTACTACTACTACTACTACTACTACTACTACTACTACTACTACTACTACTACTACTACTACTACTACTACTACTACTACTACTACTACTACTACTGTTGCTGCTGCTGCTGCTGCTGCTGCTGCTGCTAGTAAAAATAGTGCCCCTTCCAGAGACGTTCTACGATAGAGATTCACCCTATTTTCTGAGGCTCTTCACTTGAGGAGCTCCATATCTCACCCGAACAACTGGTTTCAGCAAAAATCAAATTGCATCCCGATGAATAATCCCATGACCCAAAGTATCCAAAATTGGTATTTTTCGAAACAAGGTTGGCATTCCGACGACTTTGGGTTAAGGAGCCCCGTCACTCACAAGACATTTTAGGGGAAACGTGCTACCTCTATCGTAGAACGCGTCACTCCTCTTACTGGGGACCATAGTTAATAAGACCTGTGGTATACATAAAAACCTACATATTTGACCATTTCTACTTCCAATATTTGGTCCTATTCACTATGTTCCCCCGTTATATTAATACAACAATAATAACAACACCGCACCGCACCGCACGCACGCACAGATAATCCGAGCGGATAGACGGACGGAGTCGATCCCGGGCCCCCCAACCCCCAAGTGGCATTCCTTTTACATGGAGAAACCTGGAGACGGGCAAGGGGAGCTGCTGGTGTCGCTCCAGTTGATCCACACGAGGTCGGCTGACCTGCCGCGGCCGACAAGCATCGTTCCCAAGACTCGTCCCGTGAGAATCAATTTTGGCGGCGTTCGGGGTAGGGGGTTGGGGGCGGGGGGGGCTGGGGGGGTAAGGGGGAAGGTGTACTCGATATCATGTATGGCCGTAGTCGTATGTATGACCATAGACCCTCGCATCCGTACAATGCCGGGACGGAGCACGTCGGATTTTCGCTGACCAGGCAGACATTGCTCGCACCGAATGCGGAGCGCCGTGAGGTGTTGTGTCGGCGAGTCGCATGAAGGGTGAGGGAGGGGGGGGGGGGGCTAGGATGTGGATTGTTTTGGTTTGGTTGTTTTTTCTGACAGGTGGTGTGGTGTGGTGTGAGGTGATCTTGTGGCGTGGTGTTGCTGTTTTGCTGTTTTTTCCGGGGAGTTTTGATGCTTTGGTCGCAAGTCCTTTGTTGGGTTGGTTGATTTGGTTGAGTCTGTTGGTTTTTGTTTGGTTGGTCTGTCGGTTGTTTTGGCTGTTTCTTCGTGTGCACAGATACTCTGATGCGTTTGTTCGTTTGTTTATTCGCACCTGTGATTTGGGTAACTCCTTCTGCGCATTGTTCCACTGTACGCCTAAAATTCATTGTTTGTGTTACAGCAGTGGTTGTTTGTCTTTTTTGGTTGTTTTCTCTGTTGATTCGCTTCGTTTGTTTGCTTGCTTTTCCGTTTTCGTTCTGTGTTTTGTTTTCCCCCTGTGGCAGGCTCACCTGGACATGGTGATCATGGGCATCCGCAACTTGCAGCCGTACCAGTACCTCCCCATGCAGCTGGCCTACTGCGTCTTTGAGGTGAGAAGCCAACCTTTTGTTTTTATGATTATCTGGTAGTACGCTTTCACATCTCGGGCAGGTCGCGATCTGATCTGTTTACAGATGGATCATCTAGTTCCTCAACTGCCGTGTGAGAGGTTGTGCAGGATCTGTGTAAGACATATCCAACCCAGGAAACGCGTGCTAGACCGTGCAGATTATGCGGCTCCCACCCAGCAACATGAGCTATAGATAGTACAAATCGTACAAGTTTTCCTAGAAAGATCTAGATCATGAAGTGTGGGAATGATCGGTAGATGATCTGTCCGAGGTGAGTAAGCCGCTTGAGGGGTGGTGCCTTATTTTCTGAGGCTAAAGTCACGCAGAAACATGAGCTTTAGATCATAAAGATCGTACAAATCCGCCTTGAAAAATCTAGATCATTAAGTGGAAATGATCTGTAGATGATCTGTCCGAGGTGAGTACTGCCCCTTTGGGGGTGGTGCGTTTTTTTTTAGCTAAAAGTCACCCGAAACATGGACTTCGAAAACACTTGTTCTCGCAACCCGACGGACATTTCTATGCCCTACTTACGTACAATAGTCCTAAAACTAAAAAGACTACTATTATTACGGGGGACCATAGTTAATGGGACAAAATATTTTTAGTATAAAAATGGTTAAATATGTACCTGGTAGGTTTTTATGTATACCATAGGTAAAAACCATGGTCCCCCGTAATAATAACAATAACAGCCTAGTAAAAGTATGATACCAACCAGTTTTATACTGATAGTTGGTCACTTGAGGAGCTCAACCGGCCCGAAAATCGTGAGCCAAAAAACGGTATACCTCGGGGGTGAGTCAGGTGTGTACGTAGACTTTTGGTACCCTGTGGCTTTTAGGCCATTTAAAAAAAAATAATTTTGGCGCTGTGATACCTCGCACTTCTCTACCTTTTCGGCTGGTTGGTCGTCTGGTTGGTTGGTTGGTTGGTTGGTTGGTTGGTTGGTTGGTGTTTTAGTTTTTCGGTTGAGAGTGCTCTCCCGTGTACTGTTTTTGCTGATGGAACGTGATTTGTGAAACGGTTGATTGGTTCAGTTGGGTGGCGATGGATGGATGGACTGGTCCTAGCGTAGATCGACCAATCTATCGCTAGTCGTTGACCGCTTGATAGGCCGTCGGGGTGACTGATTGCGGTAGATTGATCGTTTGATTAGTTGGGTGATTGATGTATTATCACTGATTGATTGAATGGTTGATTGATTGGTTGGGTGGTAAAACCGTTGACTGGTTGGTCAATGAGTCGATCACGTCGTTTGAGTGGGTGATGGATCGATCGATTGATCGATTCGATTGCTTCGATTTATCGAGTCATCGATCGATTTATTCATGTGTGGATCGGCTATTTTATGGATTGATGAATTGGTCAGTTGTACTGGTTGATTGATTGAATTATCGATTCATTCGTTGATTGGCTGATTGATTGATTGATTGATTGATTGGTTGATTGAAACCAGTCGTTCCGTACTTGATTGGTTGCTTGATTTGATAACCTGGTTGATATCGATCTGATTGGCTGCGCTATCCCGGGGCAGGTGGACGACATGAGCGGGTCGAAGAGAACGGTGCGTACCGAGGGCTCCAACAAACCCACCGGAGGAGACGCCAACTTTCTTCAGGTACTTTTGCGACTACTATACCTGAACCAAGTGTGTACAAGAAGGGGAGGAACGAGGAAGCACTACGCATGTATTGGGGGGGGTGGGGGGGCATACTCAGTTGTTGCTCGCCTTAGTCATTTGACCATTGAACACGCACCCCTTTCGAGACGAAGCGCCGTTCCTACTCCTGAGAGAGACACCTCCAACAGTTGAGTGCTCATTACGTTGTTATTGTACCAGGTATATTACTTGTATGCGTTTTGCCGCTCTTACCCCCTTCCTGTTTCACTGCCTGGGGCCACCGTCTACCTCCCAGGATGGCGATCGTTTTTCTTGCCACGATCTTGACGCATTCTACGGTAGAGGTGTGTGTAGCACAGTTCCGCTAAACTGTTTTCCGAATGACGGGGTTCCTTAACCCAAATTCGTCGGAATGCCAATCTTGTTTCGAAAAATGACTTTCGAAAAATGACGTTTTTGTATACTCGGGCCACAGGATAATTCATCGGGATGCAATTTGATTTTTGCTGAAGTCAGTTTTTAGGTGAACCTCAGAAAAAATAGGGTGAACCTCTATCGTAGAACGCCTCCTATTAATAGTTTATCCCAACGTCACATTCGTCTATTTCCCTGATCTCCTCTTCGATCATCCCGTTACTCCTTGGTACATTTCACATTCTCCTACTGCAGTATGTGAGTTCTACTCTGTATCGCTTTGCCACACGGGCGCATTTGTGCATCTACTTGCTCCTCCCGGATACTGGTATACCTCTTCCTCCTCTCTGGCAGGTCCAGGTCCCCTACACGAAATCGCAGTTTCAGCGTTTTCGCGAAGTCCATCGGGCTTCTGTCGGGGGGACGGGGGGGGAGATGTACTCGATATCATGCATGACTGTAGTCGTATGACCATAGACCCTCGGGCCCCTACTATGCCGGGACGGAGCATGACGGGTTTTCACAGACCAGGCAGACATTGCTTGCACCAAGCGCGAAGCGAACGTGACGGGGGAGGGGGGGGTGTACTCGATAGGAGAGATGTACTCGATCTCATGCATGGCCGTAGTGGTATGACCATAGACCCTTGCATCCCTACAATGCCGGGACGGAGCATGTTGGATTTTCACCGACTAGGCAGACGTTGCTTGCACCAAGCGCGAAGCGCCGTGAGGTGTCCGGCGCGTCGCATGAAGGGTGAGCTGCATCCTACTAAGAACCGCTAGTGAGGCGGACTTGCATATGGATGACAGTTCAATGAGTTAATTTGATTTCCGGTGTAGGCAATTCCAGAGACAGCAATGGGAGTACTATGTAACTGCCTCTTGGGTGCCTTACCTTGAACACTACGTGATACGATCATTCTCACTTGTGCGGAGTAAAGGTTATTTACCTCGCACAAATGATCTAACTCGACAATCAGCTGTGGGCGACCGCCAAAAAAAAAAACGGTACCCTGGTTGTCTAGCTCACGTAGTGTTTGGCATGTTTTACAGTGTCGTTGCCAACCGACGCCAACCCAACCTATATAGATTGTTTCTCTTAGATTTTGCTTTCATTTTTCTTCTTTCTCTTTTTCGATTTGTCTACCTTGTTTTTGTTTTCTCTATGATTGTTTCTTTTCGTTTCACTATTTCATAGATTGCGTATGTCGTGCCTGTCGTATCTAGTATGATGACATGGCTTTGCATTGCCCACTGCAGTTCACACTGCACACGTGGCAACGTAGTATCTCTGTGGCGTAGCTTTGTGACCACAGAACTTGTATCTCTTCTAGGATTGAAGAATCGGCACGGACACTGGTTGTGCTGGATGTCGACGGGTAGAAAGAACGGTTTAATGTGAAGAACACACACACACAAATATATAAAAGGGGGGCGGGGGTTATTAATGTTTTTCATGTTATTTTTTGTGTGACGCTATGTTTTTGTTTTTGTTGTGTTGCTTTGTCCGGCGTTGTTCCGTGTGTTGCTGTCGGGGGTTCTCAGTTTGTTTTTTTAGTGTTGGTGCCTTACGTGCTTCTTCTGCCATTTTTTATTGTTTTGTTCGAATGTTTCAACTGGGTGTCTTGTGTGCTTCTGTCGTCCTTTTCGCCTTTTCGTTTTGTGGCGTTGCGCATATTTTGCACCTGCAGCACATCAAGATGCAGCTGGAGTTGCCCATAGACGTCATCTACGCGCCGCGCGTCAAGGTGCGGTAAGTTTGCCCACCCGCCGCGCTCCGCGCGCACACCAACGTGCTTGCTGCTGATGCAATGTTGTATTGGGCCATGTTGCATGCATGCTGCGCGTTGCTCGTCGCCGCCATCTCAGGCAAGCTGCTACTGGTACGTATTAT
The DNA here is from genome assembly GCA_031213475.1 of Nereocystis luetkeana. NCBI lineage: Eukaryota > Phaeophyceae > Laminariales > Laminariaceae > Nereocystis > Nereocystis luetkeana. The sequence goes on along the minus strand of JARUPZ010000002.1, from coordinate 5,124,858 downwards.
GCAAACTTAAGCATTTTCGGGGATTGGTGGGTTTATGGTTCAATGGATGCATGGTACCTGGTGAAAACAACCATCGTGGATTTTGGGGTTCATGGTATCTGTGGGCTATTACATGCGTCCATAGTGTCTAGATTACTTATGTATATACCTGGTATTGCATCTTATGAAAACGTATTTTGGTATTGCGAAGAGAGAGAAAACTCGGCAAATAATGGTGATATGGGGATGGGGGAAGCACATGCATATAGGCGAGCTGGAACGGGCTGGGCTGGGTTGGCTGGGCTGGGCTGGGGTGGACCAGCCGGACTTGGCTTTGAGGCGACCTCTGGCGTGTTTTTCTGATCGGGAAGCGCGCACCTCTTTATTGACGCAGGGGGGCGGGGAGATAAAACGTTTTTTTTTTAAAGCAGCTTCGTCAGGTCGTTTGTTTGTTTCTTTCTTTCTTTATCGAGGGTGTGGGTGTGAGTGTCTTTTTTGTGTTTCGGTTTGGTTTGCCGTTTTTCTTCTCCTCGTGGACCTTCCTTCCTTCCTTCCTTCCTTCCTTCCTTCCTTCCTCACAAGCCCTCGAAGCCTTTGGGTCCCCTACCTATGTGCCCATGCCTGCATTTATATGAAACCTCTCATATGGCCATCACCACCCACCCTAACCATCTTTTACTTTTTTAGTCGTTACACCCTCCCTGTAAAGATGTGTGTGTACGTCGTCTCTCTCGATAGCTTTCGGGTGCCGGACCGGGTTAAACTTTCCATCTTCTCAGCCCCCAGTCGAGCATTTTATGTATTTGAGGCTTTCGTCATTATTTCTCGCTATAAAGAGGTGTCCGTGTAGCTCTCGTTTGTACTCGAGAGTCGAGCCTGGTTGAATTTTTCCTTTTTTCAGCCCCCGGTCGAGCATTTCGTGGCGACCGCCTTCCGGGCGGCCCTTGTGCGTGCTTTTTCTGTGGAAGGCGAGGGGGGGGGGTGGGTTCGATATCATGCGTGGCCGTAGTCGTACGGCCATAGGCCGGGGGGGGGGGGGGGGGGGGGGGATTGATGTGTCTGTGCGAGTGTACAGGATGATTTGATGTGTCGTTTTCTTCGACGCGCAGGAAACGAACCCACCTCTCACTCGGTCTCTCTCCCTTCCTCATCGCTTTCTCCCTCCCCCCCCCCCCCCCCCTCCCCTCTCCCCCCCCCCCCCCCCCCTCCCCTCTCCCCCTCCCCCCCCTGTAACGAAAACAAAACGTGAAAAAAACGCCTCGACAGGGTCTACGACACCCGCCTGGGAGGTTACAACCTACCCCTAGTCGGATCCGGCCGGATTGAGCTGGGCAAGAAGTTACCGTGGAGCCCAGACTACGAACCACCGCTGTCCAAGACTTTTGCCAAGGCCGGTCTGCTGCGTGCTATCTTGGCCGACGACGGGTGAGTCTTGTGGTGGTGTTGTTTGGTGGCGGTAGGAGGGGCGGGGGCGGGGGCGGGGGGGGGGGGGTGAGCTTGTATTGCTGTGTTTGTGTTGGTGTTTGATGTTGGCGGTGTTGGCTGTGTTGTATGGTGGCGGTGGCGGTGGCGGTGAAGGCTGTGATGTTGTATTGCTGTGTTTGTGTTGGTGTTTGATGTTGGCGGTGTTGGCTGTGTTGTATGGTGGCGGTGGCGGTGAAGGCTGTGGTGTTGGTGTTGGTGTTGGGTTGCGTTGGTGGTGTTGTGCTGTGCTGTGTTGTGTCAGGCTTGCGCGATATAGTCTCACACTGTCAACAATACCGAGAGACAATGACAGGCAAGGTCTTACCTTCTTGGCACTGATGAATGTCGAAGCTTGCGTGTGGTCGATTCTTGAAGGCATAGTCGAGAGTGATGCCTGGCGGGAGCCGGATTCAAAACAAATAGGATCGTATGTATGGGAATACTACAGCAGCTACCCAGTGCTGATTGTCCTTGCAGGGATCCCCGCACCTTGGACCCTTGTTTCGTGCTGCGCTGTGCTGTGCTGCACTGTGCTGCGCTGTGCTGTGCTGTACTGCGCTGTGCTGTGCTGTGCCGTGCTGTGCCGTGCTGTGCTGTGCTGTGCTTTGTTCCCCTCTCCCCCTCCCCCTCCGCTATCATCGACCCCCCCCCCCCCCCCCCCCCCCCCCCCCTTCCGCACCCTTAACCCCACCCGCCTTTCCACTCGTTTCTTGCGAGCAGGGTGGATTTCGATCCCGACGCGGCGCCGCCACCTCCGCCGGACGGCATGGTGTCCCCCTCCGGGAGCGCCGGGGAAAGAGGCAACAACAACCTAGGCACTCCTTCCCGGAGCGACAGGGGCAGCATGCTCTCCGGCCGTTCCGGCAGATCGGCCCGCTCGGGCCTCGGCGGGCTGCGGCTTGGAAGCATAGACAGCGACGAGGAAGACGAAGACTTCGAGGACGAGCAGGGGGGGGGGGCTGTCGGGCTTCGGCGGCGGCTTGAACACCGGGGGAAGCCTCGCGAGACGGAGCGATTTGGGAAGAGGGGGAGGGTCGGGGACGGGGTGGGGTGCGGGGTCGACGACGTCACTGGCGAGCCGGAGGGTATACACGGTGCAAAGGGGCGGCGGTAGGGCCCCCGGGGGCGGCGACTATGGCGGCGGCGGCGGCGGGGTGATGGGCGTTCTTGCGGATAGGAGGTGGGCAGGGGCGGCGGACAACGCCCCCTTGCACACCGCCAGTGGGGAGGTTATCGATACGGGCATCGGGGTGATGCCTGCGCTGGACCGAGCGCGGCAACTCGCTGGAGTCGGTGC